>CP116453.1:8708623-9916123 GCA_028216015.1 Quercus dentata
GTTTTCAAATATTAAAATCAATATAAAAATTTAATCATCAATCCATAGAAACAAGATTTAATTTCAGGTACACATGATTAAAAAAATTAAAAATATTAAAATTCGCCTCTAATTCTAACTAGAGATTCAACCACTCATAGTTATGCAAAATTGTTGGGAAATTTAGACCCGGTTAATAGAATTAACAAGTTTTAAACCCAAGTTGTTAATTGCGTTTATTATGAACAAACCTTGTTAAAACAAGCAAACATTAATATCATGTCAATATCATGCACAACAAAAGTAAATAAGATAAGATAAGATAGATGTGATGATTGAAAAACCAATGAGAGCAAACTGGTTTCACGATAAAAAACTTGAGGGGAAACCTTTGAAAGCAATCCAGGAAGTTTTAGATCTAGTACAAACATTTGTCCCTAGATTCTACAATCCCCGTAAATGAACTTACAAAGTAGAAACCTTCTACATACTAGTTAAGAACTCTCTAAACTCTTTAATATATGAACGTCATCCTTTGCACGGATCCCATTACGTGACTAACCAATGATGCACGACTCCAAAGACATGACTAACTCACCAACTTGAAAAATATGTTGGCTGTAAAGTTCTTTACTTCATTAACAATGAGGATCAAGAAGTACTTTGTTACAAAACCTAAGGTGCAAAAAAGACACAAGTGAATCCTTACAAAGTAAAGAGAATAAGGCATTAGGTCACCTTTTGCATGTGTTTTCCTTGTATTCCACTATATGACTCACCTTTAAAACAAACATATGTCTAGGGTTGTGAGAAAAGAAACTTTATATATATGTCGCATGAGCTGAAAATCAAATCTAAAAAATTCTGTTTCAGTAGATCTCGATAGATATTTCATGAGCAACGAGTCCTTAATAGATATTATCTCGCCGAGCTTTAATGAACAACACTTCTTCACTTATTCATCGAGCGATTTGCATGGCTTCAATACTAAACTTGAACTCTTATTCCTTGAAGTATGAAACACATCATAGATCTACCCAATTACAAGTAAAATGCGTTTTGTCAAAGGATTAGCCAATTTACATGAAATATGTTCTAACAAGTCTCACATAAGTCCTAACAAAAACAAATCCATAAAAATTGCTAAACATCTAAAAGAACTAAAAAAAATAAAGATGAAAAAAATTCTAGGGTTTTTTTGCTCTATAACCTCAATCTTCTCCAAAGAAAAAGGCAAAATCCTTCAAATTTGGAATGTCGATCCCTTATTTTTTGGAGTTTTTTTTTTTTCTTTGTTAACTTCCATATCACTTTTTAACCTCCAAAATGTTTTATTCTGAATTTGCGGTGAACTATATAGTTGTAGGTGTTTGGTATTCTTTCCAACCCCATATAAAGTTATGGATATGTACAAAAATTAAGGTTAAACATACCAAGACTGCCTCAAATCTTCCTTCAGGGATTCTTTCTAAACTTGGCTTTGATTTCATTTTGTTCTTCTCTTGCTTTGAACTCCCCACATTGTTAGGTTCTAAAGTTTAGGACTTTATGTATTTAGAACTCTAATTTGTAATATTGGCAAACCATGATCAAAACAATGTGTTTAGAAGTGTTTAAAGCTAGCTCAAAGTTGTATGTCAATGTAAAGTTGGAATTGAGTGTAAAAGCGGCGGTGTGGCTTCGGCTGGCTTGATCGATTGAAGCTTAGGCTCGACCGATTGAACGTCAAGGCGGTGCCCGCAGAATTTTCCAACTCAGCTCTTAGTTGTTTTAAAACGTTTTTAGGGTTTCTTATTTGTCCTAAGTATAAAAAGACAAACCCTAGCCACGTTTTAGTGTTGCTCATATTATGCGGTTTGTGTAAATCTCTTAGAGATCTAGAGGAGCTTTCCTTTACACAAACTTAGGGTTTTCAAGGAGGAGATATTCTCTACACCTTGATGATCAAAACAGATTCTGCCATTAAAGCTTAAAGAATACACAAGCGGGGTGCTTGTAGCTAGTGGGAATCCAAGAAAGGAGTCCGTGGATTCTGAGCTTGCAAGTGGATGTGTCAAGAAGTTCTACTTGATTTGGTAGCATTAGAAAGTCGAAAGCAGGGGTGCTTGTAAGTCCTTTTGTATGAACTTTGATTCTTTCGATAGTAGATTCAAGTTTACCTTAAGGATAGCTAGGTCAAATCCTCTCTAGGTTTTTACCGGTTTGGTTTCCTAGGTGATCATATCATGTGTTATTTATTTTCCATTGCTTTGCATGATTTGATCTTTATTATTGTGATAACCTAGACTTGTTTAATTGACTAAGTAACAACTTGGCTAATTACCTAGGCTTAATAAATTGTTTAAGGGGTCTAAAAACTGTCAAGTGGTATCGGAGCAAAGGTTGCTCTTTTGTTTTTGATCCTTTGATCTTTGAGTTGATCCTTGACCCCTGTTGTCATGGAATACGGACACTCTCTAGTTATTCCTCCTCACTTTGATGGGAATAATTATGCTTCTTGGAAAGTAAGGATGAAAGCCTTCTTGAAATCCATTGATGAGAGGCTGTGGAATTCCGTTGAATACGGATGGGAGAAGCCCACTACTCCTGTTAGTGAGTGGCAAATTTCTTAGAAAGAAGCGACTTCGTTTAATAGCAAGGCTATGAATGCGATTTTTAATGCTGTTTCTATGGAAGAATTTAAAAGAATCTCGAATGTTGAGATCGCTCATACTGCTTGGAATATCCTCTAGATTGTGCATGAAGGCACGAAGGTCATCAAGATAAATAAATTGCAAAGAATTGACTTCTAAATTTGAAAGCATTAGGATGTCCGATGATGAATCTTTTGATGAATTCTATACTAAATCGAATGATATTGTTAATTCTGCTTTTAACTTGGGTGAAATCTATGATCAACCTAAAATTATTAGGAAGATTCTTAGATCTTTGACTAAAGACTTTAGACCCAAGGTGACCGCCATTCATCGAAAGCAAGGATGTGGACTCCATCCCCTGTTGATGAGCTTGTAGGATCTCTTCAGCAAAGGATGCTATGAATGTTGAACTTGGCCTAAAGAAAATTGAATCTCTTGAGCTTGAAAAGAAAAATTTGCTTGTTAAATTATTTGATGCTAATGACCTTTTGAACAATGTGGCGAAAACATGTTTTTGCTCGATAAAGTTAAATCCTTAGAACTTGATTTATCTGTTGCTAGATCTGCTAGTTCTAAACTTGATCAAATCTTTGAGTGTTCAAAAGTCATCTTTCGACAAAACTGGTTTAGGTTATGTTGATAGCATCGTGTGTCCGCTCCCCATTCCACTAAGTTTGTTCCTTCATCTTCTTCTTCTCAACCTTTTGCGAGTGAGAAAGTGAGTGAAAATGTCAAACTCCCCGTGATTGAGGTTGCTAAACCCTTAGAAGGTTCATCATCTAGGAAGATTAGGGTTGATCTGAAAGAATCTAAGCCTAAGAAGCCTACCCTATCTAAGGACAAGACACATGATAAACCTGCATGAGTTTGTCATTTTTGTGGAAAAGACTGGACACATACGTCCAAATTGCTACAAGTCGCAAAAGCAAAGAGAGCAAACAAATCAAAAGTACCTGTGCCTCAAGCACTTGATCTTATGGTACTTATTGGTGATTTGGTAAAGGCTTTAAACCTTTATTCCAATCCTGGAGTTGGTAATCATTCTCAAGTGAATAAGAACTCGAATGCTCGTGGTGCATCTAAAAAGTTTTGGATGCTAAAGACTCGACCTAATCGAGTCTTTTCGACATGGTCCTTGTGCTTCATTGCTCTACCCTTTGTGACCGTTGTTCTTTGGTTTTTGTTTTTTTGTTTTTTTTTTTTTTTTTTTTGTCTCTAGGATTTGCATAAGCATAACATTCATGCATTTCATTCTAGGTGTTTTTATTTTTAATAAAAAAAAAAAAAAAAAAAAAAGGGAAAAAGGAAGCACATTTTGTTTTTGCACTATTCTTCTTGGTTTTTGAGAACAAGGTTGGTCAATTTATTTTCACATAACATGTTGTTTGTACCTTGTTTAGCTTTGATGAGCTTATTTATTGCACTCTACTAGTTGAAGATTTGTAGTGCATGTTGTGTGGGAAAGATGTGTATGGTTTTTGATTACTATGTCTTAATCTTGAAGTCACATGTTTTTAAATGTTGGACTTGAACTTTTAAGAGAAAGACATAAATAACCATCTCACCACTGTTCACTAGCCAATCATGAACACCTTAGTGCATATCATAAGATTTTGTGCTCGAGAAAGTGTAGCACATGCACAAAAAGAACATAAGGTGAAGCCTCGGTAAAAGTGCTTAATTCTTAAAATCTAATTGGTGTGTACTATTAGGCTTGATGCCAAATTCACATAAAAATTAAAATTGGAATGTATATTATGAGGCATAAATACAAGAAATTTACATGATTGCAAGCTTATGATCTAGGAGATGTGGGAGTTATATGATGTAACTCTTTAGGTGATAGTCTCTTTTAAATTCTTTGTGATGAATTTTGTAGACTTTGTGATTGATTGCTATTCACATATCACCTCACATGTATCTCATGTCTTTGCTAGTCGCACACACTACACGAGTTACTCGTTGCTAAACATTGTACATGTTATTGTGTGTGTTTATGGTTTAACCAACCAAGTTTTTGCAATCACCTTGAATTATGTGCAAACTATATTTGTTGCTTGAAAATTTGTGAAGAATGCAAAATTTCGTTTTTGGGAATATTGGGCTTAAAATTCTTGTTTGGAAAATCATATCATCTCATACTCATGCATTTTTGTTCTTAAATTTCAATGCTTTGAGATAAATCTTTTTGTTTTTCAAAAATTGTGTTTTTCCAGAAAAATTTGGTGAGCCTCTGCCTGATTCGATCGGTCCATTCTGTTTTTCGACCAATCGAAATTTTTAAAATTTTAAAATTTTTAAGAGAGGGAGTCTCTGTCTGTTTGGCCATTTGGTCGAGACCGATTTTCAACCGATCGAAACTCGTGTTTTGGTTTTTAAAAGGCGAGAATAGGACTTTTTCAAAGTCACTATTCAAACTTTTTCAAGTTTCTCTCTCTCTCTCTCTCTCTCTCTCTCTCTCTCTCTCTCTGCGTTGGCTCTTGGCTCCACCATCAATTTTTGTCGTTTTCCTTCAAGATTTTTGCAAGGTTTTTGTCCCGAGAAGCCGATAAGACCCTTTTGCCCTTCTTTTTCAAGTTTATTTCTTGTTTTCATGCATTTTTCATGCATTCTAATGGGTATTTTCGCCATCTTCAAAATTATTGGGGTTTTTGATGATTCAAGCCAATTCTGTGTAATTGATCAATGGGTTTTTGTGCCATGATGTTATATTGATGTTCCCTATAGTTTAATTTGATCAATTTGGTGGTTTTTGAAAAATTGAAAATTCTAGGGTTTTGAATTTGATCCGAATTGGGGATTTTTGTCAAATTGGCTTAAATTGATGAAATTGGCTTCTCCAATTGATGTAATTGGTCATTATTGTTGTTATTCTATCATGTGTAATGATCAATTCGTCATTTTTTTAAAAAATTGATCAAGTGGTTTCTTTATTTTGGGGTTTTTGTGTTAAAAACCTTTATGTGCAAGCCAATTTTGTAATTTGAATCTTTTTGACTCAATTCTTTGCATTAGCACATGCATCATGATATTTAAATTTGTTCATGCATCATATAAATTTTGTTTCTAATTTTTTTGTGCTAACTTATGATCCGCCTTTGGTTTTGGTTTTGTGGTTTTTGTTTTTTCGCTCTGTGTTTTGATCCTTATCTTAGCACCATGCCTAGGAAAACTAGAGCTAATAGGATCACTTCCACTTCCTCTCAGTCTCCACCTAGAGTAGAGCTGTTTAAGAATGATAAGTGTAGAGAAACCTATGACACCTTGAACTGTAGGCGTAAGATTTGGTTTGAGCGAGCCGTTGTGTTAGATGCGCTTGATCTAGCCATTAGGGCTAACTTTGAGTCTAAGGGTTGGTTACCTCTCGCACAGATAGATCATCCACCTCCGAACGCCCTGATTAGAGAGTTCTACTCAAACCTCTCTTGCCACATCTATGATTCCAACACCCTTGTTAGGAGTTGGATACGAGGTGTAGAGTTCACTATTACCCCTCGGGTGGTGGCTAAAGCTCTTGGGGTGCCGGTTGTTCGGGATCTTGTCTATCCCTATAATGAGTCACCCTCTTTAGATGTAGTCATGTCTTACATCATTGGGTCATCTATCTAGTGGGGTTCTGATCCTCGGATCACGTCCGCCGAGCTTACCGAGACTACCTATCTCTTCTTTAGGATTGCGTGTCATTCCTTGTGGCTTATCTCTCACTTCCACACCATCCCTTTAGAGCGATGTGTGTTTTTGTACGCCTTGCTTCCGGAGCGTCTATCAGTTTTCCTCACTTGTTCCTTCATTCTTTGAACGAGGTTCATAGGAGTTCTGCCGTAGGGCATGCGTTGATTCATCCTATTTTCATTCATAGGATTCTGCTCTATTTGGGTCTAGATGGTTTTTACGTCGGTGAGCCTGTTCATGTGATAGCTCCTATAGGTGCCACCTTTCTTCGTCAGAGAGCTGCTCAGTTGAGAGTTCCTCCTTCTCATCCTAGAGGTGCGTCATCTAATACTGTTCCCCCTCCTCCCTCTTCTACAGTGCAGTTGCTGCTTTGAGCCTTTAGGTCTTTGCATCGATGCTTGATGTTCTTTGTTCCTCCATCGATCGCTACGGATGATTCAGACATTCGTCGCGACGTTGGATCATCTCTTGACCGTTGGCGGCTCAAGGACAGATTTTGGTGGACGTGCTTGATGAGATCCGTGCCTTGCATGCGGAGTTGGCGCGATTTAGACCACCTCCCTTTTGATGATGGATATCTTGTGTGCCCTTTGGCATTCCGTCACAAAAAGGGAGAGTACTTGTAGAGTTTTTGCTTTTTGGGGGAGACTTTTTGATTTTGGTTGGAGCTTGTGGAGTTTTAGATTGTATCAGGTGCTTCACTTTGTGTACTTAACTTTTTAGCTCTTTCCTTGTTTTTGATGGATATTCATGTTAGGGGAGTTTTATGTTTTTGTTGGTACTTTATTTGTTTCTTGTTTCAAACTCGCTTATTGATTTATATTTATGAGTTATTCATTGATATATGTCTTTATTTGTGTGTTGTTTGAAATCAAGAAGTTATTTTGTTTACTTGTATTTTTCCACACATGCGGTTATGCATTTTGTTTAGTGTTTCAGAAATATACGGTTGATTCAATTGAGTCTTGTCTACACTTGCAAATCGATGGATAGTAGTTAGGATTGAATTTTTGTTTATGAGCATTATTTTGTATAGGGCTTTTCATTTTGTAAACTTTGAGCTTATAAGTTGTGTTTTGTCATGGATTGCCAAAGGAGGAGTTTGTTAGGTTCTAAAGCTTAGGACTTTATATATTTAGAACTCTAATTTGTAATTTTGGCAAACTATGATCAAAACAATGTGTTTAGAAGTGTTTAAAGCTAGCTCAAAGTTGTATGTCAATGTAAAGTTGGAATCGAGTGTAAAAGCGGAAAGCGGTGTGGCTTTCAGGCTGGCTCGATCGATCGAAGCTTAGGCTCGACCGATCGAACGTCGGACAGATTGCTTTTCTTGTAGAATTTTCCAACTCAGCCCTAGTTGTTTTAAAACGTTTTTAGGGTTTCTTATTTGTCCTAAGTATAAAAGACAAACCCTAACCACGTTTTAGTGTTGCTCATATTGCGGTTTGTGTAAATCTCTTGTGAGATCTAGAGAAACTTTCCTTTACACAAACTTAGGGTTTTCAAGGAGGAGATATTCTCTACACCTTGATGATCAAAACGATTCTTTGCCATTAAAGCTTAAAAAATACACAAGCGGGGGTGCTTGTAGCTGGTGGGAATGCAAGAAAGAAGGAGTCCGTGGATTCGGAGCTTGCACGTGGTCATGTCGGTAAGTTCTACTGGTTGGTAGCATTAGGAAGTCGAGCAGGGGTGCTTGTAAGTCCTTTTGTATGAACTTCGATTCTTTTTGATAGTGGATTCAAGTTTACCTTGAGGATAGCTAGGTCAAATCCTCCCCAGGTTTTTACCGGTTTGGTTTTCTAGGTGATCATATCGTGTGTTATTTATTTTCCGCTACTTTGCATGATTTGATCTTTATTATTGTGATAACCTAGACTTGTTTAATTGGACTAAGTAACAACTTGGCTAATTACCTAGGTTTAATCAATTGTTTAAGGGGTCTAAAAACTGTCACACATGATTTGTTGACTTCTTTGGACTCTCAAGATTACTCTCCTCGTAGCCATGTCTTGAAGCACAAATTGGGCGGACTTGTTTATTTCTTTTCATTACATCTGATGCCCCCGCACGACTTGAAAGCGTGGACCCAATCTGTCCCAATATGGGCTCGGTCTTGGAATGGGCTTGGGCTATGATAATAATAATAATATTATTATTAGGGTAAATTCCATAAACCACCCCTGAGATTTGAGATAATACCAACTAAGTCAGAACATTTTAAAACCTACCAATTTCATCCTAAAAAGAAAATTTGTCCCTCAACTTAAAAGGAAAAAAAACGCCTTGACTTTTTTCTTTCCCCCTTCTTCCTCTATCTTCCCCCTTTCTTCTCTGAGTTCTTCATCTTTAAACCCAAAACCCATGATGGAAATGAGCACCATCACCAAGTCACCATGGCCAAAAACCATAGCTACCAATTTCTTACTCTATGGATGCATAGACCTAGCATTCTCACCCTATGGTGAATATTGGAGGAAAGTACGGAAATTTTGTATCCATGAACTTTTGAGCCTCAAAAGAGTGCAATTAATCTCTCCACTATGTAAGGGAAGAAGAAGTTGCTATATTGATCAATAAGGTACGTGACTCGTGCCTCAAAGGGGTTTCTATTAATCTAAGTGAGTTCTTGATTGAGACCGCTAACAACATCATTATTAGTGTGGAGTGACCACCGCACTAAGGTGTGTAGTGGTGTAAATAGTATTGTTAGTTAGGTACTAAAGTACGACCTTAGATAATAATAATAATAATAATATGAGTGAGTGGTTAATATTAATGGAGTCAATATTGTACCAATAGCTGTTTTTTTTGAATGAGAAACCAATAGCTGTTTTGATTTGGTTAAAGAAATGAAATGTTTTAGAATTGGTTGATATTGGTGTACCATTTTAAGATTGCTGCTATATATGTGTGTGTTTGTGTATGTGCGCGTGCATCAAAGTGTTTAAAATAATAAATTTATATCTCACCAATCTAATATAACAATAATAATAATAACAATAGTAGGTATACAATTTAAAAAACTAAATACTACACTATTGTACTAATGTAAAAAATTTAAAAATTTAAAAAAAATTAAAACTACAATATTGTTTCAATAAATAAAAATTACACTATACTATTGTACTAATGTACAATTTTAAAAATAAATAAAAACTACACTATCTTTTCAATCAAAAAAACAAAAACGCAGTTGTACTAAAATACTATACTAATTGTCTATTGTACTTTTTTAAGTTAATATCAGAATTGTAGTAATATTGTAATTAATAATTAGAAAATAAAAATAAAAGTACAACATAAACAACTTCATAGTTTGTTGATTTTTTTAATCCTTATGAACTACTTGGCACAATTTAGAAAGAAATGATGATGGATAAAAAACATATTTGTTCTTTAGATCTACTATGATTTGCATCAAAATGTTGGGGAAAAAAAACACAAAATATAGTGAAAAAAAAGTAGAAAGCGACACACAAACTAACTTAATTAGAATATTCTAAGGTAGTTTCTTGCTTTTATAATAAAAGATTAATCTTGCTTGAAGGACTTTAGCTTGCAAGTGTAACAACTCTATAAACGAGTTCGTACTTTCTGGATCTTTTAACCCTTATGAATCACTTGGCACAATTGAGAAAGAAATAATGAGGAATAAATAAATAAATAAATAACATAGTTGTGCTTTGGATCTACTACTATCGCTCACAAAATTTTGAGGAAGAAGGAAAAAAAAAAACACACAAAATATAGTTTAAAAAAAAAAAAAAGAAAAGAAAACACATACACTGATAAAAGCAAGAAACTACCTTAGAATAGAAAACACAATTTTGCTTGAAAGCCTTTAGCCTCTTATGTCTCTGTTTGCCCATAATTTTTAGCTGATTAGGATTTTTTTTCCCTAAAGGATTTAGATACATAAAATATCAAAATCATATAAATAACTTTTATTTATTTATTTAAAATATGTTTTATGTTTTAAAAATAAAATAATTAGAGGAGCCCCACTAGCTATGGGCTAGTCTATCATATCTTTTCTATAATATCTATATGTATATTTATTATATGAGTCCAGCTATGGGCTAGTCTACCATATCTTTTGTATAATATCTATAGGAAGACAAAATTCAAATATCTATATGTATATTTATTATAAGAGTCTAGTTAATGTATGCCCTTAGTACACATATTAATTATCCATTTTTTGAAACATTTTATGGAGATTTGAAAAAATTGTAAAAAAAAAAAAGTTAGTAATTTTTTCAATTTTTCATAAACAGTTTCCTAAAATGATTTACTAATGTATGCTCTCTTAATTAGGGCACATGTTAGTAAATCCCTTATTATATAAATAAATTTGGGGGAGAAAACAAAGGAATAGGTCCTAAGAATTATACTGCATGCACAATAGTTTTACACAATAGTTTTCACAATAAATTTGATAATTGCTTAGTTGGTAAGTTATTATTAATTCTCATATGAGTTCAATACCGACACTACATTTGTTATCAATTATTAACAACTTTTCAACTCATGTTGTAAAATTTGTTGCGAGTGTGACTTTGGACTTATCGAGAGGCCCTAAGAAGCTCCCTTAGAGTCAATGTGGGTCTATTCTTGACTCAATCTCCATGGCCTCCTCGATGCGACAACCATTCTCCACCTTCTTCTGGTGTCCTTGCTAGCTGCTGCCTTGTGAGTCAATAGTTAATCCTGGCCTATACAACATGTTTCATCGTGTATCAATCTCTTTCAAGAATTGGATGTGCTAATAATTAAAGGAAGATAATAACAATATTCCTATGCAAGCTTTGTACTCAACATCTAATCAAAAGCTCTCAAAAAGGACCTTTTTTTACAGAAAAACCACCTCACATTCCCATATCATAATACTTTCTTGTGTGTTTAATTTTAATCAAGTATTTTAATCAATGAAAAATATGAAAAACTGTTTACCCACAACTTCTAATCTTGCTAGAAATTAATGAAAGAGGTTTACTGGGAATGGAGGCTAATTAAAGATTGAACTGTTAAATTTAACCAAAGGCAGAGCTCACTAACTACGGTTAATTAATGTCATTTTACATAAATTTTGACTTTTGAGGTAGTTTAATTTTATAAAATTGTTGTAATATTCGCGTATGAATAATGCAGTTAATTAATTAAGTATGCAATCTCCCACTATATAAAAAAGACAAGATTGAGTGATTAATATAATATTTTTTTTAGACATAATTTCAATCCTTGGCATCTGTTCCTAATGATTGTTTTTTATCATCAAACCAATATACCAATTAGTTTTCGTTGTAGGTGAGGATCAAATCCCAAATTCTTATCTGATAACAATAAACTTTACTAGTTGAGCTACTAACTTGAACCCACAAGTTATATCAATTCCTTAATTAACTTCTCCCCTGGGTATTACCTCCCAAAAAGAAAAAAAAAAAAAAAAAAAGACTTTACTATAGGTTTCTATATATATCTTGTGATTGAGGTGTTAGTTGCATTGTGGTAAACACTTAAAAAGAGGAAATGGTTATTCTACCATTGTTCCAACAATCATGGCAAGAGCTATACAAAATAACCTTCATTCTCCTCCTCCCTCTTCTTTTCATTTTCTCTTTTCTTTATGTTTTCAAATGCATTAGAAGTACTAGAAAACCCAATTTACCTCCATCCCCACCAAAGCTACCAATCATTGGCAACCTTCACCAACTTGGCTCACTTCCACACCGTTCTCTTCAAGCCCTCTCTAACAAGTATGGCCCTATAATGTTCTTCTACTTCGGCCATGCACCAACACTTGTGGTGTCATCTACAGATATGGCAAGAGAAATGATGAAAACACATGACATCCTTTTCTCCAACAGGCCAAAAACCACGGCTACCAATTCCTTACTCTATGGATGCACAGACTTAGCATTCTCATCCTATGGTGAATATTGGAGGCAAGTGAGGAAAATTTGTGTCCTAGAACTTTTGAGCCTTAAAAGAGTGCAATCTTTTCAATATACAAGGGAAGAAGAAGTTTCTATATTGATCAATAAGGTACAGGACTTGTGCCTCAAAGGGGTTTCTATTAATCTAAGTGAGTTATTGATTGAAAACTCAAACAACATCGTTACAAGATGTGTGTTTGGTAAAAAGTTTGGAGAAGTGGATGGTAAGGGCAAGTCTTGAACTACCAAGAAAGGTAATGGTGCTACTAGCGGCTTTTTCTTGGGAGGATTATTTTCCCTTTTTGGGTTGGATTGATATTCTAATGGGATTTAAACCAAGTCTAAAATCCACTTATGGAGAACTAGATGCTTTTCTTGATCAAGTGGTTGAAGAACACAAGACAATGAAACGTGATGATGATGAACATCCCAATAAAAAAGATTTTGTGGATATTCTCCTCCAACTTCAAAAGAACAGCATGCTTGACTTTGAGCTTAGCCATGACAACGTCAAAGCAATCCTACTAGTATCTCTCTCTCTCTCTCTCTCTCTCTCGGCAATCCTACTACTATCTCTCTCTCTCTCTTAGACACTTTGTTCTTATAATTTTATGTTTTTGAAACTAATAATATATAAAGTGCTACCTACTATGTCATTTAAAATTTTATTTGTAATATTTGATCTAACCATAAAATAGATTCATTTTAGATGGAGGTAATCTAGCTACTACCATTGGAAACATACCTAAAGTTTTATTTTATCATAATTTCGGGATATGTTTGTTGGAGGAAGTGATACAACTTCGACAACTTTGGAATGGGTAATGGCAGAGCTCATAAGAAATCCAAGTATTATGAAAAGAGCACAAGAAGAGGTAAGAAGAGTGGTGGGAAATAAGTCAAAGATAGACGTCAATGATATCAATCAAATGGATTACTTGAAATGTATCCTCAAAGAAAGTCTAAGACCGCATCCACCAGTTCCGCTTTACGTCAGACCCGAGAAACATTAGAAAGTTTAAAATTTGGAGGTTATGATATTCCACAGAAAACAAGAGTATTTGTCAATGTTTGGGCAATCCAAAGGGACCCTAAACTATGGAATAGGCCAAAAGAATTCATCCCAAAGAGATTCACGGACAACCTAGTTGATTTCATAGGTCAAAACTTGAATTCATCCCATTTGGAGGTGGGAGAAGGGGTGCCAGGATTGACATTTGGCATTGCTGTAGTGGAATACGTGCTTGCCAACCTCTTATGTTGATTTGATTGGAGGTTACCTACCATTAATGCACAAGGAGAAGCCTTGGACATGATCAAGTTAACGCTCTCACAAACATCTCGGAAAAATCCACTCTATCTAGTACCAATATTGTACTCTTCTTGATCTATCCTCCTTTAATTGGTCATCCTTGTGCATATTCAATCTCTACTTAATCTTTCCCTGTTATCTTGTTGTGTTTTAGAATCTATTGTCGTCTCTTACTTATCGAAATAAATGTAAAGGGACTTCAATGATAATAAAAATAGTTGTGACACGATTGTAGCTTATGTATATGCCTGTGTGTGTGTGTGTGTGTGTGTGTGTGTGTCTGTGTTGTTTGTAAATATATATATATATATATATATTATTCTTACACTACAACAAAATGTACTTTACAACAAAATGTACTTTCAAAAAATTCATCACTAAAAGTCCAGTTTTTTCATCGCGAAGATCCTTTAGTGACGAAATCGGACTTTTAGCAACGAAATTCATTTCATCACTATAGCCCCGTCGCTAAAAGTCCTAGAGACAAAAATTTTGTCACTAAAAATCCGATTTATTTAAAAAAAAAAAACTTTTAGCGACGAAATTGTTTTGTCGCTAAATGTTTTCCTCTCTAAAAATAGTATTTAGTGACGAAAATTTTTCATTACTAAAACCATTTCAGTTTATTAAATCATATTTAGTGACGAATAATTTCGTCACTAAAACTACTTTTGGGTACATATAGTGAAAAAAAAAATTTGTCACTAAAACTATTTTTAAGAAAATCCAAGCACATATAGCGACAAAAATTTTCGTCACTAAAACAATTTCTTACAAAATTCTGCTACATTTAGTGATGAAATATTTTGTCACTAAAACAATTTTTTGTTGCTATATTTGTAACGAAAAATTTCGTCACTAAAACTTATTTTCTGTTTTTATTATTTTCATGGCTTTGATATTAACTCGTAACCTGTCATTACATTATTAAAACCTTACATTTGATTAATACATTTATTTCAACAACACATTTATAAAAAATCGATCCATACATTCCACAAGTTAAAATTAAAACAAGTATCCAATTCAAACTCCTTCCATACAATAATTGTTTGCAACACATACAATAACTTAAGATGTTTTATAACAATACAAAAAATGTAGCATAATATAATTAGAAACAACGGAAGATGTCTCCATATGTCTTCAAATAATGCCAAAAGTAAATCCCCTAAAGTTGCCAATAAGAAATTTGCACAAATATAAAAACACTACTACATTAAAGCCTCCCAATGATCTAATGGCTACAGTCATCAACACATTCCATGTATCAATAGGATTTCACCTGCATGCAACACATAGAAAAATGAAGCTTTACCTCTTGATGGAGACAATGCAAGAATTTCAATAAAAAGTTGATTCTCAATCTAGAATACCATAGATTCACATAATAAATAATAAGTAGATAATTGACATAAAGTCATTAGAATTAGGTAACAAAGTTTACACCTTCACTTGTACACTACATATATCTAACACTGGTATCAATGTGGAAACCAAACCAAGAGAGTGAGGATCCAAAACTAGAATCATCCAAACAATAGGAACCATAGAAATCTAAAAGAATTACAGCAATTGATAAGTACATATATAAGAAACTTTCTTCATAACCATTACACAATAAATATCAAATACCCAAACTAAACAAAGATGCATATACCCATTACTGTATCAAACAAAAAAAATTAACATGAAGCATTTAGAATCATTAAACAAAAATACCCAAAGGAACTAGAATCATTAAACAAAAATAAACAAAAAAATTAACTCATATGTGCATGTTAACAGGAAACCGATACAAAATTAACTCATATTAACATACAAAGCTCACATACAAAGCTCATACAAAGCTCACATCAAGTTATATTGAACAATTTAATCAACAAAAATGCCTCTAGCTTAGTAGGTTGTAATTGCAAACAAAACCAAGAACATAGTTACAGGATTACCATTCTTCACTTGTAATTCATATTCCTCAAAAGCAAATATTATTGTCGAAAAACAAAGAAAATTTGCCAAACTAAATTCATAGAATACTCACTAATATCCATCTCTAAGACCTCCAAATTTCTCTTGCCCAGTTGTGTCCCAGAAGAGAAAGCGATTTTCCCACGAGTTAGTGAAAAAGTCCAAAGGATGAACTTCCACACCAATAGTTGCTGTATGTAAAAATGAATTCAAACATCAACAATGAATCAAAACTTAACAAAGAAACCAAAACCCTCAAACAAATCACTTTCAACAATTCTTCTCTTAAAAGAAACTTGAGATAAAAGTCAATCACATCGGTAAAAATAAATAAATAAATAAAAATACCGATGGTGTGAAGGAGTGAAGCATCTCCGGAAGTGTCGCAGATAGTGCGAAGGACTGAATCGTCACGAACAGTTGGCAAAGGATTGAAGCGTCGCGAATGGTCGGCAAAGGATTGAAGCGTCGCGAATGGCTGGTGAGTTGAAGTGTCGCAAATGGCCGGCGAGCTGAACCATCGCGAACGGCCGGTGAGCTGAACCGTCGCGAACCGTCGCACGCTGAAGCGAGCGAACAATCACGAGCCGATGCGAGCGAAGTGGATTGGCAACGATGAGGCGAGGTGGATCGGCGACGGTAAGGTGAGGACGGTGAGGCTGGGTTTTGGCGACAGTGAGGATGGGTTTGGCGACGGTGAGGCTGGGTTTTGGCGGCAATGGTGAGGCTAGGTTTTGGCAACAGTGGGGCTGGGTTTTGGTTTTGGCGAGGTGAGGTTTGGGTTTGGCGACAGTGAGCACTTTTTTGTGAGAGATTGAGAATCGGGTGAAGTGAGGAACTAAAACAAAACCAAAAGGGGCTCAATTTGAATAGGATTTTAAGTAAAACTTATTGTAATGACTTAAATTTTGTCACTAATAGATAGTTTTAGCGACAAAAATTAGCTTAAATCACGATAATGAGACCCGATTTTTTATTTTGTTTTTAGTGACGACTTATTTTTGTCTCTATTTGTGACATTTAGCGATGAAATAGGTTTCGTCACTAATAGTGTTCTTATCAAGACCTTTAGTGACTAAAGTTTTCGTCACAAAAAACTTAAAATTTTAGTGACCAATTAATTCGTCACTATAGATGAATTTCGTTTGGTGCCTACATTTTCGTTTGGCGCCTTTAGTTCAACCCAACATATAGCGATGAAATCTATTTTTCGTCACTAAATGTTACTAATTTTTTTTTATAAATAGTGATGAAATATAAATTTCGTCACTAAATGGTACTTTTTAGTGACGAAAAAATTTTCCTCACTAAAATTAAATCACTTTGAAAATACATTCTGTTGTAGTGTTATATAATGTATTGTAAAATGAAGAATGAAATATAATGTGTGTTGTAAAGGTGGTTATATAAAATAGATAAAAAAGACCTATTTTTATGAGCTAAAATACATTTTATTCACATAACCAGAGGAAAAATACTTCTAAATCATTTTCTTGTATTTAATTTAACTAAGCGTTTTTCTTGATCTATTATGGAAAAAGTTAGGCTTATAAATAACACACCTGTAAAAACTCTTCTCAACAATCAGGAGAAAGGTTTTCCTTAACTTCCTTCCATAGTCATCTCCTCTGTCTTACATATATATATATATATATATATATATATATATATTTATATAACTTCTTGAGAGGGAGGAATTTTTAAGAAAGTGATCTAGTTTACACCAATATTTGCCACCCACATCGTTGTAACTATTTAACAAGAAGTTACTAATTTTTTTTTTCTTTTAAGTTTCAATCTATGGCGTCCGCTTCTAATAATAGCTCTATCATTAGACAGAAGTTACTAATTGTTTTACTCCATTATTTGAGATATAACTTCTTATATTCTTCGACAATAATTGATGTCATGCATAATATGCTAGCACACTGTAGATTAATTCTAAAATAATTGCTTGAAAGTTCTCTATATGACTAATTCTTAACACTTCATTTTGTGATATATGATTTTATATTTTTGTGATATATGATTTTATTAAGATTTGGGGAATTAGTTCTTTCATATTACGTGTCATGAAGCACTTTTAATTGGAGTTGAAATAAGACTAAATTAAAGGGAAAATTGACATGAAATTAGAGTAAATTTCAAATATAACTTGAGAAAGTTGACATAAAATCAGAATAAATTGATTTAATCATTTGTTGAACTTCCATATTAATTATACTAAGTTGTAATCCATGCGTATGCATGGAAATATTTAATAGTAGTAATAATAATAAGGTGGTCTTACTTAGGTGATTGAGGTGATCACCTCGGTTTTCATGCAAGTATTATGTATAAGCCACTTTACACCAAAATTAAGAAAATTAAATTGGACTTGTAACGCAAAATTAGATAATAATTAGAAATTAATTTGAATTATGACTATATATACTTTGTCGTTAATATTTAACGGATGCTCTAAGGGCATTTGTTAGCGAACCTTTTTAGGAATGCGCTTTTATGGGAAAAGAAAAAAATTATTAATATTTTGATAGTTTTTTCTACTTCCCATAAAATTTGTATCAAAATTTTTCTAAACTTGTTTATTAACAATTGTCCTAAGAGTACCCGTTAACATGACCCAAATAATATATACTAGATTGTTATCCATGCTTACACACGAAAACATTCAAAAATAGTACTAACACTATAACAAAATGTATTTTTAGCGACTTAATTTGAGTGAGGAAAAATTTTTCAATCCTTTGAAAACTTACATTTAGCGACAAAATTTATAATTCGTCGCAAAAAATGAAAAAAAATAATAACCTTTTTGCAATGAAATTTGAATTTCGTCGGTAAAAATGAAAAAATGAGATGATTTTACTTAGATGAATGAAGGGACCACTCATTTGGTACCAAAATTAAGAAAACTAGTCACTAACTAGTGTTATGCATAAGAACCTACCTATTTGTGAGGTAGACTAAAATAATCTACACCATTGCATGATTTGCTCTTGTATAACTTCAATTTGTGTTACAATTTGATGAAGAAGCTATTGCTTGAATGTGCAATGACTTACAAAAAATTTATCAAACAGTTTCAGATATTGCACAAAAATAACTCAAAAATTCAGATATTAAAACTTCTGAAAGACTAAAAAATATTAAAGAACTAGATGATTCATTGCTTAGAAATTATTGAAACAAAACAAAATATATATGACTAAACAATAGAGAAATATAGAGAAAAATGGATTACATTCAAAAAAAATAATCCATGGCAATAACTATTGAAAGGAATCAAAAGATTCAAAGCCTACAAATTATAGATATTATATATATATATATATATATATATGTGACTATACAAATTCAGATGTTAAAACTTCCAAAATGCCAAAAAAGATATATAATTAAAAAATAAGTTATTGAAACAATTAAAAAAACATATGACTATTCAAAAGAGAAATATAAGAAAAAGAAAAAAGTACACAAACCCATAAGGCAATAAGTTTTAAATTTTAATGGGTCTAAACTTCAAACAAACCTTATCAGCATATCGCCCACACTAAAAAATGTTGAGCAGGAGCCCTTGTTGAAATAATGAAAGTCATACCTCCTCTTAATGTATCATATATAAGCTTTCTGTCCAAGAAATTAATATACTTTCATATCATGAGGTGAAGTAAAGACATATACGATAGCAACAACCTTAAATTTCAATTATTGCAAGCTTTTTTATCTTGTAAAAAACGGTTAAAGAGAGTTTTTGATGGTTCCCATACGAAAATTACTTTTTAAAAAATACAAGAAAATCCATAAAATATATATATATATATATATATATATATATATATATTAACAAAGTAGAGGAAAAAAATAATGAGAAGAAGAGCTCATACCTCTACTCAGATTTAAAAAGAAAAATTAGGGTTTGCATTACTTTTATAGTGTTCATGATTAACCTCGCAAATTTGGAGATAAATTATCAAGGTTTGACTTTGAGTTTAAGTTAGACTTGTTAGAGATAGAGTTTTACTCCTTATTAAGTTTGGACTAAACAAAAATAATTTTGTTTTAAAAAAATGATAATGATGAGTTTGAGTTTAAATTTGGACTTGTTAGAGAGATAGAGTTTCACTCCTTGTTAAATTTAGACTAAACAAAAATAATTTTATTTTTAAAAAAATGATAATGATGTGGCAAGCTCTAAAGAGTCAATAAAAAGTCAAAGGTTTCGGTTATATAAATATATATATATATATATATATATATATATATTAGTTTAAGGCTTATATAAAGTGGTATAATACATTGATAGTCACTAAACAACTATAGTCAAAATAAATCGAAAATAAATCAAAATTTTGGAAATCAGAAAAACTTACCCATGTAGTGCAATATCAAATCGGATAGTAGTCAACAACATTTTGCAATATATTTCGTCCTAATAATATTTGACACTAATTGTCTAAAGCTATGATAATAGAAAAACTTAAAATTTAATATTTTATGGAAGAAGGAAAGAAAGAGATGAAAATAGAATTTATTTGGTACCAAAATAAAAAATAAAAAAAGAGATGGACATGTGGTATAAAATTGGACTCTAATTGAAATTGAATTTAGAATCTAATTGGACTTGAACTCTTCCATTTTTGCATCTAATAATTCGCGGCACAAAAATTAAAAAATTAGATTAGATGAGATGTATGGTGCAAAATTGAACTTTAATTGAAATCCAATTTAAAATTTAATTGGATTTTCTCTCAATTTTGACTTTATATATATATATATATATATATGATGATATATATTTATAGAAATTACATATCACTTTTGTACGTTTTTAGACCCCTTAAAACACAAGTTGTTTAACCTAGTTATTTAGCCAAGTGATTACTTAGATAAATTATTTAGATCTAGGTTAACACAATCAAATCATATCATGTAAATAATGCGGAAATATAAAGAACACACTATATGATAACCCAGGAAAACTAAACCGGTAAAAAACCTGGAGATGATTTAACCTAGCTATCCTTAAGGTAAAATAGATCCATTAACATCCTATTGCTACCTCAAGTAGAAAACTTACTACCATGACCACGTGACAGCTCCGAGTCCACGGACTACTTCTTTCCTTGATCCACTACAACCACAAGTACTCCCACTTGTGACTTTGAGACTCCATTCAAAGGTTTCAGATCTTTTTTAAATTCTTTATGCAAAGAATCAAGCGATCACCAAGTTCTTGACATGAATCTTGATCTTGATAACCCTAAGTGTGTATGAAGGTAAACACCTCTAGATCTCACAAAAGATTCAACACACAGCACATCAAAGACTTCTAAAATGTAGCTAGGGTTTTTCCTTTTATACTTGGAGTAAAACATAAAACCCTACACGTCAAACTCGGGCTTAGGTGAGTTGGAAAATTCTGCAGAAAATTAATCGCATGAGGTTCGATTGATTGAGCCTTGCAGATTTAGACCAATAAATCTTGCAATCACTCGATTCCAATTTTTACAAATAAATACACTTTGAGCAAGCCTAAACCTAGACTCTATGTTTTGATCATGGTTTGCCTACATGATACATAATGAACTTCTAATACATTTAGTTCCTAAAGTCTTAGAACCTAACAACCTCTATTTGGTACCTCCTTATGCACAAAGTACTTAGGGGTCTACACTACAAGAAATCTGGGTTTAGGCGGCGTTTTTTTTAGTGACGTTTTTTAATTCGCCGCTATAAGTGGTATATTGTGATGTTTCTAAAAAACGCCACTAAAGTGTGAGTGTTTAGCGACGTTTTTTACAATAGCGACGTTTTTGTAAACGCCACAATAAGTATAGTTTTAGTAGCGCTTTTTTGGTTTATAGCGATGTTTTAAGAAAACGTTGTTGTAGGTTTTAAAGAAAGTCGCTAGCAAAGTGCAAAAGAAAAAAACTCTTGCCCCACATTTTTTACTTTTCCGCACAAACTTTTGTTGACAAAGTGCAAAAGAAAAAAATCTTGCCCCCATTTTTTACTTTTCCACAAACTTTTGGAAAAATTTCATTTCCCACACTTTTTTCCCTCTTTTTTTTTTTTTTTTTTTTCCACTTTGTTTTTCTTTCTTTTCTTTTGTTCACCGTGTCCCACACTCCCAATTCACTTCTTCTTCTTCTTCTTTTTCCCTCCACTTTATTTTTCTTTTGCTCACTTCGTGTCCCACACTCTTAGTTCTCTTGGTTCTACAGTCTCTCTTCTCCCACGTCTCTAATCTCCAAAGTAGCACACTTCTTCTCCCTCAAGCCTCCACACATTTTCTCTCCTCCCTTGCCACCCCTAGCCACCGCTGTAGCTACCCTAAGCCACCGCTGACCCACCATTTCTTCAAAGTGTAAGTCTTTGTTTTTGGCTTATGGGTTTGCTTTGATTTGGTTTTTCTTTAATGGGTATGGAGCTTTTGTACTAATTTTTGCTCTTTTTCTGTTTTTGTTGGAAAGTTTTTGTTGTTCAAGTTTCTTTAGAGTGTAAGTTTTTGTTTTTGGCTTATGGGTTTGCTTTTGATTTGGTTTTTCTTTAATGGGTCATGGAGTTTTAGTGCTTTTTTTTTTTTTTTTTTTTTTTTGTTGGAAATTGGTACGAGAAAGCTCTTATTCAGATTTGGCTATTTGAGCAAATGGACCTAAGAATCAAGGGCTGAATGATTGTAAGTTTATGTACAAGTTTGTAAATCTTGTATTTTTTTTTTTTCTACTTAATTTTTCTATAGATTGTAGAGATTTTTTTTTTTTTTTTTGGTTATTGGTTTTGTGGTTTAGCAAAAGGATCTGAGACTTTATTTTCAATACCATTTCTTCAGGCATTATTTACAACCTAACAATCCATTGGAGGTATGTAAGGATTGTGTTCTATTTGCACCTTAAAATTTTAGTATTAACTTTGCAGTTTTTTTTTTTTTTTTTTTTAATGTTTATAGAATGGTTTATGAAATTAATATAGTCCTATACAATTAATTTGCTTAGTATGTTCAAAATTGGACTTATCTACCTAGGTATTATCCATGACATTCACAATGGCAGCCATTGGAATAAAATTTTGATAATGAGCTCCCTGCATTCATGATTTCATTTAAAAGTTTTAAAACTAAGCTTTTTTTTTTCTTTAACAATTATGTTATGGGATTACAATTATTACTTGATCAGTGGTATTGAGCTATGTTTGTGTGTGTGTGTGTGTTATTGTATTAGAAATTGCAATTATTACTTTATATGAAATTATAGTAATTTCTTTATAATCTTGGAAAATTAAGAAAGTTGTGGCTTTTTTTTTTTTTTTTTTTTTTTTTTGCAGGTTCATTTGGTGTTATTGGCCTAGGTGTTGGGGTTTCACTCATGTCATGAGTATATAATCTCAACTAAATGCTCTTTTTCTTTATATATATATATATATATATATTTATATTGTTACTAAATTTTCATGCACCGTGACTCATTAAAATTTTCTGCAATGGCACCCTTATTTGCCTTAAACATCATTTAAGTGTCCTCTTTTATCTTGCGGGTTAAGCACTCATTTATTGTGATAAGTTTGGATTTTTTTGGAAAGGTGTTTGCTTGGCCTGAGCATAGTAAGTAATTTTGCTTAAAACTTTGTACTTGAGATGTTGATAATTGTCTTGGGGTGGATTATTGAGTTGGAGCAAGCGGGTGGCTTGCATGGTGCTATAAGGCTGTTTACATTCATATTGAAGTGTTTATTATTTTTGAAAATTTGGATGGAAATTTTCATGTGTATTCCTATTTGCTTTGTTTGTGAAGAGTTTTAAAGTTGTCTTGTGTAATCTTATTTGCATGTTTATGAAAATAAGTGGTTATGAAGTTGTTGTATACTATAGGACAAGTTTATGCGTAATCCTCTTTAGATGGTTTTTGCTTATTTCTTAAGAGGTAAAATGCTTAATCCGTTTGTGTGAATGAGGATCTTGATAGACTTGATATGGTTTGTTTATTATATTTAAGATTATGTGTAATCCTATTTGCATGTTTATGAAACTAAGTGGTTTCGAATATATTGTGTACTATATTTAAGTGTATGTGTAATTCTACTTTCATGGTTTTTGCTTAAGTTTGTAGAAAGTGAATTGTTATGATAACTTGGAGGAGCAAGTAACCCAAATGATGCAGCTAATGCAAAATAGGCTAAATCATTCTTGAAGCTAGACGAGTGTTAGATTTTAATGTTTTAAGAATGTATTGGGTGTTTAAAATTTTTAAGTATAGCAACTATTATTTTGTTACTCAAAATGATTTCTTTATGAATTTATTAGATACTTTTAATTTGTATTTAGGGTGGTTTCAGTTTAGATCATCAATCTCCAACTCCTCATAGATCGCAAGCTTCATCCAATCAAAAAACTAGCACATAGCGGTAAATGCAATGTTGCAGTGTTTTTATAAGGACTCCATCCCTAGTTGTTTTGAACAACAACATTTATTTTGGAAGTATTCTACTTTGTTTATAATATTGTCATAGTTTGGGTGGTGGTTCTTTTTGTGTAGGTAGACAAGTGTCTTGTTACAACCACATTTATTTTAGAAGTATTGTACTTTGTTTATAATATTGTCATAGTTTAGGTGGTGGTTTTTTTTTTTTTTTTTTTTTTTTTTTTTTTTTTTTTTTTTTTTTTTTGTGTGTAGGTAGACAAGTGTATTGGAATTAAATATATATAGTTATATATCTATTTGAATCTATGGTTAATGCGTTACTGTGTTAGTTTGGACATTTCTTATTTTTGGACATTTATTGTGGAATATTGATGATCAGGTTGTTATTGTGGAATATTGTGTATTAGGCAAATCATCAGTTTAGACATTTGTTAGTTTGAGCAAGTTTATATAGTAGCATTTTTAATGTTAAAAAATAATGAGCAAGTTTTAGCGACGTTTTTAAAAACGTTGCTATAGGACTACTTATTTGTGGCTTTTAACTAAGTGTATATTCCTAAATTATATATGAATGCTATATTAAAAACGTCACTAAAAGTTTTTGAACGCCATTAAAGATTCACATATGGCGACGTTTTCGAACGTCACAAAAAAAAAAGCCGCTATAGTTTGTAGCAACATTTTTGGGTTTTTAGCGACGTTTTACAAACGTCGCCTAAACCCAAATTTCTTGTAGTGATAGGAGGGTAAATAGTTCAAGTTGTGGGATTAGCAGCATATTGTAACTATCTCAAAAAAATAAAATCCAACCATTTCAACGGTATGCAATGCAGTTCTTATGTTTCTGTGGGACATATATTATGTTTGCATATGTCAATCACCTATTTCCTCCCCTCTTCCCATCTAAATATAATTCATAAACTTCATGTATATGTGAAAGAAGTATTACATATAATTGTTACATTAGACTTTTGACATGTCATACAACCATTGTGTATAGAAACTTGTCTAGCACTTGAACTTGTTGAGGATAATTGTACTAAATTAACCACTCAAATGGTACTTATTTATTGTATCAACATTGGATTATTTTGTATCATTTTCAAAACCCTTGAATATTTTCTCTTAATAATTATCACTTGTTTAGTCGTTGCATCAAAAATTTGAATCAACTTATGTGATGGTAATTCTATCTCCATGAATATCATATGAAAAACTCTATAAAGTACTCATTTTGCATGCGTTCACCAAATAAAGCAATGTAGAAAGGAAAAATATTGTTGTACAATTTGGGTTCTTGCTTGAGTTTCCTTTATAATAATAATAATCATTACGTAGGTTATTAAATTGACTTTTGTTGGATTCTTGTGGATAGTTTCCTCATCTCCCATTGGGTCTGACCAAGGTCTTCTTGGTAATTTGACTTTTAATTTTGATACACATTATAAAATGACACGCTTTTAAAAATAGTAGTGCCACTTTAACTTTTCTAGATTATGAAATATTTAATTTAATACTATGATGAAAGTCAAATTTGTTGGTAAATTGTTACTTTCCTTACATTTTTGGAATTGTATCATTGAAATCTAAAAACATAGTATTCTAAATTCCTTTTCCAAAGAACACACAACATTGTGGTAGAAATTCTGGCTACATGCATATATAGGCACGCTTTTGTTTTATTTAAAATAATTGACAAGACTGTCGCATATCTTTGGTATGATAGTGACTCCACAAGTACAAGTTCTTGTGGGGTAGAAAATCAAAAATCGAGATTCAAGTTTTCAGAAAAAAGTTTCACATAATCATACACATATACTTAAATTATACTATAGTAGGATTTCAATTTTATATTTAAAAAATAATTGGCAAGAAATCATTTCAAATAAGGATACTTGTTTTCTTGGTTTTCAGACCCGGACTATTCAAGGAACTAGGGAAGGGAGAGGTTCAAGATTTTTAAAGTCGGATCGAGGTTCAACCGAGGTCAAATCATGATAACATCAAAATTAATTTAATATTAATTAAAATAAAAAAATAAATGTATTAAATGTGTAAAAATATAGAAATTTGGCCTTAAAAAATATTAAGCAATTAAAACTACTTTCAAATGAATTTTCGTTATTTTTATAAAGTGAATAGAAAATAATAAATATAAACAAGCTTTTAAAAATTGTGTTTATTAATCTTTCAAATAAAAAATGCATTTTAATTTAAAATAAAATCATTTTTAACATAAATTTACAATTTACAATTTTCATATTCATATTCATATTTATTGATGTGAAAGAATAATTCTTGAACAAAGAAAAATTAGAAAATTCTATTAAGTAAATAGTGATAAAATTAAATCTAAACTATTAATCTTGTAAAATTAAAATAAATAAAATATAAATTTCAAGACACAAGGTAGCTAATTAGTTCAGAGATTAGTGTGTTGGACAAAGGTCCAAAACTCCTAGGAGGTCGATGGTTCTTGTGGATGCCCGAGGACCAAGGATGAAGTTAAAGAGTTGCAGTATTGGTGTGGGGATGCCACGGCCACGGGCCCAAGGAGGAAGGTCACCCGAGGAGAGGAAAGGATGAGTCATAGGACTCTGAGGCATTCCAGGTTGAAAGAAGGATATGAAGAGAGAATACGTGATCATAGGAGAAGTTTTTAGTTTGGAGTAGCTTGTTAGCTCCACATTAATGGTGGGCAACAACTTTATCAGCTGCATTGATGAGAAAGTGACCTGAAAAGTGCAAGTCACAACTAAGCGGATTTCTTCCGCCACCTTCTTCAGATATAGAAAGAAACAAGTGTCATGATAGGAAGTATGTTAGGTAAGGACGGATGATTGAGATATGAGAGAAGGAGAAGTATATAAGAAAAATGGGGTTTACTGAAAAAAAAAAAAGAACACAAGTACCAAGATATAAAGAAGAAACGAGAAGAACACTAAGAGAAAAGAGAGTGAACAGTAACATTTCTTATGTAAATTTGGCCTCCTCGGGCCAATTGGTATTGAGAAAGTGGTTCATCTATTTAATAAGATCTGCATTTTCTTCCCTATCTTTCTCCTCGGGCGGAGCCCCCTTTTTAGTTGTTTGTTTCCCTCTCTTATAAATTCATTATTTTAAGCCATGGTTAGACTGATCTAGCTAATATTCTAAGTGGGCTTGGGCCACCAGTTTATCTGGTCCTTACGATTCTATTCTGAAGCATGCGTTTTTCACAATTTATTTTAGAACCCGTTTTCACTTGCTAAAGAACCGAGTTGGGGCATAGGTCACGGGTAACCGGGTCGGACTGTCTAGTCCGATCCGGATTTGACAACCTTGAGTTTTAGGGGATCTCAAATAGTGTCCATTTGAAAGTTAGGATTTATTTGAAATAAATCTAAGGTTTAGAATATGCCACCTTAGGGTAATGCTATAGCCATATTTTATTTTACAACATTTTTACAAACTATTAATATATCCAACTTCTTACTAGCTAGTTTTCATTTACTAATAACCATTCACCACTCACTACATCAGTAATTTGTAATATTTTTCATAAAAAAGTTTGTATTTTTAGCGTTACTCGCCACCTTATTCAAAGTCAATAATTTAATTTAAACTTTAACTATTATTAAGTAAACTAAAATTTTGAGGAAAAAAAAAAAAAAAAAAGACATGTGTCTACTCTGCCAGAAAGAACCAGAGAGGGGGAAAGATGTTTGGTTTCCTACGATGAAGACAGAGGTTGAATATGGGAGTTGCCGATGGTGGAAAACTGTGGAGGACTTGGGCATCACATGAGTGAGGTACTGAGGTTTACAGGCTAGCCATTCGTAAGAAAATTCCTCTTTGTCTTGTATAAGTACTAAGAAAATATTTAGGTTTTTCAGGTTAGAATTGGGTTTGAATGTTTAATATTACAAATGTATAGGCTAATGTTGTAAACGAGATCCATTATGACGACTATAGCCTATGCCTCGGAGAGTATTGCATGTGCTAGTGTTTACAACATTATGTACTGTAATTGCAATATATTTTTTAAATGTTTTATATTAAAAATATATATTTAGAGGATCCCCAAAAAACATTATGTTTTATATATAAATATATATAAATATATATATATATATATATATATTAAGTGTATTTAGATTAACTGAATTCTTAGGGAGACATTTCTTAAAATAAAATAAAATAAAAATTCTTAGGGAGACGAAATTCAAATATTTATATGTATATTTATTATAAAAATAAAATTTGGGAGAGAGGCAGGGGAGGGCCATTAGAGTGTTTCTACATACACACAATTGCTTTCATAACAAATTTCACAACTACTTAGTTGGCAGATTATCGTAACAAATTTCACAATTGTGCATTGTTGGTTAATGTGAACCCCAAATGCAGACTATCGCAAGTAAAAATATATCAATGAGTCCATAAGGAATGATTGATACTAATGTAAAAATTCTATTATTAAACAGGAAAAAAAAAGTTGTTAATTTGTTTTCCACCCAAAGATGGAATACGACCATATTGAAATGACAATTGAAAATAGCAAAATAATTTTATGGAAAAGTAATTGAAAAAAACACTAAGAATTCAATGATCCACTTAATATTTTATTATATGAACTTGGATTGTTTTTAACTCAATTAAGGTGGAGAGCTAACTTGCTTAATCCGAAGATAAAACAATAAAATTCTCAAACAAAGTGTAGATCTAGTAGCTTGAATGTGAGTGATTGAGCAAGTAATTATATTGGCATGCTACAAAAGAGACCAAACATTTAATATATTCTCAAATCATAACGAATCATGGAGTTTAAGCATTTGATATATCTAAAAAATCATAATAAATCTGAAGAATTTGTCAACATGCAATGTTTTTAAATATTAAAATCAATCTCAAAGTTCAGTTATCAATCCATAGAAACACATAGATAATCTCAAGAATACATGATAAAAATATTAGGCGGCTTCACTCTAATCCTAGCTAGTTAATTAAGCACTCATAGTTATGCAAAATAAATCCAAAAAAAATGACAAACATCTAAAAGAATAAAGATGAAAAAAACTTGGGGTTTCTTTTGCCTCTATATCTCAATCTCCTCCAAAGAAAAAGGGTAAATCCCTTTATCTATATATATATATATATATATATATATATATATATACCGAAGCTTTTGAAGCTTCCACAATTTTCCACATCAGCATTTAATTTATTTATTTTTAATTTGATTTATATGTTTTGATTTTTTTTTCCAACCCATTTACTCACGTCAACATCATTAATGTAAAAATAAAAATTAAATCTCATTATTTCCCCCACCAAATACATATTACAAAACCGGTAATTCTTCAAAACCTACGCAGACTAAACCTAAAAAGCGATACTTCTTCAAAATCTCTCCTCTTCGCACACGCTAATATCACCTCCCCCTAAACCTAAAACTTACCCTTTCCTTCCCCCAAAATCAAAACCCAAAACTCAGATTCTCCCACCCACGCTGCCGCCACCACGGATTTCCGCCACCACAGATCGCCGCCACTGCATCTTTTGGTTTTTCCGTATTATGCAACTCATTCTCTACCTATTATTATTTTCAATTGAAAATCAAACTCCATACCCAATGCCTGTGCACGCTTGCTTTCCTCTTTCTCTTTTCTCTCGAATTTAAGTTTTTCAATTAAAACTAGACAGAGGAAAGGCAAAATTTACTTAATGATAAAAACAAAGGAAATATTTCTCTTTTTTTTTTTTTTAATTTGGAAATATGATTTAGGTTTTGGTATTGTGGTCTGCGATTGGTTTTGATTTAGGAAGAACAGATACTTGACATTGATTTGTAAAGAGGAAAGGCGACTGACCTACTTAATGATGAAAACAGAGGAAATATTTCTCTTTTCTTTTTTTTTTTTTTTTTTTTTTTTGGAAATGTGATTTAGGTTTTGGTATTGTGGTCTGATTGGTTTTGATTTAGGAAGAACAGATACTTGACATTGATTTGTAAAGGCTTTGCTTTTTTTAGTTAGGGTTATTTCGATGGTTTTTTTTTTTTTTTAATTCCTCCATTTAAATTATTTAACAAATTTACTGTCTTTGGCTCATATATTTGTTTCACGTTGACCCATAAAGTTTATTTTGATGTTGAGATTGGTGGAAAGCCTGCGGGTAATGCTCTATTCCATTACATTTCTTTTTGTAAAAGAAAGAGACTTGCTTTGTTGGAAAAAAATGGGTATTTTACTTTGATATTAAAGAAGTATTTTGCCAATTCCATGCTAGAATTGGCTGTGAGTAATGGGTATCAAAAGTTGTGAAATTTAAGAATATAGTGTTGTTAGAGGAACTATGATCATGGTTAATATGATACTCTTTAAATCTTTATGATCTGTCATCTTTCGGGTTGAATTGTGATGGGTCTTTTTGGGAAGGTAGTTCCAAAAACCGTAGGTATGATTGTGTATTACTTGTTTTGAAAACACTGGATTAGATGATAGATACAATACATCATCCTTTCAAACTCCATTTAAATTCTTTAACAAATTTACCATCTTTGGCTCATATATTTGTTTCACATTGACCCATAAAGTTTACTTTGATGTTGAGATTGGTGGAAAGCCCACTGGTAATGCTCTTTTCCATTACATTTCTTTTTGTAAAAGAAAGAGACTTGCTTTGTTGGAAAAAAAAATGGGTATTTTACTTTGATATTGAAGAAGTATTTTGCCAATTCCATCTTTGGAATTGGTCTGTGAGTAATGGGTATCAAAAGTTGTGAAATTTAAGGATATAGTGTTGTTAGAGGAACTATGATCGTGGTTAATATGATACTCTTTAAATCTTTATGATCTGTCATCTTTCGGTCGAATTGTTATGGGTCTTTTGGGAAGGCGGTTCCAAAAACCGTAGGTATGATTGTGTATTATCTATTTTGAAAACACTGGATTAGATGATAAATACAATACATCATCCTTTCAAACTTAATACATTATATGATTATTGACTTTTGCACCCTTCATTTTGGATTGCAAATGCCTAAAAGAGGTATTATATCATGTTTGAAATTTCACCTCAGTATCAAAGGATGTAGCTAGCCAATGCCTATAATCTCCCTCCGATTTGTTTCATATGTTTCTCTTTTATTTTCTCGGGTCTCAAACTCGAGACCTAACACTCTCTCTCTAATCTCACCAAATCCATCACCACTCTTAATTTGCTTTTGTCATTGATGTGGCATAAGGTAATGTTTTGTATTCAATTCTTAATTATATAATATTAAGTCTCATATGGGTTTTGAATCCGAACTCTATAATTATTAGAACTCTATAACTATTATCTTATAAATAGTTGATTCTTATTAGTCTTTTTTTTTTTTTTTTTTCTTTTTTTCACGATTTGTTCAATTTCTAGGTTTATTCATATTGCCTTTTTCTTCATTCTTTTCCTTGATTGAATCGGGGTTAAAGGTATGGTATTCGTTTGCCTTTGTGATAATCTATGTACATCTAATTTCTAACTATTTTAGTGTTCTCCTTACATTTAAAAAACTAAACTCAAATTTTAGTGTAGTTATATCAGTTTTTGCAAGAAAATACAATTTGGTAGGTTTATGTTTTGACTATTTCAAGTTCAGGACTTAGAATAGTTTGGATTTCTTAGCTTTTTTGAATTTTAGTTTAGTTATATCAGTTTTAGCGAGAAAAAAATTATGTTTTGATTGTTTTAAGTTCAGACTTATAATAGTTTGGATTTTTTAGCTTTCTTTTAGTTTGGATTTTTAAGCATGGATTGAGGTTGCAAACCCATGTAGCCAACCTTTCAGAGATTTTTTACCTTGGCTTCATTGATTTCTATTTTGTATTCTAGAGTTGATTGAATTGTAGTTTTAGGCTTTTAGCTATGTTTCTCTTTGTATCTTTGCAAACCCATGTAGCCAACCTTTCTAAGATTTTTTTGACTTCATTGATTTCTGTTTTGTATTCTAGAGTTGATTGAATTGTAGTTTTAGTTGTGTTTCTCTTTGTATCGTAATTGAGTTTAGTAGTGTGTTTTGTGATAATATTTTTGAAGTGAGTTACATCTTCAATATTTTAAATAGATATTAAAATGGTGATAATCAATTTGAATTTTTTGTGTGGAGACTGAGCTATGGGTTTGAATTTGTTTAGTGGAAACTAAGCGAGGTGGAGTTATCGACTTTCTTTCATCACACAACATTTCTGATAATCTTAGCGAAATTGGTGTGGAGTATGTTGAGGTTAGTTATTCATTACATTGTTCATATTGAATTATATGTCTATGTTTTCTTTTCTTTTTTTTTTTTGTTCTCTAAAAATCAATTAAATAATTTATATTTCCCCTATGTATGTTTAATAGTTACAGCAAATATATGGTTGCTATTTTAAATATGCTTTTTCAGCAAATCTATTTCCGTGTTCAATTCACGAGTTTTATTTTTCTTTTTTTCTTTTTCCTTTTTTGAGAAAGAAGCTGAATAATATTATTAAAAGATAGTACCATTTTCCACCTTAGCACAATTCGTATTGGTATTTTATTTATAACTTGGATATATTGAAGTTTTTTTTGTGTGAATAATCCATTTTGTTATTTATTTCTGAATTTCATGATGAAAACCAATAGAATACTTATTTTCATGAAGATTATAGAAATGTTGAACTTTTTTAATAATTCAATAGTTGGGGTGGGGTTATTATGAAATTTATTGACATTAAGAGTGTTTGGTTTTACATTGTAAATCTTTGATGAATTGGTATTATTTGGTGTTATACTTGATACTAATTTGGCAAAAAATTAAGTAGCTTGAAGAAGTTGAGAAAAGAGAAGAGACTAAGAAAGGGAGGAAATACATTCTTGGAAAGCATTGGATAAAGCTTGAAAATGTAAGCACAATTGTACATTTATTCTATTTACTAGTTCTTTTGTAATAATTATTAAACCAAATGTATGAGCACATTATGATTATTGTAATATATTACTTCATAATATTTGTATTTATCTCATTTTTAATATTACATGTTTCATCTTATATTAGAGCCAATTTATCTTTCAATAATTGAAATTTGAGAAATGTTTAAACCTGAACATGTTAACATTTGATTTAAAACAATCTCGTGCATTGCACGGGTTAGCGACTAGTTTTTATAATTTTTAGATGACTTTTGACCTCCAAAACGTTTTATTCCAAATTTGTGGTGAACTACAAAGTTGTAGATCCCTGAGTCTTTGTTCCAAAACCGCCAAGAAATAGCTCAATTGAACATATGTGCAAAAAAATTATGGCAAAAATACCGAGACTGACTCAAATCTTTCCATCTAGGAATTTTTCTAAATTTGGCTTTGATTTCTTTTGTTCTTCTCTGCTTTTGAACTCCCACATGATTTTGATTTGCTGGACTCCCAAAATTACTCTGCTCTCTCCTGGTGGCCACGTCTTGGAGCACAAATTGAGTGGACTAGTTTATTTCTTTCCATTGGACTAGATGTCCCTGTACGACTTGAAAGCGTGGACCCAATCAGCCCCAGCTTTGGGCTTGGTCTTAGAATGGGCTTGGGCTATGATAAAGCAATAATAGTAATAAGCCATATTATGTGTGTGAGAATTCACCTCTAAAATAACCAACCTAATCTAACACTATAATTATTACTCAAAAAAAAAAAAAAAAAAAAAAATAATCTAACACTATAATTATTATTGATTTTCATACGACTCCACTACTAACACTAATTTATAAATAATCTAAATTTTTTATGACCTTTAAAAGGAATAAATGTTAGTTACAAATTTTTACTATAAATTATTGATTTAATAAGTGGTTATTAATAAGTAAAAAAATTATGTAAGTGTTGTATTCAGATGCAATTCATTAAAAATTTGTTACTTTAATAGTTTGTAAAAATATTTTTTAAAAGTTAGTAGTTATAACATTTTCTTAAAAGAAGCAATGATATTGTTAAAATTAGTACATATATACATGCTTTTATATATATATATATATATATATATATGCCGCCCCCTCTCAAGTTAATGACTCCCTCCATTCTTAAGTGCGACACTTACTCTCTTTACAAAATTTCAAACAGTTGTCGAAACTTTTTTTTATATAAAAATTTTATTATCTAAATTAATCTAATTAATTAGGTCTATTAATTTGATTGAGTGGGAGTTTCAATATTGATGTTGAACATAGTGCATAAATACAGCCATTAACTCACCAACAACTAAGTTATTTATTTTGATTCGACACCACCTCCATATATCCGACCCAATTTTTACTCCAATAAATTTTAGTCCACAAGAGATGGGTGAGATGAGATAAGGAGGTAGTTGGAGTAGTAATGGCTTTAGAGAAAATCAGAGAAAGAGATGGGTGAGATGAGTGAATGACGTGGTTGGCGTTGTAATGGCTCTGGAGAAAAATCAGAGGGAGATGGAAATTTGCTGGATAACACAAGACAAAAAAAGAGTCTTTGAAAGAGTACGTGGGTAGAGGGTGAAATGATTGATTATTGAGTAGAAACCAAATAGAAAATACTGTAGCTGCTCAGAGTGCATGCAATAATGAAGTTGGGGACCCACGTTCTGATTTTTCAAAACCAGTGTCACCTCTGGTCAATCAATGAATAAGTCCACATTGTACATCACCAGTTCACACTGTATAATCTAAAAGCAGAGCCAGCTGTCATCGACGAAGGATGAGTTTGAAACGATGCTTATTTAGTTTTAGTTTTTATTATTATTTATAATTGTTATTTTTGATATTATTTATTGATTTTATTTTATTATTTAACTAACTTTTTTTTATACTTTCACTAAAAAAATTTTAATTTTAGTTAAATAAATTGTTCGACTCAAAGTCTACACCATACGTCAGTTCACATTGATCTATTAGCATTAATATCCAGCCTGTTAAAACTCCAAATATTTTAAAATTTAGCATCAAACCCTATAAATTTGTTGTGCATTATGGGGTGACACTAGACTTATTAAGGGGCCATTAAGGCCAAAATCAGCTCCCCTTAACCTCAATGTGGATCCATCTCAAACTATCAATCTCTTTCTAGAAATGGATGTGCAAATAATTACTAGATCATAATGAAATAACCCATCACTATGCAAGCTATCTCCACTTTTGGAAAATAAAATTTTCAAGAGATAGAACTGTCTAATACGATAACTAAATTTCATAAATATTCTACAAAAATGAAGTTTATTTAGTCTACAATATATACTAATTAAATGGCTCCCAAAAACAAAACGGAATTGTTTTACTGAAAAACTTCCCCCACCGTCCCAAATCTTTATTGAATTTTAAAGTACTTTAACCAATAAAAAAAAAAATCCCTGTACCCTACTTTCAAATCTTGCTAGTCAATGAAAGAGGTTTCCTAGAAATTGAAGGCTAATTAAAGATTGAACCTTTAAATTTAATCAAAGGGAGCTCACTAAATTTGGTTGATTAATGTTAGTTTAGTAAAATTTAGAGGCATTGTCATTTTTATAAAAATGTTAGTAATGTTGATGTGTAAATAGTTCCTCCCCCCTTCGAGAAGATAATATCAGACTTTAATACATAATAACTAACCATAAATATATGGTTAGTTATTATGTATTAAAGCCTGATATTATCTTCTTAAAAATTCTGACATTAGATATTGTAATAATAGAGTAATATTATTAACAAACTGTTTTACAAAATTTTAGAAAGCTGTTGATGAGACTTTAGCATTTTCTAAATAATTATTGGTAAAAAAATGTGATATTAGTAGTAGACCTAAATTAGAATTAGTAAAAATTTTCCACATCAATATTTTGTAAAATTATTGTAAAATAGTTTATAGGTATAATATTACTCATAATAATAAAAGTAAGTGGTTAATATGAGAATTACCTTGGCTTGCCGCGATGGTGGGAAGGAAGAGGAAAGCAAGTCTCAATTACATTAAAGAGAGAGTTTGGAGCAAAGTTCAGTGGTGGAAAGAAAGCTATTATCCCAAGCGGATAGAGAAATCCTACTTAAAGCGGTGGTGCAAGCAATTCCTACATTTGCAATGAGTTGCTTCAAATTACCAAGTGGATCTTTGTCATGAAATTGAGGTTTTAATCCGCAAATTTTTTGGTGGCAAAAGGGTGAGCAGTTGAAAAATTCATTGGAAAAAATGGGAGGTTCTTTGTCGGCCTAAATCAAATGGAACAAAGTTTCTCTCCAAACTTCTCATATATTTATTTTTGGATGTGAATTTTGAAAATCTAATTGTTAAATTTCATGTTTTATATTCTTAACATACATATCAAATTTCGTTCAAATCGGATATTATTTACTATTTGATCAATTAACTTATCTTTTATATACAACTTTAGATTGCAAAAACCTAAAATTATAACATTTATTTGATGACATAGTAATTGATTTTTGATTTTCTTGAAATTTTGTAAGCATTATGAATGTAATAAGAACATGCAATCTAACGGTTAGATTTTCAAAATTCACACTCAATATAAAATCTAGACCACTAAATCATTAAAGAATGATTAAGATTTAAGGAAATCTATTTAGTAAAATACCTAGAAATCTAGAGGATCTGAATTTAATTTTTAAGATTATGAAATATTTTCAGATGTGCACCAAGAATTTCCCTTAATTTAATACTATTAGTCTATGATAAGCGTCAAATTAATTGGTCAATTGTTACTTTCCATACGTTTTGGAATTGAATCATTGAAATCTAAAAACATATTTTAGTAATCTAAATTCCTTTTTCAAAGAACACACCACATGGTGGCAGAAATTCCGACCGCACGCATATGTAGGCATGCTTATGATTCATTTAAAATGATTGACAAAATTATTGCATATTCTTAGCATAATGATTACTTTACAAATACAAGTTCTTCTAAGATTGGAGGAAGAGGGCAAGAAATAGGGTTCTAGTTTTTAGAAGGAAATTTCACACACATACATAAATAAATAAAATAAAATGAGTGCTTGAAGGTTAGGATTTATCTTAAATAAATCTAAGGTGTAGAATATGTCACCTCATTTAAAGTCAATAATTTAACTCTAACAACTTTAATTAACTATGGTTAAGTAAACTAACTTTTAATAAAATAAAAAATAAAAAAACGGCGTCAACTCTGCCATAGAGAGGTGAAAAGAAGTCAATAATTTAACTCTAACAACTTTAATTAACTATGGTTAAGTAAACTAACTTTTAATAAAATAAAAAATAAAAAAACGGTGTCAACTCTGCCATAGAGAGGTGAAAAGATGGTGTTTTAACACAAATCTTTGGATTCCTATCCAATGCCTAGTCCCTAAGAGGTGCAGGTGATGAAGACAGAGGTTGAATATGTGTTAGCCAATCTCGTGTACGAGTAGTACATTCTTCTTAAGTGGGAATCTATGGTCATCTTTTTGTGTGTGTGTGTTTTTTTTTAAATCTTTTCCCTATCTGTTAGGGACATATTTTATGTAATTGGCAAATCTTTTAACAAAATGCACTTTACATGTAATTGGGTAGATTTAGGATGAGTTTAAAACTTTAAGAAACATGTTGTTTAAGTCAAGTGTTAAAGTCATTAAGATCGACGACTAAGAAACAAGTGAAAAAAGTTATTCATTAAATCTCGGCTGACAATCTTGACAAAAGACTTCTATCGAGGTTTATAGTCGAAGCTTGACATCTGACATTTTGTTTAAGACTTACAATTGAGAACTTCTAGATCGATTTTCGTCCCATGCTAAAATATTTGTATTGGGTTTCTTTTTCTACAACCCTAGACATATATAAGGCTTATTTGAAAGGACATCGGGCATACAGAAAGTGACCTAGTTCATTATTCTCTCTGAAGAAGTAAATGCATCTTTATGCCAAGGGTTTTGTGACCAAGGAGCTTCTGCTCTTCATTGTTGATAAACTAAAGAACTTTACTGACCAACAACCTCTTTAAATTCTTTGGAGTTAGTCATGTCTTTGGAATCCGTGCACATTGGTTAGTCACGTATTGGGATTCGTGTATCAAGGAAAGATTGCAACTACAATACAAGTCTAATTGTGTATTGGGGTAAGGGTTCAAGCGTAGGTTGGTATTTGGGGATAGGCCAAAGGGTTTGGTAAGATTCTATGTACTTGTAACCGCTTGTAATTGATAATAGTGAATTCTTGGAAGTGATAATAGTGGATTCTTGGGAGTGGTGACCTTAAAATTACCCGATGGGGTTTTGCCTCGGTGGTTTTTCCGTTAAGTAAACAAACCTATGTCAAATTTAATTTCTGCTACATTTAGATAATTTGGTGATTTTTTTGTGCCACACTATTGCATAAAATTTGATCTAATTAATTAAGTTGGGTAATTAATTAATTAATTTCAAGGGGTCAATTCATTTTAACCCAACACTATCAATTCAGTAAAATTGTTTTGTCAATATTAGCAATAACCTTCTCTTTGTTGTTAATCCAAGGTGTTATTTGTTAGGGTTATTTTAGTGTTGCAAAATTCCATGTCAAAGTTTCAGTTGTAATCACAATACTCTCGTGTATTCATTTGATTTGAATTGTAATTATTTCAAGTAATTGAGGCTAAAGAGCTAAATAAATAAAAATTCAAAGTGCTACACTAAGAAGTTTAGTTAAGTGCTAATCAAAAAAAAAAAAAAAAAGCATAGTTGAGTGAGATTGACATATCAAGCGAGATATCAAGCAAGTTCATCAGGATGAAAATAAGATCCTATTTAGCAAAGACTGAAGAGAGTATTGAAAACATAGGGAGAAAACCTTAAGGACATTGGCTTACCCTCGTCACCATACAAACATTGAATGCAACCTGAGTGTTTGTGAGTTGCTAGAAACCATAGACCATTGAAACAAATCTTCAAGTGGCCTTGAAGAGTTCGATAGATAGGATTAGTGATTGTCATGTCAACTTACATTTTGGAGATTGTGATGAGAAACAACTGGTATAGTATGTTGTTAGCAGAAGCGGGAGGCTTAGGTATAAGAACATTGCATAACTAAAGGTTTCATATGTCATTATGTACTGCAATTATGTTCATAATGAAGCTTGTTAACTAGTCTAGGCCTCAAAGATATCTACATTACTAGAGATTTTTTTTGTATTTAATCTTCATTGGCATGCTACAAAAGAAACTTAAACATTCAATATATTCTCAAATAATAACAAATCATGGACTTCAAGTAGTCCATATATCTAAAAACTATATTAAATCTTAAGAACTTGTCAACATGAAATGTTTTCAAATATTAAAATCAATCCCAAAAATTCAATCATCAATTCATAGAAACACATAGATAATTTCAAGAACACAACATAAAAAATAAAAATATTAAGCTTCACCTCTAATCCTAACTAGAGATTTCACTATTCATAGTTATGCAAAATAAATCCATAAAATTCTTTTTGCTACACATCTAAATGAACTAATTAAAAAAAATAAAGATGAGATCTCAAATCCCTCAAATTTGAAATGTCAATCCCGTAATTTTTAGAGTTTTTTTTTTTTTTTTTTTTTTCACTATCAACTTCCATATCACTTTTAACCTCTAAAATGTTTTATTCTGAATTTGTCATGAACTACAAAATTGTAGGTCTTTGAGTCTTGTTTCCAACGCCACAATAATCAGCCCAATCGGACATCTGCGCAAAACTATATGGTAAAAATATCGAGACTGCCACGAATCTTCCTTCCAGGATTCTTTCTAAACTTGGCTTTGATTTCATTTGTTCTTCTCTTGCTTTTGAACTCCCACATGATATTTTTGACTTACTGGACTCACAAGTTATTCTCCTTGTAGTCACGTCTCGGAGCACAAATTGGGTGCACTTGTTTATTTCTTTTCATTCCATCTGATGTCCCTGTACGACTTGAAAGCGTGGACCCAATCTGCCTCCAAACCTCGCTCGGTCTCTGCTCCTTGCCGCCAAGGCTTTCACTCATTTGTGTGATGTGTTGCCTTCGTCTTGCACGGCTGTTGTGCATTATGGTGCGGTTTCATGCTTTTGCGCGAGGCTTCTCACGATAGAGTATATGGACTTGGCCGAACAGGTTGGTTTCTTTGTAAAATTAGTGTGAATTGACTAATGGGTAATCTGCTTTTTGTTAGATATAGTTGTTAGCCATGTAGAATTGAAGAAATTTATGATTTTAGGATTGTATCTGTGAAGTTTAGCTTATGGGGGGTATTTCTTGAGAACTGCATTGTGATATTTATTGTCCCATTTTTGGAAAGTGGTTGAAGTAAACTAAGATCTCAATGACTCCCTGGGTCTGGTGAGTCTCCTTTTCTAATTTGAGTTTTAGTGCCTTATGTTGGGGGGGGGGAGTAGGTTCTAGAAATTTATAGATTGGAACTGGAGAGAAAAGATAACCATATTTTCTTTTTCATTGTTGACTGAAACTGAATGTTCTATATATTGCCAATCATCTAGAAGCTACACTAGAGTTTCAGTACATTGCCAACCAATCTGAACTTGCTTTTGCATTTGTTAAGGATGTGATACCTGATATTATGTTTGTTTATTTTACTTGAGAATCCAAGCACAAGTGCTTTTGAGCCCAATATGGTTTTAGCCTAATGGGACCGAGTTATGGGCCCAAAATAATGAATTACTGGGCCTATCCAACCAGAATATTGTTCATTCTATTAACACAAAATTCTGTTTTTTTGTGTGTGGAAACCGAGCTATTGGTCAATTTGAATTGTTTTTGTGTGGAAACTAAGCTATGATTTATTTTTACCCCAACCTATTTTGTATTCTAGAGTTGATTGAATTGAGTTTTTGTGCACACACTAAGATAATCAAATTGAATATATGTTTTTGTGTGAAATTGAGCTATTGGTCAATTTGAATTGTTTTTTGTGTGGAAAGCGAGTTATGATTTATTATTTACCTGACCTATTTTGTATTCTAGAGTTGATTGAATTGTAGTTTTTGCAAACACTTAGATAATCAATTTGAATATATGTTTTTAAATATAATGAATGCATTGAATATTTAGTGGAAGACATGAAATAAATGAAATAGAAAAATATCAACATGCTACTAGAGAATCGATGTTGAATTCCAATAGCTAATGTCACATCATTTGGAAAAATTGTTAACTTTCGTGCATCGCACGGGTTAGCGACTAGTTATTATTATTATTATTGAATCTCATATCACCTACCACTATTAATAATTATTTTATTATCTACTATTAACAACTTGCCACTTTACTTAATTGTAAAGCGAAAAATATCCTTTTACATTACTTTATATCCATTATTTTTTACACATATCAACAATTGATGCAAAAATATCTAGATTTTTAAAAATGCTAACATTTTAACACATAAAAGTTGATGTGAAATAAGTGACGTGAGAGTGCATTATGTGGTGACTCTAGACTTATTTATTGGGGGGCATTAAGGCCAAAATCAACTCCCTTGGCCACAATGTGGTTCCATCTCAAACTATCAATCTCTTTTTAGAAGTGGATGTGGAAATAATTACTAGGTCATAATGAAATAACCCATCACTATCCAAGCTATCTCCACTTTTGAAAAATAAAATTTTTGAGAGAGAACTGTCTAATACGATAACTAAATTTCATAAATATTCTATAAAATCAAGTTTATTTAGTCTACAATACATACTAATTATGTTCCCTACCTTCCCAAATCTTTATTAGCGTCCTCTTAGTTGAATTTTCAAGTACTTTAATTAATGAAAAAAAAAAATCCAACGACAATAAACTTTACTAGTTGAGCTAACTTGAACCCACAAGTTATATCAATTCTTTAATTAACTTCTCCTTTGGGTATTACCTCCAAAAAAAAAAAAAAAAAAAAAGAGACTTTACTATAGGTTTCTATATATATCTTGTGATTGAGTTGTTAGTTGCATTGTGGTAAACACTTAAAGAGGAAATGGCTATTCTATTGTTCTTCCAACAATCATGGCAAGAGATATACAAAATAACCTTCATTCCCCTCCTCCCTCTTCTTTTCCTTTTCTCTTTTCTTTATGTTTTCAAATGCATTAGAAGTAGTGGAAAACCCAATTTACCTCCATCCCCACCAAAGCTACCAATCATTGGCAACCTTCACCACTTGGCTCACTTCCACACCGTTCTCTTCAAGCCCTCTCTAACAAGTATATTTTTGTAATGTTCTTTTACTTCGCCATGCACCAACACTTGTGGTGTCATCTGCAGATATGGCAAGAGAAATGATGAAAACACATGACATCGTTTTCTCAAACAGGCCAAAAACCACAGCTACCAATTCCTTGTTCTATGGATGCACAGACCTATCATTCTCATCCTATGGTGAATATTGGAGGCAAGTGAGGAAAATTTGTGTCCTAGAACTTTTAAGCCTCAAAAGAGTGCAATCTTTCCAATATACAAGGGAAGAAGAAGTTTCTATATTGATTAATAAGGTACGTGACTTTTGCCTCAAAGGGGTTTCTATTAATCTAAGTGAGTTATTGATTGAAAACTCTAACAACATTGTTACAAGATGTGTGTTTGGCAAAACATTTGGAGAAGTGGATGGTAAGGGCAAGTCTTGAGAACTACCAAAAAAGGTAATGGTGCTATTAGCGACTTTTTGTTGGGAGGATTTTTCCCCCTTTTTGGGTTGGATTGATATTCTAACAGGATTTAAACCAAGTCTAAAATCCACTTGTGGAGAACTAGATGCTTTTCTTGATCAAGTGGTTGAAGAACACAAGACAATGAAAAAGATGATGAAGAACATCCCAATAAGAAAGATTTTGTAGATATTCTCCTCCAACTTCAAAAGAACGGCATGCTTGACTTTGAGCTTAGCCATGACAACCTCAAAGCAATCCTAGTAGTATCTCTCTCTCTCTCTCTCTCTCTCTCTCTCTCTCTCTCTCTCTCTCTCTCACAAACACTGTTCTTAAAATTTTATGTTTTTGAAATTGATAATGTATAAAGTGCTACTTGCTATGTCATTTAAAATTTTAAATGATGTAGCATACGATATATCTTTTGATTTGTAATATTTAATCTAACCATAAAAAAAAATAAAAAATAAAAATCACTTTAGATGAAGGTGATCTAGCTACTACCATTGGAAACATACCTAAAGTTTTAATTTGTCATAATTTCAGGACATGTTTGTTGGAGGAAGTGATACAACTTCAACAACTTTGGAATGGGTAATGGCAGAGCTCATAAGAAATCCAAGTATTATGAAAAGAGCACAAAAAGAGGTAAGAAGAGTGGTGGGAAATAAGTCAAAGATAGAGGTCAATGATATCAATCAAATGGATTACTTGAAATGTATCCTCAAAGAAAGTCTAAGATTGCATCCACCAGCTCCGTTTCGCACCTCGAGAAACACTAGAAAGTTTAAAATTTGGAGGTTATGATATTCCGAAAACAAGAGTATTTGTAAATGTATGGGCAATCCAAAGGACCCTAAACTATGGGATAGGCCAGATGAATTCATCCCGGAGAGATTCAAAGACAACCCAATTGATTTCATAGGTCAAAATTTTGAATTCATCCCATTTGGAGGTGGGAGAAGGGGGTGCCCAGGATTGACATTTGGCATTCTTTGTAGTGGAATATGTGCTTGCCAACCTTTTATGTTGGTTTGATTGGAGGTTGCCTACCATTAATGCACAAGGAGAAGACCTGGACATGATCAAGTTAACGCTCTCATAGCATTTAGGAAAAATCCTCTCTATCTTGTACCAATATTGCACTCTTCTTGATCTTTCCATTTATAGGTCATCCTTATGCATATTCAATCTCTACTTAATCTTTCCTCATTATCTTGTTGTGTTTTAGAATCTGTTGTCTTCTCTTACTTATCGAAATAAATATAAAGGGACTTGAACAATCACTACAAGAAAAAGGGGCTATTGTGGCGGGCCAAAAGCGCCTCTAAATCCCAAAAAAGCGCCGCTAAAGGTATATCCGACCTTTAACGGTGGGTGTTATTGCAACGCTTCATCCCATCACTGTTGAAGTGCCATTGTAGCTCTATTGCAACGGTAACAAAAAGTGTTGTTGTATATGCCCCTTTTAGTGGCGGTTTTGGTTTATTGCGGTGGGCAAAAAACCACCACCATATGAGGTTAGAATTTGGATCAATTGACTTTTAGCGGCAGGTTATGTGCATTGCTATTGGTGTCCACCTTTAGCGGCGAGCACATGGCGCTACTATGAGGCATCAATTAAAACGGATTAATTGCACTTACAGAAGAAAGTAGAAGCATCGTTATATGTGTCAACCTTTAGCGGCTGAGCGAGAAGCGCTACTATAGGGTTTCATGTAAAACAAAACATATGCACCTTGTAGCAACGGATATGACCGCTACTATATGTGTGAACTGTTAGTGGTGGGCGATAAGCGCCACTATAGGGCTTCATTTAAAACATAACGTGTGTACCTTTAGCAGTGCTTTTTGACAACCGCTATAGGTTAATTTTCTTTTCTTTTTTTCTAGTGGGTTTTAAAACCACTATTTGCTGATAAAATGTTCTGGACCTATTACAAAGAACTTGTAATAGCTTTAGCTCTACTGACAAAATACCACAAATGTAACTAATTAACAACACCACAAATATCTCCAAACTACCATAATATTAACATAGAAATATATTATCAAATACATAACATTGTCTATAACCATCATCATAAGATTAACAAAAAAAGATATGGTCCTTTGAATAAAAAAACTGCTCAAATTAAACTAATACCATAATCAAAGTTCCAAAGTGTTTGAAAATATCCTTCAAAAATTGCAAAAAATTTGGTTGTTCAAATGTAGTTCCTTGTACACAAAAATGTCCTCAAAACACCAATATAAAACTTATAAGCTACTTGGTTGATGGGATGCGGTGATGATTTTGGAAAGCTGGAGATTGTTTGATCAAGATAAAAAGTCTTTGAACACCAAGTCCAAGTTACCTTAAACACAAATCATCATGACACATAGAAAAAGTTTAACATACAAAGCAATGGGATTAGGTTGAAATATGGTTTATTAGATTGTTTGAATAGAAGCTAAAAATGTGATTAGGTAGACATAAGTTAGAATCTTCATATCTATAGCCGGACTTCATTTCAATACTATATTAAATATTACAACAAAAAACTCTTCAAAAAAAAAAAACTTAATAGTGAAGCATAAGAAGGAAACCTTTTTAGACCTAACAACCTATGAGCTTTTAAATGAAGACATGTCTCATATGTTTTAAAAACTCTGATGATATAGCAACTTATGACCTGAAAACTACATTATAATAAGCAATTCCTAGAATCGGGTTCATGCAAATAAGAAGATTGAACTAAACCAAACAAGCATTCCATCCACATAAAGCAAACAACAACCATTCTTTACTAAGGACTTATCAACCAACAACCATGACATCCATGTAAAGCAAACAAACATGAGGCTCTTTCCCACACCTCAATTATTCATTACTCCAATCAAACTCCACAATACTGTGGCCAATCACAAACTATAACATCTAATCATTAGCCAAAATACTATTCTAATCACATAAAACACAAATATATATATATATATATATATATATATATATATATATATATTTTTTTTTTTTTCATTAGTCTAACATTACCCACTTTATACCCAAGTCCATGATTCATCACAATTTATTCATAACCCAACAATTTTCTCAAAATTATAATAAAAATCAAACTAATAACAAAACACTACCACCATGGCATGGTCACTCTCCCATGCCTCAAACTATTCATTAATCCAATCAAATTGCACAATGTACCTCTGTATAAGCATCAATGGCGGCTCCAATATGATCTTTCTTGAGGAACACTGCTTGCTTGATTAATGTTTCTTCAAATTTTCTACAAAACTCATATGGGTTTCTTCATCGATTCTTGAAAATAGAGGCACGTGCATGGACAAATAAAGCTGAATAAAACTCAAATGCTTACCGAAGATTGGCGGCGGCATGAGTAGCGGTGGGTCTCTGGCGAGTTGGATGGGTAGTAGTGGGTCTCTAGCGAGCTAAGGTCCGGAGATATTGAAAGTAAAAGAGATTTTGTGTCAAAGACAAACAAGCGATACAACAAACAAACATAAACAGAACCAGAACAAACAAAACCCACTTGAAATTAATTAGGCTCAATATTTTCCACAAACAGAACCCATCGATTGCCGCACCGATGCAATCAATTTTGAACTGAATCAGCCTTGGTACCCGAGGAGGTGATAGCTAGTAGAGTCTATTGGTTTTTTTTTTTTTTCAAATATTTATTTTTGGTTACTGCCAAGTGATGGTGATGGCAATTGATGACGATCGGTGAAATCTTCCTAGCTAGCGATACCGACGAAGGGCGTTAGTGGTGACCAGTGGTAAAGGAATGGTGAAGAAAATTCTTAGACAGAGAGAGAGAGAGAGAGTGTGTGTGTGGGTATTTTCTTAGAGCAAACAACAGAGGGATACATTGGAAAATAAAAAGAGGAGGGAAATGAAAAGCCAAAATGGCGCTTAGGCCAAAACAACAGAGGGATACATTGGACCAAACGCGGCAATTAAAAGGCCTATTGCGGTAGTCCAAACCGCCACTACAAATAAGAGAAAGCGCCACAAAAAGTATCTATTCCAGCGGTCATCCAACTTGTCACTATAAGTAACTGAAATATTGCTAAAACTTATATATTGTGGTGATTTTACATACATCCTCTATAGTATGCCACAAAAGGGTATATCTATCGCGGCGGGTTTATGGAGCATAGCTATAGCTATGTCTAATGTCATTAAAACACCTATAATGTAGCGGTTTTTATAGCGCTACTACAGTGTGCCGTTGTAGTACACCGCAAAAGGATAGATCTATTGTAATGGTCCAATGAAATGCCGCAATATATCCCATCTACATGAGCGGACCAAAAAAGTGCTGCCCTATGTGACATATAGCGGCAATTTTCACAACTGCCACAATAGCTCGATTTTCTTGTAGTGAGTAATAAAAATATTTGTGACATGATTGTAGCTTATGTATCTCTTATGTTTTAAACCTCTATAGTGAAATAGCAACTTATGAATGAAAACTACATTACAAAAAGCAATTCGTAGAATTAGGTGCATGCAACTAAGAAGATTGAGCTAAAGCAAACAACCATTCCATCCTTGTAAAGCAAAAAACAACCATTCTATACTAAGGACTTATCAACCAACAACCATTCCATCCATGTAAAGCAAACAACAAAGGCTCTTTCCCATACCTCAACTATTCATTACTCCAATCAAACTCCACAATACTATGGCCAATCACAAACTATAACATCTACTCATTACCCAAATTACTATTCGAATCACATAAAACACATAAAAAAATTATTCATTAGTCTAATCATTACCCACTTTATACCCAAGTCCCTGATTCATCCCAATTTATTCATAACCAAACAATTTTCACAAAATTATAATAAAAATTGTACTAATAACAAAACACTACCACCATGGCATGGTCACTCTCCCATGCCTCAAACTATTCATTAATCCAATCAAATTGCACAATATACCTCTGTATAAGCATCAATGGTGGCTCCAATATGATCTTTCTTGAGGAACTCTGCTTGCTTGATTAATGTTTCTCCAAATTTTCTACAAAACTCATATGGGTTTCTTCATCAATTCTTGAAAATAGAGGCACGTGCATGGACAAATAAAGCAGAATAAAACTCGGATGCTTATCGGAGATTGGCGGCGGCATGAGTAGCAATGGGTCTCCGACGAGTTGGGTGGGTAGTAGTGGGTATCTAGTTAGCTAAGGTCCGGAGATATTGAAAGTGAAAGAGATTTTGTGTCAAAGACAAACAACTGATACAACAAACAAACATAAACCAAAACCAAAACAAACAGAACCCACTTGAAATTAATTAGGCTCAATATTTTCTATAAAATGTAACCCATCGATTGCCACACCGATGCAATCAATTTTGAACCTGAATCAGCCTTGGTACCCACGAGGTGATGGCTAGTGGGGTCTATTGGGAATTTTTTTTAACAAATATTTATTTTTGGTTACCGCCAACAGTGGTGATGGCAACCGATGACGGTCGGTGAAATCTTCCTAGCTAGCGATGCCGGCGAAGGACGTTAGTGGTGACCAGTGGTAAAGGAATGGTGAAGAAAATTCTTAGACAGAGAGAGAGAGAGAGTGTGTGTGTGGGTTTTTCTTAGAGCAAACAACAGAGGGATACATTGGAAAATAAAAAGAGGGAAATGAAAAGCCAAAATGGTGCTTAGGCCAAAACAACAGAGGGATACATTGGACCAAACACGGGCAATTAAAAGGCCTATTGTGGCAGTCCAAATTGTCGCTATAACTAAGAGAAAGCGCCGCAAAAAAGTATCTATTCCGACGGTCATCCAACCTGTCACTATAAAATGTAAATGCCGCTAAAACTTATATATTGTGGTGGTTTTATATACAAGCCTCTATAGTATGCCACAAAAGGGTATATCTATCGCGGCGGGTTTATGGAGCATAGCTATAGCTATGTCTAATGTCGTTAAAACACCTATAATGCAGTGGTTTTTATAGCGCTGTTGTAGTGTGCCGCTGTAGTACGCCGCAAAAAGATAGATCTATTGTAATGGTCCAATGAAATGACGCAATATATCCCATCTACAGTGGCGGGCCAAAAAAGTACTACCCTATGTGACATATAGCAGCAATTTTCACAACTGTTGCAATAACTTGATTTTCTTGTAGTGAGTAATAAAAATATTTGTGACATGATTGTAGCTTATGTATCTCTTATGTTTTAAACCTCTATAGTGAAATAGCAACTTATGAATGAAAACTACTTTATAAAAAGCAATTGTAGAATTAGGTGCATGCGACTAAGAAGATTGAGCTAAAGCAAACAACCATTCCATCCATGTAAATCCAAAAACAACCATTCTATACTAAGGACTTATCAACCAACAACCATTCCATCCATGTAAAGCAAACAACAAAGGCTCTTTCCCACACCTCAACTATTCACTACTCCAATCAAACTCCACAATACTATGGCCAATCACAAACTATAACCTCTACTCATTACCCAAATTACTATTCAAGCACATAAAACACATAAAAAAATTATTCATTAGTCTAATCATTACCCACTTTATACCCAAGTCCATGATTCGTCCCAATTTATTCATAACCAAACAATTTTCACAAAATTACAATAAAAATCGTGCTAATAACAAAACACTACCACCATGGCATGGTCACTCTCCCATGCCTCAAACTATTCATTAATCCAATCAAATTGCATAATGTACCTCCGTATAAGCATCAATGGCGGCTCCAATATGATCTTTCTTGAGGAACTCTACTTGCTTGATTAATGTTTCTCCAAATTTTCTACGAAACTCATATGGGTTTCTTCATCGATTCTTGAAAATAGAGGCTCGTGCATGGACAAATTAAGCAAAATAAAACCGAGATGCTTACGGGAGCGGCGCAGCATGAGTAGCAGCGGGTCTTCAAGCGAGTTAGGTGGGTAATAGTGGGTCTTCGGTGGGTCTCTAGCGAGCTAAGGTCTAGAGATATTGAAAGTAAAAGAGATTTTGTGTCAAAGACAAACAACTGATACAACAAACAAACATAAACCAAAACCAGAACAAACAGAACCCACTTGAAATTAATTAGGCTCAATATTCTCCACAAACAGAACCCATCCGTGTCGTGACCGATGCAATCAATTTTGAACCTGAATCAACCTTGGTACCCACGAGGTGATGGCTAGTGGGGTCTATTGGGTTTTTTTTTTTAATACTTATTTTTGGTTACGCGGCAATGGTGATGGAAAGCGATGACGATCGGTGAAATCTTCCTAGCTAGCGATGTCGACGAAGGACATTAGTGGTGACCCGTGGTAAAGGAATGGTGAAGAAAATTCTTAGAGAGAGAGAGAGAGTAAGAGTGTGGGTTTTTTCTTAGATCAAACAACAGAGGGATACATTGGAAAATAAAAAGAGGAGGGAAATGAAAAGCCAAAATGGCACTTAGGCCAAAACAACAGAGGGATACATTGGACTAGACGCGGGCAATTAAAAGGCCTATTGCGGCAGTCCAAATTGCCGCTATAACTAAGAGAAAGCGCCGCAAAAAAGTATCTATTCCGGCAGTCATCCAACTTGTCGCTATAAGTAAGAGATATGCCGCTAAAACTTATATATTGTGGTGGTTTTATATATATATAGCCTCTATAGTATACCACAAAAGGGTATATCTATCGCGGCGGGTTTATGGAGCATAGCTATAGCTATGTCTAATGTCGTTAAAACACCTATAATGCGGCAGTTTTTATAGCGCTGTTGTAGTGTGCCGTAGTAGTCTGTTGAAAAGGATAGATCTATTGTAACGGTCCAATGAAATGCCACAATATATCCCATCTACAACAAGTGGGCGAAAAAAGTGCTGCCCTATGTGACATATAGCGGCAATTTTCACAACTCTTTGCAATAACTCAATTTTCTTGTAGTGAGTAATAAAAATATTTGTGACATGATTGTAGCTTATGTATCTCTTATGTTTTAAACCTCTATAGTGAAATAGCAACTTATGAATGAAAACTACATTATAAAAAGCAATTCGTAGAATTAGGTGCATGCAACTAAGAAGATTGAACTAAATCAAACAACCATTCCATCCATGTAAAGAAAAAAACAACCATTCTATACTAAGGACTTATCAACCAACAACCATTCCATCCATGTAAAGCAAACAACAAAGGCTCTTTCCCACACCTCAACTATTCATTACTCCAATCAAACTCCACAATACTATGGCCAATCACAAACTATAACATCTACTCATTACCCAAATTACTATTCGAATCACATAAAACAGATAAAAAAATTATTCATTAGTCTAATCATTACCCACTTTATACCCAAGTCCATGATTCGTCCCAATTTATTCATTACCAAACAATTTTCACAAAATTATAATAAAAATCGTACTAATAACAAAACACTACCACCATTGCATAGTCACTCTCCCATGCCTCAAACTATTCATTAATCCAATCAAATTGCACAATGTACCTCTGTATAAGCATCAATGGCGGCTCCAATATGATCTTTCTTGAGGAACTCTGCTTGCTTGATTAATGTTTCTCCAAATTTTCTACAAAACTCATATGGGTTTCTTCATCGATTCTTGAAAATAGAGGCACGTGCATGGACAAATAAAGCTAAATAAAACTCAGATGCTTTATCGGAGATTGGCGGTGGCATGAGTAGTAGTGGGTCTCCAACGAGTTGGGTGGGTAGTAGTGGGTCTCTAGCGAGCTAAGGTCCTGGAGATATTAAAAGTAAAAGAGATTTTTGTCAAAGACAAACAACGATACAACAAACAAACATAAACCAAAACCAAAACAAACAGATTCCACATGAAATTAATTAGGCTCAATATTTTCCACAAATAGAACCCATTAGTGCCGCACCGATGCAATCAATTTTGAAACTGAATCAGCCTTGGTACCCACGAGGTGACGGCTAGTGGGATCTATTGGGCATTTTTTTTAAATATTTATTTTTGGTTACTGCCAACAGTGGTGACGGCAAATGATGACGGTCGGTGAAAACTTATTTATTGTATTAACATTGGATTATTTTGTATTGTTTTCAAAACCCATGAATCTTTTCTCTTAATAATTATCACTTGTTTAGTGGTTGCATAAAAATTTGAATCAACTTATGTAATGGTAATTCTATCTCCGTGAATATCATATGAAAAACTCTCTAACGTACTCATTTTGCATGCGTTCACCAAATAAAGCAATGTAGAAAGGAAAAATATTGTTGTACAATTTGGGTTCTTGATTGATATATATATATATATATATATATATATATATATATATATATATATATATATAATCATTACGTAAGTTGTTAAATTGACTATTGTTGGATTCTTGTGGATAGTTTCCTCATCTCCCGTTGGGTCTGACCAAGATCTTCTTGGTAATTTGACTTTTAATTTCGATACACATTATAAAATGACACTCTTTTAAAAATAGTAGGGCCACTTTAACTTTTCTAGATTATAAAATATTTAATTTATTACTATGATAAAAGTCAAATTCGTTGGTAAATTGTTACTTTCCTTACATTTTTGGAATTGTATCACTGAAATCTAAAAAGATAGTATTGTAAATTCCTTTTCCAAAGAGCACGCCACATCGTGGCAGAAATTCCGGCTACACATAGAGAGGAACACTTTTGTTTCATTTAAAATGATGGGTAAGAATGTCACGAAATTTTGGTATGATGGTTATTCCAAATGTACAAGTTCTTGTGGAGTGGAAAAACAAAAATCATAGTTCAAGTTTTTAGAAGAAAGTTTCGTACAATCACACGCATATACTTAAATTATACTATAGTAGAATTTCTATTTTAGATTTAAAAAATAATTGGCAAGAAATCATTTCAAATAAGGATAGTTTTAGGGGATCTTGAATAGTGTCCATTTGGAGGTTAGGATTTATTTAAAGAGTAATATTAGAAACACAAACTAATTTACAAAAAATTTACAAACAGCTAATGTGGTGAATGTTTTTGGTGAATGAAAAAGTAATATAAGTGGTAGACCTAGAAGAAAACCAATAAAAAATTGCCAACAACAACAATTTATAAAAATGTTATAAAATAGTTTGTGACTGTAGTATAACTCTTATTTGAAATAAATCTAAGGTTTAGAATATGTCACCTTAGGGTAATGCTACGATTACAAACTATTTTACAACATTTTTACAAATTATTGATATATCCAACTTCTTATTAGTTTTCATTTAGGCCCACCATTAATATCATTTTTTCATTTACCAATAACCATTCACCACTCATCACATCAGCAAATTGTAATTTTTTATAAAAATTTTTATATCTTTACCATTACTCGCCACCTTATTCAAAGTCAATAATTTAACTTTAACAACTTTAACTATTATTAAGTAAACTAACAAAAAAAAAGAAAAAGACCTGTGTCTATCTGCCAGAAAGAACCAGAGAGGGGAAGATGTTTGGTTTCCTGTGATGAAGACAGAGGTTGAATATGTGTTAGCAAATCTCTTGTAGTGCCAGTTTATCTGGGAGTTGCCTGATGGTGGAACTGTGGAGGACTTGGACATCACATGCATGAGTGTGGTACTGAGGTTTACAGGCTAGTCATTTGTAAGAAAATTCCTCTTTGTCTTGTACGAGTACTAAGAAAATATTTAGGTTTTTCAGGTTAGAATTGGGTTTCAATGTTTTATATTACAAATGTATATTTAGAGGATGATGCCCAAAATCTATAGGCTAATTTAGTAAACGAGATCGATTATGACGACTATAGCCTAGGCCTCGGAGAGTATTGCATATGCTAGAGTTTACAACATTATGTACTGTAATTGCAATATATTTTTTAAATGTTTTATATTAAAAATATATATTTAGAGGATCCCCAAAAGCTATAGGCTTGTAAATTATTATTATTATTTTTTTTTGAAGTCTATTTAGACTAACTGAATTCTTAGGGTGACGAAATTTAAATATTTATATGTATATTTATTATAAAAATAAAATTTGGGGGGAGAGGAGGGAGAGGGCCATTAGGGATTTGCTACATACACAATTGCTTTCATAACAAATTTCACAACTATTTAATTAGCAGATTATCGTAACAAATTTCACAATTGTGCATTGTTGGTTTAATAATAATGCGAAACCAAATGCAGACTATCGTAAGTAATAATATATTGGTGAGTCCAAGATCGATCCATAAGGATTGATTGACACTAATGTAAGAAATTCTATTATTAAACCAAAAAAAAAAAAAAAAAAGTTGTTAATTTGTTTTCCACCCAAAGATGGAATACGACCCTATTGAAATGTTTGATTGAAAATAGCAAAATAAGTTTGTGAAAAAGTAATGGAGAAAAATACTAGGAATTCAATGATCCACTTAATATTTTATTATATAAACTTGGATTGTTTTTAACTCAATTAGGGTGGAGAGCTAACTTGCTTAATCCAAAGATAAAACAATAAAATTCTCAAACAAGGTGTAGATCTAGTAGATTGAATGTGAGTGATTGAGTAAATAATTATATTGGCATGCTACAAAAGAGACCAAACATTTAATATATTCTCAAATCTTAATGAATCCTGGAGTTCAAGCATTCGATATATCTAAAAAAGTCATATTAGATCTTAAGAACTTGTCAACATGCAATCCTTTCAAATATTAAAATCAATATCAAAGTTTAATCATCAATCCATAAAAAAAAACATAGATAATCTCAAGAACACGTACATGATAAAAATATTAGACTTCACTCATATTCTAACTAGTTAACCACTCATAGTTATGCAAAATAAGTCCATAAAAAAAAATAAATAAATAAATAAATGCTAAACATCTAAAAGAACTAAAAGAATAAAGATGAAAAATATTAGGGTTTCTTTTGCCTCTATAACCTCAATCTCCTCCAAAGAAAAAGGAAAAAGCCTTTTATTTTTAGAGTTTTTTCCACTGTCAGCTTTCAGATCACTTTTGACCTCTAAAACGTTTTATTCCTAATTTGTAGTAAACTACAAAGTTGTAGATCTTTGAGACTTTATTCCAATGCTGCCAAGAAATAGCTCAATCGGACATATGTGCAAAAAAATTATGGCAAAAATACCGAGACTGGCTCAAATCTTTCGGTCTAGGAATCTCTCTAAATTTGGCTTTGATTTCTTTTGTTCTTCTCTTGCCTAGAACTCCCACATGATTTTGATTTGCTGGACTCCCAAGATTACTCTGCTCTCTGCTAGTGGCCACGTCTTGGAGCACAAATTGAGTGGACTAGTTCATTTCTTTCCATTTCATCTGATGTCCCTGTACGACTTGAAAGCGTGGACCCAATCTGTCCCAGCTTTGGGCTTGGTCCTGGAATGGGCTTGGGGTATGATAAAACAATAATAGTAATAAGCCATATTATGTGTGTGAGAATTCACATCTAAAATACCCAACCTAATCTAACACCATAATTATTATTGATTTTCATATGAGTCCGCTACTAACAGTACTTTATTATTTACTATTAAGAACTTGCCACTATCTCAAAAAAAAAAAAAAAAAAAAAAAGAAGAACTTGCCACCTTACTTAATTATAAAATGAAAAATATCTTTTTACACTAGTTTACATCCACTATTTTTCACACATATTTACAATTGTTGCAAAAATATTTACATTTCAAAAATATTAACATTTTAACATATAAAAATAGATTTGAAATAAGTGATGTGAGAGAATTAAACCCAGTGTAAATTTGTTATGCATTATGTGGTGACCAAACTTATTAGGGGGCATTAAGGACAAAATCAGCTCCCTTAGTCTCAACGTTATCTCAAACTATCAATCTCTTTCTAGAAATGGATGTGCAAATAATTACTAGATCATAATGAAATAACCCATCACTATGCAAACTATCTCCACTTTTGGAAAATAAAATTTTTGAGAGAGAACTGTCTAATACGATAACTAAATTTCATAAATATTCTACAAAAATGAAGTTTATTTAGTCTACAATATATACTAATTAAATGGCTCCCAAAAAGGAATTGTTTTACTGAAAAATTCCCCACTGTCCCAAATCTTTATTAGTGTGCGTTTGCGTAGCAACAACTGTGCATTTGCATGCATTTGCGTTTTTGACTAGGTCCCACAGTACTATTCATGACCCAGCCTAAACTCAAAGAAAAACGCAAATTTTAGGTAAATTTGGGTTTCATAGCACTATTTACACATTTAAAAATTATTTTGTTACAGTGTTTTCAGTAATAAATTTTCAGTTTTCAACAAATAAGTAGTATCCAAATACACCAGTGTCCTCTTAGTTGAATTTTCAAGTACTTTAACCAATAAAAAAAAAATGAAAAACCCTGCACCCTACTTTCAAATTTTGCTAGACAATGAAAGAGGTTTCCTGGAAATTGAAGGCTAATTAAAGATTGAAACTTTAAATCCAACCAAAGGGAGCTCACTAAATTTGGTTGATTAATGTTACTTTGCTAAAATTTGGAGGCACTGTCATTTTTATAAATTTTTTTTTTTTTTTGAGAAAGTTTTATAAAAATGTTAGTAATGTTGATGTGTAAATAGTATGGTTTTTTTTTCCCGAGAAGATAATGTCAGACTTTAATACATAATAACCAACCATATTTATGGTTAGTTATTATGTGTTACCTAACCATAAATATTTAATGTCAAACTTTAATACATAATAACCAACCATATTTATGGTTAGTTATTATGGATTATAGTCTGACATTATCTTCTTAAAAAAATTCTGACATTAGGTATTATAATAATATTATTATGAACAAACTATTTTACAACAATTTTAAAAACATTGATGTGGTTTTAGCATCTTTTAAATAATTATTGATAAATAAAAATGTGATATTAATGGTGGACCTAAATAATTAGAAGTAGTAAAAATTTTCCACATCAATATTTTATAAAATTATTGTAAAATAGTTTATAGGTATAGCATTACTCATAATAATATAAGTGGGTGGTTAAAATCAATGGAGTCAACATTGTACAAGCAACTATTTTGATTTGGTTAGAAAAACGAAATGATTTAATATCAAATAATACTAGTGTACAATTTTGAAATTGCCACTAATATATAAAATAAGTTTATATCTCACCTATCTAATATAATAATAATAGAGTCTAAATTTTTCTCAAAAAAATAATAAAGTCTAAATTTGATAAGGATGAGGTGTAAAATCCATATTTTATACTATCCAATAAAAGATTGACACATCAACATTTTTTTTTTAAATTCAATACATCCTACCACACCTAATAACATCTCAATAAACTCCTAACTTAGTTGGATTTATATATGGGTGGGTATTAGAATTGATTGGGTGTTATTGTACTTATTCTAAAAAGGAAATTATTGTGTATTTCCGGAGTATCATAAATACATACTCCCTCCTCTCACATGAATGGTTGGTCCCACTAATAAAATTCATGGTGGGACCTACCATTCATGTGAGAGGAGAGAGTACACATTTTTGTAGTACTCGGGAGTACCTAATAATTTTCTATTCTTAAATATGTAATAAGATGATATGGCATGTGGGAATTCAATGGGTAAAATATGAGTTTTACACTACACCCTTATAAAATTTAATCTCATAATAATAACAATAATATGTATACAATTTAAAAAAAAAAAACTAAATACCATACTATTGCACTAATGTACAATTTAAAAATAATTAAAAACTACATTATACTATTATACTAATGTACAATTTAAACAAATTAAAAACTACAATATCGTTTCAATCGATGAAAAAGCTACACTATTATACTAAAATAATATACTAATTTTCTATTGTACTAATATTGAAAGTATAGCTAGAAAAAATATATAAAAGTACAATACAGGCAACTTGACCATGTGGATGAGTGAAAACTGAACGTAAACATTTGCCTTTATCACTTCCCATCTCACAGATTCCAAAATTTGCATAGTCACAGCGGATATAAGTATTAAAGGAAATGAAGGAGAAAAGCAAGTGGCGAAAAAAATAAAAAAGGACTGCAGACAGTTGATGCTTCAATTACCCCACTGCCGGATCAAGCACGTTTTTCGCGAAGCCAATGGGTGTGCAGATAGGCTAGCTAATATTGGCTGTGTGCAAGCTATAGATTTTTCTGTGTATTCAAGTCCACCTGTGGACGTTTTATGTTTTGTTGAGGCTGATAGCCACGGTTTTTGTACAAGCAGGGTCTGTCCTGCAGGTTAGTTTTCTTTAATGAAGTTTCCTTTCTACCAAAAAAAAAAAAAAAAAAAAAAGGACATCAGACACGGGTAGGAAGCACAGAACTGACTAGCAGCAGCAGCTTGGTTAATCTACAACGACAACAACTGGTAACTTTTTCAAAGATTTACAAAAGCTTCCAAAGTCATTCTTATTAATATTATTCATCTAGGTCCATCTTTCTCATAGAGCTAGAAAATAATCCTCTCATTTCTCAAAAATTTTCAACTAAATCGAGACTTTTGTTTTGATCCATTTACTAACCAAAATCCAGTATTCGCTCCAGTACGGCCGGAATGATCCTGGTATGACTAGTATTTAAACCAAATCGAAATTGTAGCATTTTTGTACTGGCCTAGGTTAAGTATGATACAAAATTGAATCCATTTGTTTATATAATACAATTAATTGGGACGTTGACATGTATTCTTAGTTGGTATTCTTAAATGTTATATTAACCGTTCAATTTACATTTTTCTTAAAGTACTATTTATTTTTAACAAAAACCTTACTACAGTTGTATATAGCTTACCCCAAAAAACTATGATACCTTGTGGTTGGCGTTCATAGCATTGTGCTAAACACTTAAAAGGGTACCTATCAAAAAAAAAAAAAAAAAAAAAAAAAAGGAAAAAAGAAAAACACTACACTCAAGGAGAAAATGGCTGTTCTTCAACCATTGTTACAACAATCATGGCAAGAACTACACAAAATGACCTTCACTCTTCTCCTCCCTCTTCTTTTCCTTTTCTCTTTTCTATATGTTTTCAAATGCATTAGAAACAGTGAGAAACCCAATTTACCTCCATCGCCACCAAAGCTTCCTATCATTGGAAACCTTCACCAACTTGGATCACTCCCACACCGTTCTCTTCATGCCCTCTCTAAGAAGTATGGCCCTCTAATGTTCTTATATTTCGGCCATGCACCAAGCCTTGTGGTGTCATCTGCAGATATGGCAAGAGAAATGATGACAACACATGACAAAGTTTTCTCAAACCGGCCAAAAACCATAGCTACCAATTTCTTACTCTATGGATGCATAGACTTGGCATTCTCACCCTATGGTGAATATTGGAGGAAAGTAAGGAAAGTGTGTGTCCATGATCTTTTGAGCATCAAAAGAGTGCAATCTCTCCATTATGTAAGGGAAGAAGAAGTTGCTATATTGATGAATAAGGTACGTGACTCATGCCTCAAAGGGGTTTCTATTAATCTAAGTGAATTATTGATTGAAACCTCTAACAACATTGTTACTAGAGTTATTTTTGGAAAAAAGTTTGAAGAACAGGATGGTATGGGCAAGCCTTCAGACCTACCAAGAAAGGTAATGGTGCTAATTGCATCATTTTTTTGGGGGGATTTTTTCCCTTCTCTGGTTTGGATTGATATTCTTACGGGACTTTTACCAAGTCTAAAATCCACTGGTAGAGAAATAGATGCTTATCTTGATGAGGTGCTTGAAGAACACTACAAGACAAAATGTGATGATGGTGAACATCTTAATAAGAAAGATTTTGTGGATATTTTCCTCTAACTTCAAAAGGACGGCATGCTTGGCTTTGAGCTTCACCATGAGAACCTCAAAGCAATCCTGTTGGCATATTTCTCTCTCCCTTAAACACACCTCTAGGATCTTAAATTATTTTATTTCTTGAAACTGATAAAGTATACAGTATTGTGTCATTTAAAATTTCAAATGATATAGAACTCGATGTATCATTAACAGGTAATTTTTTTCTAAACCATAAAATGAATTTATATTAGATGGAGATAATATCCTACTTTTGGAAACATATCTAAAGTTTTTTTTTGAAAAATTCTGGTACCACAAACTAGTGCACAACTCACCACATGAGCGAGTTGTGCACTAGTTTGTGGCACAGTTCTTTTTTTCATAATTTCAGAACATGCTTATAGGAGGCGGCGATTCAACTTCAACAACTTTGGAATGGGTAATGGCAGAACTCATTAAAAATCCAAGTATTATGAAAAGGGCACAAGAAGAGGTAAGAAGAGTGGTGGGCAATAAGTCGAAGATAGATGTTGATGATATTAGTCAAATGAATTACATGAAATGTATCATCAAAGAAAGTCTAAGACTACATACACCACTTCCTCTTTCTGCACCTCGAGAAACATCAAAAAGTGTAAAATTTGGAGGTTATGATATTCTAGCAAAAACAAGAGTATTTGTCAATGTATGGGCAATCCAAAGGGACCCTAAACTATGGGATAGGCCAGAAGAATTTATCCCAGAGAGATTCATAGACAACCCAAATGACTTGAAAGGTCAAAATTTCGAATTCATTCCATTTGGAGGTGGAAGAAAAGGGTGCCCAGGAATGGCATTTGCTGTTGCTGCAGTGGAATATTTGCTTGCCAACCTTTTGTGCTGGTTTGATTGGAGGCTGCCTACTATTAATGCACAAGGAGAAGAGTTGGACATGACTGAAGTTAATGCACTGACAGCGTTTAGGAAAAATCGTCTCCATATTGTGCCAATATTGCACTCTTCTTAATCTATCCAATTTAATAGGATTGTGCAATTGGTGCTTGTGTTCTATGTAATTTTTCTTCATTGTCTTGTTTTGTTTTAAAATTTGTTGTCTCTTACTTTCGTATTGAAATTAATGTAAAGGGACTTCAGTCGTAATAATAATTTTAGATGCGGAAGTATATTTTAATAAAAAAATAAATGGTAAATTACGTATTTGGTTTCTAACATTTAAGTCATGTAAAAATTTGGTCCGTTACCTTTCAAATATGTCAATTTAATTTTTAACCTTTTGGCATTGTGTTGATCCTCAACCTCTTGGTATCGTATTAAAATAATCTCTGTCGTTAAGTGGTTGATGAAAAATGCTGATATGGCTAATTGCTAAAATAAATAATTACTTTAATGCAACACAGATTGTCATGTTAACATAACCGAGTAATTATTGGGTACTCCTGGAATACCATAAATGCGTACTCCCTCCTCTCACATAATCGTGGGTCCCACTAATTAAATTTATGGTGGGACCCACAATTCATGTAAGAGAGGGGAGTACGCATTTATGGTACTCCCGGAGTATTTAATAATTTTCCCAACATAACCTTAATAAATAATCTATAAATACTATATAACCAAAACTTTCAACTTTTTATTGACCTTTCAGAATGCCATGTCAACTTTGTTGGCTTCTTACACACCAGCCACAAGCCCATCGCCAAGGAAGTTTATACCATACATGACAGAATTTTCTGAAAGTGAAAAAGAAAAAAAAAAAATTTAGTGGCAAAACTCACATCGTTGCCGTTGTTACCATGTTTTTTCTGTTGTCATCTCATGTCGCCGGTCATCTCCCTATCCTACTCAAGTTTTCTCAGTCTTCCCTACCTTTCTATTTCGTCTTCTTCTTTTGAGAAAGTATACTATGTTTCAGTAATACCAATTCAACATCTCCTTTGGCATTTCCTAACCAATAAATGATCAACACCTTTCCAAAAAACACACATCAACCTGTTGCAGTGAACCAAATCAAAAAAACAATTTTATCCCTAAAAAATTTCAAACCACGCCACTTTCTCCCTCGCTTACTAAACTTAAAATTCCAAAACCCATTTGTTTCTCTCAATCTCTCAGGTGCTCCTTCTCCCTCTCCCTCTCCTTTTTCTCTCTCTCAAGTGCTCCTTCTCCTTTCTTTCTCTTAACTCCAAAATTTGTTGCCAAACACGCCCACACGCCAAGCATCGCAGGTCCTATGAGACTGGAAGTTGAATCCTCCGAAAACCCCAAATTGAGCATCATAGGTCCATCATTGATTTTGAGAATCCGCCGCAAAGGGGTAATATTTCTTTTCATCTACTTCCCTTCATACCTATTCACATCTTCTTTTTCATTTTAGTTTTATTTGTTTGCAACTACGGGATGGTTTTTTTCACTCATCGGTTATCACACAAAAAAGAAAGGCAGAGGCACATTTAAGTGTGGAAAGGAGATATTTGTTTAGTTTCTTTTTATTAATTTGTTTGCAAATAAAGATTTTTTTTTTTTTTTTTTTTACTTATCACCAAAATAAAATTTTAAAAAAGAAAAAGAAAAGCAAAGACACATTTGAGTGTGAAAATGAGATAAATGGGAATATGAACCTGAAACATGCTATATATGTGATAGCCTAAATAGGAAGTTTATTTTTTATATATATCCCAGCTTTTGTGAAACAAATAGTTGAAGAAATAGGGTATTGAAACTGATCCGTATCTCTTTCAATTTGGCACTAGTGCGGGGATGTGATGCTTTTGTTCTATTGGGTTTACTAAAAGAATTGATTCCAATAAATGGTCCCTTTCTAAGAGCCTCCACTGAGGTATTTAATCTATCTTTTCCTTTTTCTTTTCTTAGTTTAAGTCTATAGTTGTGTTATTATGGAAAATTATGAGTTTCGCCTATTCAATTTGTTCATTCAACATTCTTTTTCATGATTAGGCTAGACTAGTAATGGATTTTTTAGAAAATGCTCTTGATACAATTGGTGACAATGATAAAAGTGAAAACCATGAGAATGTAATTTTGGGCGAATACTATGAAATTAAATTTGGAATGCAAGTGAGTTTTGAAGAAGAAGCATATAATCTCTACAATGAGTATGCTTTAAACAAGGGGTTTAGCATTCGAAAAGGGGTTACACAAAATACTTATGGTGTTCTTAGGCAACAAGAATTTTTTTGTTCAAAACAGGGTCATAAAGAGTTTGAAGACCCTTGTGATTATAAAAAGTATAATAAATTAGATACAAGAACAGGTTGTCAAGCTAGGATTCGTTTTGATGTTAAAAATGGTATTTGGAGTGTTTCACACGGCAATGATGAACACAATCATGAATTTTCAAGTCCGGAAGACAGGTGTAATTTGAGATTGGGAAGGAAGGTGCTATGTACTCATGGCACTATAATTGAGACAATGGTTAGCTCAAGCATAAAAGCAACAAAGTCTTACTCATTTTTATCAAAGGAGCTTGGTGGTGCGCGCAAATAATGTTGGGTTCCTTAGGAAAGATTGCCCTAACTTCTTGCACACTAAAAGAAAACAATTGATTGAAGTTGGGGATGGGCAAAGTGTTATTAATCATTTTTAAAATAGACAAAGTAAAGATTCAATGTTTTTTTATTGAGTGCAAGTAGACCAAGAAAATAAAATAGCAAATTTCTTTTGGAGAGATGGTAGATCAAAATTAGATTATGACTGTTTTGGGGAAGTTGTTGTTTTTGACACCACTTATTGAACCAATAAGTATAACTTAATATGTGCACCATTTGTGGGAATAAACCATCATTGGAATAATGTTTTATTTAGCTATGCCTTTCTAACAGATGAAACCATTGATTTATTTATTTGGTTGTTTGAGACTTTTTTTATAGCAATGGGAGGTTGACAACCAAAATCTGTTTTTACAGATCAAGACCAAGCAATGGCAAATGCTATTAAGGTGGTTTTCTCTAAGTCTCGTCATAGACTTTGTACATGGCATATTAGTAAAAATGTCCAACAAAAACCTCCCAGGACTCTATGGTAATCCAAATTTCGATCAAAGATTTAATAAGTGCTTAAATGGATGTTTAATCGAAATGGAGTTTGAGTCAACTTGGAATGGTATGATTGAGAAGCATAATTTAAAGGATCATGCATGGCTTAAAAGGTTATACCAAATCCAAGAAAAGTGGTGTCCAGCCTTCAATGTAGATTTCTTTTTGCAAAGGTGAAGTCTACCCAACGGAGTGAGAGTAGATAGTGTATTTCATCAAATCATGAAAACATCCATGACACTTATCCAAGTTGTTGAATTTTATGAGGAAAAAGTAGTAGAAATGTGCCAAAATGAAATAAATGAAGATTTTCGTTGTAAGAATGGTGTACCGTCAAAAGTAATGAGGTATGGAGGTATCTTAAGTCATGCTATTAAAGTTTATACTATTACTTTGTTTAAAATGTTTGAAGAAGCGTTCAATTCAAGTGGGGATTGAGTTGTGTTGAAACTAACCATCATGAGAATAACTTCACATATTCACTACATAATGAGATGAGTAGTAGGGTATATATTGTGCATTTTAACCGGTCCGAATTGACCATTTGTTATGATTGCAAGTTATTTGAGACATTGGGCTTGTTATGTTGCCATGCTTTAAGGGTGTTTCTTGTTAACAATGTGAACAAGATACCCAATACATATATATATCAAGTAGATGGACAAAAGATGCAAAAAAGAGATTGTGTTGTTATGATGATTTTTCTCAACCAAAAGAGAAATCAAGTCGTACATTGCGTGTGAGAATGTTAACTCATTTGGGATATAATATGCTTGATAAGGCTTCATTGAGCGATAGTGGGACAAAATTTATGATGGATAATCTAAGAGAGTTATCACATGAGTTTGAAAAGTATATGATGGCTACAAATAGGGTGGGAGATGTTGGTAAAGAATGTCCTCAAGATCTTGCACATGATGAGGTGCAACCAAACTTAGATGGGGAGAAACCAATCCTTGATCCATCACATGTGAGAAAGAAAGGAAAAACCAATGCTAGAATAAAATGTCAATTGGAGAAAAAGAAAAGAAAAAAGGTGAAAGATGCATCAACTTCACAAGCTCCACAATCTACTTCTATGCTTCAAGAAATTCAAGTGAAAAAGATGAGAAGAAGCATAAAAGATGCAACCAGTTCCCAAGCTCCACAAGCTAGTTCTATGACACAGTATGTTCAAAACTACTATTTTAGTCATTTTTTCTCTTTGCTTTGCTTGTCAAGTTTAACCATTTGCTATTTTTTCTTTTTCTTAGGAGATTTTCAAGTATCATTCATTTCCCTAGAGATGTCTATTGCTTATCTCATGTTTAGCTCTATAAGAATGCATCAACAAATTCAAGTGGAAAAGATAAGAAGTGGAAAATATGCAACTAGTTCACAAGCTCCACAAGCTAGTTCTATGATACATAGTATGTTCAAAACAACTATTTTAACCATTTTGTTCTTAGCTTTGATTGTTAAGTTTAACCATTTGTTACTATATCCTTTTTTTTCTTAGGAGATGTTCAATCATCATTCATTCCCCCGGAGATATCTATTGTTTATCCCATGTTTAGCTCTACAAGAATGAATCAAGAAATTCAAGTGGAAAAGATGAGAAGAAGTGGAAAAATGCAACTAGTTCACAAGCTCCACAAGTTAGTTCTATGATACATGGTATGTCCAAAACTACTATTTTAATCATTTTTTTTCTTAGCTTTGCTTGTTAAGTTTAACCATTTGTTACTATTTCTTCTTTTTCTTAGGAGGTGTTCAATCATCATCCTTTTCCCCAAAGTCATTCAATCTCATGTTTAGTTATACAAGAATGCTTCAAGAAAATACATTAATATCACCCTTCAGCCAAGTACATTATGTTACTTTAAACTTTTTACATTAGGAAGAAAAAAAATGCCTTTTAACATGTATTGTTTTTTAAACTTTTTACATCAGGAAGGAAAAAAAAAAAAGCCTTTTAGCATGTACTTTTTTTTTTTCAAGACTCAACCGTAAGATTCTAAATATAATGGAAAGCTTTTTGGACAATTTTTTGAATAGCAAACTGCAAAATCATATGCACAAGATTCTGAATATAATGGAGAACTTTTGAACAGTTTTTTGAATAGCAAACTGCACAGTCATATGCACAAGATTCTGAATATAATGGAGAACTTTTTTGGATAGTTTTTTGAATAGTAAACTACACAATCATATGCACAATTAGTGGACAATATTTTTGGGCAACATATTTGACTTAGACAACTGCTTTTTAGATGGGATATCTAACCATTTGGATAGTTGATACCTTTTGTAACAACTCTTTTGAATACCTTTTGTAATTAATGAAGCTACAAAAACATGTTAGATTCTATATTTGCATTTTGAGTAGCTTCTAGTTTAACACAAATTATATATGGAAATGATGAATATCTTTAAATGTGATGGTATAGTTCATTTCTATAAGTTCATCTTTGAATAAGACAATTGTGGATGAATATTTTTACATGTCCTCCCATTTGGACAATTTGCGAATAGCTATGGAGATGGATTTGGAGTTTTCATTTTCTTTTGTTTAAATTAACCTTACAAGGGCATTTGCAAATAGCTGGTGGCTTTTGCAACTAAAGAGCATTATTGTCGAATATTGCTAGTTTCCAATACCCGACTTGGGCTGTGTTTGAATTGGGTGAAAACTATTTCCGGAAATCATTTTCTCAGAAACCGAGTGTTTGGCTGTCACGGAAAATATCATTTTCAGGAAAATGACTTCCGGTTGACCAATATTTTCACCTTTGACCCGGAAATCATTTTCTCCCCTCATTTTCACTTCAAATCACTTTCGGAAAAAGAGAGAGAGAGAGAGAGAGAAGAGAGAGCCCAAATCAAAGAGGGAGAGCCCAGATCGCGCCGCGCCGCGCCGACAAGCGGTGCGGTGCACAATTGCGATCGATGAGATCGCACTGTGCGATCGTCGATCGAGCGGCGCGATTGACGATCGCGATCGACGAGAGCGCTCATCGGATAATCGCACCGCTCGCCGATCGACGAGCGGCACGATCGACGAGCAATGCGCGTCCGACAAGCGCACTCGTCGGTCGACGAGCGATATAATCGCGATTGTCGGTCGCGCCGCTCGTCGGACGAGCGTTTTGTCGGATTTGATGCATTTTTCGGTAAAATGTTTAAATGAACCAAACACCAAAATTAATTTTCCGTAAAATGAATTTTGTGACAGATAAGCACATGAAAACGTTTTCCTTTCCGGAAAATAGCATTTCTGGAAAATAAAATATTTTCCAAAAATGGTTTTACGCGAACCAAACACAGCCTTGGTCAATTGTCCATTGTCTTTTGCGACTTTGTGAAGAAGTGAATACTTTTACATTGTTGAAGAATTGATCGTTTTTAGAAAGTGGAAGTGAATTACAATTATTGTGAAAGGCATACTTCTAAATAGGTAGTCATGCTATTTGCTTGAAACGTCAAGTTCAAACTCTCATTTTTATGTATAATATTCTTAGATGGATAATAACCATTGAAGTTTACAGTGATCTCAAATGTATGTAAATTTTTCTTACTTATTGATATGAGCCCACTCTTTTAACATTGGTATAATGGAATGGAAGTTGCTGAACAAGTCCAACTTATTGATATGATCAGTTCAATCTTATAACATTGGTGAAATGGAAATGAAAGTTGCTAAACAAGTTGGCCACACCCTTCATAACTAACATTCACCTTTGATGAAGGCTTATATTTGTATCTTCTACCTTTGCATTAAAAACATTCATCATTTGCACAAATAAGTAGTATTTAACTAGAAGCTACTAATACAAAGAATCCATCATGTTTAAGTAACTTCACTAGTTACAACAATTTTCCAAAAGAATTGCTACAAGTTGAGTAATCAATTGTCTAAATTTTCAGCTATGCTATCTAAAAAGTTGTCCAAGTCAAATATGTTATCCAAAAATATTAGTCCAAAATGTTGTCCCCTAGCTGTGCCAATTGCAGTCAAAAATATTGTCCAAAAATGCTATCCATCATACTTCAGAATCTTGTAGTAGGGTCCTAAAAAATAGTGAAACACAATATTAGCAAATAAATAAATAACCAAAAGCACATGTAACATTAAAGTTTTTGTTTTTTCCTCTAAAATAAAAAGTTTACGGTTATACTTGACTCAAGTAAGACATTGAGGTACTTTCAAGAAGCATTCTTGTAGAACTAACATGGAAACCCTAAAAATGTTGGTAGAGCAACAAAGCCATATGCAATGAAGTTTAAGATGACATATCTGACATAGCAGTACAAATAGTTTTTAATATTAATAATGTCACTAGAGCATTATTCAATAGAGGGAGACTGTTTGGAAAATACTTTACCATAATCAAGTTTATAAAAGTTTAGATACAAGATATGCATTGTCACAAATGCAATCACTAGAGCAGCAACCATTAAAAGCTTGGAATATTGCTAGAATGAGGCTGAACCCAAGTAAGGCCACAACAGATGAATAATCTAGCTTCTCTGTCAACTCCACATCTCTATAAATAACTAAATCAACAAACATTTAAGAACCTAACGTAATAAAAAGAAATTAATTCTGATCATAAATAACTCTGCAAGTTTAAAATGAAAGCAGCTACAAAGTAAAGGACCATTTTTTCCCTCTAACATGAAAGGTGCCTGGCTTTTTATGTAAAAACAAATTGTAAGGATGGCCATAGCAATTCCTGAATGAATTTAATCACAAACTCATATCATCAATTCATCATGAAAATCTAGCAATGATGCTAAGAAAAACACTAGAGCCCACTTCAAGAGCTTTTCTCCGAATATTATAATCCAAATATTAATGAATTCATACACTTCGAATGAACTTGTTCAAGACCAAAATTTCAACCATTGGGTATTAGCAAATTTATATCATCATGTAAATCTAACCATTTTAAAAGACAGAACCTTCACAAGGTAGAATCCAAGCATCATCCCCTAGACTAAAAGTAGCCTTTGCACCTTTGCATAACCAACATAGCAATTGATCATGTAAAACTATCATATTTCATTACCATAAAAAACAATTGAATACACCACAACTTCAAAGTACCTTCAAAACTCAACGAAGGCAAAACGAAGTACGAGATTAGGGAAACCACATATACTGCACTCAACAACCTTCACACACAAAATGAAGTTGTTCAATACCAAGATTTTAACCAACGTATCTGCAAAGCATTTATCAGCAAAATGAAGGCAGCAAACTATTTGTCACACAAAGAGAGGAGCTTCATGTTTCTACATATGAAACTATAACAAAAAACCCAACTTTAATTTGGGATCCAAAAGAACATTAAAAAAAATAAAAATAAAAACCCTAAAAAAAAAAAAAAATATATATATATATATATATATATATATATATATATATATATATATATATATATATATATATATATATATATATATATTATTGATAGTAGTTTAAGAACAAAGGAGTGCATCCATGTTCATTGAGACATTTTATCAAACAGGTACAAGTTTCCTTTCTACACTCAAACGTTCATCTGGATTTTCTTTTGTTTGTTTAAACATGTAATTTTGAGAAGAAAAAAGCATACAAAAAAGATGTGAAAAATACAAAAAAAGAAACAGAACAAGAGGAGGAAGAAAAAAAAACCTTATTGTGACATCGAGTGTTGAAAGCAACAAGAAAGCTTCCGGTGTTGGGTGGTGATGCTAGAAAGAGAAGAGTTTGGGGGTTTTCTGATGAGACAAAGGCCAATCTTGTCGGAATCGATGATGTTCAGCAATGTTGTGTCAACGGAGACACTGGGCAGTGGCTATCGAGGTTTATGGTGGTCGGAACTGGAGGTTAGGGAGAGCGGTGCGGTGAGGAAATGGAAGCTTGTAGTTGCAGGTGAAATGGAGTGTGGGTGTGAGAGAGAGAGTTGAGAGAGGGAGAGAAGAACTAGAGAAGAGTAAGTTGATTTGAAAATTAGATTTCAAAAAGCGGAAGAAGGAGAGAGATGAGTCGGTGGGCGGGCTTTTGAAAAAATTTCAGGATCAAGATGGTCATTTTGTTTGGATTAATGGAGTAACCTGATGTGATTTTTGAGAACAGATGTCAATCATTTATTGAATAGGAAACACCAAAATAGATGCTGAGTTAATAATACTGAAACATGGCATACTTTCTCCCTTCTTCTCATGTTTTGAGTCATATTGTCATCCTTTATTTTTCTTTTATTTTATGTGGTAGTTGTGGGCTCTAGGTTTATGAGCCACCTAACATCTCATGTGAATTTACTATAGTGTTTTGAAACTTGAAACAATTTTTTGAAATTTTAAATTTCTATTTAAGTTTATTATTATTATTAGTTTTTTATTGTTATCATACAAGTCCTTTTTTTAAAATCACCACGTTTATTATTAATAATGCTGAAATTTAAGTACTAATAGACTGGTATATTAGTTAAAATATATGCACATATAATTTTTTTTCAATGTTATGAACTTTGCTCCATTTCGGCCGGAATGGATAGAATTTCTTGTACCAAGATGTAATCTAAAATCGGAATACCAATTGTTCCACCTCAGATTGAATTCCGACTAGTTTTGGGGTGTTTCCGCCATTTAGGTGAATTTCGACCAATATTGGCCGAAATTAAGGATTTGGCCGACATGCACTTTGAGTATTTTTCTGAATTTTTTCATCTTATTTCAAACATAAACTTGACATCAAATCAGTACCAAATGATATGTTTGGGAAAAAAATAAAAAATAATAAAAAAATAAAAATAAAACCAGGGAAGAAGACATCAGAATCTCAAATCGCACTACAAAAAAAAAAAAAATTAAATTCAATAATTTATTTATTGTCATACAAGCTTAATGGTCGTGATTTCTTGATTAGGCAACAAACTTTTACATTTTTTTTTTTTGGGTAAACTACATAATTGTTCCCTATCCTATACACTATATTTTAATCTGATCCCTAACCTTTCAATTGTGTCAATTTGGTCCCTAACATTTTAGTATCATGTCAATTTAGTCCCTAACATTATCTTTTGGATGAAAATTTATGACTTGTCTAATGGTCAAAATAAAAAATTAGCTTACGTTGATGAAACAGTAAACTTAAATTTTATTTTGGCCATTTGTCATGTTAGCAATTTCCATCTAAGATATAACATTAGGGGCTAAATTAACACAACATTGAAAGGTTAGGGATCAAATTGATACAATTGAAAGGTTAGAGACTAAATTGAAATATGGTGTAAAGGTTAGGGACCAATTATGTAGTTTATCCTTGTGTACATCTTGACTAGATTCTCATCGAATGAGAAAATAAATTTTACCATTTTTGTTTAATAAGCACTAGGGCTTAGTTTGGAAATATACTTTCCAATAATAAATGAGATCCTTGGTATAATTATTAATTAGGACTAAAATAAAAACTTTTTTAAACAACAATTTGAGTTTCACTATGGAAAATATTATTGTTAGAGTTATCCTTTTTTGTCAAGTCCAATTATTTTATCATCATTCTAACCTTCATTTGGATGGAAAGTATTTTCACTATTAGTATCATTTAAGAAATTATGCTACAATAAACCAAATTAAGCTAAAAGTTATATTTGGAAATATTGCAAGAAAAAACCATTACTATTTAAATAAAAGCAATAAATAATAAATAATAAATAAATAAAAATTGGCATTGAAAGTTATGGAAAAGATTTTTTTCACAAAAAATTAAGATTAGTCGGGTTGGGTTGGACCCGATACTAACTTAACCCGAGACAAACCAGAATATTGGACTCGAACCCAACCCAAGCATTCATCCAACCCGCTCAAGACCCTTCTAGCGAGGTTGGGTGGGTCGGGTTAGCCAGGTCTATGCTCGACCCTACACATGGGTGATTTTCCAACAACTTCTGCATCACTACCTTATGGTAATAATAGTTTTTCGCCATCACTTTTAATATGAGAAGTTCCATATTATAAAATCCTATTATCATTAGAAATTATTCCATACAGTTGGTATACTACATCTCATTCACAAATGAGAATGAAATACCCCTATCAACCTTACCTACCAAACCATGCTCCCTACCCCTACCAATTTTACCCACTAAACCAACCTCCCTAAACATCTCATATGCTTCTTCCTCCTTTCATGGGGGCAACAAGGGTTTTTTCATATTGATGCAAAATTGTTTTCTTTTTCCTTTGACGATGGGTGGTTTAACTCATATGCTATTCATGAGAATTGTCAGAATATCAAGAGTTCTATTTGGGTAGGTCGTAAAGGCATGGAACGAATACTCTTGTGTTTTTTCGATATACGTGATTGGGTTCCAAGAAAGGAATTTTTTTGTAAGAGATTCTAGGAAAACAATAAGTTGCTTGAATTTTGTGGTAGATCGAATAAGGCTGGTCTTTTTGTAGTTATAGCTATGTTTTTTGGTGGAGCTAGGCGAGGTTGTATTATAATCCCATAAAGTATCAATCGGTCTAGGTGGACTTTGTTTCAAAAAGAATTGGGTGTTTTCCTGATAGGTGAGAAACCAAGGATGGGAGGGGTGATTCCAGATATTACCGAGTGGTGCTAGTCCGACAGAGGGCAGTGGCAAAAACGTGAAAATGCATAATTATGGGAATTTGCGGAAATCAAGGCTTTTTGAAAATTTGGGAGTTAATTTTGGCAAAAACGTGATATAAGGAGATTCTACCGTTAATAAATCTGTTATTGGTGGCAAACCCACACGTACTTTCTCCAAGGTTGTTTTTGAGTGCTAATATGAGTGTTTCTGACTTGATTGACTCACAAACAGCAAGGTGGAAAACTCAAGTGCTTGATAACATCTTTATTCCTCATGAAGCCAACTTGATCAAGAGTATTCCTTTGAGTGTTACTCTACCAGCGAATAAACTAGTTTGGGCTGAAACTTTTACTGGAAATTTCACTGTTAGGAGTGCTTATAAATTAGATGTTAATTTGTTTACAATCGCAACTTTGTGGAACTACTTCTGATGGTAGTTTAATGAGGAAGTTTTGGAAGAAAATTTGGTCTTTGCCCATTCCCCATAAGGTGAGGCACTTTTGTTGGCGTGCTTGTCGTGACACTTTATCGACCAAAGTCAAATTAAGGAGGCGTAATGTGATTGCGGATGATATGTGTGTTTGTTGTCATGAAGAAGTCGAAACAAATGGACACATTTTTGGGGTTTGTCCAAAGCACAAGAAACTTGGGCTGCTTCAAAATTACAACTACTGAATTTGGATGTTTATCTTGGCTCTTTTATGGATTTGTTATGGCTTGTTATGATGACTAATGAGTCAGGAGAGGAAAAATGTTCACAGGTAGTCACAATGGCTTGGGTACTTTGGAGTAAATGAAATGAAATCCTCTATGGTGGAGAAGGCAAAACAGGTCCGGCCATGGCTCTTCTTTGACAAAGACATTACCTTCGTGGAGTACTTGGTCCTTTCTGATTCATTCTTTCAAGCTACACAACAATGACCTCCGCTTTCGGCCAGGATTCCTCCTTCAGTGGGTTTATTAAAAATCAATGTAGATGGGGCTCTTTTTTCATCAAAGAAGTTAGCTGGGATTGATGTTGTGATTAGAGATGTGGAAGGCAGATTAAAGGCCGCTTTATGCAGAAAAATTACAGCTCCATTGGGATCACTCGAAGTTGAAGCTAAGGCCTATGAGGCTGGTTTGTTCTTTGGCAAGGCATTTGGGGTTGCAAGATGTTGTCTTTGGAAGGTGATTCCTTGATAATCTCTAATGCTCTCAAGCGACTTACACTACCACCCTCTTCTGTTGATGCTATTATGGAAGGCATTCATGAGTTAGGTGCTGAAATTGGTGTTATTCATTTCTCTCATGTACAAAGGACCTATGAAGCACGGGTGCGTTTCGGGACTCGGGTGCGGGTGCGGATGCGGGTGCGGGACTCGGCAATTTTTGAAAAAGTAGGGTACGGGTGCGGCGGGACTCGGCGATTAAAAAATTATTAAAAATATTTTTATTTATATTTTCTATATATTTTTACTATTAAAATATTCTTAAAAAACACATTAATATACTTGATTCACAAAACAAAGAAAGAATAAGGCAAGAAACGATCCGAGGTCGAAATTTCGGCCTCTCCCGCGATTTTCACGATCGATTTCGGCCGATTCAAATTGTTTTGGCCAGATCGGTTGCCAACCCGATATTGACCGATATGGCCGTCTGGACCGAAGTCGGCCCGATTTGGCCAGATCGGCGCCGATTTCACCAGATCGGCCCGATTCGGTCGCCACGTGGCGGGACGCTGCACGCCCGATCGGCACGGACGCGCGGTCTGCGGCGGCGTCCCTCCCGCGTCGCCGCGTCCCGCCGCGTCGGACGTAGGTATTGGGTGGATGCCGCATCCGTGCATCCCAACAAAGGACCGGCAATAAGTCGGCCCATATTCTAGCAAGACAAACTCAAAACCTTATCAATGATCTAATTTGGATTAAAGAGATTCCTTGTTGTATTCAGCAAGCTCTTATCTAGGATGTATTTGTACTGTGATATTGTTATGATAATAGTTTCGGTGTGTTTTCTATCCAAAATAAATAAATAAATCTTTAAACCCGAAGGTGGCACATGTTGTGTTTCTTGGTTGAAGCCCATTAACCGTGGGCTTAATAAGGAAAGTGGGCGAAGGGCTTCTTTTGTTTTTAGAAACTCTCCGAAGCCCAATACCTCTGTTGGGCCAAATTTTAGTTATGGTTGTGGGACAAATTATCCCGGCCTCCAAGGATCTCAAAGGTAAAGGCCCTTTAGTCTCTCTTTCTTTGGGTGTTTCATCGGAGAATCAAGAGTTTGGTTCGAGAGAAAGGATGATGGGCAAGAGTTCGAGGGATGATGGGAGAGTACCGGTAGGTGCTCCTAGTGTTTCGTGACCGAGACCTATACGGAAACGAGGTGCAGTGCCTCTGAGAAGCTTCCCGACTCCGACAAGGACAATTTTTCTTAGATTGATCCTGATATCGAGTCAAGCCACAGAGCCAATACCCATGGTGTCTTGGTTTCAGCGGCAATGGAGGCAACGATCAACAATGACATGCAGGCTTTTTATTGGCATCCTAGGGTTGTACAGAATCGATTTTCACCTCTAACCAAACTGGGTAATGAGGAGTTTTCTGGGTCTGATGAAGAGGGAGAAATTGAGGAGGTTTTCAGTAAGTGTGGTCAACAGTGGGTTACCCAATGAGCAGATGAGGTGCTTCCGAGCTCCGTGGATACTGTTGGGATACATCAACATGATTTGGAGGTATTTATTCTTCCGTGGGATCACAATGGAGTTGATAAAAATGGGCGTGATAGTTTGGAGAATGCGAATCGATTTTTAGAGTGTGATCCTTTGGCTCTTTGGGATCCTAATGAATTTAGAGAGGTTTTATTGGAACGGGAAATTGCAGAGGGTGAACTTGGGGTGGCAAAGATAGAAAATTTAAAATGGGTTTCCTAGTTATTGAAGAGAATCTGTAAATTAGTGGGTTTTCCTATTGTGAAACATGAAGCTCAATGTGTGGCTTTGTTGCACCTTGTTGAACTGGAATGTATTGCTGTGAGAAATGATGGGGTGCCTAAACATCCTGCATATTCAGGGAAGAAAGGTCTCAGAGAGCTTAGGGGGCTTGCTTCCACTGTGAATTATGATGGATTATCTTCTAGAAGGAGGAACAAAGGATCTTTGAATGGTTCAGGGGCTATTAGTGTTTATAAATGAATTTACAACTCTTATCATGGAATGTTAGGGGGCTTAACAGCCCTTGAAAGCAAGAAGTTTGTAGGAATCTTCTTAAGGAATGTAAATGCGATATTGTCTGTTTCCAGGAAACTAAGAGGGTGTTTGGTCATTGATTTCAAAACATATTGTTTAGTGTTTAAACACTAAACACTATTGTTCAAAAAGAATATATATATATGTTTGGTAGACCTTTCCAGAACAGGGGTGTTTGAAAAATATTGTTCAAAACATATGTTTAAAACAATGGTTTTTAAAATCACCTTCAGACTGATTTTAAACAACAAAAACTAGTGCTGAGTGGCACTTTCGTAATTAAATTGAACAGTATTATGGGTCCACCGGTCAGCTTTTTGAAAGAATGGGTCCACCGGTCAACAAAAACTACTCTCTCACCCACACAAACAGCGGGACAGCAACCCAAAGTAGCATTTAAAAATATTTTATATTTATTTTGTACTTTTTTGATTTAAAAATATTTATTTTGTACTTTGTTCAGCTTTTTTTTACCATCTAACACACACATACCAAACACATATTTTATATTTTTGAACACTGAAACATATAATTTAAATCATGATACCAAACACATTTTTTTTTTGTTTTATAAACACTAAAAACATGTATTTCAATAACACTTTTTAAACTACAATTTTCACATCTTTTTAAACAACAATTTTTGAACACTATAACCAAACGGGCCCTAAGTTATCCTCTATAGACATTGCTATTGTTCTGAGTCTTTGGGGTAGTCCTTTTACCGACTAGGTGGTTTTGGATGCGGTTCAAACAACAAGAGGAGTTTTATTGGTTTAGGATAAGAGGGTTTTTGAAAAATTTGATGTTGTTGTGGGACAATTTTTTGTTAGTGTTTTATTGAAGGGGGTTGCGGATGGTTTTCTATGGACCTATACAGGGGTTTATAGCCCTTATGACAATAGACAACGGGCATCTTTATAGGCAAAGTTGGCACGTGTGCATACAAGGTGGAACATGGCATGGTGTTTAATAGGTGATTTCAACATTATTAGATATCCGAGTGAGAGACTTAGCTGTGATTCTTTCAACCCAACTATGTTTGCTTTTTCCGACTTTATTGAGAGTAATTATCTATCAATTTACCTTTAGAGAAGGCTTCTTTTAACTGGTTTAGGGAATCTAAGATACCTTCTATGTCTAGAATTGACAAGGCTTTGGTTTCTTTGGATTAGGAGGATCATTTTTGGAATGTATCTCAAAGGGTGCTTCCCGAGGTTATTTCTGATCATTGTCCACTCTTGCTAAAAGCTGGTGGTTTTCATCGGGGACATTGTGCTTTTAATTTTGAGAATATGTGGTTGAAAGACAAGGTTTTTGTTGAGAGAGTTCAACAATGGTGAAATGGGTACTATTTTGTGAGGTCTCCAAGGTTCATTTTAGCCCAAAAACTAATTCAAGTTAGAGACTTTACAAAAATTACTATATGATTCAAGGCTCACATAAAGTGGTAGTCAATCTATCAAGCGGTTGTTAAAGGCCATTTTTTATAAATATCCTACCGATGCCTATATTTATCAAGATAATACTATGTTTTCAATTAATTGAAACTGTTAAAATTTGGCTTCATTTTTTTCAATCTCATCTCTTTTATATGAAATTTAATATTGTCCCTTGTTGTGCCTTTCACATCAATTTGTTTTAAAAGAAAATACATTTTTTTTTTAAATTAAAGGATTTATTAATGATTTAATAGTAGATGCTAATGTTGAGAGCCTTTCTAATTTTTTTTTTTTTTTTTTTTTTTAAAGCAACCTAAACTTTAGTTATGGATGTATACTATGTGCCTATTGTAGGGGCAAGGGCCCAAGATCGTATATTGGGCCATGGGTTTTATCTGAGGATATAAATGGATCCGAGGAGAAGGAAATAATTATTAGATATTCCCAAACCAGGTCCCATAAGTAGAGAGCAAATGAAAGGTTGTCCGAGGAGTACATCCTCCTCGGACTTGTTGAATATGGTTCAAAGTATGTAATCAAACAATTAAAGTGACCTTCCAAGAAGTTTCAATGACAGGGATGTGCTTCATGAACATATGAGAAGGAAGGAAACCTAAAAATATCTAAGGGAAGGCTGACACCACCGCATTAAATGCACTGCAGTTACTTTTCCGGCCGCATTTATGTAGAGAAGACCACTGGACAATGCTACCTTGACTACCACAACTCACAGAGAACTAGAGAGAGTGTCTAATGGGACAAGTACTCAAGTAAGGATTCGGATGATCAACAAATGGAGGGTGAAGATGATTCAAAAGAGGATATATAAGGTGAAAAACTCTTCATGGAGAAAGGATCGAAAAAAAGAGAAAGAGAACATTGTAGTAATCCAAATTGTTTTCGTATTCAATCGTGATCTATATATAATTACAGTCTCCTGACCGAAAGTCTATTAATATTAATACATCTTGTTTGTACTCGATTATCATTTAATTCTATATTAGTCGTTGTTCAAATCGTTAGAGCCTAGTTCTCTGACTCACTCTTTACAAATTTATTGTATTGGGCTCATTGGGCCGAGATTCCATACACTTTGGGCTTGAGCCACAAATTGGGACCCTATAATTGGCGCCGTCTGTGGGGAAGAACTTGTCTAGTAGTGAAAACAACGATCAAATATGGCAAATTCAGGCTCACATCAAGTAGAATCCATGGCATCTCAACGTGAAAATCCTTTCACCAATCTTGAACGAAGGAGAGATAGGGAGGGCAGCATGCACGTTACGCGCACCAAGAAGAGCCACTCCCGAGTTGGGAGTCACATCTCTTAAGAAAAACACAATAAAGCCATGCAAAGGGAAATCGACCGACTTAAGAAGAAGTTACGCCATGCATAACAAAAATGAACTCCCACCCCGTCTCGATTCCTCCTCCGAAGATGAGAAGGATAGCGGTTATCGACGTAGATTAAGGACTCCCCCTGGTGAATCCTTCTCATATGAAGAAGAGCATAATAGTGAACACCGATGCAAAAGCCCCGTTCACAGAGGATTGGGAAATGATGCGATGAGCAAAGCTTTGAACCAGATTGCCAAGTCTTCATTCACGCGTAGAATCAAAAGAGTAGCTCCTCCTCGGTGTTTCCATCACCCAACATTCACCATCTATAATGGGCGAACATACCCGGTGGAGCATGTGAGCCATTTCAATCAGAGAATGGTTGTCTATTCTAAGGACGAAGTCTTGATGTGCAAAGTGTTCCTATCCAGTTTAGGACCCGTGGCGATGAGATGGTTTGATGGCTTGAAGACGGGTTCTATAAATTCCTTCAAGGAGCTCACTCGAGCGTTTGACTCTCATTTTATCACATGTACCAGGGTCCTTCGGCCCTTAGACTCCATACTATCTTTGTCCATGCGAGAAGGGGAAACCCTGAAAACATACTCGGATAGGTCTTGTGAGATGTACAATGAGATAAAGGGTGACTTTGAAGATGTCGCCATCAGTACTTTTAAGAGTGGCCTCCCAGCCGAGCATGGTTTAAGGAAGTCCTTAACAGGAAAACCTTTCACCACCCTACGCCAACTTATGAATCGTATTGATAAGAATAAAAGGGTTGAGGAAGATCAACAACTAGGTAAAGGAAAGGCTAAGGTTATCCCTCGAGAGAGGAGGGATCTCAGGTCGGACCGATTCAATAATAACCGGCCCCGAAGAGATTTTGCTGGACAATCAGGGTCTACCAACACCTGCACCGTTAATGCAGTATTCTGAGAACCGGTGCATCAGGTTCTAGAAAAGATTAAGAACGAGCCATTCTTCAAATGACTAAATAAAATGGCGAGAAACCCCTTGAGATATAACCAAAACCTTTATTGCCAATATCATCAGGATCGGGGACACAACATGGAAGATTGCAGGAATCTTTGGGATCATTTGGACCAGCTTGTTCGAGAAGGGAAGTTAAAGCGGCTACTACACCATTCTAGTGGCCAGGTGGGGTAGACAGTTTCGGATCCACTAAGAGATTCTTCTTCAAGACCTCATTTGGGAACGATCAAGTCATCTTCTCCGCCCCTTTGAGTAGAATCGGTTCTTGTCCCTCCAAAGTAATGTCGATGGCTTAGCTATCAACTAAAGACAATAATTCAAAAACAAAAAGAGCGAGAATAGAGGCCCCGTTAGTCTTGGGCTTCTTGGCCGATGATAAGATCGGAACTATCCAACCCTATGATGATGCTTTGGTGGTCACACTCGGGATAGGGGGTACGATGTGAGAAGAGTGTTGGTAGATCAAGGAAGTGTTGTCGAGATAATGTACTCTGATCTGTACAAATGGCTGAATTTGAAACCCGAGAACCCGACAACGTACAATTCCCCACTAGTAAGTTTCGAAGGGAAGACAGTTACTCCAAGAGGTCAAATTCGACTACCAATTCAAATCGGTTTGAATGTGGTGGAAATGGATTTCACCGTGGTGGATGCTTATTCACCTTATACGATTATTGTGGCCGGACTTTGGCTCCATGCTTTAGAAGCCGTTTCTTCTATGGTGAAATATTCGTCCAACGGCCAAGTCAAAAAGATTGTAGGGAATCAATCCATGGCTAGACAGTGCATGGTGGTTGCCATCTTGCATAGGCCCAATACGGAGTCCTCGACCTCTGCTGAAAGGAACTCATAGCAATTAAGAACCCCGGTAATGTCCAACAATGAATCAACCAAGGAAGCGAAGTGCAAAGATCTAGAAAAGGTTATTATTGGTGATGATCCGGAGAGGTTCTTTTAGGTCGGCTCCCCGTTGCCTCCCCAAGAGAGACAAAAGATACTCGAATTCCCGAGAAAAAACGTGGATGTATTCGCGTGGAATGCTTATGAAGCCCGGGGGTGGACCCAAGTTTCATTTGTCACCACTTAAATGTTAACCCATTTGTTACCCAAAAAAAAAAAAAAAAAAAAACCTCATTGGCGCTCATCTAGAGAACATTCGATCTTTGTCAAAGATGAGGTGATGAAGCTTAAGCAAAGAGGGCTATCAAAGAGGTTTTCTATCCTGAATGGTTGGCCTATACAGTGGTAGTAAGGAAAAAGAACGGAAAATGGCAAGTGTGCGTGGATTTCACGGATTTAAATAGGGCTTGTCCGAAAGATCTCTTTCCAATGCCTTAGATAAACTAGCTGGTAGATGCTACTATAGGCTATCCTCGGATGAGCTTTTTAGATGCCTTTCAAGGATACCATCAAATACCGCTAGCACTAGAGGACTAGGAAAAGACAGCTTTTGTTACTTCCACTAGAAACTACCACTACAAGGTAATGCCCTTCGGCTTGAAAAATGCAGGATCCACCTATCAAATAATGATGACTAAGATGTTTGAACCTCGGTTGAGCAAGAATATTGAAGTTTATATATACGATATGGTAGTGAAGAGCAAAGTGGTGTCCGAGCACGTGAGAGACCTCGAAAGCATTTTTGAAATACTAAGAGAACACAAGTTGCGCCTCAATGCCTCCAAATGTTCTTTTGGTGTGGGATCGGGAAAATTCTTAGGCTACATAGTAACCCTTTGGAGAATTGAAATTAATCCCGACCAAGTTAAAGCGATAAACGATCTACAACCACCTCGGAATCAAAAGAAGTTAAAAAACTAACTAGAATGATCACGCTTTAAATCGATTTATTTCTCGATTTGTAGATAGATGTAGACATTTCTTCCTATTAATGAATAAATGGAAAGGATTTGAATGGACTCAAGAATGTGCTTTGGCATTTCAAGAACTTAAAGAATACCTATCTCGGCCACCTATTATGTCCAGCCTTAAGACAGACGAATTCTTGTTTTCTTATATTACGGTGGCCCCCCACGTTGTGAGTTTGGTATTGATACGGGTTGATAACAGAGTGCAACGACCAGTTTATTATGTGAGCAAATCATTGCATGAGGCCGAGATTCGCTATCTATCGTTGGAGAAGGCTACCTGGTAGTGGTGCATGGTACAAGAAAGCTCCCCTATTATTTCCAAGCGCATACGGTCGTTATCCTAACTCGGCTTCCACTCAAGGCCATACTACGAAGTGCTGATTACACGGGGAGGATTGCAAAGTGGGGCACAGTTCTAGGGGCTTTTGACATCAAATACATGCCCCATACCTCTGTCAAGGGTCAGGTACTAGCAGACCTCGTGGCCGAATTCACTGAACCCTCGTTAGAAGAAATGTCAACAACACATAACATGGATGGAAAATTAGTTGGTACAAGATCCCTGAAAGAACCTTCATGCTGGAAGGTATACGTTGATGGTGCGGCAAACCAAAGGGGCTCTAGAGTGGGGCTAGTTTTGATTTAGCCCGAGAAGCTCACCATAGAAAAGTCACTAAGATTGGGCTTCTCGGTCACGAATAATGAAGTTGAATACGAAGCCTTGTTGGAAGGAATGTCCATGATTCAAAGAATGGGAGGAAAGGTGGTAAAGATGTTCTCGGACTCGAGGTTGATCGTTGGCCAGGTGAAGGGCAAGCTAGAAGCAAGAGATGAGAGGATGCAAGGGTATTTAGGTCAAGTTAGACACCTGCAATCAGGATTTGAATTCTTCACTCTTTTGCACATCCCCGTGGGTGGAAACACACACACCGCCTAGAGCAATTAATGATGCTTTGTGGGCTGTGAAATGTCAGAAATAATCATAATGCATAGAAAACAAAACTTCCACACGTGCGAGCAACAAAATCAAATGGTATTAGCTCTTAGAAAATCAAAACCTCACTTTTCTCCTCGGATGGGAAAGAAATCAAGGTTTTGAGGGGCTATTATAGAGCAAGGGCCCAAGATCGTATATTGGGCCTTGGGCTTTATCCGAGGATATAAATGGGTCCGAGGAGAAGCAAATAATTATTAGATATTTCCAAACCAAGTCCCATAAGTAGAGAGCAAATGAAAGGTTTTCCAAGAAGTATATCCTCCTCGGACTTGATGAATATGGTTCAAAGTATGTAATCTAGCAATTAGAGTGACCTTCTAAGAATCTTCAATGACAGGGATGTGCGTCATGAACATATGAGAAGGAAGGAAACCTAAAAATATTTAAGGGAAGGCTGACACCACCGTATTAAATGCATCGCAGCCTATTTTTCTGGCTGCATTTATGTAGAGATGACCCTCGAACAATGCTACCTTAGCTAACGCAACTCACGTAAAACTAGAGAGGGTGTCCGATGGGACAAGTACTCAAGTAAAGGTTCAGATAATCAACAAGTGGAGGGTGAAGATGATTCAAAAGAGGATATATAAGGTGAAAGACTCTTCATGGAGAGAGGATCGAAAAAAGAGAGAAAGATAACACTGTAGTAATCCAAATTGTTTATGTATTCAATCGTGATCTATATATAATTACAATCTCCTTAGACTGAAAGTCTATTAATATTAATACATCTTGTTTGTACTCGATTATCATTTAATTCTATATTAGCCGTTGTTCAAATCGTTAGAGCCTAGTTCTTTGACCCACTCTCTACAAATTTATTGTATTGGGCTCATTGGGCCGAGATTCCATACACTTTGGGCTTGAGCCACAAATCGAGACCCTACACCTATCTTTTAGGATTAAATATAACTACATAACTACCATTTAAAATAAATAAATAAAAAAGTTGACAACGTAAGTTTTTAGCATTTTAAACTTTAGTTTTGGTTGTGTACTAAGTGGTTACTATTAAATATGAATACAAATCCTCTGCACCACTTCATGTTCCACCAATCACTACTTGCCATTTTTTTATTTTACTTTCCTTATAAAATAACTGAAGTTTAAAATGGAAAATAATCATACACATGGAAAGTAGTGATTAATGGAACATAGAATGGTACATAAAAAGTGGTACAGAGGATTTGCATTCATTAAATATAACCTCATAACTTCCAATTTTTTTTAAAAAAATTAGTTGACAACGTGACAACCTTCAGCATTTGAAAATGTTGTTCTTAAATTATAATAGATGGAAATTATTAACTTTTATCCAAAAAATAGAAAAGCTTCTAAGCGCATGCTACCCAACAATAGAAAACGCGCATGAGCGCATGCTCAGAGGCTAGAGTGTGTGTGTGTGTGTGTGTGTGAGCGCATGCTCAGAGGCTAGTGTGTGTGTGTGTGTGTGTGTGTGTGTGTGTGTGTGTGTGTGTGTGTGTGTGTGTGTGTGTGTGTGTGTGTGTGTGTGTGTGTGTGTGTGTGTGTGTGTGTGTGTGTGTGTGTGTGTGTGTGTGTGTGTGTGTGTGTGTGTGTGTGTGTGTGTGTGTGTGTGTGTGTGTGTGTGTGTGTGTGTGTGTGTGTGTGTGTGTGTGTGTGTAGACACTTATTAGTTATTAAACAAAAGCCTTATATAAATATAAGGCGAAGACATCATTTGGTCCCTACATTTTGAGGTCACGTTCAATTTTATCCCTATATTTTGATACCAATCCGTTATTTTCAATTTGTAATCAATTTGGTTCCCACTGTTAAATCACTAACAAAAAATGCCTACATTGCAAATGGATTGCATTGTTAGCATGTTTAATATTAAAATATTAAATAAAATGCTGATGTGTTTTAATTTTAGTGGCCACATCAACACTTATTAAAAGCCACTTGACTTTTTTTTTTTTTTTTTTTTAATAAAAAACAATTACCAATTTTTTTCCTTTCTTTATTTTTTATATTATATTTCTTACAATCTTTAATAAAAATAAATAAAAAAAACAAAAAAAATTAAAGAGATCCCTCCATCTCTCAATTTCTTTAAGTCAACACTCTATTCTCACATGTCAAAATTTGAAACCAAAAGGCCCACTTGTCTCTTAAGGTTTCGTTTGCGAGTTTATAAGGGAATGAAAATGATTGTAATGAAATGAAATGTATTTAAGCAAGAGAAAGGAATGGAATGGAATTAAGGAGGAGACAACAAGTGTTTCCTTTCTATTGATGTTGTTTCTTTTTCTTAATTCAAAGTTTACTCATGAAAGAAGAAAAGAGTTTTTTTTTTTTTTTTTTTTTTTTTTAGTTGCATATCAAGTAGGGGCAATGGCACTTGTTGTTCAAGGTGTTCAAATGAACCCCTTAACTTCAAAAGAAAAAAAAAAATTTATTAGTTTAATTTATGCTTAAAAATATTTTTACATACATTGGCTGAAATATTACACACCTTAATCATAGATCAAGACAACCTAAAACTAAACATCAATTAGACATTTAGTGTATTATTTATGTTAGTACGTATTTGAAGGAAAAAAAAAATAGTAAAGCTAACAAGTGTTCAAATATTTGATTGGTACTATTGATCTCTCATTCTCTTTAAAATTTTACAAACATAGAATGTATTTAAAAAAAAAAAATACATAATTAGAGTGTAGATTTATCAAAATATACTTTTAATCAAAAGTTTTATTGAATTAACGATCTAACTTTTTTACATTAATTATATATAACCAATTAAACATGTATATAACATGAAATCAATTTGAAGGCTCATAAATGGCATCAACTAGAGAGAGAACTAGCGAGGTCTAGGTCTTTGCATTACATTTTTTAGTTAAAAAAGATACAGTGTTAGGTTTTGAGTTTGTAATGTTCGCAAACCATGACAAAACATGACAAAAACTAAGTCTCATTGGTTTAGAATGGTCTACATTGAAGTCCAAGACAAAAAAAACTCAAGTTCGGGATGAAAAAAGTGAGTTACAAGCTATTTTGTTCGATTGGTATTCGATCAATCAAAAATCGCATATCAACAAAAATCAGCAAATGTAAAAAACCCATTACTTGGTTGTTTGAAGCCCAAAACGCAAGCCTTTTTTCCAGTATTTAAAGGACATTATAAGCTATCCCTAGGTGGGGTTTTCAGAGTTTTTTAGAGAGATTAGAGTGTATCTTGTGCCTCTTTTGTAGATTTAGGGTTTTGTACCCAAAAGCTCTCTAATGTCTTCTACCAGTGTTATTCCTTGAAGAATTTCAATATCCAATGTTGTAGAAGTTGCTGCATACAAGATCAACGTTTAAGGAGATCCAAAACCTTTGAGTGGAGTCTCAAAGTCACAAGTAGTTGAGCTTGTGTTGTTGCAAAAGCCAAGGAAAGAAGTAGTCCATGGACTCGGAACTATCATGGGGTCGTGGTAGTAAGTTTTCTACTCGAGGTAGTAATAAGATGTTAGTGATCTAAGTCGCTATTGTACAAACTTTAATTCTTTCATAGTGGATTTGTTTTTTACCTTGAGGATAGCTAGGTTAAATCCTCCCTATGTTTTTTACCGGTTTGGTTTTATTGGATCATCATATCATTGTATTCTTTATATTTTCATTTGCTTTACATGATATGATTGTTATTGTTTTAACCTAGATCTGAATAATAAACCTAAGTATTCACTTGTTTAATTAATTAGGTTAAACAATCTAGTTAAAGGGGTCTAAAAATGTACATACAGAAAAACAAAGACCATACATTTTTACTTGGCCACATGTACCTTTGTCTATTTCTTCATTCAATGATGTCTTTTTCTTTGTTAAATTAAGCAAATACATTAAATATCATTGCACACCCTTGATACAATAGTCACTTCACAAGTATCGGTGTTTGTGGGGTGCGGAAGGTAAGGACCAGGTTTCAAGTCTCTAGAAGAGAGTTTTACACATATATATACTTAGATTATACTAGAGTAAAATTTCTATCTTGTATTTTTTTTTTTAAAAGTACATTAAATGATATTCTTTTTAATTAACATGCATGTTATATTTTGTGTTAATGAGATATTATTTATTTTTTGATTCATAAATTTATGTTTTATGTATGTTTTTAAAATTAGAAAAAATTTAAAATTTGTATATTTTGTAAATAAGATAACTATTGATCTCTAATTCTCTTTAAAATTTTACAAATGTAGAATGTATTAAATTTTAAAAATGTAGAATGTATTAAAAAAAATACATAATCAAAGTGTAGATTTATCAAATTATACTTTTAATGAAAAGTTTTATTCAATTAACGTTCTAACTTTTCACATTAGATATAACCGATTAAACATGTATATAATATGGAATCAATTTGGAGGCTCATTGGTTAAAACTCTCTTAAAAAAAAAAAAATTGGAGGCTCATACTCATAGTCATGTTCTATTATTGTAGCTTTTCTGGTAGAGTGTGGGCTCCATGGAGATTGTCGTTGGCTCCGCTGGAGCAAAACTGTTCTCTTACCATTGATGTTCAGATCTTCAGAGCTGCGTTCTTTAATTTGAATCGTCTTAATTGAACCATCTCTGCTGTCAGATACATGCGTTAGCGTCTTTTCACCACCTTTCAAGCCAGAGATAGATTATAGCGGGTGAGAAATGATCCAAGACTAAATTAAGGGACCTTGATATCAGTAACGGCTCCAGAAATTTTTTTCAGGAGGTCGTTAAGAAATTTTAATTAAATAAATTTAATACAAAAAAACACTTGAATATATCGAGTCATAAAAAAAAAAAATGAAAATATATGAAATTTTACAACTTCTACAGGCTTTTATATTTTAAAATTGTTACACGATAGTTTATTATCAGTTTTTATTATCTATTGTTAATGTGGCTAGGTGTGACCATTTTATTTTGTAAAGTCTGTATAACATTTATTTATTTTTATGCAGTTGTCATTATTTTTATAAAAATATTTTAAAATAAAATGACAAAATGCAACCCAATGACACTATATTATTTATTAACCCACACATCTATATATAAATATTACACTAAGTGTCTACTTAACCAATCAAATATTTGAACACTTGCTAACTTTACAATTTTTTTCTTCAATTACGTACTAACATAAATAATACACTAAATGTCTAATTGTTGTTTAGTTTTAGGTTGTATTGATCTATGATCGGGGTCAATATTTCAGCCAATGTATGTAAAAATAATTTATTATAAACCCGATTTAAAACACTAGTATTACTATTTCCGAAAGTTAATTATTGAAAGTTCAAAAACGTGTACAAAACACTTTTGAACGTTTAGACCCCCAAAAATTAACTTAACTAACACAAGCAATATGTTAAACAACAAGTGTGCGGAAACTTAACATATGCTATAATGAGAAATAGATTAAACACTATCTAAGCCATAACATAATAGAATCACAAAGAGATAAAATAAAGGCAGAGATAGAGGAAGGAAGATGCAAACACAAAGACAACACGCGATGTGTTATCGAAAAGGAAACCGAAGACCTCGGCGAAAAACCTCCGCCGCCCTCCAAGCGGTAATCAATCCACTAGAAAATATAGTTGGGATACAAGGACAGCAATAGACCCTCCAAGCCTAATCTACCCAAAGTGCACCTAAGCCCTCCAAGCTTCTTGCTCCAACGAGGTTGCGCCGAACCTTTTTCTTTTCTAGCTTCTCGGATTCCGCTACTATACCATAGCATCAACCAATGAAGATTGGCTCCTTCCTAATCGCTTCCCTTAACTCCAAACGACTGTCTCACGGTGGTGATGATGGTGAGAACAGGTTTGGTAAAATACCTCTCAAGGATTTTACAATGGAGAGGAAGAGAGTTGAGGAATATGAAGAGACTCTAAGGTAGGGATTGTGTGTGAAACAATCTTGTTTTTCTTTAGGGTTTCTCTCTCAAAATTCTCTCTAGAAGCTCTCTCTCAATCGTGGGTAAAAGGGGTATTTATATTGGAGTGGGAGAGGAATGTGAAACGTCGGGTTTTACAAAACAGGGTGGCTCGCGGCTTGACCTCGCGGCTTGACTAAGTCGCGAGTTCGATCGCGAGATAACCGTATGGGCGATTGTCTGTTTTTGTCCTATAGTGCTCAGCTAGCATGACTGTTCATCTTCCAAAGATGCTTGGCACGTGTGCAGTTTCAAGCGGGTTGAAGCCGCGAGTCCACCCACGAGTTCCAGCCGCGACACTCTGTTTTCTTGCACACTCTTGAGCAATCTTCACTCTATCTCACTCACTACCCTTACAACAAACCCACCTAAATACAGGGTTACTAAATGCTTTGAATTACAAGCAAATTTGGCACGGAATAAAGCCAATTAGATGGTTGAATAAATTCAACCTTACAATCTCCCCTTTGGCTATTCCGTGACAAAACCCTATAACAGACTGGACTTAACATGTGAGTTGGGAACAGTTGAACAAAACTCACTCACACCTAACTCTAGAAGTCATGAAGCACTCGAATCATATGAACAATATACTCTGAAACACAACAATACACTATGATCATTGTAAGCAGAAAATTATAAATGCATATGAAACAGCTGAATGTGATCAAGCAAAGATAGAGTAATACACAAACCATGGCTTGATCAACCAAGTGACCACCTCAAGGTAGTGATCACAGTGTTCATTCACACTTGAATGAACACAAGGACATACAAGTTAACAAGCACAAGGCAAGACACTTGTATGTTCAACACTCAACCAATGCATAGCACACAAGGCATATGCATCTAGGAACAATCCTACAAGGGCACAAGAGTGACAAGTACAATAAACCAAAATGCATAACATTTAGATCAAAGTACTGATTTCAACAAGCATAAAGGCTGCATAAGTAAGGTACATACCATAAAGCCTACAAATATGCAGAAAAACATAACCCTAATGACTTACAAAAGCAAATGGGTACAAAACACAGAATTTCCTGAATAACATCATCAAAATATATTAAGGATTAAACCAAGAGTATAAGTTGTGAATTAGAAACAGCTAAGTTGTGAATTAGAAACAGCTATACACAAAATACCCAAAAACATAAGTGTAGATAAACAAAGGTTTTGAATTTGATAACTATGACAACTCCCCCTCAACACATTACTCCCCCTTAAGATTTGCTTTTCTGAACAATTTTCTCCCCTTTTTGACCGAAATGGCCAAAGGGTCACCGGTCAGCTGAGTAGTGAAGTGTCAAGTTTAGCGACCAAGACATCAATCTGATCTTGCATGGCTCTCATCCTGTCGAATGCTCGGTTTGGACTGCCCGGATCCCATCAAGCCTTTCTAGAATGATCCGGAAAGCATCCGGAGGTGTATCTGCAGAAGTTGAAGCTCTAGACCTCTTGCCACTCCTCCCGGGTGTTGAGGTGGATGCATGCCCTGCTGCCTCTGTATCAGTCTCCATTGGGACATCCTCTCCTTTATCACCTTCATCTTCTTCTCCTGGAAGCCTAACACCGATCCTTTTGCAGGTAAGTTTATTAATTGCAGAGGGTGTGGACATGTGACTGATGTCTTGAGGGATTGGAACACCCTTCCTTCTAAATATCCTCATTAGCAAACTTGGAAAGATCAGTTTTGGCCTAGATGTTGTTCTTGTCTCATCCACAATGATGTCAAAGATGTGAGAACTTATATCTATGAAGTTCTTTTCTTTGAGATCCATCAGAAAAATTGCTCTAGCACAATTGATTGTAGTCAATTTCTTAATAGGATAGAGGTTAAACATCATGATTATGGTTAGAACCCTCATGTCCACTTTGGAAAGGCAGTGGTATTCAAACACTTCCCTTCTCTCTCGCCCCCTATCCTTTGTTGAACTGTTTCAATAGAGACACTCCTATCCTTAAAATTGATAAACTCCTCATCATCCAAACCCTCAAGCCCTAGTACATCATCTATGACATGTGCATCCAAAATGAATTATTTCCCTCTAACCCAACAATTTAACTCATTCTCCTTTATCACAACATTTGAGTAAAATTCCCTAATCAGGGGTTCACACACCAAAGGGAAATCACTCATGACTTTTCCCATCCTCTTCCCTCAAAAACATTTGGGAATAAAAGTTTGTCTTAAGTCCTCCAAATCTACAAACCTTTCTTGAATAATTCCTGCATGCGAGGAAGTTATCCTTGTATCTCTCAAAGTGATGGACAGACCTAAACAGTTTTGAATCCATTTTTAATCTCTTGTCGGCCTTCTTTGCGGTAGATTTCTTCTTCTCGAGGTGAGGGAGCCATCTGTGAACAATCGAGAAAAGGCCACAACAGCAGATAGACAAATATATGTGCAGAACTTAGTCGGGTTCCATGATTATCAAAGAGATATCATCCACACAAAATAACTAAGAACACTTAAATGAAGGCTACTTAGAACAATTTCATGGGAAAACCAAGCCGAGAGAAAGGAAACACATGGACAATCAAGGAGAAAGCTGTCCTAATGACATTGAGACAGTTAATGAAAAATGATATGATGTACACACAATATTATGAGCCTAACATAAGCTCCCAACAGATTAACACACTAAAACATGCGAATTTAGCATAGTAAACCTCACACCCTTAAAAAGAACAAATAGAAACAACTCAACATTTCAAGGATCAGATTGAAACACAAGAAACACTTAGCTAAGCACAAGATGAAGAGCAATAAGGAAATGACTATCATCAACACACACTATAGCTACAGCAACCACAAGCTAAGCATGAACACGGAGCAGAAATCGAAACAAAAACCCATTTCAAAGACACAACCATATGCGAAAAATCAAAGGGAAAAGCACAAAATCAAGTAGAAAAGAGTGTAGAACAGAAAACCCATACCTGGAACTTGACGATTTTGAGCTACAAGAATGCAACAATGGAGATTGGAAATGGGAACACGGAGTGTTTGGGAGGGAGATAGTTTAGAGAGAAGATGAACAGTCACAAAAGTTCGAGGGAAAACTGAAAAAGTTTAAAAACTGCTCTGTTTACGCTAAACACGCGATTTTCGCGACTTGATCGAGTCGCCACATAGTCGCCTTGACTCAAGCCGCCAAAATACACAAGAACAAAATTTTGAAAAATTTTTCTAAGTGTTTTTCGCGATTTGGAAGGTCTACCATGAGTGAGTCGCGAGTGAGCCGCGAAAATCTCACGAGTGAACCTCGCGACTAGACTTTCCACTCGCGAACAAGTCGCCAAAAATGACCAGCGAAGATGCGATCGAGGCTCGCGACTTGACACACTCGCGATCGAGCCGCCAAAACAGGGCAAAAGCGTATTTTTGAAATTTTCAGATTTTTCAACCAAAATACTTTCCAAAAACACCTAAAACACTCAAAAATCTTTTTGTGCTTGAATTAACAAAGATTGAGCATGTGAAAACATATTTCATCAAGTACAATCACACAAATGAATATGACATTTATTGAACATAAACTTGTGTGTTGTGTGTGGATACCAACAATGAGATAGTCCTTCATCTAATGTGAAACTTCAATGATCAATTCAATCAAGGCATACACAATTAGCACTAGATCATGTGACCAATCTCAATTATAGAAATATGTATATATGACCTCCCACACAACTTGATAACATAACTTGGAGCTTTTCATTTGACTCCACTTTTCATCATAACAACTGATCTTTTTGATCTTTTGAGGCAATCATCTCTCATTGTGAGAGTGATATTTGACGTTTACTTTAATGAACAAGCCTTTGGCTTTCTGGAATAAACATTCACTTTCACATAAGGTCGCTTACCCTTTTTCCTAGTCAAATACTAGAATGTGCGCAGGTGCTTTTGCAGACTCAATATCTCTTTTCATTTGGAGATTTACATTTGGTGAGCTCTTTTTAGCAAAAAAATAAAGAGTGGGAAGAGATATAGACACAAGTCTATGCATGTCTCAAGATCAACATAACCATTCACTAATCATTCATGACAAGTTTGAAGATCTATTTACAACAATCACATAGATTTCAAGATTTTTCCCACATAGATATAGGTGCATGAAAACAAGCAATGCTCGAAAATGCACAAAGCCATTAGCACAAAGGTACAAGGCAAAACAAGTTTTGAGACAAAACTCAACAAAGTCAATCAAGCTTTTTGATTTTCTACTTTTTATGGGATTTTTGGATTTTTGACACAAGACACAAAAAGATTGATAAAACAAGCATAAAAAAAACATATACACAAGAAGATAAGCAAACAACCAACATCAAAACCAGCAAGCAAACCAAACAAACATAGTCACAAAGCATAGGAAGTATTAATGCATGGACATGTTGTAATGCTTATGCATGAGTACCCCTTTTCACCCACACGTCACTTGCGTTTGGGGTGATTTCCTTATAGGATTGGGTACGGGAGTTAGGGCTTTCAAACCTTCGTGAGAAGCTTTCCAAGCAGTTGGTGAATGCACCAATCATCTTCATCACGTTCATCATTCCGGGATCTCCATTTTGCTCTCTAGATTGATCACCCGCCCAAGTTCTCCTATCATTTCGAGTCCTCCCGACCTTTGAGGAGTTGCACTTTGTTCTTCGCTCTCGACTTTTGACAATTTGGTCGAGTATGCCCTTGAAGTCCGCAATAATGGCACACATAAGTTCCTCTAGGACCTCTTTGTGGTCGTGGACGTGACTTAGCACGAGATTCAGACCTGCTTACTGGACTCGATTATGGGGATTCAGCATCCGTTGGTTCACCAAATTCTTCTTCTCCTCCACCTCGGGCTTCTCACCAGTAAGTTCAGCTACAACCGGGTCTTTTGCCTTTACAAACTTCACTTCTTTAGTGACATTTACGGATGAACTACTTCCTCCGGTATACCCCAATCCGGATTTGTCCGAGAAGCTCTTTTGAGAAGATATAACATCATCTAGCTTCTTGGTGGTGACCCTCTCTATCTTAGCATTCGCTTGCACAACTTCATTCTCAAGAAATCTTACTTTTGTGTAAGCTTCGGACAATTCACCATTTAGAGATTCAATCTCACATTTGGCCTCCCTATATCGGATTAGGAGACTTTTGTAGTCCTTCTCGGCCTTCTTCATTTTCTCACAGCAGACCTTGGCCACCCTTGTGTACTCACCCGACTTCTCCAAGAGTGAGTTATAATTCTCTTGAAGATTTTCTTTGTGCTTTCATTTTCTTCAAAGATTCGATTCTTCAACAATTCCTAGTGATTCATCATCACTATGTTCTCCAAGGTCTTGTACAAGTAGATTTAACTCCTCAGAAGACTCAACATGAGCAATAGTCATGAAAGCTGAATAGTTCCCCTCTCCATCACAGCTCTCTTGATTCTCGAGTCGACGAATCCGAGTCACTCAAGGTCGTGGCATACACTTTACCTTTCGATTTCAAATAATTCGGACATTCCTTCTTAAAATGTCCATGCCCGTTGCATTCAAAACAAGTGACACCTTGTGTGGATTGGGATTCTTTTCCATCTTTCTTTTGAAATCCCTCTTCTCCCTTCGAACTTTGGAATTTTCTTTTATCATCAAATTTGCCACTTTGTTTTTGAATTTCAAAAACTTCCTGAAATTTTTGACAAGGTAAGCTACATCTTTGTCAACTCCATCTTCTCCCGATGAGTCTTGATCTTCCACCTTCTCATTAATGGTCTTTAGAGCAAGAGATTTACTCTTCTGTTGATTAGGCGGCGACATCTCATACGTCTGCAGAGAACCCACCAGCTCCTGCACTTTGATGTCATCAAGGTCCTTGCTCTCTTCAATGGCTGTCACTTTTGCACGAAAACTTTTCGCAATGATCGAAGGATCTTCCTTACAATCTTTGAGTCCTCCGTTCTCTCCCCAAGTTGAACTTATCGACAACCACCTCATTTAGCTTTCCATAGAAAGAGTCATAAGACTCATCCTCACTCATTTTGAGCTCCTCAAACCAAGTGGTCGACATTTGTAACTTAGTGTCTTTTACTTTCTTCGTGCCTTCATAGGTGGTTTTCAAAATCTCCCATGCTTCTTTGGCAATGGTAATATGTGAAATCTGTGAAATTCATCCGGAGACACACCACGTAAAAATAGCATTAAGTGCTTTCTTTGTTAGCATTAGATGTAGCAAGTCTTTGCCTTATCCCAAGTGGATTTGGCTGCCTCGGGTTTGGTCCAACCAATCTCAACAACATCCCAAACAGATTCATCAATAGAACATAAAAAGGCTCTCATGCGAACCTTCCAAAAGACATAATTACTACCATCAAAATATGGAGGTGCATTAAGGGATTGAGACCTATCCATCTCAAAAGGGAGTCAAGGATCACACAATGGTAATGAAACCAACAACGAGTGTACCCGCTCGATACCAATTGAAAGTTCAAAAACGTGTACAAAACACTTTTGAACGTTTAGACCCCCAAAAATTAACTTAACCAACACAAGCAATATGTTAAACAACAAGTGTGCGGAAACTTAACATATGCTATAATGAGAAATAGATTAAACACTATCTAAGCCATAACATAATAGAATCACAGCAGATAAAATAAAGGCGGAGATAGAGGAAGGAAGATGCAAACACAAAGACAACACGCAATGTGTTATCGAAGAGGAAACCGAAGATCTCGGCGAAAAACCTCTCCGCCGCCCTCCAAGCGGTAATCAATCCACTAGAAAATATAGTTGGGATACAAGGATGACAATAGACCCTCCAAGCCTAATCTACCCAAAGTGCACCTAAGCCCTCCAAGCTTCTTGCTCCTACGAGGTTGCGCCCGAACCTTTTCTTTTCTAGCTTCCCGGATTCGCTACTATACCATAGCATCAACCAATGAAGATTGGCTCCTTCCTAACTGCTTCCCAGAACTCCAAACGACTGTCTCACGGTGGTGATGATGGTGAGAACCAGGTTTGGTAAAATACCTCTCAAGGATTTTACAATGGAGAGGAAGAGAGTTGAGGAATATGAAGAGACTCTAAGGTAGGGATTGTGTGTGAAACAATCTTGTTTTTCTTTAGGGTTTCTCTCTCAAAATTCTCTCTAGAAGCTCTCTCTCAATCGTGGGTAAAAGGGGTATTTATATTGGAGTGGGAGAAGAATGTGAAACGTCAGGTTTTACAAAACAGGGGTGGCTCGCGGCTTGACCTCGCGGCTTGACTAAGTCGCGAGTTCGATCGCGAGATAACCGTATGGCGATTGTCTGTTTTGTCTGTAGTGCTCAGCTAGCATGACTGTTCATCTTCCAAAGCATGCTTGGCACGTGTGCGGTTTCGGCGGGTTGAAGCCGCGAGTCCACCCGCGAGTCCCGGCCGCGACACTCTGTTTTCTTGCACACTCTTGAGCAATCTTCACTCTATCTCACTCACTACCCTTACAACAAACCCACCTAAATACGGGGTTACTAAATGCTGAATTACAAGCAAATTTGGTACGGAATAAAGCCAATTAGATGGTTGAATAAATTCAACCTTACAATTAGTAAGACTTTCACTTTTAGAAAATATTTTGAATCCTCCTTGTACTAAAGAAAGATAAGAAATTTAGATTGAGAAGGAGGAAGGTTTAATTATGTGAAACAATATTTTTCCATCAACTAACATAATGTGTTGGAACATATGTCAATGTAGAATTGGCTAATCCTTTGACAAAACGTACTTTACTTGTAATTGGGTAGATCTAAGATGTGTTTAAAGCTTAAAGGAACAAGGTTTTAAGTCCAAGTGTTAAAGCCATGCAAGTCTGTCCAAGAAACAAGTGAAGAAGTGTTGGATTTTAAAACTCGACAGATAGCATCTATCGAGGTTTAAAAGGCGACCTTTGCCCGATACTCGGCAATTTGCTCGATAAATACCCTATCTATCGAGATTTATGAAAATTAGATTTTCAATTTTGATTTCACTCCAATCCATGTATACATGTTTAGGCTTTCTTTTTTAGCAAAAAGCACCTTTTAGTCCCTACATTTTCAGGCGATTTCCATTTTAGTTCCTACATTTTATTTTTACCGCTTTTAGTTCCTATCCTAAAAAACGCTTCCCGTTTTAGTCCCTTCCGTTACATCAGAAACGGAGAAAGTTGACGTGGCAAACAGTAGGAATAAATAATAATAAATTAACGTTCACGTGGCCTAAATTAATAATAAAAAATGTTTTTTGGCATTAAAAATGCCACGTCGGCATCTAAATTAAAAAAATTAATTTATTAATTTTAACTAATTACAAAAATTAAAAACAGAATTAAAAACTAAAAATCATATGAATTGAGATCTAAGTGTGTCTTGAACAAGAACAACAAGAACACAAACCCAGATCCAAGAACACAAACCTAGAAATTTAAAAAAAAATTATAATAAAAATAAAAATAAAAGAAAAAGAGAGAACAAACTAGACATCAAGAGATTAAACTAAGAAGATGAAAGATCTAGGTTTTAATTAATTTTTTATTCCCAACGTTTCTTCTTCTCTCTCTGTTGTGACTTGTGAATGTTCTTGGTGGTTTCGTGATTGTGCTTCGGTGGTTCGTTGGTCTGATTTGGTGGGTGAGGTCATGAGGCACGGTGGTGCCGGGTTGCTGGTTACCGTGGGTGGCTTATATGGTGTCGGGTTGTTGGGATTCATGGGTTTTTGTTGGGTATTAGATTTGTGGGTTTATGTTGGCTGTGATATGGGTTTGAATTTTGTGGTGGTCAAATTCGTGAGCGAGGATGTGCTTGATGGTGTCTCTATCGATTTGGCCGTGGGTTGTGGGTGACTGTGCTTCAATGGTTCCGATTGGTTCATAGGTCCGATTGGTTCATGGTTCATGGGTTTTTTGGCCGTGGATCATGGCTTATTTGGCCGTGGGTTGTGGCTGATTTGGTTCATGGGTTTTTTTTGGCCAACTCTGTGATTAAAACCCAAATCTTTCATCTTCTTAGTTTAATCTCTTGATGTCTAGTTCCTTCTCTCTCTCTCTCTCTCTCTCTCTTTAATTTACGGGTTTGTGTTCTTGTTGTTCTTGTTCAAGATACACTTAGATCTCAATTCATATGATTTTTAGTTTTTAATTCTGTTTTTAATTTGTTTTTAATTAGTTAAAATTAATAAATTAATTTTTTTAATTTAGATGCTGACATGGCATTTTTAATGCCAAAAAAACATTTTTTATTATTAATTTAGGCCACGTGGACATTAATTTATTATTATTTATTCTTGCCGTTTGCCACGTCGGCTTTCTCTGTTTTCGATGTAATGGCGGGGACCAAAACGGGAAGCATTTTTCAAGATAGGGACTAAAAGCGGTAAAAATAAAATGTAGGGACTAAAATGGAAATCGCCTGAAAATGTAGGGACTAAAAGGTGCTTTTCGCCTTCTTTTTTCACAATCCTAAATATATATAAGGATTATTTTAAGGGCTATCATAGTTGATGCAAGTGAGTGCAACTTGAGACAAAGGTTTTTCACAAGCATATTGAGACCGGAGACAATTTGCCCTGGTTCATCTTTCTCTTCAAGAAACTGCTGCGTTTGTGTGCCATATGGTTTTGTAACCAAGGAGTTTTGTGATCTTCATCATGTTGATAAACTAAAGAACTTTGCAGTCAAAATCTTTCTCAAGTTGGGGGTTAGTCACGTACTTCAATTCGTGCATCGATTGGTTAGTCACGTATTAGGAGTCGTGCATTAAAAGGAGATATTGTTACTACAGAACAAGTCTAATTAGATATTGGGGTAAGGGTTCAACTGTAAGTTGGTATAAGGTATTGAGATTCCTTTACTTGTAACCGCTTGTTGTGATAATAGTGGAATCTCGGGAGTAGTGACCTTAAAATCACCCGGTGGGGTTTTTGCCTTGAAGGTTTTCCCCATTCGTAAACAAATCACCATGCCAACTTTATTTTCCACTACATATTAACTTCATTGGTGATTTGTTTGTGCTACCATGCTTATTGCATGTTAATCGAATTAATTAATTAACTTGGCTAATTAATTGGTTAATTCATCACAAGGGGTCATTACATTCTTAACCTATCAATAATTATTATATGATATTTTTATACTTTTAAAATATATATATATATATATATATATATATATATATTAAGTAAAGTAAAGTAAGACGATCATAATAAATTTGTATTTGCAATAAATTATTGTGATTATATGCTTTTATTCTTTTTAATTAACATGCATGTTATATTTCGTGTTAATGAGATATTATTTATTTTTTGATTCATAAATTTATGTTTTATGTATGTTTTTAAAATTAGAAAAAATTTAAAATTTGTATATTTTGTAAATAAGATAACTATTGATCTCTAATTCTCTTTAAAATTTTACAAATGTAGAATGTATTAAAAAAAAAATACATAATCAAAGTGTAGATTTATCAAAATATACTTTTAATCAAAAGTTTTATTCAATTATCGTTCTAACTTTTTTACATTAGATATAACCAATTAAACATGTATATAATATGGAATCAATTTGGAGGTTCATAGATTAAAACTCTCTTAAAAAAATTGAAGACGCATAGTCATAGTCATGTTGTATTATTGCAGCTTTTCTGGTAGAGGGTGTGCCCCATGGAGAATGTCATTAGCTCCGCTAGAGCAAAACTGGGTTCTTCTATTAGAATCGTCTTCATTGAACCATCTCTGCTATCAAATACATGCATTGGTATCTTTTCACCACCTTTCAAGCCAAAGATAGATTGTAGAGGGTGAGAAATGATCCAAGACTAAATTAAGGGACCTTGATATCAGTGACGGCTATAGAAATTTTTTCAGGGGGTCGTTAAGAAATTTTAATTAAATAAAATTAAATAAAAAAAAACTTGAATATATTGAGTCAACAAAAAATGCAAATATATGAAATTTTACAACTTCTACAAGTTTTTATATTTTAAAACTGTTACACGATAGTTTATTATCAGTTTTTATTATCTATTGTCAATATGGCTAGGTAAGACCATTTTATTTTGTAAAGTTTGTATAACATTTATTTATTTTTATGCAGTTATCACTATTTTTATAAAAATTTTTAAAATAAAATGACAAAATGCAACCCAATGACACTATATGATTTATTAACCCACTCATCCATATTCATCCATATATAAATATTACACTAAGTGTCTACTTAAGTTATCTTATTTACAAAATATACAAATTAAAAAAAAAATTTCTAATTTTAAAAACATACATAAAACAGAAATTTATGAATCAAAAAATAAATAATTTCTCATTAACACGAAATTTAACACGTGTTAAAAAGAATAAAAGCATATAATCCAATGAAGAGAATTTAAAATAATAATCTGTATGATTAAATTTAGATCTTGATATTGGTTTTAAAATAGAATTAATCAAGTTAAAAAAATTAACCATTTATATATAACTAATATATAACTCATGCATATACATGGTACAATTAAAAAAAATTACAATTACACATATAGGGATAAGGGCCCAAAATCATATGTTGGGCCTTGGGCCTTGGCCGAGGACCATTAAATAGTAGTGAAGGTGTCAAGCTTAGAGTCCCATAAATAACATGCGGACAGAAAGGTTGGGAAAGGTGGTCCGAGGAGGAGCATCTCCTCGAATAAACGAAGCACGGATCGAATGCATATCCTATCATTCAAGGTGAGCTTCTAGGGAGTTTCAGTGATAGGGACGTTCATCATGAACGTACAAGAGGGATAGAAACTTAGAAATATCTAAGTGAAAGTTGCTACTACCGCATTGAATGCTCTACTGCTAACTTTCTAGCTGCATTAATGTGGAAAAGACCCCTAAAACAAGCAGTCTTTGCCTTGGCTACCTCAATTCATGGAAGGCACGAGGGGGTGTCCGATGGGACAAGCACTCAAGTAGTGGCTTAACCGATCAACAAGTGTAGGGTCAAGATCATAAAAAGGGAACTATATAATGCAAGAGACCCTCCATGGAGAGGGGATCGAGAAAACTGTTAGGTTCTAAAGACTTAGGTATTTATGTATTTAGAACTCTAATGTGTATTGTTGGCAAACCATGATCAAAAAAATGTGTTTAGAAGTGTTTTAGTCTTGCTCAAAGTTGTGTATTTTATGTAAAGTTGGAATCGAGCTAATGTAGAAAGAATTATGCATTTCGGCCTGGCTCGATCGATCGAAGCTTAGGCTCGATCAATTGAATCTCGGGCAGAATGTTTTTTTCTACAGATTTCCAACTCAGCCCTAGTTGTTTAAAACGTTTTAGGGTTTTCTAATTTATCCTAAGTATAAAGGGCAAACCCTAGCCACGTTTTAGTGTTGCTCATATTGCGGTTTGTGTAAATCTCTTGTAAGATCTAGATGAGCTTTTCTTTACACAAACTTAGGGTTTTCAAGGAGAAGATTTTATCTACACCTTGATGATCAACTCGATTCTTGCCATTGAAGCTTAAAGAAAACACAAGCGGGTGTGCTTGTATTTGGTGGTGAATCCAAGAAAGAAGGAGTCCGTGAATTTAGAGCTTGCACGTTGTCGTGTCGGTAAGTTCTCTTGGTTGGTAGCAATAAGAAGTCGAACGTGAGGGCTTGTAAGTCTTATTGTATGAACTTCGATTCTTTCAAAATAGTGGATTCAAGTTTACCTTGAGGATAGCTAGGTCAAATTCTCCCCAGGTTTTTACCGGTTTGGTTTCCTAGGTGATCATATCTTGTGTTATTTATCTTTCCGCTGTTTTGCATGATATGATCTTTGTAATTGTGATAACCTAGATTTGTTAAATTGGACTAAGTAACAACTTGGCTAATTACCTAGGTTAAATCAATTGTGTTTTAAGGGGTTTAAAAACTATCAAAATCAAGAGAGAAACACTGAAGCAATCGGGAACCAACTATGTAATCAAACTTGTAAGAAATATATAAGAACTAACTTCCTCAAACTTTGCTGATGAGGATTTTCTTTGGATTAATTCAATCTACTTCCCTGTTTTTGTCAATTGAGTTCACTTTCTTTGTTGTCCAACTCATTTTAACCTAGTTTTCCAACCCATTATGTACAAATTCATTGTTTTACGCTTTTTGGGCCTAGGTCCATCCATCGTTGGGGCTAGGGACTCAAATCTGGTCCTTACAACACACATATATGGATTCATATTACTCTCTCTCTCTCTCTCTTATTTTTTAATTTTAATTTCTTTTGGATATACACATGAATTTACTATTTCTTTTTTTGTTTATTGAGTTTTTGATGATTTATTTATATTAGACCCTTCGTTTTTTACACCTCATTAACTCAATTAGAACAAAAATTAAAAAAAAAAAAAAAAAAAAAAAACAAACAAACAAACTTAAATAGGACACGCGATGCAAAATTAGACAACAATTGGAATCCAATTTAAAACTTAATTGAATTTTCTCTCAACTTTACCTATTAATATAAATATATATATATATATATATATATATATTCAAATTAATTATAACTTAATTACCACAAATTAATGTACACAATATCATAAAACAATAAAATCAAGCCACTCATATGGTTACAAAGTAGAAAATTGATGGAGCAACACCCTAATGAAAAACCAAATACGATGGAAACCTTCCCCAATAGGCAATCCATAATAATTAAGTGACGTATTTACAATCTAGTGTAAAACCTTTACCTAGATTATAATCTCAATTGATTAACTTACTACAAAAACCCTTTACATCTTCAGAATCTTTGAACTCTCTAATTATCTAGATGATTCACTCGCACTTCACGACCAAACTCTCCTTGATATACTGCAGTGACACATTATGAATTCTGGTTTTGTCGTGTACCAGCTTTTTGGAAAAAAAAAAAAAAAAAAAAAAAAAGAAGTCAGATTTTTTTGGGACCACACGTGCCTCCCAACTACCCCACCTACCCCACCCATTCCCACCACTCATTTTCACTTATCTTTTACTCTCTTTGACCGACTCCTCACTTCTCTTTCTCTTTTCTTTCTTTTTCTTCTTTTGCATTTTCGGGTAGAACACTCCCTCACACTCACCCACTGAACTCCACTCCAAACCACCATCTCACCATCATTTTTCGACAAAATCACCGGAAAAAAATTCTTGAAACCCATAAGCACCTTCACATCCTTTTTTTTTTTTTTTTTTTTGAGGTAAAAATTTCTAATCTTTTTGGTGTGTTTTATACTTTTGTTTGAGGTTATTTTTATCTAAGCTTTAATAATGATATCCATGTGATTTATGAGCATTGGAAGTGATATTTATGTGTTTATATGTATGGGTTTTGTTTTGGTGGAATTATTTAATGAGTAGGCTTATGGTTTGTACCAATGGTGGTGATCTAAGTGGTGAAGATTTGGGGGTTTTGGCTTTTTAATGTGAAATAAATGGTGAATATAATTTTTATTGATTATTTGGAACTAGTCAAAGGTTTAAATTGTTTATTTTGGAGGATATTATGATTTTGGTATCATGAGTCTCTTGTTGATGTGGTGTAAATATTGTGGGAAGTACTTATAAAATGTTGAGGTTTTGATGTTAGAGATAATGCATTGAATGATTTATGAGTATAATGGGAGTCTATGCCTTGTAAAATAATTGGTTGAGAAATTTTGGAAGTGGAAAATATTATTTGTGAGGTTAAATACTAGGCTTGCCTAATTAAGTGCATATTTGGCAATTCCTAAATTGTAGCTAGATACAATTTTAAGCTTCATGCTTATTGTGTTAGGTATGCTTGATATTGTTGAGATTCTAGCTAATCTCCTCTAGAGCTTGGAGAATTAGGCTTTTCGCGGGTTGCAAGGTAAGTAGCTTTTTTAATGGGATTTTGAAAAATAACCATGTTATATAAATGTTTTTGGGTTAGACACGCTTTTGGATACTACCTATGGAAATTATATTTTCCTAAAAACTATTGTGTCGTAACCTTATATATATATATATATATATATATATATATATATATATATATATATATATATATATATATATATGATTATATATGGATATGCATCATATTTGGTATTGCATTTGGGAAAATGCATGAATTATTGATATGGAAAAATGAGCATCTTCTATTTAATCTTTGATAAGAAAATCTTGGATGTTATGGTATATTAGAAAATTTAAAGATGCCTTAGTACTTGGGAAATTGATAGAAAACCTATTTGACAAGAATAAAGTTGAAACCTTACAAACTTTGTAGAAGTGAGATTATTTAAGGTTTTTTTTTAAACTACTTGGATATGAACTGTGTTACAAAGTAATGTAACTTATGAGTTGTTTTAACACCATGCCATGTGTGATTTCCCGGTGATCACCCAATTTGGTTTCCGTAGTCTTTGTGACAATGGAATCAAATCTAGGTCAATGCCCTTTCACTTTGGATGACACGTTCTTCCCTGCTGTCCATGGGGGGAAGAGATTCCTTGATTGTGTGTAGGTGAGGCTGCTGTCCATGGAGCCAAGAGACCACATGCAAGAGAGGTCCTATTTGACGCGCTCTCTCTGCTGCCCATGGGGGGAGAGAAAAACCTTGAGGGTATGGGTGAGGGTGATGTCCATGGAGCCAAGAGTCTCGCATACCGGAGAAGACAATATCATGCCAGTTGTGAATGGGTGGATCCCCGACCGATTTATGTGGTAGTATGGTATATTTATAATAAATTACCATATGTTAGATTTTATGGCTTTGGAAATTATATGGTTAGTGCTCACAGATTATAGTATATACTTTCAAGGTATTTACTTTAAAAAACTTTGTGTTTCATTATTAAATCATTCTTGTCATATTATTATTATTGAAGATGAAACTCGCATTTTCCCCACCCCCATTAATTATGCTACTTACTGGGCGTTAGCTCATCCCACCCTTTAACAGTTTTGTTAGATTTATTAGCTATACCTTGGGTATGGAGCTTACTTCTTTGGTGATGATTAGAGTGCTATGTTAAATTTGGAGACTTTTGCTCTAAATGGTTGGTGACTCAATCTTGCTATGTTCAACGAGACCTTAATTAATTCTATTGGAGGTGGGTCGCTTGAGATTTGTTAGCCTTTGGCGTGGTAGGCCTAGATTCAATGTTAAGGTCCTTATTTTTGATAAGGCGTGACTTGTGTAATTTAATAAGAGTTTTGTAATATAATCATGTATTATGTGGAGACACATGATTTTTAGTTATTGTTCGTAAATGTGTTATAGAGTTCTGACTTGTAACCTGGAGATTTTAGTATGGTTGTATATTCTTATCCTTTGGAAAAGAAAGGAATATAAAGATTTTCCTATAGTTTGATTTGCCAAAAGGAAAATTCTATAGGTACCCTTGAGATGTATTTCTCATGCTTTGGACCCCTTTGGGTTCGGGCGTGACAGGTTTCAAACTTTAATTTGATGACACCAAGCGATAAAGATATTGCTTTTAGAACTTAGATCTCAAGACGGAGGCTACAATATTTTCTCTATTTAGGGCTCTATTTCTACCTTTCTAGCCATGAAGAAGTCATACATAGTAATCCTTTATATAGAATACTTCAATAGAATTAAAACATGTTAATTTTTCGATTGCTCTTAAATAATTGAAGGCCAGTCAAACAGCAGTTGAACTTACTTGAGTTATTTCTTGAACAAACGATCTAGGGATTTGTCTAATGTTATTAGGAGGGGAGAGGGGGACCTAGTCTTATATTATATACAGTAAATATCCACTTGTGGGGGACGAGGATCCAAAACAACTGATAAAATAGGTAAGGGCATTTCGAGGAGTCAAACCTCGAGAAATATTGGCAGGATGTCCTTAGAAAGTACTCACCTAACTCTTGTAGATTTGAATGGCCAAAGTTGACTAGGGCTCCGAGGACACTTACTTAACCTCGAAAAGTCGAGAGTCGAGTTAAAGGGAGCAAAGTGCAAACCGAGGGTGGAAAAGGGTAACTTGGCATCAAGCAAGAAAGAGAAGATAAAGGAAGAACAAAGAAGCCATCCCCTCTGCATTAAATGCAATGCAACCACTTAGCCGGCTGCATTAATGGGGAAGCTGGCTGCATTAATGGGGAAATGACCTTGAATAGTGCCCACACAGCTCATACCTTAATGTAAAAACCTTCTCACAAGGCCTTGATGGGACAAGTATCAAGAAAGTCTGATCCTAACCCTCCAAATGTAGAGTCCAAATGCATTTTGGCTAACTACATAAAGCCAAGAAGCACCTGGATTAGGGAGATTTTTTGAAAACTAAAAGAAGAGAGATTATCTAATTGTAACTTCATCCTCGGACTAAACCCAAGGACTAACACTTAGCCATTTCAAGGCTTTTTTTAATTGAATACATTCACATCACACTAGAGACTAATTTGACTATCATTATTTATCTTATAATAGATATTTAAAGGTTGACCTTGCATCCCACCTATAAGCAAAAAGTAGCACGTCAAAACCCCTTAAATCCACTAGTTATACTTTTTGCCCTCCACACCACCCATTATAGATCATACTTAAAACCCAACACTATACCTCACATTAAACTATAGCATACGCAGAATAAAATGTGTACCAAGTGCCAACACTGAATTTGACCACAAGATATTAACAAGCCCTCCTCCAGGTATATTAACTGAGTTATGAATCCAGAAATCCAATTAATAAAAGCTGAATTCCAACAAAAAAAAAAAAAAAAAAAAAAAGTTGACCAAAAACGCATTATAAGACAGTACTATCCAACAAACCTGGCACTACTGAAAGTAGTGCGCAAAATAAATGACATTGAAGCACCATCTCTTGTTCAACCCTACCACCAACATAATAATAATACGCATAAAAATATCTGGATAGCATCTCACCAGTGGGAGGCTCTACCCTTTAAATCTTGATCCTGGCTCTCTCATTTTCCTAATAAGACTCGTAGTACTGGCTCATAAGAAATGTCAACTGATCACTACCTTCTAGAAGTTAATGTTTTTAGCTTTCTAGCAAAGTTGATGCCAGCCCTTCGCTCTGTTTGTTTCATTGGAAAACTTTCTATAAAGATAGTTTTTCACATTTTCGAGTGTTTGGTAACATAAAAAAAATTAGTCAACAGAAAACTATCTTGAGTCAACGTAAAACTCTTATAAAAATAAGGCTTATTTTCTATAGGTTGTTTACAAAAAAAAAAAAAAAAAATTGGAAAACAATCTTTTTAATGCGGCGCATAACTCCTATAAATATTATATTCCTCTAATTCATGAAACAATATTTTCTTTTGCTCATTCAGCCTTTCTCATAATAAATTCTCTCACTTCTTCTTTTCTCTTTGTTTTTTCTCTCTTCTTGCACCCTCACTATCACCTCCTCTAAACTCTTCTCTTCCCACAGATTTCTCTCTCTATTTGTCTCTATTCTCTTTTTTCTCCCCTCTATAACACTGTTCTTTAATAAGGATTTTTTTTTTTTTTTTTTTTTTTTCCTCCTCATAGATCGGTCAATAGTTCTATAACAATTTTTAGTATTTATCAAACTATTTGTACAGGATTAGTTTGCCAGTAAACTATCCGGCCTATGTGGCATTTTGAACTATTTAAAATGAAACTTATGGGTATAATGATTATTTTGAATTATGAGAAGTATGGTTAATATATATATATATATATATATATATATATAATGTACATTATTGTTCCTATACATGAACAAGATGAGTATTTGAGATCATGAAAATTTGACAACTAATTTTGATTGTATCCGTTGTCAAAATTTTAGTTTGAAAACCAAATTCATTCTTGGTTTTTTTATTATATTATTTATATTGGTTACATTAAATGGGTTTACACAAGACACATATTATACATGTTTTAAATTATACAAGAAATGTTATAAAAATTGTGGATACAAAACACAAAACGTTATCAAGTCCATTTTCAAGATTGTTACTAAACACCAGAAAATGAGATAATTTTCTAGAAAATACTCTTTTGAGAATGAACAATTTTCTAGAAAACTTTAATGCTGAAACAAACAGAGAGCTAATGGCAGTATTGTTTCTCTTGGGTGATTTTCCAACAACTCTCACGCAACACTACCTTATGGTAATAATAGTTCTTTAATTTGCTATCATATTTAATATGAGAAGTTCCATATTATAAAATCCTATTATGATTAGAAATTATTCAATACAGTTGGTGTACTGCATTTCATTCACAGATGAGATGTGAACCACATGTGTGGGATTTATAGATTAGCATAATCAGAATGGACCCAGGATTTTAAGCTAGCCAGGGTCAGAAATTTTTTTTTTTTTTTTTTTGGTTGAAATTAGAGCATTCACAGTGGTAGTGCTAAAACTTTTAGTTTTTAGCACCTCAAAAAATTACTTTATTTATGTTATCTTCTCACTTTACAATACACCCAATATCAAATGTTCTATTTTTTTATCACTTCATTTAAAATAATATAAACAACTCATTAAAATAAAAAAAGAAGAGAGATAATTTAAGTTTTTTTAATTAAAGGAGGAGATATAATTTTATTTTTAGTTTTAGCTTCTCCAATAACACATGATTTTTTGATTCTTTCATGATAAAATAGTTTTTTTTTTTTTTTGCTAAAGTACAATTACTACTGTGAATGTTTTTATTATTTTTATTAAGTTTTTGGATTAGGTAGTTGCTATTTGAGTTATGTTAACTAGGTTTTTTGGGAAGTGGGGACCTACAGTTTTGGAAAGAGGATATAATAACTATATATATATATATATATATATATATATATATATATATATATATATAATGGACCCGAGGGGGTGAGTCCCCATGGACCCAACCTGGGTCCGTCCCTGAGTATAATACACTAAGTACACTAAATAATTGTACTTAATTAAATACTTCAACGCACCTTGACGTTGAATTACTGATATTTTATAGTTTATCATGTTTCCTCTTGTAAGTCGAAAAGGAACAAAAGCTCTGCCCTCTACCCCTTGCTCGATCTTTGGAGTCTTAAGGAAGAGAAGATAAGCGTTTCCTTTCTATTATTGATGTTGTTTCTTTTTCTTAATTCAAAGTTTACTCAAGGAAAAAGAAAAGAGGTTTATAGTTTTCCTTGTTGCATATCAATTTTCCTATAATAATTTAATTTAGTTTTCTATAATCTATATATCTTTGGCCTGAAAGGTGGTGGAAAGACATTATTGCATGTATCTGACAGTGAAGATGGTTCAATGAAGACGATTCCGATAGAAGAACGCAGCTCTGAAGGTCTGAGCATTAATAGTAAGAGAAGAGTTTCCTTCCGGAGCTTACGAGAATCTCTATCATCACCACCCTCACCCACCTACGCTCATCAAATAAAAACATACGACTATGAACATGATTCCATGTTATCTGGTTATACTCTTATACATTTACAAAATTTCAAGATGATTAGGCAACAATAGTAATTTTATTTACAAAATATATAAATTTTTTTTTTCATTTTAAAATTAAACATATAACATGAGTTTATGAATCAAAAAATAAATAATATCTCATCAATACAACATTTAGCATGCATGTTAAAAAGAATGGAAATATAAAATTTAGTGATGAGAATTTTTAAAATATAAATCCATTAGGTGAAGTTAAGAACCTTGATGTTAATTTTACAGCAGAGTTAAACCATTTTAACAAATTAACCAATTAGTTAATTTAGATTCATCACAGATTAATTACCACATATTAACAAACACCATATATATCATAAAGCAATAAAGCAATAAAATCAAGACATGCAATATGGGGGACAAAGTGGAAAATGGATGAAACAACACCCCAATAAAAAAACTACTATGAGAGAAACCTTTCCCAATAAGCAATCCATAGAATCAAGAGAAGTTTTTACAACCTAGAATAAAACCTGTACCTAGACTCTAGAATTCCAGTAGATTAAATTACTACAGAAACCTTCTACATCTTCAAAAGCTCTAAAATCTTCAATTATTTGGATGCTTCATGGATGACCCACCCGCACTTCATCAATCAACTCCAAGAACCTCTACAGGATTTGAATTACCTTAGCGACAAGCTAAGTTCTGTGGTTTCCAACTTTGATCACACCAACTGATAAAGATCAGCGGATCACAAAAAGGAGGCTACAATATTTCTCTGTTTGGGACTTTGTTTTTGGCTCTCTACCCATGTGGAAGTGGTCCATAGTAGTCCTTGTATAGGGGACTTCAAAAAGGATTAAAAACAATCAAATGGCTTCAATAAAAACAAGTCAACAAAAATGAATTTACGGTTTTTTTATTGATCTTCGATAGATCGAAGGTCAGTTGAAGATCAATTGAAAGACAGTCAAACTTACAGACTCTTCTCTTTTGAGTTGTTTCTTGAACAAATGGTCTTTGACCTTAAAGAATGAATTACACTCTTATCTGATAATTACATTGTAATGGAATTTGCTAACTCTAAACCTAATTACGATATCTCTTTCCCTTTAGTAATTTTGTGATAAAACCCATATCTATAAAACTCATTTCTTGTAAGCTACATTAGTGTAGCATTTCAATCCACTTTGGTCCACATTGAGGTCACATTACTCTAAAAAAAAAAAAAATCAATGAATCAAAATCCCAAAGGAAAAAACCACTACAAGGGAAACCTTCCTCCAACAAACAATCCACTATAATCAAGAGAAGCTTTTACGATCTAGCATAAAACCATCATCTAGACTCTACAATCTTAGTAAATTAACATATTACGAAAACCTTCTACAACTTCAAAACCTCTAAGCTATTTGATAATCTAAATGCTTCATGGGTGACTCACTCGCACTTTATGATTGAAACCTCTAAATGACTTTGAGAACCTCTTGAATACTTGATTTACCACAATGAAACACCGGCCTTTGTGGTCTCAGACTTTGATCACTCCAACTGATAATATATTTTTCTTTCTAATCACAACTAATCAAGTTTGAAAAAGCTATCATTTGAGCAATCAAATGGGAAGGTAAGAACATGGTTGAAACTAGAGGAATGGACCCAAAGGGCCTCAGGCCCCCCTGGCCCAAATGCCCAATTGTTTTTTTTTTTTTTTTTTTAATATTATATTTTTCAATTCTGTATTTGTGCCCTCTTCTTCCAAAACCTTAGGCCCAGCTCCTCTCCAATCAACCTAACCCAACTAGCAATTATCCAACCTGAAAACTTAACAAAAACAATAAAAGCATTCACAATAGTAATTGTATTTTAACAAAAAAAATATTTCACCACCAAAGAACCAAAAAAAACCATGTGTTATTGGAGAAGTTAAAACTAAATTTTTTGTAACTACGATGAAACCGGTATAAATACCTGTTGACTGTAGTGAGTTATTAAAAATAAAATACAATATTTTTTAAGATTATCTCTCTTCCTTCAATTAAAAAACTCAAATTCACTCTCTTCCTTTATTATTTTAATAAGTTGTTTATATTATTTTAAACAAAATGGTAAAAAAGTAGAACATTTGATGTTGTGTGTATTACAAGTGAGATGGTAAAATAGATAAAGTAACCTTTTTAGGTGTTAAAAACTATATTTTTAAGAGCATGTGCATCAATGTTACAATTCCCAATTATAAGAGGAAAAAAAAAACACTAATTCAAATGCTTATTAAAGTAAGCCCACTTTGATTACTTCACTATATACATTCTTTTTGGAAACAATGTTGTAGAAATGTACCTAAAAGTCTTCTCCTACAACTTCACATTTAAGGTCTGTTTGGTTGGAAGGGTGGAAAAGTGGAAAAGTGGGAAGATAGAAAATGGTGAGAGGCTAGAAAAGTGGGAGGATAGAAAAAATTTTAATTTCCCTCATTTTTTGTTTGGTTGAGACTGAAAAAATTGAGAGATGGAAAAAGTGAGTTTACATAAACTTACTCATATACCCTTGTTAAAATATGATGCACAATTAAAACAAAAAAAAGTGACAAGCAACCCAAAAAAAAAAAAAAAGAAGAAGAAGAAGAAGCAATGACCCAAATTATATAAAAAAAAATAAAAATCATGTCCAAAAAAAATGTCTAGTTAAAACAAAAACAAAACAAAAAAAAAAAAAAGGAAAAAAAAGAAACAAAATAAAGCACCATGCCACAGCTCCAAGAAATCACACACACAAAAAAAAAATAAATAAATAAATAAGAGCATCTATAGCAATGGAGCTAAAAATATAGCAATTTAGCTCCACCAAAAGTTACTTTATTTATTTTACCTACACACATGCTACAATAGTGAATCTATTTTAGCTTTCAACAAAATAAAATAATATAAATATCACAATAAAATAATATAACTACTACAATAAAATAATATATCTCACTTCCCAAAAAACTTCCACAGCACCAACCACAACCACTTCTACCACCAGCCACAGCCATAACCACACCCACAACCACCTCTACCACCACCACCACCAGTCCCACAATGAGAAAAATAAAAATAAAAAATAAAATAAAAAACCCAAATCTCCAATCTTTTTTCTCAACCCAGACCAAACAAAATCACCAATTACAAACAAAATAAAAAATCACCAAACACAAACAAGCACAACGTCGACGAGCTGGGTCGGCAGAAGGAATGGGTCGGCGAGCTCCCTGGGTTGCAGACCGACGGCTTCGATGAGCTTTAGACTGGCGGCTTGATAAGCAAGCGATCGGCGGCGTGAGATGAGATGAGAGAGTGACCGAGAGAGCCGAGAGATGAGAAAGACTTTTTTATTATTTTATTAACCAGCTGAATTTTTTTTTTTTTTTGCTCTCGGCTACTGATGCACATCTATAGATAGATGTGCACTATAGCTGAACATCTAAAATTTTTACTTATGCCTCCACCGCTGCAAAGTGACTTTTGTGTCTGTGGAGCTAAATTTTAGCAATATAGCAATATGCCTCCACTGCTGTGAATGCTCTAAAGGCAAATGTTCAATGATGCAAAATGCTATTAAAGAAGCAGCAATGTAAAGCCAAAGGCTAAAAAAAAGAAAAGAGCAGCAATGTTAAGCCCATGTGCTTGCACATGGGCATTTTTGTCATTCAGCCATCATATTTCCTCTCCCAAGTTTTCTCTTCATTTTGAGGAGAAAAATTTTTTGTGAGCCCGAGGAGAAAACACCTAAACCCTACCATTTATTCTTCTTCCCACCCAACCAAATACACTCCAAAATTGTTTCTCTTCCCATTTTCTCTCCAAAATTTTCCATTCACCCTATTTTACTTCCAAACATACACACGGATATCAACAGATCTTAATACAAATCGGCCAGCTAATATTTATATTTCTCACTTTATTTTATAGTAGTTGTAGGTTGAAAATATTAGGTACATCTTCATTCTTAATTTTTTATAGTAAACATCATATACTATTTTGTACCAAGATCCAAATTTTTTGTCTCCGAACCACAAACAATTCAGATTTCACATGTCATAAGCATTCCAGCCTGGTCATTGACATTTGCTGAAAGCTTCTATGATTTCTAGGCTGAAATTTCGCTAGAATTTTTTTTTTTTTTTTTTTTTTTTTTTTTTTTTGTCAATTCATATGGGTGTTTTTGTCTAGAGTCTCTCACTGCATACTATTTTGATGAGAAAAGAAGAGCTAAACAAGGAATGGATCCACTAACCTTATTGCATCAATGGTGGCAAGAGCTACATAGAAGCACTTTGTTCAACCCCTACCTATTCTCTTTGCTTCTTCTCTTTTCCTTACTCTATTTCCTAAAGCACACTAGAGGTGGCAAACTCAACTTACCTCCATCTCCTCCAAAGCTACCTATAATTGGCAACCTTCACCAGATAGGCACACTCCTCCACCGATCTCTTCATGCTGTCTCTGAGAAGTATGGCCCTCTAGTGCTCTTACACTTGGGAAATGCCCCATTTCTTGTAGTTTCATCCTCTGAAATAGCTAGAGAGATCATGAAGACCCATGATACAGTTTTAGCAAATAGGCCCCAGATAAGGGCAGCAAGAGTTCTCTTCCATGGATGCACTGACATTGCATTTTGTCCCTATGGTGAGTATTGGAGACAAGCAAAGAAAATTTGTGTTCTTGAAATTTTAAGCCAAAAAGGGTGCAAGCCTTTCAGTTTGTGAGGGAAGAAGAAGCTGCGGAAATGGTCAAGAAGATAAGAGATTCATGTATGAATGGAGCAACAATTGATCTTGGTGAGATCTTTGTTAATATCTCAAGCAATATAATTTGCAGAACCGCCCTTGGTCGAAAGTATGAAGGGGAAGATGGTAGCCAGAGTTTTGGAAATTTGTCAAGGAGAGCAATGGAACTTATAGGAGCATTTTGCTTTGAGGATCTTTTTCCATATTTGAAATGGTTGGATGTTCTGACTGGATTTTCTGCAAGATTGAGAACAACTTCCAATGCCTTAAATGCAGTCATTGATCAAATAATTGAGGAACATCAGAAGAGTGATGGTGGTGACCAATCTGATAAGAAAGACTTTGTGGATATTCTTTTAAATATTCAGAAGAATGGCATGCTTGACATCAATCTCACTCAAGAAAACATCAAAGCAATCCTACTGGTCTCTCTCTCTCTCCCTCTCCCTCTCCTAAATAGCATGCTAAGAATTTTCATGGACCAGTTTTTTGCATATAATTTATTTGTCTATATTGAAAAGAACTTCAGTTTATAGGTTATTTGATTATTGAAATTTTCTAAAATAGGATAGGCTACAATTTTTATTAATGGGTTAGTTTGATTTTGTATTTTTATTTCCTTTTGTACCTGCCTAATATCTGCAAGATAATGGATCAAAGTTAGGTAAAAACTAATATTTTTCTTAATCTTACCACATAATATCCACATAATAATGGCTCAACCACTGCACACATGCCCAAAAGACTAAAACTAAAGCTTTCCATTCTGTACATCTTACAGGACATGTTTATGGGAGGAACTGATAACACTTCAACAACCATGGAATGGGCAATGGCAGAGCTTGTGAAAAATCCTAATGTGATGAAGAAAGCCCAAGAAGAGGTAAGAAGGGTGGTAGGAGAGAAATTAAAGGTAGATGAGACTGATATAGATCAAATGGACTTCTTAAAGTGTGTTATCAAAGAGACTCTGAGGTTACATGCTCCTGTCATGGTTACTAGAGCATCATCTGGGAGCACTAAACTGGAAGGCTATGATATTCCTCCAAGAACAGGGATCTTGATCAATGCATGGGCAATTCAAAGAGATCCCAAATTATGGGATAGACCAGAGGAGTTTCTCCCAGAGAGATTTGCTAACAATTCAATTGATTTCAAAGGCCATCATGAACAATTCATACCCTTTGGCATGGGGCGTAGGGGTTGCCCTGGGATATCATTTGCTATCATAGAAGCTGAATATGTGTTAGCCAATCTCTTGTACTGGTTTGACTGGGAGTTGCCTGATGGTGTTACTGTAAATGATTTGGACATGAGAGAGGTTTATAGGCTAGTCATTCGTAAGAAAATTCCACTTTGTCTTGTACCAGTACTACATTCTCCTTCATAAGGAGTACATGGTCATCTTTCCTTTTTTTTTTTTTTTTTTTTTTTTTAATCTTTGTCCTATCCATTTCAATAGAATTGTTTGTTTAATATTAGCAAGAACCTTCTCTTTGTAGCAATTAACATGTCATGTGTACGATTTTATTTTCATTTTAACTTTAGTTATTTTATAAAGAAAGTGAAAAGAATACATGCTAAGTTGTGATGAGTGGAGTATATCGTGGAATACAAAAAGTGGTAAAAAAATATTTTTATGTGTCACATAACTCCTACAAGGAATATTATGTTGTGAAAAAATAAAAAAATAAAAAAAAATCTATTACTACGTCTATGAATAAAAATCCTCTTTATGTTTCACCAATTACAATATATCATGTGTCTAGTTTTTTATTTATTTATTTGAAACTTAGGTTATTTTATAAGGAAAGAAAAAGGGATGTGTAACAAATTATGATTAGTGAAGCATAGTGAAACAATCAATGTGGGAAGAGGATTTGTATTATACACCTACTCTGCTCATGAAAATAACAATTGTATGTCTATGTATACACAGAATAGGCAATGATTTACGTTTTATTTATATAGACTATCACATGTCCCTACTTTTCTTATTCGTGTATGACTTACACTTGGTCTAAGGAAGTGTTTATGCTAACAAGAGCAGGGAGGACCCTGAGGTAGAGGGCTAAGGGGGCCCAAGCCCCCCCTGGGTCCAAAAAAAAATTTTTTAGCAAGTAAAATTTTCAAAAAAAGGGGCTTGGGCCCTTGAGTTTTTAGCTCAGCCCCCCCGAGCTTTTAGCCCGCCCCCAAAAATCATGAACCCTAGCCCATCATTTGGCCAGCCCAGGAGCCCATGACCCATGTAAATCTTTTTTTTTTTTTTTTTTTTTAAAAACTCGGCTCTCACTCTCAACAGGTCAAAACCAAACGGAGAAAGCAAAAAACGAAGGAAACAAAAAAAAAAAAGATAGGGAAGTGAGAGGCGAGACAGAGAGAGAGAGAGGCGAGACAGAGTAGAGATAGAGAGTACTCAGAGAGACGGAGACCCAGTAACCCACGCCGTGATGCCGCCGCCCCCGCCCACACCGTGTCGTCGTGACGCTTGTGAGTTGCGAGACCCATCTCATACTTCAACGGCTTTTCGTTCTCGTACTTCAACGACTCCACGAAATTACATCTCTGAAATTGAAAATTTTTCAAAGAATTGGGGTTGTGTTAGTTGAAAAGTTCGTTACCTCTAACAACCTTGGTAGTGCCTCTAATGGTGTAGGCATCCAAGTCCTTTTTCCTAGGTCTAGGTTTGGCCATGAGCAAAGACAGAGATTAAGGATGTCTAAAAATAAAAAATGTAGGAGTTTTTAACAAAATGAGAGAGGTTTTTGTTTTTTTTGGGTTTTGCAAGTATCAAATTTTGAGAGAAGAAGAGAAAGGAAACCCAAAAGTCCTCTCCTTCATGGAGGTGGAAGGAGGAGACAGAGAGAAAGAGAGAGAGAGAGTGACTGTGACGCTTGACCGAGTTACAGTGACTTTATTGGTATAAGAGAGAAGCGTTGCCGTTTCAAATTTTATCAAACGGAGCAATTTTTTGTAATTGCTATAAAATAAAAAAGTGATAAAATTTCAGAGTCCCCTTGATAAAAAATTTTCAACCCTAATATAGCAATTTTTTTTATAGGTTGTTAGATGAAATTCGACGGGCTTACATTAAAAAAGGTCCGCACCAACCTCCCGAAATTTTTTTTTTTTTCGCTTATTTCCAACCCCCCTAGCTTGAATTCCTGCGTCCGTCCCTAAACAAGAGTACTTATACAAATTGTTTGCAACTAATAGCTAGAGGGACTTGCCAAGTGTAAAATTAATATTGGCTACAACTATTAGATGTCATGAAAGCTAAAAGAAAACAAACATTTTGATTTTTGAATGAAAAGAAACTAAACATGTTAGCTTCTAAATTAAATCCTCGAATCCACGGGTGGGTCCTTGAATCCAAAAGAAGACAAGTTCCTAGAATCCACTAGAGAAAAGCAATAAACAAAATTTTGAATTTTTATTAATTTGATAACTAAATTCGCTCTAATCATGAAATAGTATTAAAAAAAATAAAAAAAAATAATAAAAAAACCACCTAGGGCAACTAGGAAAATATCTAGAAAAAATCTTAATTCGCACTAATCACGAAATTAGGTGGCAAAAACATAGATTTCACCAAAAATAGCAAATTTGAGATAATTGCGGAAATTAAAATCATTTTCTTTAAGAGACATCCCAAAACAGAAAGGATTTTATTTTGACTTTTAATCTAAAAGTTATTAAGGAAACAAATATTACTAAAAATGACAACAACACAGAATTTCAAGGGCTAAATGATGAAATTTGTTAGAAAAGCGGCTTCAGTGCCTACTCCCAGCGGTGCTTCCCTTCATGTCATCAAATTTCACGTAATCCCATTATCGTAGCCAATGACTTTTGCTAGCACTTTTCTACTTCTTGAATTTCCTGTGCGTTGACTTCTAGTGGTCTCTGGAAAATCTGTGTTGTCTATTCTACAAAGACTAATATAAGTAACTAACCCAATAACAAGAACATCTAATTAGGATAAGGGTGGCTGCCAACTAACTAACTCGCCTCGAATTTCCTTATTTGGACACAAGGATAGCTGTAACTAACCTCTCTTGAATGAACAAATGGGGCTTCCGGTTTGCACAAGTTGCTCCAATATGATCCAATTGACTTGGCATTGCCTTGTAGTCTTAGATAAGGTCCTTAATGGCCTGTTTGGAAGTTTAAAAAAGGAGAGCGAGTAGAGTAGAAGGAAGGAGAGTAATTCAATTACCTTGTTTGGAAGTTTTTTAAGGAAGGAGGGGGAGGAGTTTGGAGGGGTTTCAACCACCTCTAACCCCTCATTTTTAATTCCCCCAAATTGGAGAGATTTGGAGGGAGAGTAAAGTAGATAAATTATTGACTAGATAAATTTCCCAATTTACCTTTTTTAAATTAATAATAGACTAATGTTGCAAGTCCATTTTCAAATAGGGGTAAATTTGTCTATTTTAATCATTTTCTCTCCTCTCCATCTTAATTTTTAAAACATCCAAACAAGGGGAAGGGTTAATTACTCCCTTCCCCCTTACTAATTTTAAAAACATCCAAACAAGGTGGAGGGGAACCATTCCCTCTACTCTCCTCTCCACTACTCTCCTCCCCTCTACTTCCCTCTACTCTCTCTCTCTCTAAACTTCCAAACAGGCCATAAGTGTCACCTAAATGGTTGCACTTGAGATTGGACTCCAACTAGCTAGGTTGCCATTGAATGCAACATAAGAAAGTTTATAGAAGAACTGTTTGACCTTCTAGCTTGTCTTAGCAGCAACTTTCAAGGAAACATCTTTAACACTGCTTGCAACCACTAGACTTCAATCAAGACACCTGAAAACAGCTTAGTAGATGCTCTTGCATCAAATAGTCTAATGGTAATTACACAATATTGTGTGGTGCCTCATGTTTCTAATTTGAATCACACCTTTTCCCCTTCCTCATTATCTACCTATTAGAAAAGACTAACACATAATGTATAGAAATGTAATCCTTCAACCATGAGGGAGTCCAAAATTAACAATAAAACCTATAAACTAATCCTTGTATAAGTTGGGTTGAAAACATATCATGTTGCTTCTTAGTAGAATCGCATAAAAATACAATCAAAATGTCATTTAATTTATAATAAATCTAAACTTCGCACAGCCCTTTCATAGGCCTCAGGTGGTGAGCTCTTGGGCTTCCGAGCATCCTGTTCAGCTAGAGATCTTGGTCGGGGTTCCTATTCTTAAAATTCACCCACCTATGTCACCCTATGGATAGTCTTCTTCTAAAACAGGATCGATCAATACCTTCAACTTCTCCAAGCACCCTTAAGAATCCTTCAATAAATTCCTATTTGTAATGAATTCTTTTATCTTCTAGTATCTCAAGCAAAATACTTCAAATGCAATGCATAAGCCTTCAGGGAAACCATGCCCACAGTTAAGGTACTCAAATGCGTGCCAAGTATGTACCACTTTCTCAAGAACAAGTTCATTCCAGTTAGTATCTCTTTTGTGTTGGGCTTTGTGGAGCCTAGTTGTATTTGATCTAGATTATGACTCAACTTGAAATAATATTGTTACGATTTTAATGAGAGATTTTCTAAGGCTTAGTCCATGGAGCAAAGGCTTGGACCAATAGGCCAAAGCCTTAGAGCTCATTATAAATCCTGTGCACAGGATATAAAAACTGTTGTTTTTGAAAATTAGGGTTTTATGTTGTTTTGAGAGAGAGAGAGAGAGAGAGAGAGAGAGAAACTGTCTTTGCCGCATTCTGTATTTTTCCCCTAAGAATAGTGAAATTTCTCAACTTCGTAGACATAGGCAAATTGCTGAACTACGTAAATATTGTCTTATGTGTAATTATTTTTTCTTGGCGTATATTTTTTCTCTATTTTTGGATCTCTCAGATTTGGGAATTTTGTGGTTATTCCCATCATTTTGTTTTTTCAATGCAAACAAGAGGTTTGTCTAAAAACCCATTGGCTACTCATAAGCTCTGCTACGCACGTTTCTATGGATGTAAGCACTTTATGTGTAGTAGTTTAGGTAATTAATACCAGCTGCAACACATTCCTCAAGCTTCACTACGTTCATATGATTGATAATTCATCACATCTAATGTAGAAAAACAGAAAATGAGATCAAACAAGAAATTTTGCTTTAGAAAATCTTCACATTAAATCCTTCATAGATTCAAACTAAATCTGAAAACAGTAAATGAAATCAAATTAGAATACATTACAAAACAAGCATTTTGTGTTTTTGAAAATAACTAGTTGCAACCCCGCACAATGCATGGAAATATCTAATTATTTTAAAATAAAATGTAATATATAATTTATTTTTTAAAATATTCATAAAATTATATATTAGGACTAACATAGTGTTTTCTCATACGAGAATTTCATTTTAAATGTATTAAACTATTAACTAAGATTTTTTTTTTTTATATAACTATTTACGAAACCGACAAAGGGCAAGGGTCTTTTTTTACTTTTAAGTAATGAATTTTTTGTTCCCTATAAATAAAAAATTATATATATTTTTAAATTTTATTTTATATTAAGATAATTTTCATCTATTCATATTATGAGCCAATTTGCTAGTGATAGAATATAGTGTGGATTAAAATTTTACAATTATGACATTTAGAAAAGAATGAGAAAAATAGCTTTTTATTATAATCTATTAAGATTATTTTCTTTGCAAAAACAACAAATTTATCCACTCAAAAAGATTATAGAATGAAAATTATTAGCAAAATCTCATAATTAAGTTTCTATGTGCATCATTATAATAATTAATAATAACAACAACAACAATAACAAAAATAATAATGAAAATACAGTTGTAAAAGCTAAAATATGTCACTCATTCAATTATTTCCATTTGATTAACCTTTGCATTTATCTAAATAAGTGGCACTATAGAGTATTTCTAATACAATTATTAAGAGTACTTTCTCTACAAAAATTATAGTTTTATTCATACAAAATTATTTAAAAATAAACAAAACTTAGTAAAGTCTCATAATTTGACATCTAATTGAATCACTAAAAAAAAGGAATTTTTTTTAATTGGGAATTGGAATACCAAAATACCTAAATATGCATAAAAGTCGATACAAATTTGCCTAAAAGAGAAACAAATGTGAAATGACAATTAAATCTATTAGGTTTTTTAGATCCCTGTGAACTAGATTATATAACCTAATTAATTAACCAAGTGAATACTTAGGTTTATTATTTAGATCTAGGTTAAAACAATAAAGTCATATCATGTAAAGCAACAGAAAATAAAGAACACATTGATATGATCACCTAGGAAAACCAAACCGGTAAAAAAAACTTAGAGAGGATTTAACCTAACTATTCTTAAGGTAAAAAGCAAATTCACTAGAAAGAATTGAAGTTTACAATAAGACTTAGACCACTAATATCCTATTGCTACTACATGTAGAACTTACTACAACAACCCCATGATAACTCTGAGTCCACGAACTACTTCTTTCCTTGGCCTTTGCAACACAAGCACCCACACTTGTGACTTTGAGACTCTACTCAAAGGTTTAGCAACACAAACTCTCTTGTTTGTGACTCCAAGATCACCCTTGAAGGTTTAGATCATCTGCTATTGTTGATCTTCATGAAGCAACTTCGGATCTACTGGTTCTAAAGATATGAGAGTGACATCCGGTAATGACTTTAATAGAGGAAGGCACAAAACCTTTTAGATCTCACAAGAGCACCTCCAAAGTCATAATAAAACGTGTCTAGGGTTTCCTTTGTATACTAAAAGAAGTAGATCTAAAACCCTAATCCTTTTTGGGCTTGAACTGTTGTTGGGCTGAACTTAAAATTTTGCAAACTCGTATTTCAATTGGTTGAGCCTGTTTCTCGATCAGTCGAACCAAGCGGTTTACGAACTCTTCTTTCTGCAACTTGTATATTCTTGAATCTTAACTAGTATCGCCTTGAGCATTGTCTAATAATACCTATAGACTCTAGGATTTATATCTAGACAAGTTTGTGTCCACGGTTTGCCAATTGTTCTAAACTTTTAGAATCTAACAAAATCAACAATAACCAAAAGAACCTTTAGGGGGGAAGTGGTTGAAACAATAAAATAAAAATAAAAAACATCAAAAGAGACAAAATTGGAGAGAGAGAGAGTTTACCTTTTTTGCAATGAACAACTTGGAAGAAATAGGGGAGAAAGTTGGAAATGAAGTAAAAGAAATTTATAATAAAATCAATTTGGAAGAGGAAGAGTAAAAGTAAATGAAAGGTTCAAAAAGTGAAACCGTAGAATTTATGAAGATGAAAGGTTAGAAGGGTGGAAGTAGATGAAATGTTCAAAAAAGTGAAATCGTAGAATTTATGAAGATATAAAGGAGAAAAATTAAAAATTTATAAAGGAAATCAAATGAAAAATTTAAGAAACCAGTGATTGGAGAAAATGAAAAATTGAACTAAGAAGACAATGGTTGAAAAAGATAAAAGGTTAAACAAGCTAAAAATTGCAAAAAATTAAAAAAAGATTGCTAATGACATGACACAAAAAGAGCTTTTGTAAAATTTATTTTAAAGCTTCCACTATTATATAATAGTATAGATAGATGTGTATATACATTGATTTTTTTTTTTTTTTTTTTTTTTTGTTTAGTTATAACATCTAAATTAAAGTAGATGATGTGTAAAGGTAAAGTTATATATAAAGTTAAACCCTTTAAGATGAATATGTAAAGTCAATAAAGTTAAACCGTTTAAGATGAATATGTAAAGTCAATATATATATATTTATATATATATATATTAATATATTTTCAAAAAAATATTTATATATATATATATATATATATATTTAATATTGTCAACAAAATTTTGGAATAAAAATTAAATAAGAAAAAGAATGATTGCATAATCAATGACATAACTAATGAGGTGACACAATATAAACATAGCAACAATAAATACTACGCTTTAGCTTATATATTAATGACCGTTCATATAGTCAAACTAAATCTAGTTTGAATGATTGCGTATATTAAGTTATTCAGAACTTTCAAGACTTTCAAGTGCCACCCATTAATTTTTGGTTCTTACCTAATAAAAAAGGACTAGATGATTTGTATCTTCATTAAGTGTGGTTCTCAAATTTGTAATATCTTTCAGGTTTGTACTATGGTCCTAGGCCTAAGATTAAAACAAACCATAGAGCCAAATGCAACTTTTCTTCCTTAATTTATTATGTTAGCACTGTTTGTCTTTTGCCTAATATAAACAAAAATCATACAGTCGTGAACAAAAAGGCACCATCGTAGCAATTTGTCCATTTTCAATTATCAAGGTAAAGATAAACTACAAACAACCAAGCATGGGCTGATGGGCATTGGGGTTGAGATCAGATCATCCATATAACTCGCCAAAATATATATACATATTGAGATTGCATGAGAAACAATCTTATCTTACCAGATACCATGTGCAAATGTCATAAATTCTAACCTCACGAGTCAGTAGTCACGCTATCCTCAGCCCAAAGAATGATAATAACAGGAACAAAGTTATACAAACTATGCACCCAACTACTGGAGTTTTAATTTCTTGCACCATTATAAGAAAATGAGACCAGTTAACTGGTGTTTTCTTTTTAGAGTATTTGTTAATAAACAACTTTAAAAAACTTTTAATATCACTTTCATAAAAAAATATAAAAATTGTCAAGAAAATCAATGGTCAAAGTTCTAAAAATATTTCATAAACGAATATGACGTCTTCATGAAGTTCATCCCAATTCCCAATTGTTCATTTTGACTGGGAACAAAGAATCCAAGTCAACTTGCCTATCTTCAATAATTATCTTTCAGTCACGAGTCACGAAGATAAATTCCACATAGACTTTTCCTCTTCAATAAAGAAACATAAGTACAAGACCCTGCAAAACATCATAGGAAACTTCAAATTCATGTCTTTTTTTTTTTTTTTTTTTTATCAGATCAAATTCATGTTTTTGTAATAGCTAATGTGCTTTTTTACTTTTTAGGCTCAAATAGCTGAACCAAAGGGCACTTTGACAATCTCTGAGTGGTGAGATGAGTCCTTGAGTTTATGGATTGATTGGATTCTGTTACGGACACGTATTAATGAATAATATATATAGATAAAATTTAGAAAATGTTTAATTAGAATTTGAAATTAAAATTAAATTTTGTATCGTATGTCTAAATTTATGTGGGGGTCACACCATAATTATCTACTTAAGTTATTTAATATTTGTGTCAAGTGAATTAATGAATGCAAAATACTAAGAATCTAATATTAATAAACTATCAAAAAAAATAATATTATTAATAAACTATAAAATTTAGGGGAAAAAAAAAAAAAACCAATCACATATACTCAATAAAATCATTACACAACAAAGATCACTGCATGTTCTATCTTTTCAAAAATTAGAAGAAAAAAAAGATCATAAGTAGTATTAAACTTAGGTAAGAATTTTAATATGTGATAATTACGTTTACTTTAAAAAAAATAATAATTTAACTAATTATTTATATTTTTATGATAAAAATTGTGTTTAACTTTAAATATATATGTACGTATGCATGTATTACATGCTATTTTTTAAAAAATAATTTGACTAATTATTTATATTTTTATAATAAAAATTGTGTTTAATTTTAAATGCATCCATGCATTTGCATGAGTTACATACTAGTAATTATAATACAAAAATATTATTATCAAATAATTTATTGGAAATTCAAATTCATTATGATTGTCATACTTTACTTTACTTAATATATATATTTTTTAAAGTATAAAAATATCATTTAATGTACCTCCTTAATGTGTGTGTGTATATATATATATATATTAATAGATAAAGTTTAGTGAAAGTTCAATTAGAATTCGAAATTAGAATCTAATTTTGTGCTATATGTCTAAATTTATGTGGGGATTACATCATAATTATCCACTTAATTTATTTAATCTTTGTATCAAGTGAATTAATGAGTGCAAAATACTAAGAATCTAATATTAATGAACTATAAAATTTAGGAAAAAAAAAAAAAAACAATCACATATACTCAATAAAAATCACCACATAACAAAGATCACCACATGCTCTATTTTTAAAAAAAAATTAGAAAAAAAAAAGGATCATAAGTAGTAGGGACGGAGTTAGAATTTCGAGTGAGGAGAGGCGAGATACACTCAAACCCAAATGCTTACAAAATTTGTTATAGTCTAAACCTTAATATCGTAGCTCTAGATTAACCCAAAGACAACCATGTTTTTTTTGTAATCCAAACTACTTATAAAAGAACATATATGTGTGTGTATGTGTTTATCCCAAGCTTCTTTGGGGAACTTCATCAAACACTGAAAGCGCAATTATCCTATGCTAATGTTTTAAGATAAATTTCATAAATCATTTAAAACCCAAATAGAAACTCACAAAAAGAATCAAAATTTAAAGAAAATTTGAATAAAGAAAATGTAATTTTTGTATAAGTATGGAAGTAATGAACAAAAATAAAGCATGAAAATTCAAAACCAAGTTTTATATAATGAGAAAACCAAGCTTTTCTCATTAGGCCGGGGCCTTTGCCCCCTGGTTCAAGCATAGCTACGTCCCCGATAAGTAGGATTAAATTTAGGTAAGAATTTTAATATGTGACTAATTAAGTTTACTTTTAAAAAATAATTTGACAAATTATTTATATTTTTGTGATAAAAATTGTGTTTAATTTTAAATATATATATATATATATATATATATATATATATATATATATATATATATATATATATATACATGTATGTATATGTTATATGCTATTTTAAAAAAAAAAAAATTGACTAATTATCTATATTTTTATAATAAAAATTATATTTAATTTTAAATGAATCCATGCGTTTGCATGAGCTACATACTAGTAATTATAATATAGAAATATTATTATCAAATAATTTATTGCAAATTCAAATTCATTATGATTGTCTTACTTTACTTAATATATATAATATATTTTTTTTAAAGTATAAAAATATCATTTAATGTACCTTCTTAATTTAACAAAGAAAAAGGCATAATTTAATGAAGAAATAGACAAAGGCGCACATGTGGCCAAGTAAAAGTGTATGGTCTTCGTTTTTCTGCATTTTTTTTTTTTTTTTTTACTAAAAAAGTAATGCAAAGACCTATACCTCGTAGTTCGCTCTCTAGTTGATGCCATGTATTGGAAAGTTTTCTGGAAAGTGGGTTGGTTGGTACAAAGAAAAAGGCGCGTATGTACCTTGAACATTATTTTGAGTATTTTCATAGGAACTGGCTCCACAGGGACTAAGGCACACATGTGGCCAAAGTCCCACCAGAGCCTGCTATCATAAGAAAAACCTACCAACATCTTGCTGCCATGGTGGTTCTGTTTGTACTTATTTTTGCTGAATTGGTTCAGTTTGGATTTGAAGTTGACAATCTTAATATGTATGTATATTCTACTTGTGAGTTTCTCAATGGTTATACTTGAGCTTAGTTTGATTAATAATTAAACTTAAATTTAGATTTGAGTTTGACTTTTTACTTAATAAACAAACATAAACAAGTTTTTATTCGAACCCAAGCTTATTATAAATGCTTTTGTTCATTTATAACCCTAATAATAAGAGTTCAATTCTCATTACTAATTAGAAACAAAGAAAAAAATTGCAAAATTGTATGTCTATTACATTAAAAAACGAGAAATTATAATTTAGTCCATATACTTTCTATTGTTACTCCTAAGTTTTTTGATTAAAATGTAAATGTAGGTTTCGCTCAAAATTAACAAATATTGTATTTCATGGACAAATAATTAATTCCCTTACAATTTGGCTTCATCACAATTTAATCCCCAAACTTTTCACTTGCTACATTCCCATGATCCCATCTCCTAAAATTTGGATTAAATTGTAATCCTAAATTCTATTTGTTAAGAGATTAAATTATTAGGAAATTCAATTGCTAGTCATTTTTATGTAATTTTCCAAAAAAAAAAAAAAAAAAAAAAAACACTATACTTTCAAAATTCAAAGGATCCATATAAAAAATTAATAAAAACCTCTTATGTGCTAAGCGCATGAGACTTGCCTCTCACAGGTAGGTGGGCTCTATAGTAACGTATGCTACCTATAAGAGGCAAGTTTCATGTACCTGGGCGCATGAGACTTGCCTCTCACATGTAGGTGGGCTCTATATTAACGTATGCTATCTATAAGAGACAAGTTTCATATAACTGGCACATGAGATATTAGTTCCAAATTAAAATGGATAAAAAAAAATTCAAAAGATGTAAAGATGGGACCCATTGGACTTGCAAAGTGTGGTGCTCTTTTTGTGGAAAAAACACAAAAAAATAAAAAATAAAAAAACCACACAAAGAATCTCACATTTTCTATTGACCATGAATAATGTAATGGGTAGTTTCCTTTCTCTTTCTCAGCCCGCCTCTTCTGTTGCCTCTTCATTTATTTATATACCTACGGCTCTGCTTTCATTTCTCAGGCTCATTCCTTCTCGAAACTCCAAACTTTTCTCTCTCTGACATTAACACAAACACATAGCGAGCAACAATGGAGTCCTCTGCAACCATGTCCTTGAAATCTCCTCCTCTTCCTTCTTCTTCTTCTTCGTTCTTCTCCACCTCTTTTACCCAAAACCCAAAAGCCAAATCCCTCTCTTTCGCTCACAAGCCACGTGCTTTCAAGTGTATGCAATCTCCGCCACCCGGTCCTGAGAAAAAGCCATTCACGTGCTCGGCGGTGACGTTCCCTCCGTCGCAGTCACTGACGGAAACCCACGTGTCCTCCAAGCTCAACCGCCTCATCTCCGAGTTCCAGTCTCTCCCAGAACCAATCGACCGTGTCAAGCGCTTGCTTCACTACGCGGCTCTGTTGCCGGAGCTGGACCCATCGGCCAAGGTCGACTCGAACCGAGTCATGGGCTGCACAGCCCAGGTTTGGCTCCAGGCCGAGCTGGGCAGCGACGGAAAGATGAGGTTTTTCGCTGACAGCGATTCCGAAATCAGCCGAGGCTTCTGCTCTTGCCTCGTTTGGGTTCTCGACGGTGCGGCGCCGGAGGAGGTGATGAAGATTACCACAGAGGAACTGGTGGAAATGAATGTGGGAGTTGTTGGGAAAGAGAGGTCGAGGGTGAACACTTGGCACAATGTGTTGATCACTATGCAGAAGAAGACCAAGGCGTTGGTGGCGGAGCGTGAAGGGAACACGCCGCCTTTCGAGCCGTTTCCGTCTCTTGTGGTGACTGCTGATGGAATAGAAGCTAAGGGGAGTTATGCTGAGGCTCAGGTAAGTTATAATTCGTGTCCGGTTTTATTCGTTTTCGGCTTTTTTTTTTTTTTTTCTTTGATGATATTAGTCTGAATTGTGAGTTTATAGTTTTGAAATGAATTGAATTGTGATGGAAATTAAGTGGGCAACTTGGTTTTTGATAGTAACAATGAGTTGAGCTATAAGGCACTTGACATGATAGAACTTGTTATGCATACAACAATAATAACAACCTTGTCTTAGTTCCAAGATGCTCTGCTGACTAATCAGGGTCGCTCTCATAATGATATTAGGAATCTCAAAACCCATATAACATTTTTTTTAGTGCTGGATCGTAAGTTAATTTATATAAGTAATGTGATCGAGACTTTTTCCTTTGTTTTCTTTTCAATTAATTTGCGAGAAGGCGATCAAATTGCTATTGGTTTTTCAAATTAGAACATGTTATTCATACAACAACAATAACAACCAAACTTAGTTCTAAGATGCTCAGCTTACTAATCAGGGTCACTCTCATAATGATTTTAGGAATCTTAAAACCCATATAACATTTTTTTTTTTTTTAATGCTGGATTGTAAGTTAATTTATATTATATTATTCATAAGAAAACAGTGTGATCAAGACTTTTACCTTTGTCTTCTTTTTAATTAGTTCACGAGAAAGTGATCAAATTGCTCTTGGTTTTTCAAATTAGAACTTGGTATTCACAAGGGTTGGTCCTCTTAATGATTATAGAAATATAAAACAAATATAACATTTTTTTTTTTGAATTCTGGATTGTACGTCACCAATTTTATATTATTCATTAGAAAAACAGTGTGATTGAGACTTTTTCCTTTGTCTTTATTTCATTTAGTTCATGAGAAAGTGATCAAATTGCTGGCATTCCAATACCTCTAATAGTTATGATTTGTGTTTGGTTTTATTCATTTTCAGGTTTCTCTTAATGATATAAATAAACTAATCAAATTGGCCACATATTGATAATAGAAATCTTAAAACCCATATAACATTTTTTTTTTTAATGCTGGACTGTAGTTTACTTATATTACATTATTAGTAAGACAACAATGCAATAGGGATTCTTTTTCTTTGTCTTCATTCCAATTCGGTCATGAGAAAGTGATCAAATTGCTGGCATTCCAATGCCTCTAATAGTTATGATTTGTGTTTAGTTTTATTCGTTTTTGGGTTTCTCTTAATGATATAAATAAACTAATCAAATTGGCCACATATTGATAATAGAAATCTTTTTTTTTTTTTGTCTGAAAAGGTAGAGATAATAGAAATCTTAAAAACCATATAACATTTTTTTTTTAATGCTGGATTGTAGTTTACTTATATTACATTATTAATAAGACAACAATGCAATAGGGATTCTTTTTTCTTTGTCTTCATTCCAATTAGGTCATGAGAAAGTGATCAAATTGCTGGCATTCCAATACCTCTAATAGTTATGATTTGTGTTTGGTTTTATTCATTTTTGGGTTTCTCTTAATGATATAAATAAACTAATCAAATTGGCCACATATTGATAATAGAAATCATTTTGTTTTTTTTGACTGAAAAGGTAGAGATAATAGAAATCTTAAAACCCATATAACATTTTCTTTTTAATGCTGGATTGTAGTTTACTTATATTACATTATTAGTAAGACAACAATGCAATAGGGATTCTTTTTTCTTTGTCTTCATTTCAATTGGGTCATGAGAAAGTGATCAAATTGCTGGCATTCTAAACTCTAGTACCTTTAGCGTATGGATAAATATATTCATTTGAGTTTTCTAATGCTGTTCTTTCCTTAAGAGGAAAGATTAGAATCCTAATCTCTAATAGATATTTGTTTAATTGCTTTGCGTTCTATATTGTAATCAATGTTCTGGGAGGATTAAATTTATAACTTCCATTGTAGTTTAATTGCAGGCGAGATATTTGTTCCCAGATGAGTCAAAGGTTGAAGAACTTGTTAGTGTGCTAAAGGAGAAGAAGATTGGTGTTGTTGCACATTTTTATATGGATCCTCAGGTCCAAGGCATCTTGACTGCTGCTCAGAAACAGTGGCCACACATTCACATTTCTGATTCACTGGTAATGGCTGATTCGGCTGTGAAGATGGCGAAAGCTGGATGCAAATACATTACAGTTTTGGGTGTAGATTTTATGTCAGAAAATGTGCGTGCAATCCTTGATCAGGCTGGTTTTGGAGATGTATGTTCTTTCCCTCATTTATTCTTATTTTGCAGTTTGTGTTTTATAGACTGAATGTAGGTGTAACCACATTCAAGTGAAAGGCCTCTGGTTCCATTGATTGATCAGCCTGATACTCATATACTAGAATCTGGGATCAGACTCTTTAGGGGTTTTAGGGTGTGCTTGCATACGGGCAAGCCTAGGATTTGAAGGAAAAAATGAAGTTATTGGCTGTGCTGCTATATTAATGTTTGACTTAATGGTGCCTAATTTATTAGCAATTTTACCAATTTTCTGTGTATAATTTCTTTTTCTAGACCTCATGCGCTATAAATCAGTGGCTTTAATATATCTGTTTGATGGTGGAATGTTCTACTGCTAAAATGCAGGTTCTTCATTTTAAGCTGCTACCTCTCAACTTTGGTGCTTTGATTAAACGTAGCGTGTCCTGGTGTTTGTTCCACAAAGTAGTGAAAAATTCATGATTGTTGCTGCTTTTGTGGTATTTATGTGCAGGTTGGTGTGTACAGGATGTCGAGTGAACGTATTGGCTGTTCCTTGGCGGATGCTGCAGCTACCCCTTCTTATATGAATTATCTTGAGTCTGCATCTAAATCTCCTCCTTCATTGCATGTCATTTACATCAACACTTCACTAGAGACAAAAGCATATACTCATGAGCTTGTGCCAACAATCACATGTACTTCTTCAAATGTTGTGCAAACCATTCTGCAGGTGAGTTTCTTTTCATCCACTACCTGAATTTCTAATGCTTATACTAATGCTTCAAGTGAATAAACCTGCAAGTCACATATTTTTCTGCAGGCTTTTTCTCAAGTGCCAGATTTAAACATATGGTATGGGCCCGATTCCTATATGGGTGCAAATATTAAAGAGTTGTTCCTGCAGATGACTAAGATGACTGATGAAGAAATAGCCGAGATACATCCAGCTCATAATAGAGACTCTATTAGGTCATTGCTACCTCACCTGCATTTTTATCAGGTAGGTTTTTTTTTTTTTTTTTTTTTTTTTTTTTTTTTTTTTTTTGGGGTGTTTGGGGGGTTGGGGGGGTGGCGATGGGAGTTGGAATTGAGTTTACCGCATTTAAGGGCCTGGATTTTGCCTTTCTTCTCAACTGCAGGAATTACCTCCTCCCCCTTTTTGCGCTCTTCAAACTTGAGTATTAATTGTTTCATGATGGATCATACATGTAGAGGAGTTTATTAAAATAAAGGGTTAGGCAGAGATATATTGGTGGAAAGGATAGAAGAGTGTATACAGGAGTGCTTTGTCCCATGGCTACTTATGGAGTATTTGTTTGTTTTAATAAGTTTCTTGGAGTTCATGTGTTTGATCCTTCACCCTGCCTTTTAATGGACGCTTATGTAATTAAGCATTTTTCACCTGGTTCACCTAATTATACTTGAAAACATAGCTAGTGAACACCATTTTATCCTGTATTTGCAGATATAGGCCATGGGATTGCTTTTTTGTTTTATTTGCTGATTATATCATGTTCTTGTATCAGGATGGAACATGCATTGTACATCACCTTTTTGGACATGAGGTTGTAGAGAAGATAAATGAAATGTATTGTGATGCATTCCTTACTGCTCATCTTGAGGTCCCTGGAGAAATGTTTTCATTGGCAATGGAAGCAAAGAGAAGAGGAATGGGAGTTGTTGGTTCCACTCAAAACATATTAGATTTTATAAATCAGAGGGTTCAAGAGGCATTAGATAGAAATGTCAATGACCATCTCCAATTTGTGTTGGGAACAGAATCGGGAATGGTGACTGCAATTGTTGCAGCAGTTCGCAGGTTGTTAGCTTCTGGAAAGTCGTCTTCTGGAGGAGCAAAATTAAAGTTGAAATAGTGTTCCCAGTTTCATCAGACTCAATGACAATAACTTCGCCAAATTCATCTGTTACAATGGGTGACATTATCCTACCTGTTATACCTGGAGTAGCTAGTGGAGAGGGATGTTCTATCCATGGAGGCTGTGCATCCTGTCCATATATGAAGGTGAGCTTGTTCTTTGCTCTTGGTAGTGTTTACCTACATAGATTTCACTGTTTCTATTATTGGAGTAGACTATCTGCTGCATGTCTCAATGTGCATGCAAGCATGTGTGTTGATTGCAGTCGTGTATTTGGATGTATACATGCCTCAATCTACGCTCTAGCCCAATCATGCACATAGTTCCACCAATTTACATTATCTTAAAAAGACTCCAAGAATATGATTGGTTTGTGCCTTAAAAGAAACACACACAAAAACCATTACCAAGAGCTTGAGAGATTCCTTGAAAGCTTCCAGAAATTGGATTCAGAAATGAGCAAGTCCCAAATTTGTTTTGACCTATTTGTTTATTGAGGGGAACATATATATTTACGTTGCCCCCTATGCAGATTATATGATTTTTCGGAAGTCTACCATTTAGTTCTTTTCAATGCCATAAAAGACAGGAAAATAGTTTCAACCTCAAAATCTATTATGTCTAGGCTAAGCTCTATTTTTTTTTTCTTCTCTTTTCAAGTTGATGCTTGATGTTGGGCTTCTCATCTTTGTATTTACTCTTATTTGCCAGATGAATACCCTTAGTTCACTCCTCAAAGTTTGCCACCAAATGCCTGATGAGAAAAATATTATTGCGGCATATGAGGCTGAGAGATTTAAATTGCAAACCCCTAATGGAAAATCAGTTGCAGATGTTGGGTGTGAGCCAATTTTGCACATGAGACACTTTCAGGTACATATTGGTGAATTCTTTGATGTGTATCATTAATGTACCACTGCATTTTGGATTGTTAGATTCATTTTCTTTGCTATCTCTCTTGTAGTCTACAAAACAATTGCCAGAGAAGCTTGTCCATCAGATTTACCATCCATATAGCAGTGGGAAGTCAATGACATCAAGTTGAGGCGAAATAATAAATGCTGCTGCTTTTTACAGATGAGCTGTGAATGCCAATCAGTTTTGAATCTGACCTTGACTTTTGCTTCGAGCAAAATTTTCACTGCCAGAATTTTTATGTAATTTTTGCTATTAGAAAGCTCTCAATTTTTATTGTTCACAGCATAGATTAGTGTATTAGATTTATAGAAAGAATGAAATTACAATTTTAATAATTTTTTTATTCAACTGTATAGCTGTTGGTATACGTGACATCATTTATCTGCTTATTTTCTGGGCAATGCCAAACAATTTCATGCCTTCCATGTTCTTAAAAAACTCTGAGATTCAGCATCTCAATTGTGTTTTTCCCATTTACCTCAAAAACCAATAAACATGTGTGAGAGCTCGCACACTTGTGTCACTTACTAAGAGGGAAACAAGTGTCCCTTTGTTCCATCCCAAACGAATGGACTAGAAGAAGAAAGGTCATTGGACACTGATACAGTGAGATCGATTGCGTTGAGTTGAGCACTTGGACTGTTTTGCTTAGTGGCTTGGGTGAAAATAGCCAAATATCACGTTTTGGCAAAATTTGTGGTAAACTAACACTGTTTTAAAAATATTTAGTAATTTACCGCGTTTTTAGTACTCTGGGCTTCACAAAATCGAGTTTTAAATAACAATATGCAATATGGTCTTCAGAGGACAACACAGCATTTGATATTTGAGAACTTGTCAGGTTTCTAGTCTATTTGACCTTTTCTATTCACCCACATCCACACTTTGGTAACTTGTGCATAACCGAACCCAAAAGCCTAAAAATCTGCAGAGAGACCTATAATAAAATTATGTGCATGCGTACTATGTAGAGGGCATATATATATATATATATATATATATATATGAAAAATGTACAAAATTCTAACGTGGTTTTCCCTTGATCTGCAGAAACCCACCAAATATCCAAAGAAGTTAATCTGCATTTTGCAGAAAATATAGTTGAACACAACGTGATGCATGATAGCATTAGCACCCAACACTTGCTCATTAGTAAAATATTAGTTTTCTGCACAGTGAGCCAGAAATATACTTAGAAAGGTCAAAAAGAAGCTGCAGATTTTTATTTTTAGGCTTTTGGGTTCGGTTCTATACAAGTTACCAAAGTGTGGATGTGGGTGAATAGGAAAAGCCAAATAGACTAGGCTTGAGGCTTGACAAGTTCTCAAATATCACATGTGTTGTTGTCTTCATCCGGAAAGAAAATTAATGGTAGCAGGTGGCAGAAAAAGAAAAAGAAAAAAAAAAAGGAAAAAAAGAAATGGGAAGAAGACCTTATAGAAGAAGATGGGTCAGGTGGATCTTCACGAAACAAAAGGTAGGAAAAGAAAAAGAAAAAAAAATACTTGATTCTGTGAAACTTGAGTATTATAAAGAAGTTCTCGATTTTCATAATATTGAGTACCATATTTCTTTTTTAATTACACAAATTTCAGGTCAATAGACGACTCACCTAGGAACTTGAGTACTATTTAGAACTCGATTCTGTAAAACTCAAGTACTAAAAAAGTAATAATTTGCTAAATATTTTCAAAACAATACTAGTTTGACACAAATTTTGTCAAAACATAGTATTTGACTATTTTCACCTAACGGCTTGGGAAAAATCTTGCATGAGATTCATGTCGCAATTACATGTGGGTCTCATGAGATTGACGTAAGAGATAGTTTCGAAAGGCACTATATGATCTCAATAGTGGAGTTTTGAGAGTTTGAAAAAAAAAAAAAAAAAAAAACAAAACAACCTTTTAATCTCACTCCTGAATAAGTTTTTTTTTTTTTTTTTTTTTTGAGAAATAATCCTGAATAAGTTTTGAGAGTTAAAATGACAACATTTAATCTCAACTATGAATAAATAAATAAAAATAAATAATAATAAAAAGTGAAAATGTGAAGAGGGAAAAAATTTTGTGAGGGGAATAAGAGCAACTGGATGTTTTTTTTTTTTTTTTTTTTTTTTTTTCACAATAGTCTAATATAACGTATTGTGATTAATTGTTGGTCACTTACATATGAATTAAAAAAAAAAAAAAAAAAGTCTAGTATCACTAAGAGTGCGTTTGGGAAGCATGTTTTGCACTTCCAGGACGCACGTTTGCGTCTCAGATTTTTTTTTTTTTTTTTTCTAACCGTAATTTTTTGACTTTTCTTCTGTGAATAGTGTCCTAGTGCACTGTTCATAGGTCCCACAAACTACACTTTTCAGCAATTTTTTCATTAAAAATGGGTTTCACGGTACTATTTACACATTTAAAAATTATTTTGTTCTGAGTATTTTCGTTTTTCGGTTTTAATTTGTATCCAAATGGACCTTAAGAGTACGTTTGGATTGGGCTAAAAATCCAGCGCGTCTGCGTCTGGCGTTTTTCTTTTTCTTTTTTTTTTTTTTTTTTTTTGCATTTGTGAGACTTATGGCTAATGTTCATGCACTTTTTATGAATAGTAGCCGCAAACTTTGACTTTTCTTGATCTTTTCAGCCAATCGGTGTGCACCATGCACTGTTCACGCACTCCACAAATTTCACTTTTCAGCAACTTTTTCATTAAAAATGGGTCTCACAAAGATCTATTCACATATTTAAAAATTATTTTACTACAGTATTTTTCAGTTTTCAATTTCAATTTTCAGTTATATTCAAACGGAGCCTAAGTATCATACAAGTTTTGTAATACAGTAGAGTATAAGTGATATTGAAACGATAATAAATTTATTGTAATAAAAAAATTAAAATAATTTATGATAGTAAATTTACCCCTTTTTTTTCTTTCTCCAACATAATCTATTACATCAAAATTATGTACCCCGATGCAATTTGCACTTTGCCTACCAACATGATTGATGGAACAGCTCTGCCCTTTCTGCTCCTTCATGCTGATTGATTGGTTTGGCTACCAAACGAAACATAACAAAACAAGTAGCCAACAGCCAATAAAGCACCCAAATTGCGCCACGTCTCATGCCATCATCTCGTGTCGGTGAGATTAAAATATATAATATATATAATTATTTAAATAATAAATATTAGTAAATACAAATTTGAATTAGAGTCGAGAGTTTTTTTTTTTTAGAAGAAAAGTAGAGTTTATAGAAAAAAAAATACTTAATACAATTAAAATACTCCTCCCCCTTAGGATCATTACAAAGCGAACTTTGACGCAACTTTTTTGCGTTAAATCGGGTCAACAGGTGCTGGTGTAGTTGTTCATGACTGTGATAAGCAGATTATTGGAGCTTTGCGGCAGAATATTGGCTTAGTTCAGTCTGTTGAAATGGCTGAAGCTTTGGCGGCTCGTAGGACAGTGAGGTTTGCTGCAGAGTTGTGTGTGTTTCAAGTGATTATTGAAGGTGATTGTAGTCGGGTTATTGCTACTTTGAAAGGCTTTGGTTGCTGTCGTACTTTGTTTGGTCACATTATTAATGAATCTAAGCAATTTGGAGGAACGTTGAGGAGTTGTTTGTTTCAGCATGTTCGGCATGAGGAGAATAGGTAAGCTCATTGTTTAGCTAAAAAAACAGTTTTATCTGCAGAATCTTGATGTATGGATAGAATCTCTGCCTGAGGATGTGGAAGATGTTTTCCATTCGGATTTGCCTTGAACTTGTGGTGTATTTTTTAGTTTTGGGCTTTCTTAATAATATTTCGCTTACCTTTGTCTCAAAAAAATAAATTTAGAGAGATCAAATCAAATTTAGTATTGGGATGCTTTATATATAAAAAGTTACTTATTTAAAATACGTTTAGATAGTTCAAACCAGGGTATGCTTCAATCAATTTTTTTTTTTTTTTTTTTAATATTGAACAGCCTTATCCAAAAAGATGATATTGGAATTTAAGTTTTCTATAATTATAAAAATAAATAAATAAATAAGTACCCTATACGTAGTAAGTAATGTCACTCACAATAAATCCTTTTTAAAAGTTTATACTAATATTAACAAAAAAAAAAAATCAAATGCTTGACTAAATTAGTAGCTAGCTACTAGATTCAACTATATTAATTCTTCTTTTTAAGAGTAATAGTTTCAATTTGTGACATTCATTTTTGAAAACTATCGAAACTGATCGGAAGTCTATTTCAAAGATTAAGACACCAATTAATAAGAGATTTAATCAATTGAGCAACCTGAAACAAATCCACCAAATTCTAAATTATAAATTAAAAAGAAAAAGAAAAAATTGAGAATGGCAATTCAGTGATTTAGAGTAGGAAGAAGGAGCATTTGAGACATTATCATACGAACCGCAACCAACTACCACACGCACACGCACACCCACGCGGCTACCTTAAATCAAATCAATCAATGAAAACCGATGCCGACAGAATCGTGTTCCTGTTGGAAGTTGAATGGTTACCTCTCCCACCAAAACGCCGTCGTCGTCGTCGTCTATCCTCCTCCGTGTTCGGGGACTACGACTCTCAATTCTGACACGTATAATAAATCCTTAAAAACAACTCTCAACTCTCGTATCTCTCATAAGTACAACAACAAACGCACAACACCACTTATTGCTACCTTTTTAGATCGTAAAAAAACTGTACGTCTCTCTACAACTCTCTCTCTCTCTTTCTCTGTGCTTGGCATTTCTTGCTCAGATTGTTCTTTTGCTATATTTGGTTTTGGTTTTCCAATCAATAAGCACCATGAAAATTTCGTTTTCAAAGTTTGGTTTTTTATCTGCTAAAAGTTGTAGCTTTGTTACTTAGAACTCAATTTGCGAATGCCCATCTGTATTTATGCATATAATGATAGTTTAATCTTTCTGTTTAGTGTTTCTTTGGTTGGATTATGTGGTTGGGAATGTATGTCTGCTATGTTGGATCAGATCCATTGTTTGTTAACACACGCACATAAGACTTTATTGATTCGGAGTAGTTTGTGTGATCTGGGTTGCGGAGAAAATTAAATTCTGACTCTGGTTTTGTGTGAAAATATATAGGAGATTTGTGAGACCAATGTTTTATGACAATTTTGTAAAATTTAATTAGCATGATTTAGCTTGATTTACATTGTTGGCTTGATTTTTATAAAGTTTCAGCAACTTGATTCACTTGTGCAAAAACTTTCTTAAAATAGTCCATTGGCAAATGCTCTAAAGAGCATTTGTTAACCAGATCCTTTATTTTATTAGTCCCGCCTTTTTTCTTTTCTTTTTCATATGTATTTATTAGTTTTGTTATAGATTTTAAGTTGGGTTTCTTTGAGTTCTAATTATCAACTTGTCCGATTTCCCACTTATCTCTACTGCAATGTGTAAACTGTTAATGTTCGAATCTCATTTGGAGTAGAGAATGAGGTAGTTTAGGTGAATTGCCTAGCTTTGAAGTTCCTTCTCTTTATCTGGATTTTTGTTCTTAGTAACCTAGTTGATGATACAGAGAAAGGTTAACTTCTTCAGTGATATATGAGCAATGACATCATTTTCTAAATAGCGCCATTCTAACCAAGCTCTTGCTATTTGCTAATGGATAGATTGGTAATCCTATCATGTATCAACCCCACCCCCTCTCAAATTACAGACAAGTGCTCTATTTGAAGCCACCAAGAATGGCTCAAGCACTAAACTCCATTATAAAATCCCCTTCAACTAGGAACTCATTTTTGCATCAGAATTATTGGTATAGCAGTAAATTCCTTGTTGTGTCTATTTGGTGGGATTGGTGAGGAGGAGGTGGATCAATAGGAACCCCAAGCCCCCCTGCAGGTTCTTTTTGATCCTTTACTAATACACAAAATGAATTTGGCTAACAGAAATTCATTCACTTTGTTTGATAGGTGTTAAGTGCTAGCTGCACCATGGGTTCTACAAATGAATCAGCAAGTGCACAAGAGAAGCAACCTCTTTTTTCTTTTGGGATTATCTCCGACGTTCAGTATGCTGATATTCCTGATGGTCGCTCATTTATTGGGGTTCCCGTTATTATCGACATAGCATTCTTGTGTTACAAAGGGCAGTCCAAAATTGGAACCATCACAAGAAGCTGAAATTTGTGATCAATTTGGGGGACATTGTTGATGGGTTTTGTCCCAAAGACCAATCTTTAAATGCTGTGAAGAAAGTTGTTAATGAATTTGATAAATTCAATGGCCCTGTCTATCACTTGATTGGCAACCACTGCCTCTACAATCTTCCTCGCAAACAGTTACTTCCATTATTGAAGATTCCAGGTGTTGATGATCATGCCTATTTTGATTTTTCACCAATTCCAGAGTACAGATTTGTTGTACTGGATGGCTACGATGTCAGTGCCATTGGCTGGCCTCAAGATCATCCAAAAACATTGGAAGCATTAAATTTTCTTCATGAAAAGAATCCAAATTCGAGAAGAACAGCCCATCAGGACTAGTGGGCCTCGAGAGGAGGTTCCTTATGTTCAATGGAGCAGTTGGGAAAGAACAATTAGAATGGTTAGATGGTGTACTTCAGGAAGCATCAACCTTAAAACAGAAAGTAGTGATCTGTTGCCATCTACCTCTAGATCCCGGCACATCATCCCCGGAAGCACTTCTTTGGAATTATGATCAAGTAATGGATGTGATACACGCTTACAATTGTGTAAAGCTTTGCCTAGCTGGACATGATCACAAAGGTGGGTGCTCAATTGACTCCCATGGAATACACCACAGAACCCTTGAAGCTGCCCTAGAATGCCCTTCAGGCAGGGATGCATTTGGTTATGTGGATGTCTATGATGACAGGTTATCACTTGTTGGTACCGATAGAATGCACAGCACTGACATGTGTTTCAAGCTGCAAGCAAATTGCTGAAAATAATGGTTTTAAGGAACAAGGAACCCTGTTACTCATTTGTTAAAAATGATGGTAGAATGTACATACATATTACATAATCTCCAGAACAATATATGATGAAGCATTGAAAGGGTTCCAAAATTTAACTGAGTTTCCTTGCAATATTTGGGAGAGTCAGCAAATTCTTTGTGCTCTAGTTCTTTCTTCTGGTGAAGAGGCCAGGATGCAACATGCAAAAATATCTACATCTCATTACCATGCTACCCTGCATTTGCTTTCTGTTAGATCTTCTTCAATTCTAAGATCCTTTGTATTCGTATGCAATACTCTGTGTTATTGTCACTTACAAGCACCTCTGAAACACAAGCCATGCATGTTTGATGTTCCTTTTGAGAAATGCTAAAATAAAATTCTTTTGGGGGTATGGCAAGGTCAAGTACTCAAAAAGTGTTTGGTGTGTGTTTTAGAGCAAGTAATTTCAGAGCTTTTTTTGGGTTGAATTATTATTATTTTTAGATAGTATAGAATAGAATGGCGAAAAAGACTACATGTACCCGACTCAATTATATTCAATCTCAAAAAATTTGGTGGTTGTTAGATTTGATAGGATTTGAATTTATGATATCAATTTAATTACATAATAATTGTTTTTATCTCAAGGTAGACATTATTGATTTTGGTGTAGACAAATTGTGATCCCAAATCTCTTATTTTGAGGAGTACAAGAGACTTTTACCAATAATTATAGTTACCATATATAATATGCCACTTTAGAGCTTTTTAGCCGAAGTCTATGATTTGCTTGCAGTGACAGAAAGATGCTTTAATCAATTGCGTAATTGACTTTCTCTTTCGTGCTATTACAATTTACAAGCGATAGAATGGAGTACTTTAATGCTATTATTAACATGTTGTGTGGGAGAGATGATTGTAAACCATCTAAAATTAGACTACTAATTCATTATTCATAAGTCATGACTCATGACATAACATCCATAGTCAAAATACCCCCCACCAAACCTTCATAATTTACATGACGGTAACTTGAAGGCACCCAAATTCCCTTTGCATTTGTCATTTGGGATCAATCAAAGTAAGTTTAGTCAAGAGTCTAATCCTGCACCTATTTATTTTATAGTTAAAAAATAAATAAATAAATAAATACAACTAGCATGAGAAGGATGCAATGTGTAATAGATTATGAAAGGCTAACAGAGATAAAATAAAGCATGATTAACAAGTGATGGATAAGGTAGCAGTTTTTCATTAAAAATATGAAAAGTAGAGCACATGTTACTACGTCCTTAATATTTAAAAAAGAAGAGTTAATTTCTAGTAATAACATAGTGGGCTAGTGTCCAAAAAAATTCAAGAATGATACTCCATATAATAGAAATAACAATAACTCTCAATATAGATACTCACATTTCTAGCAAGGGACACCTCACTGATCATTCTTGTTGTCTACTTTAGTTTAGTTGGGGTACTATGTAATCTTGTCTTGGCCTTAATATAATGTAACTAGTTTTATCCGTTATAGTTAATTTATCAATTGTCTCAATAGTTAGTAGATAGTACCATTACTTATTTCCAATTAAATTTTAGCATTGGTATTAGTAGTCAGTGCTTTGACCATGTTTGCAATCGTGTCTATATCAGTAAAAGTAAAAAGGAAATGCTAACGAATACCCTTAGGACACTGGTTAAGAATTTAGTTAAAGAAAACTTTTATGGAAAAAGAAAAAAAAAACAATTAATGTTTTGATAGTTTTTTTCATTTCCCATAAAAGTAACGTTAAAACTTTTCTAAAATGGATTTCTTACCGGTGCCCTAAGGGCACTCGTTAACATTACCCAAAGTAAAAATGCATTTTTCTTTTCATTGTTTTGACAAACAAATATAGACCTAACTTACTATGGTTGTAATTGTAAACAATCTAAAAATCAAGCCAAGTATTAAATGCAAAATATTTTTTCTTTTCATTGTTTTTCTTAATTATATTTCAAAAACGAGTTGATTTCAAACTAATTAACAAGTTAGATTACTTGTTTAGCCTTAATTTATTTTCTTATATAAACAAGTTTGAATTTGTTTGCGAACTACTCAATAACTTCTTTTTTCATACATAATGTAATAGTCAAGCTTAAATTTGAGCTTGAATTTATCTCGTTTGTTAAATTTATGAATAGAAACAAAAAAATTTCTTGAATAAAGTCCATACTATTCAAACTTATCTCATTTGTTAAATTTAAGAATAGAAACATTTAAAAATAAATAAAAATAAAGTTCAAATATTCAAGGTTATCTTGTTTATTAAATTTATGAACAGAAACAAAATCTTTTTCCGAATAAAGCCCAAAATATTCAAGCTTATCTCGTTTGCTAAATTTACGAATAGAAACAAACTGTTTTCCTGAATAAAGTCCAAACTATTCATAAACCCTTGTGTTCATTTATAGCTAGGCAATTATAACCTACCCATCTAATTCAAGCATCTTTTTAATTTTTTTATGAGCATCCCATAAAAAATAAAAATATCTCATTTTGTTTATTTCAATGGAAAACCTTATGTAAATAGATTTTCGCATTTTTTTTTTGTGTTTGATAGTATAAAAAAAATGAAATAAAAACTATCTTTTAACTTCTCTTATTTAGCTTGACATGAGATAGAGGGTTTTTTTTTTTTTTTTTTTCCTTAAATTTTTTGAGAAAAAAAAATTCTAAAATAAGGAAAACAACTATATTTCATACAAAGTTAAATAAGAGAAGTTAAGTGATAATTTTCTAACTCATTTTAAGATTACTATCAAACGTAAAAAAATAAGATAATTTTTTTCAAAGATATTTATTGAAAAATGATTCAGAATCATTTTTCAGAAAATAATCGAAACAACATAGCGTTAAATACAGTATCATCTATAAAGTACTATTTTAGTTATATCAATCCCAAATAAGCCCTACGGCCCTACCCCAATCCCATCCTCATAGTCATAGTCCCTTGCCTAGAAAATCCATGTTTGACATTTCTTTAAGATCTCAACATTCAACATGGACAGCGGTGGATAGTGAAAAATACAACTTCTATAATATTTATCCCAAAAAGGAAAAAAAAAAAAACACTAATAATGGAGCCTTAATATATATCACATATATATAGGAAAGCCAAAACACCATGAAAATTATTATTACTATTTAACATAATTTGACACAAGCAAATATTTGATTTTTTGCTTCTTTTTTTTCACTTCTGCTGAGACTGTTTTGCCCTTCTCTTCTCAACTACAAAGAACCCAATGAGGGACACAACCGAGAAAGCACTGAAGCAAGCCGAGGCAATATCTAGGGACACGTGGCGGCCACTGATTGCTTGGACTTGAAACAAGTCAGTGGTTTTGTGTGAGTCGGTTGTTTGACCATAAGCAACCTCAACGTTGTCAGAGTTGTAAGCATAGGCGCGTACAAAGTACGTGGCCGTGGGCACGTCACGCTCTACTGTTCCTTCGTAGCTCTGTAACGCCTTGTTTGACCCATCGTACGGTCGAGAAACGATCAGGAACTGACATGTCTTGTCTTTTGCTAGGTTGTCCACTGTCTTCCTCCACGCGCGATCTACTTGGCTTATGGGCGCGTAGCATAGCTTGAGTTTTATGGTCTTGTAGGCAGAGTCAACCCCAGCTGGCAAACTCTGGTTTAGGCCCCACGTTACAGCAATTTTATCTTCACCAGCTTTTAGAACTGCAAAATTTTGATCAAGAAAACTTAATTCAATATCTCCAATAAGATAGATCTTGTTTTTCCAAATACATAGATAGTGGATTTTATTGAGTTTTGATAGTTTTCTAGGAAAGTCTTTTCCTTTCATGAACGAGAACTGAAGATTTTAGGAAATTTAATTGAAAAGATTGTAGATTTGGTTGTTTTGAACAGTTTTCTAGGAAAATCATCATGTGGGTATCTAGCGTTTCAACCAAAAGTGCAAATTTAAGAAGCATAACTTTTTGAGAAGTTGGAAATGAACAAAAAGTGAAAAACAAAAACAAAATTCATATGCGAAGAGTGGTACTAGTACCTTGTCCTTGTTTGGGTGAAGCAGTGACTACAAGGGTACTTGGTAGAGAAGAAAAGAGAACAATTCCATAACAGGTTACTGCTAGGCAAGAGAAGAAAAGAAGTGAAGCTAAGAGAATTCCACGTGCTGCCATTTTCGACTTTGCTGCTCCGAGCTATTGCCAGAAATCAGAGGCAAAAGATATGATGTAATCTTGACTCTGATGCTAAGTGGTACTTTGGGTACTGTCATATATAAGGCCCAAAAGAGCTATAGAAAACAAAACTGGGTTTCAATTTTTTTTTTAATATAAACTGAACAAGTCAAAGGCCCAAACCAAATTGCTGGCAGTTTGAGGACAAGTATGTGAAAGATCTTTTTAAGAGGAAAATGGCTCTTAAGTATGTTGAAGGGGTGGGGTTGTGAGCATGTGTTTGACATAATAAGAGGGATTTGTGATGGATCCATTGCCGTTTTAGTTTTTGCATTGACTTTGTTTTCAATTGAGTAGAAGATTATGATTCTTGAGAAGATTTTCAATGAATTTTCCGAGTTCCATTCTTCTTTGTTTCTATGATACGGAGTGGCGGAGTGCTTTTCTTTTGACCCCTAGTGTCATAGGACAGATTTTTATCCTCAAATTTTCTGACTACGATGGCACTAACTAATGCCCACTTAGTTACATCCACTAACCCATCACACTACAAAGAAACCATCCTACTGTTTGCATAGAGTATGCAACATGACACACCATACGGGACAATACTCCTAACCTTTATAACTTTATTGCAATTAAAAAAGGCAACCAATGCTCCCTCTCACAACACAATTGCCAGGGATTTTGCCTTAGTCTAAACCAACCACTAAGGCTTACAAAACACACAAATTACACTTATTCTACGTAATACTGAATGTTCGATTAGTATATAAAACACCTTGAACGTTTAGACCTCCAATTTACAAATTATCAATTCAAGCTTATTATCAAACAATTAATGTGCGGAATATGAACAAAAACATATAACATAATTGATAAACAATCTTAGACCAAATAAAATCACATTCATAGCAGAAATTAAATGGCAAAGATTAAGGGAAGAGAGATGTAAACACAAGGACAACACCCGATGTGTTATCGAAGAGGAAACCATAGCCCTTGGCGTAAAACCTCTTCGCCTCCCTCCAAGCGATAAATAATCCACTAAAGAATGTAGTTGGGATACATTAACAGAAGAAGACCCTCCAAGCCTAATCTACCCAGTGTACCTAAGCCCTCCAAGCTCCTACTCCAACGAAGTTACGCCGAACCTATTTCTTCTTTAGCTTACCGGACCGCTATCGACCATAGCATCAACCAATATGAAATTGGTCCCTTCTTAATCGCTTTCCCAAAGCACCAAATGACTTTCTCACATATATGGGTATAATGAGAAAATGTTTTGGTAATGTACCTCTCAAGGATGTAACAATGGAGAGGGTGAGAGTAGAGGAATTTAAAGAGTCTCTATGTGAAAATTGGGGATGAGTTAATCTTGTTTTTCTCTAAGGTTTCTCTCTCAAAATTTTCTCTGAAAGCTCTCTACATTTCATGGGTATAGGGGGTATATATACTAGGGTGAGAAAGGAATGCGAAGAGTCAGGTTTTTCAAAACAGAGCTGGTGGCGACTTGGCCTCGCAACTTGATTAAGTCGCGAGTTCCACCCACAAGGTAACTGAATGGCCGGTCTGTACTTTTTGTCCTGTAGTGCTCCGGTTGGCATGACGCTTCAACTTCCGGCATGTGTGCAACTTCCGCCGGCTTGCAAGCTGCGAGCCACCCGCAAGATCCGGTCGCGAGTCCCCGCTACTTTACACAATCTTGAGCATTTCTTCACACTCTCTCACACACTACCTTTACATGATTCCCACCTAAATACGGGGTTACTAATTGCTAAAATACAAGCAAATTTGACATTGAATAAAGCCAACAAGATGGTTGATAAAATTCAACCTTACAATCTCCCCCTTTGGCTATTCCATGACAAAACCCTAAAACAAACTCTAGACTTAACATGTGAGTTGGGAACAGTTGAACAAAACTCACTCACACCTAACTCTAGAATCTGTGTAGCTCTTGAATCATATGAACAAGAATCTCCTGAAACACAATACAATATGATCATTGTATGTAGAAAAACTTGGAATGCATACGAGGCAAGCACAATGCGATTAAGCAAAATGGAATTAAGTAATAAATCATGGCTTGACCATACAAGTAATCACTATAAAATAGTGACCACAATATTCATTCACACTTGAAATGAATATCCGGACATATAAGCTAATAAGCTCAATGTAAATCACTTGCATATCCAACACTCAACCAATGCACAATACAGAAAGTATATGTATCTAGGAACAAGATCCTAGTAGGGCACAAAAGTAAGAGTACTAAAAGGAAATGCATAACACTTAGCTAGAAGTGCTAGGCAACAAAGCATAAAGGCTGCATAAGCATGGTACAAACCATAAAAGCCTACAAACCACATGGAAACAAACCCTAAAAGCTTACAAAAGCAACATGGGTACAAATTGTACCATAAACAAGTACCATAAGATTCAAGAGTTTTAATAAAAACAACCATGAGTTTAAACCAAACTATTAGAACCATATCCACACAAGAGTAGAGTTTATATAAACAGTAAGCAAATAGCTATAAACAGGCAAAACAAAAAAATTAGAGTACTTAAAAGTATATGTGAGTGTATATGTATCGCCTTCCTCTTCTTAAGCATACAACTCCCCCTTTCGGTGTGCACATTGCTATCTCCCCCTTGCTATATGCTATCTCTCCCCCTTTTTAGCACGAATAGCTAAAGGCTGTCCTCGAGCTTTTGTTGAATAGCATCTAATTGTGTCTCAATTGTAGTGAAACGCATTTGAACATGATTGTTGGTGGAGTAGAGAGATCTTTCTAATTCAGAAATACGCTGATATAGTCCCTCGATTAAAGTGCTCAATCTATCATCTTGAGAGCTAGGAGCGGATGGAGTGCCGGTTGTTTGTTTCTCATAAGTAATGGGGAAAATAGTTGTGGTATGCACAGGTGTAGCAGAATCATGGCCGGATGGAGTGGCATGGGAGAATGACTCACTCTTAGGTGTTTTAGAGGAGTGACTCTTGCTTGCATGGAGAGTTATCATGGAAATTGGTCGAGGACGTGAAATAATTTTTCCATCTGTTGGTGGATGAACACCTTTAAGAAGCATGATATTCATGATGAGACTACAAAAAGGAATCTTGGTTCGTCTTTGCGATCGATCGAGCCATTGTTTTCCCAATTATCTAAAAGATGTGGGCACAAATGTCAATTGGAACTCCGGTAATGAGATCACACAGAAATTGTGCTCTTCCAAGATTTATGAAAGCGGTGTTAGACAGTGGGTAGAGGTTGGAGAACATGATCAGTTTTAGAGTCGTCAATTCAGGTGAAAATTGTGCAGTGCCGATAAATGATCCTTTGTTTCTAACCTCATGATCAGGCCCAAGAACTTGGAGAATGTCTTGTACCTGAAGTGATCTGTCATCATACGGAGTGAGGTCCACATTTGTTGGTCTAGTGATGCGAAGGACCTTTGCAATGTATTCTGTATTGATGGAGAATTTGGTTCCTCTTACCCAACATTTCAACTCTACTCCTGTGTATCCGGCATTAGAGTAGAATTCCTTAACTAATTCATCAATCGGGTCCTCGAAATTCCCGAACAGATCAGCCCAATCTCTTGCTTCAAAAATCCTAGGGACAAATGTTGTGCTCAAGGTATCAAATTTTACTACACGTTCCACAATAGGTGTAGCTTCTATAAAAATGCTTGAGTAGGTCTGTGAATCAAAAGGAGTCCTGAATCTCTCATTGTTTGAGCCTTGAGATGACTAAGTTGAGCGACGGGTCCGTTTAGCGACAGGGGATGGAACATCAATTTCAATCTCTTTTCCTTTAGATGAACGGCGTGACACCTGCAAAAGACAAGACACACAGCAGAGAACCAAGTGCGACACCACAAGACATAAACAACAACTTGATTAGATTCATGTAAAAAAATGAAATTCGAAGAGAGAACTCACTCAATCAATCATAGAACTTGAACTAAGTCAGCATCAAGTAATTATAAGCAACACTTATGGATTGTATATTTAAGAAGTTAGCAGGTGTCCAAAAATGATGGAACAAAGTAATCAATGAGCATCACACAGTCACAAATAACTGTCATTGTGACATTCTACCATGAACATGATATGTACAGAGCAACACAGTCATGAGGCACAACACAAAACACAAACATCATCGAGAGAGAAAAAAATTGAGAAAAACATCTCAAACAATATCACCAACACTCAATCAAACTCACTCAATGAAATAAACCAAACCCATGTACGAACACTATATTACTCAAAACACAAAAATAACTCACAAATCAAGAAAACAAAACCATAATCATGAAATATAAAGTGAGAAAGAGAAAGCCCATACCTTTTCCTTAAAGATTTGAGGATGAAATGATGCAAAATGGAGGTTTTTCAAGAGTAATACGGTGAGTTTGAGAGAGAGTGTAAATGGGGAAGACAATAAATAGTCAGAAATGTTCGAGGGAAAAACTAAAAAGTTTTAAAAACTGACCTATTTGTGCAAAACATGCGATTTTCGCGATTGAGTCTAGTCGCGAGAAAGTTGCCAGGGCCAATCGTCGTAACACTTGAAAGAAAAACTTTTGAAAAATTTTCTAAGTGTTTTTCGCGATTGGAAGTTCCACTCGCGAGAGAGTCGCGATCTGAGCCGCGAAAATCTCTTTGTACCCCTCGTGATTGGACCTTCCACCCCCGAACAAGTCGCCAACCCGAGCCTTAAAAGCATGAAAACCCAGATTTTTGAAAAATATTCTAAGTCCTTTTCGCGACTCAAGCATTTACCCACCAATGAGTCGCCAATGAGTCGCGAAAAATCTCTGTATGGACTCGCGATCGGGCCAACTTATGATCGAGTTGCCAAAACAGGGCAACATTGTTTTTGAAATTTTGACAATTTTTGTAAAAACAAAGTACTTTCCAAAAATGACTAAAACACTAAAAAATCTTTTTGTGTTTGATCAACAACAATAGAGCATGTGAAAACACATTTAAACAAGTACAATCACACGAATGAATATGAAATTCATTGAACATAGACATGTGTGTTGTGTGTGGATATCAAAAATAAGATCATCCTTAATCTAATGTAAAGCTTCAATGATCAATTTAATCAAAACATACACAACTAGCACTAGATAATGTGACCCATCTCAATTATAGAAATATGCATATATGACCTCCTACATAAACTTGAGTACAATATCTTTAAAGCTTTTCATTTGGCTTCTTTACAATTCATAACATTTGATCATTTTGAATCAATACATCTCATTTTGAGATTGATGCCTGAAATTTTTTGATATTTCAAATTAATGAGTTAGCCTCTGGCTTTTTGGGCATCATATACTTTATTTTAGGTCGCTTTCCCTTTTTCCTAGTCAAATACTAGTATGTGCGACAGGTTTTTGCAACTCATTATCTCTTTTCATTTGGTGAGCTCTTTTAGCAAAAAATTTAATTAAAGAGTGGGAAGATATATAGGCACAAGTCTATGCATGTCTCAAGATCAACAGAACCATTCACTAATCATTCATGACAAGGTTGAAGATTTATTTAGAACAGTCACATAGATTTCAAGATTTCTCCCATAATGATATGAGTGCATAGAAAACAAGCTATGCTCGTAGATGCACACAGCTATTGGTACAAAGGTACAAGGTAAAACATGTTTTGAGACAAAAATTTAACAGTGTCAATCAAACTCTTTTTTTTTTTTTTTTGGATTTTCTACTTTTTATGTGGTTTTTGGATTTTTGACACATAAGAAGGAAAAGATTGATCAAAAGCAACAATGTAAAAATATTTTAAAAGAAAGAATGCAAAAACAAACAAACAAACAATTTTCAATTCACATAATTAATAAGTAAACCACCAAGCATAATCACAAAGTATAGGAAGTATTAATGCATGGACATGTTATAATGCTTATGCATAAGTACCCTTCTTCACCCACACATCACGTGCGTTTGGGGTGATATCCCTATAGGATTAGGTACGAGAGTTAGGACTTTCAAACCTTCTAGTGAAGCTTTCCAAGCAGTTGGTGAATGCACCAATCATCTTCATCACGTCCATCATTCCGGAATCACCATTTCGACCTCTTGATGACTCAACAGCCCAAGTTCTCTTGTCATTTCTTGGTCGTCTTGACCTTTGATCACTTGCATTCCTCAATGTTCTCGACTTATGACAATTGGGTCGGGTGTGCCCTTGAAGTCCGCAGTGATGACACACATGGTTCGTTCTAGGACTTCTTTGCGATCGTGGAAGAGATTTTGCTCGGCCGGATAAGACCACAGATTGATTACGGGGCTTGTTCAACACCCGCTAGTCAGCTACATTATTCTTCTTCTTAACATTTTCCCTCTCCACAATAGGGGCAACTACAACTGGCTCTTTGGCTTTCACAAACTTCACTTCTTTGGAGATGTTCACGGTTGAACTACTTTCTCCAATGTATCCTAATCCAGTTTTTTCGGAGAAGGTCTTTTGAGAGGAAAGGACATCATCAAGCTTCTTTATGGAGACTCGCTCTACTTTGGCATTTGCTTGAATCACCTCAAGCTCAAGGAATTTCACCTTGGTGTAAGCTTCGGTTAACTCGCCATTTAGCGTCTCTGTTTCACACTTGGCCTCCTTATATCTCACTAGGAGACTTTTATAGTACTCCTTAGCTTTTTTCATCTTTTTCACATTTGCCTTGGCCACCCTTGCATATTCTCCCGACTTCTCAAGGAGTGAATTGTAGTTCTCTTGAAGACCAACTGTATCTTCATCTTCTTCAACATCTGATTCTTCTACAATTCCCATGGATTCCTCATCACTATGCTCCCTAAGCTTTTCCACAAGCAAATTCAAGTCCTCAGAAGACTCAACATGAGCAACAGTCATGAATGCCGAGAAATTCTCTTCTTCATCACAACTATCCTCCAAATCAGAGGTGGAGGAATTTGAGTCATTGAGAGTGGTGGCATATGCCTTGCCCTTCGATCTCAAGTAATTAGGACATTCCTTTTTGAAATGGCCATGTCCATTACACTCAAAACAAGTGACTCCTTGAGTAGATTGGGACTCCTTTCCTTCTCTCCTTTTAAAGTCTTTCTTCTCCTTTCCGGAACTCATGAATTTCCCTTTATCACCAAATTTCTCACTGTTCTTGAACTTTAGAAATTTGCGGAAATTCTTTGCAAGGTAGGCAACATCCTTTTCGACTACATCCTCATCCGATGAACCGTGAGCTTCTACCCTTTCATTTATCGTCTCAAGAGCAAGTGATTTGCTCTTTCTTTGATTTGTTAATGAAAGCTCATACGTTTGGAGAGAACCAATCAGCTCTTGGATTTTGATTTCATCAAGGTCCTTGCTCTCCTCAATTGCAGTCACCTTTGCACAGAAGCTCTCCGGCAATGAATGAAGAATTTTTCGTACAATTTTAAAGTCCTCCATTTTCTCTCCCAAGTTAAACTTGCCAATGACTACTTCATTCAGCTTGCTATAAAAAGAGTCAAAAGACTTATCCTCACTCATTCTCGGCTCCTCAAACCGAGTAGTCAACATCAGTAACTTGGTGTCTTTAACTTTCTTTGTACCCTCATAAGTGGTCTCCAAAATCTGCCATGCTTCCTTGGCAACGGTGATATGAGAAATCCAATGGAACTCATCTAGGGACATACCACAAAAAATCGCGTTAAGTGCTTTACTATTAGCATTAGACGTGGCGAGGGTTGCTTTATCCCAAGTGGAATTGGCTGCCTCAGGCCTTGTCCATCCTATATCAACAGCATCCTAAATAGATTCATCAATAGAACAGAAAAATGCTCTCATCCGTGTCTTCCAAAATGCATAGTTGCTACCATCAAAATATGGAGGTGCATTTAGGGATTGAGACCGGTCCATCTCAATATGGGGTCAAGGATCACACTCAGGTAATGAAACCAATATAAGTGAACCCGCTCCGATACCAATTGAATTTTCGATTAGTGTATAAAACACCTTGAACATTTAGACCCCCAATTTACAAATTATCAATTCAAGCTTATTATCAAACAATTAATGTGCGGAATATGAACAAAAGCATATAACATAATTGATAAACAATCTTAGACCAAATAAAATGACATTCACAGCAGAAATTAAATGGTAAAGATTAAGGGAAGAGAGATGCAAACACAAGGACAACACACGATATGTTATCGAAGAGGAAACTGAAGCCCTCGGCGTAAAATCTCTCCACCACCCTCTAAGCTGTAAATAATCCACTAAAGAATGTAGTTGGGATACATGAACAGTAGAAGACCCTCTAAGCCTAATTTACCCAGTGTACCTAAGCCCTCCAAGCTCTTACTCCAACGAGGTTACGCCGAACCTATTTCTTCTTTAGCTTACCGGATTCTCGCGCTCGCACATAGCATCAACCAATATGAAATTGGTCCATTCTTAATTACTTCCCAAAGCACCAAACAGCTTTCTCACATATATGGGTATGATGAAAAAAGGTTTTGGTAATGTACGTCTCAAAGATGTAACAATGGAGAGGATGAGAGTAGAAGAATTTGAAGAGTCTCTATGTGAAGATTAGAGATGAGTCAATCTTGTTTTTCTCTAGGGTTTCTCTCTCAAAATTCTCTCTGAAAGCTCTCTACATTTCATCTGTATAGGGGGTATATATACTAGGGTGAGAAAGGAATGCGAAGAGTCGGGTTTTTCAAAACAGAGTTGGCTGGCGACTTGGCCTCGCGACTTAACCGAGTTGCGAGTTCTAGCCGTGAGGTAACCGAATGGCCAGTCTGTACTTTTTGTCCTGTAGTGCTCCAGTTGGCATGACTTTTCAACTTCTAGCATGCTTGGCACGTGTGCAACTTCTAGCGCCTTGCAAGTCGCGAGCCACCCGCGAGATCCAATCGCGAGTCCCTGTTACTTTGCACAATCTTGAGCATTTCTTCACACTCTTTCACACACTACCCTTACATGATTCCCACCTAAATACGGGGTTACTAATTACTAAAATACAAGCAAATTTGGCACGGAATAAATCCAACAAGATGGTTGATAAAATTCAACCTTACAAATACAATTTTGTATACCCCTTTAAACCCCATGTTGTTGACACCTCCAATAACCTAAGGGAACATGTTTTGCCTCTCACAACACTCATCCTTGCTACCTAAGTACTTCTCATGCATCTCCTCTACCCGATGTTGCCTCCCACAACAGCCTTCTAATCATGTAAGAAATAACTATTAAGTAAGTTTACTACCACAACAATTTCTATAATTTTTGTCACAACTCACCTACTTGGAGAGTTGTAAGTAGTGGAAAAAAATGGTTAGTCCATGTGGGTCTACAATTCCACCACTTACAAGTCGCTACGTGAACAAGTTATGACAAAATTGTGAAAATAGTTGTGGTACCAAACTTACTCATAACTATTAGGGTAGTTACTAACTGCCCTTTAACTTTGTTGCCACACTCTTAGTTTTGCTCACAAGACCCAATTACTGGTTGTTCTTTTCTTTTTTTGTTTTTGTTTTTGATTTTTTTTTTGGTTTTTTGTTTTTTTTTTATAACAACCACTAGTTGTTCAAGTGTTATGATCCAAGTGTTTGACATGGTTGAAGTGCGTGCTTAACTACATGTATATAAGCTCTTGGGCACCCTCCATTTACAAGCTAATTTTCAAAGCTGAGTTCTACCCATGGGTTTGTATCATTTGGTATCAAAGTTAGCCACAACATCGAGTAATCGAACATAGCTTGTTGAGTATGAGATCAAATGAGTTGAGGTTTTATAGTTGGATCTCGGAGGGGGTGACCTACAAACTAGATTAAAATGTCTTGCAAAGTCATTGAATAAACTAATAGCTATTTGGTAACAGCCCCACCAAGATGTTGTAACTTGTGAGAGATTGCAACATCAACCCATGAAAAGTTTTCATTTGGACCAAACCCACATGAATTGGTAAGATCGCGTTATTGTTTCTCAAAATGGTTGTTGGAATAATGATACAATTCCCCCTAGATTGAAGGTTTTACATTTGGAGTTGCCTCTTATTTTAATTTAAGGAAAAAAAAATTCTTGCAATACAAGAAATTCTTCTTTTTATTGATTGAATTTACGTTAGATAGAAAAATAAAAAGAATGACATTGTCTTGGTCCTATATACAATTTAAGAAAGTATAGAGCTTTGAATTTTAATTACATTGTAAAAAGTAAAAATTACATGGATAAAACTTACTATACGAACCATTAATCTAAGATCGGTGGTTAGATTATGGAGTGGGAAGGTATTCAGAACCCAGTCTGCCAAGTCAATTAGTCTTCTAAAATATGGTAGTCATGGATTTATGTTATACAATAAAAGCATCCAAACATGTCACAAAGAAGAAAACATGTTATCATGTGAAAAGTGGATCCATAAATTAGGGTTTTGAAAAAATATTTTTGAGCGTATGAGTTTATTTCATCAACCCCAGGTAGATTTATCATATTCAAAATGGGTGTCTAATACCTTCTCATCTCCATAACCTAACCTCCATATTCAAGTCTCTAGTTTGTAGACCAAGTCCTTATTGTCTTATATGCTTTCTATTCTTAGAATGTATCTAAAAAAGAAAGTAATGAGCAATTTTTCTTTCATTAGAATGTAACTAGTACCAAAGTTTTGTAATTTTCCCTATAGAATGCAACTAAAACCAAAGCCATGTAATCTCAATGATCCTAAGGAGAAGTGGTTCTTGGGGTTCTATTATATACGAGGCACAAAAGAACAATAGAAAATAGCAATGGGTTTCATTTTTTAACATAAATAGAAAAAGTCAAAGGCCCAAGGCATTTGCGATAAAGGGCATACGAAAGATCATTAGAGGAAACTCTAACACTGTGTTTGGTTGCAAATGGATGAAGAAGAAGAAGAAGAGAGGATTAAAGGGAAATTAAATGATAAAGAAATGAAAAAAAAAAAAAAAAGTTTCCTTTGTATATGTTTGGAAGTAGGGAGGGGGAGGGGAATGGAAAAGAAAAAAAAGAAGAAAATGTTTACCTTTTATTTGTTTGGTTTGCAAAAGAAGAAAAATATGTGTTTTTTACTTTAAACCTCATTAATTGGACAAGTGAATAAAAGGCTAATAGACAAAATTATAATTTCAAAAGCAATAAAAGTAAAAAAAAAATGCAGCTAAACTCCCCATTATACATTTTATAATTCTCTCCATTTCTACTCAATTTAAGCGAATTGGAAAAAATGGGCTCGAGGGATTTCATTTGCTTTATTTTCTTTTCTCTCCGACCAACCAAACAGCGGAAAAACAATTCCTTCCCTCCATTTTTTTTTGCCTTCACTTCTCTTCCTTCCATTCCAAATATAGCATTAGAGGAAATGACCCCTAAGCACATTGAAGGGGTGGGGTTGTGAGTGTGTGTGAGTGACATAATAAGAGGGATTTGGGATGGATCTATTTCCCTATTTCTTTTTGGAATTAAAAAAAGGGGTTTTTTTGGGGTGGACTTATCGACTCCATGCTACATGACGGCAATGGATAATATTACGTATACCACTAAGGCCTTGATAAGACTATCATTGCGAGCACAACACATTTGTTGAAGCATCACTATTTGAATCGCTCAACTCCTTCTAAACATCATGCATGTGAAGCCATACAATGACTCCTACCACTAAGTCATACCCTATGGTGGTTATTTGCATTTTAGTTTATGCATTGATTTTGTTTTCATACATGGAAGATTATGACTCTTGAAGAAGATTTTCAAAAATTTTCCCAATTCCATTTTTATTTATTCTATGATATGGAGTACTTTTCTTTTGTCCCCTAGTGTCATATGACAGATTTTTAACCTCATTTTTTGCTTATCAAAGCACAATATAAGCCCTACTTAGTACTCGTTTGGGTATTGATTATATTGAGTGCATCTGCGTTTTTCAGCATTTCACCTTTTTTTTTTTCATTGAGAAGCACATTTCAGTGCTTTCCTGTGGGTCCCGTGCACTGTTCACGAGACTCACAAACCTCTTTTTTCACCAAAAATTTCATTAAAAATTGGTCACACAATATTATTCACACATTTAAAAATTATTTTGCTACAGTGTTTTCAGTTTTCAGCAAAATAAGCAAGATCCAAATGGACCCTTAGTTTCAACCATTAACCCATCACACATACAAAGAAACCATCCTACTATTTGCATAGAGTACGCAAAATGACAGAATACAACCACAATAATAAAAATTGTGGAATGTTGTGTGATTTTTTTTTAAGAAGAAAACCATCAAGAATATTATTCCAAGGCCAGTAAATCAACAATAACAGAATTATTAATATTTGGAGGAATAGATTCTATTCAAACTAAAATGGTTGCAAACAACCACAACAATAAATATTAAGTCTTAGTCCTAAATTTTTTAAATTCACTGAGTGGTCGGTAGTATGTATTATTTTCCATCATTCTATTTTATCTGAAGTTTATTGAATTTTATTTAATCAAAATTTATATATAATAAAATATCTCACTTAAAGTTGTTGCCATATACATTGAATTTTATTGCAAAAAGCCTTGTAGTTGAATCAGCCCCTCTTGGTGATTCGATGTCCAAGTTCAAATCTCTCTTCCCAATTAAACGATTGAAGTAGTGACAAAATATGAAGGAAATATATAGGCGTAAATGCACTTTTAGTCCTTACATTTTGACTTTTTTCCATTTTAGTCCCTACATTTTATTTTTTCCACTTTTAGTCCTTAAATCAATTTACGCGTTTCCATTTAAGTCTTTGAAGCTACTTTCCGTCACTAATCTAACGGGCAAACCAACAGATGAATAAAATAATAATAAAAACTTTACTGTAGCATGCCACGTCGGATTATAATTTAAAATATTTATTTTTAAATTTTAACAAAAGAAAAAATATAAGTTAAGAATTAAAAAAAATAAATAAAATAAATAAAAAGAAGAAGAAGAACACACCAGAAACATAACAACAAGAACAGAAGGTGGAAAAGGGGATCCGGTCTAGCATGTTCCATTTGGGTTGGATGTCGACAGAGGATTTCAATGGCTCTCGGCGCATCATGTTGTTGTGCGCCCAAACCCTAAACTCTTCACAACCCGATTCCGACATGTACAGGAAGTCTCTTTCCACGTTCAAGGTCTCGCGGTTATTGTTCATGGTGATGACTTTGCCGCTGGCTTTCACCGCTTGCCATTGAAGTCTCTCGAGAAAATAGAGTATTTTAATCTCATCTCCGCCGCGATCGAGTACATCGCCGACTTGAACCATGGTCATTGACCGGCCAGTCCGATCGTTAGAGTCATTTATGTCGTAACTCTTGCTTCGACTTCTCCAAATCGCCGTGGAGATCTCCGATCGCGACGAGTTGACCCGTTGACACGTTGAGCTTGTTGTGGGTTTTTCCATTGTGAGATTTTTTTTTTTTTTTTTTTTTTTTTTTTTTTTTTTCTCGGAGAGACTATGGAGACAGAATGGACTTTGATGGTGCTGTCCAAATTTTTATTCTTTCATTTTCTTGGCAACCAAACAATGAATGAAAAAGAACCGAGAAATGATTTTGCTTAGGTTTGAGGGTTTGAGGATGGGGGCTTGAATTTATGATTTTTTTTTTTTTAATGGTGTTTTTATGCTGAATTTTTCTGGGTTTATGAATTTGGTTTCTGCGTTTATGAAATTTATTTTTGGAGATTTCGTTGTTGATTGAAAGATGAGAAAATCTGGGTTTGAGTTGAGATTTTGTATATCCGGGTTTTGTGGTTTGAGAAAATCTCGAGAAGATCTGCTGCTAGGTTTGTGTTTGTGTTCTTTTTGGAGATTGATTCGTGTTTGTGTTTGGTTGACAAGAAAGGGCAAGAAAATGCAAGAAAATCTGGGCATGTGTTGTTATGTTTAAAATCGGGTTTGTGTTCTTTGGTGTTCTTGATGAAGATGAACCTAGATCCGGGCAACTCATATTTTTCTTTTGTTAAAATTGAAAAATAAATATTTTAAATTATAATCTAACGTGGCATGCTACAGTAAATTTTTATTATTATTTTATTCATCTGTTAGTTTGCCCGTTAGATTAGTGACGGAAAGTAGCTTCAAGGACTTAAATGGAAACGCGTAAATTGATTTAAGGACTAAAAGTGGAAAAAATAAAATGTAAGGACTAAAATGGAAAAAAGTCAAAATATAAGGACTAAAAGTGCATTTACGCCAAATATATATATATATATATATATATATTGGATCAGCCTTATGGGTATAAAATGAAGAGATGCTTTTACCTTCATTTCCTTTTTTGTATTGCTTCATGATCATCTACCACATAAAAACAAACAATTATCAAGTGATTTTTTTAGAGAAATATATAATGTCGTTTATTTTATTATGTAACAGTTTTAGGAGTTTCTTTTACAACATTACTAGGGAATACGTATTATAATATTATTTAAAAAAAGTCAGGAGTTCCAACCAAGGGGAAAAAAAAGCATTTGCCTTGTTGACTTCGACATAGATCTATTTATAATCGATTTCAAATTACCAATTCTTTCTTAAGAGGATATTGTTATTTATTTGAGAGTTTTTTTTGAAAAGTTTCATATCATTCCTGAATCCTAATTCCCAAATTAGTGTTGTTGAAACATAGTTTTTTGTATCTATTTTTCTTAATGCATTACTTGTAGAAATGTGAGTCTAAGGCCTTGTACATTGGTCCCTCATACTAAAACTTCCTATTGTCAACCCATAGCAGTGGGTATAACTCTTATGGTGCCTCTATCAGGGTAAAAAATTTAAAGCACTTGGAGGTATAGAAATGCTAACCACATATGTGCTAACTATATCCCAAAATAACTGATAGGCCAAGAATGTATTGACCGTTTGTGATTAATTAACCAATTAATTAGCCAAGTTAAATAATTAATCCGATTAACATGCAATATGTGTGGTAGCACAAACAAATCACCAACTAAATTAAATGCAGCGGAAAAATAAAGTTTACACGGTGATTTGTTTACGAATGGGGAAAACCTCTAAGGCAAAAACCCCACGAGGTGATTTTAAGGTCACTACTCCTGAGAATCCACTATTATCACAACAAGCGGTTACAAGTAAAGAAATCTCAGTACCTTATACCAACCTACAGTTGAATCCTTACCCTAATACCCAATTGGACTTGTTCTATAGTGACAATCTCTCATTTCAATGCACGGCTCCTAGTACGTGACTAACCAATCGATGCATGGATACAAGTACGTGACTAACCACCAACTTGAGAAGAATGCTGACTGCAAAATTCTTGAGTTCATCAACACGATGAAAATCATGAAACTCCTTGGTTACAAAACCTACAACATACAAGCACAACAGCTTCTTCAAGAGAAAGATCAACTAGGGCAGATGTCTCCGGTCACAATATGCTTGTGAAAAACTTTTTTATTAAGTTACATCCACTTGCATCAGCTGTGACAACCCTTAAAATAATCATTATACATGTTTAGGGTTGTGAGAAAAGAAAGCCTAAACATGTATACACGGATTGAAGTGAAATCAAAACTGAAAATCTGATTTTTGTAAATCTCGATAGATAGCTTATCTATCGAAAGCAATTTATCGAGCATCAGGCTTACATGACCTTTTAAATCTCGATAGATTCTATCTGTCGAGCTAGCTATTGAGTTTTAAAATCTAGCACTTCTTCACTTGATTTTTGGATAGATTTGCATGGCTTTAACACTTGGACTTAAAACCTTATTCCTTGAAGTATTAAACACATCCTAGTCTACCTAATTACAAGTAAAGTGTTATCAAATGATTAGCTAATTCTACATTGACATATATTTCTAACATGATTCACATATGTCCTAACAATAACTAATCTAGTTAAAATTGATATTCTTTATAAATATTCATAAAACTCAAATTAACCTAATATATATCCGACGTGGGACTTAACTCACACCACACGATACACCTAAGTTGTAATGACAAAGAAATAAGTTATACCCCAAAATGACTAGTCTAGTTATAATTGATACTCCTTCCAAATTATAATGCCTAAATCAAATGTACATGTTTGATATGAAACTCACACTTAACTAATTCAATCAAATACCCAAATCCATGACATCACAAGTAATGTCTCTTTTCCTATGATCAATATTATATTATTTAGGTGGGTTTTAGTTAGCTCAACTAGTAAAATCTCTGATGGTTGAATAAGAGATCTGGAGTTTAATCCTCGCTTACACTAAAAACCAATTGGTGTCTTGATCTGATGATAAAGAGCTATTATCAGGAGAATACGCCATAAGTTGCGAAACTCTAAAATAAAAATTATATTATTTAGTTAAGAGAACATTTGAAACTAATGAGATAAATTTTTTCGCTATTTTATCTATTTATGTATGCAAAATTTTTCAAGAAGAATGTAAGCAAAATGAATATATATCAAACAAATACTCTTTTTTAATCAAACAAATAGCTATCTACAGTCTCAAATTATCAATTGATTCAATTCTAGAAAAAATATATTTTATTAATTTTTTGTCCAACATTAACAATCGGTAACAATCTGTTGCCACTTAAAATTTTTTGTGAAAATATTGTGAACATGACATTTCTTAATTTTATATTCTAATTCCTAGAATAGCATTGCTAACACATAATTCTTGCACCTATTTTCCTAGAGGTCCCCAAATTAAAATTCATGAGACTTGTAGTAGTGCCCCCACTAGCAAAGGCAATTCTTAATGCCACAAAGTTTTTGCACCAATTTTCCTAAAGGTTCCCAAATTAGAATTAATGATACATGTACTACTGCCCCTGGTAGAGGGCAATTCTTAATAAGGGCCATATTGGATTGAAGGGGAGGGATGGAAAGTATAGTAGAATTTGGTCATCTCTACTCTACTCCCTTTTACTCTCCTTCCTTCCCCTCAATCCAAACCAGCTATAATGCATTACTAAAAGTGAGGCTTATACAATGAAACTACTAACAAAAACTTCCCAAAATTATCATGCACTATAAAAAAAAGTGGGTAATTCTCAAGGTACATGTCATGTTTCATAGTTTGTCTCAAGGTACATGAGGTAATTATTGATGTACTTCAAAGGAATAAAAGACATGAATAGAAATATGCTACCTCTATCAGCGTAAAAATTAAAAACTCTTAAGCAATAGGTATCAGTTAGTATGCTTTAGAGTGGCCATATATGGGCATCTTAAGCAAGTTTAAGCTTCAAAATTATTTTCACTTGTAAAAATGAATTTTTATGAGGGTTATTATTATTTATTTATTTCAAAGTAAAAATAAAAATGGGTGAAAGAAAATTATATCATGGAATTCTCTATTGAAAACACCAAAATTGATATAAATTGATTTATTTACCTTCACCTTTTCATTGCTATCATTTTTTAGATACTGCTCCTTCATGTTTAACAACTCAACACATAATTGATAGAAATCTTTACATACCCTTTCTAAGAGAAGATATTTACTATATATAACAAAAAAGACTTTATCATGGCCATCAATTTTTTTTTTTAGGAGAATCATGGCCATCAACTTGAATGTGCTAATTAAATATACTATTTAAGCTTAATGGACCATGTGCTAACAAGTTGGGAGACTAAGGGTGGGACAAAATGGAATTAGAAGAGCAACAATTTGGTTGGTCCACCTATAAACGTAATAGGCAATCCAATAGAAAAACTTCAAGTGAGCCAACTATACTAAATGCCTTTGGGACTGTTCTCCTCATGAAAACTCTATAAATTAAGGGGAGCAATGTCTTGTGTTGAGGCAACAAACACTTAATACAAACACAAAATATTAACAAAGCATAAACTGTATATGGTAACAAAATGAGGTCTGTCATGAAGGCAATGTTCCTCCCTTTGAGCAGGAGGAAACGGAGGAAAATTTTCTTCATGACAGACCTCATTTGGGAGTGTTTTTAATTTCTTGCAAATGTGAATGGAACTTATTAATTAGATGTGATGAATATTACTTTATTCGATTTCAATACTTGTAAGCATTGTACTTGTGATGTTTGTGATTGGTTTTGTGGTGGGTTGTTGTGTTGGAGCAAGCGAGTGGCTTAAATGTTGTGTTAAAGTTTTGATATGGATTATGATATATAGAGTTCATAACAATTGTCTTAAATGTTGTGTGCTTGTCTTAAAGTTTTATACTTGTCTAAGTAGCAATTGTTTTAAAGTTTTGTACTTATTTTGAACTTGATATGGATATTAATATGGTCATTTGTTGTGTTGAGTTAGTAGCAATCGTGTTCAAATTTAGCACTTGTGAATTGCTTGATATGGATAATGGTGTGGATTATGATATGTAAAGTTAGTAATAATTGTTATTGAGATGTTTTGTACTTATTTTGAACTTGATATGGATATTGATGTGGTCATTTGTTGTGTTGAGTTAGTAGCATTTGTGTTCAAATTTTGCATTTGTGAATTGCTTGATATGGATAAAGGTGTGGACTATGATGTTAAGTTAGTAGCAATTGTACTTATCTTTCATGTCAATACATAGTTGCAAAAAATGCCCAAAAGGCTAGAAAATGAGATAATTGAGCTCAGAGGCAAGAGCTAGGGACGAAGAGGAGCGAGCTAGGGTGCAAGAGGTGCGAGCTAAGCAAGAAGAGGTCCAAAAAAATATTCTTAACTTTTTGAGGAGCAAGGGTTATGATGACGCTCTTACCTATGGGGGTGGTTCATCTTCAAGTTAAAACACTTATTGGTTAGTACTTTATTTTAGCAATTGACCCGCACTACATGGTGTGACTACTTTTTTTGATGCATTATTTGAAACTAATTGTATTGTATTACACTTGAAAATCTTTATTTGCTTTCTACAACTTATACATTAGGAGTTGTGATTTTAATTCACTGGTGTGGCTATTCTTAATGCAGTTTTAGAAATGTTTCTTATAACATAGTTAATGTTTTTACTTTATGATTTTAATGTAATATTGTTTTTATATTTGTGCAGATTTCTTATTGATGGCTTTTGGGGGATTTACTTTTAGCATTACTTGAAGACATATAAGGACATCTTCCGTTGGTTCTAATTATATCATGCTACACTTTTTGTATTGTTATAAAATATCTTGAGTTATTGTATATGTTGCAAACAATTATTGTATAGAAGGAGTTTGAATTGGATACTTGTTTTATTTTTTACTTGTGGAATGTATGGATTGTTTTTTTTTATAAATGTGTTGTTGAAATAAATGTGTTATTTAAATGTGAGATTTTAATAATGTAATAACAGGTTATAGACTAATATCAAAGTCATGAAAAAAATAAAAACAGAAAATAAGTTTTAGCGATGAATTTTTCCGTTACAAATATAGCAACAAAAAATTATTTTAGTGACGAGATATTTCGTCACTAAATGCTGCAAAATTTTGTAAGAAATGGTTTTAGTGACGAAAATTTTCGTAGCTATATGTGCCTGGATTTTCTTAAAAATAGTTTTAGTGACGAATTTTTTCGTCACTATATGTACCCGAAAATAGTTTTAGTGACGAAATTGTTCGCCGCTAAATATGATTTGATAAACTAAAGTGTTTTTTGAGACGAAATATTTTCGTCCCTAAATAGTGTTTTTAGCGAGAAAAACATTTAGTGACAAAACGTTTTCGCCGCTAAAAGTTAAAAAAAAAAAAAACAAAACATCGGACTTTTAGTGATGAAATTTTTCGTCGCTAGGACTTTTAGCGACGGGGTTTCAGTGATGAAATGAGTTTCATTGCTAATTAGTAGATTTCGTCACTAAAGGTTCTTAGCGACAAAAAACTGGACTTTTAGTGACGAATTTTTTCGTCACTGAAAATACATTTTGTTGTAGTGAAAGTAGCAGCTGGCCTTGCCTTATGTGCTGATGTGAATGCAACTCTCTAGCCCTGTAAGACCATTTCCCTAACTGGAAACCCGAGCGATCCCTCACTTGATGGATGTTTTGCAGGCCTCAAGAACACCCAAACCATTACCGCCACCGTTGGAGTCGAAGCAACATGTCAATGTGTTCATGGGGCACTGGCTTTAGCCAATCCAACTTCTCTTGCTATTGTTGGTGGTGGTGGTGATATCTCCGCCCAAGTCCAGATCAATTGCTAAACCATCCTTGAATTTAGCCAATTGGCCTTAATACCGATTGTTAAAGTTATTAATGGGCTACATATATGTTTACTAGAAATAATATTATTGCTATGTATCGTATTACAGCAAAAAACATTAGCCAACTGGTTTAGTCAACCACTGAATAAAGGGTTTTGTCTTCTGTGGCTCCAAGGATGCCCTTTGTATCACCTAATAAGAATGTTGTAGCAGTCACATTAATATATGTATCTGCATAAACTAATAACGAATAATAAATAATAAATAAAAGTGGTTTTGCTTTTCTGAGCATCAATTATTATTTTTTTTTTCAAGATCCTTAATTTCATCCTGCTGTGAGAAAGAGAGAGAGGACATATATTGCTGCTGGTGTTGCTGTTATCTCAGCCAAAGTGCAGGCAGTAATTGCGATATCGACCTTGGCTTTAGCATTTCTTGAAGTCTATAAAATTGTGTATTATAAAGTACAAAGGTGTAACTTATATATAGTGTTTTTGTCTTTGTGGGCATCACTGGCTATGCTATTTCGAGAAACTTAATTTCATCCCACATGGTGTGTGTCACTGTCAGAGAGAAGAGACATAATGTTAATAATAAAATGATCAAAAACAGGCTCCCATTTTTCCAAAATAATTTCCTTCAATTCATCTCTTCAAAATTGTTCATCATGCATTATGGTCTTCTGGCATACATCAAAATAGCGACGGAGCTAGAAAATTTCTTAAGGGTAAGTTAAATATAAATTTTAAAAAAAAAAATATATCCAAAGAATAACCCACACATAAAATATGTTTGTAAGTCTTTTTTTTTTTTTTTTTTTAGAAATGCTATTTTTACACAGGGGTGGCTTGATACATTTAGGAGTCTAAGGCAAAAAATGAAATCGAGGCCTTTTATATATTTAAATATGACTTAAAAAATTAAATATTATTTAAACTCTATTGTCTTGTTTTAGATGCAAAATTACTACTAATTAACATAAACCGTCTAGAATTTTTTTTTTTTTTTTTTAAAAATAGAAATTCTATAGACACAGAAAATTTGACAAAAATTTTCACATTATCTTGATGTGATAGAATGATAGTGGTTAGTAAAAGTGTGATGTTAGTGATGACCTAGATGAGAATTAGTAAAGATTTGCCAACTCAACTATTGTGAAAAATGTCATGAGATTTTTTTTTTTTTTTTTTTTAAGTGCTACATTCACAATAGAATCTGTCATTAGAATTATTTTTTTGCCATCAACAATAGCCTATAATAACCTACTACTTAAGATTTGTTATAAAAGTGTTGTGAAAATTTTTGTGAAAGTAGCATTTTTATCTTGTTTTTCATTTGATAAAAAATATTATTTTATTTATTGGCTAATATTTGGGTTTAATTAAATTAAAATTTGGGGCCTTTGTATACTGGGTCTTAGACAATTGCATCAATTGCATTTAGTGTTAAGTCAAGACTTTGTTTCTACATATAACAAAGTATATGCATAACATTAATAAAAATAAAATATTTTTAACTCCTAACTATGAAATCAACATTTATTATATCTTCTAAAAGGGTAATATATATTTAACTGAGTGAATTTGTAGCCTTAAGTTACAATCAATTTTGTAGCTAAACTTTATCATTTTTAAAAAGTCAAAGTGAGCATAGCCCCCACCCCCGCTCTGCCCTATGTCAAAACTTCTTGTTGGCAAATCTGAAGTTAAAAGTTTTTAATTTTTTAATTAATATATATCTTTATTATTCAAAATTATTTGAAGTTCAACATAATACTTGAAATCACCATACTCCTTTGAATCCTTTTGTCTTATGCGCCGAACATGGCCTTAGTGCATTACTAAATACTAATTACTACTCCAATTAAGAACAATTACTTAATTAATGAAATAGGTATAACATCATCCGTACTCATTATATCCACTTTAAATCATAAATAAATAAAAAAACTATATACCAACAAATTTAGAAACAAAGACACTTCTTTTTTGATAATCACAAAAACACATCTTTAGGAATAAATTTTGCTCCCAATAAAGTAATAGCCATTTGACTTTTATGCTCATTAGTTACGAAATTGTTTTCCATTGGGTACTGTTGTAACATGTTTGTTTTTGTTTTTTTGTACGGAGTTATTGCAATAAATTCTTAGAGAATCCAAATTTTTGTGTACGTCAAAATTTTCTATTATCTTGGTAATAGGATAGATATATGTCCTTTCGAGAATACTCAAGTGGTTGGTTTAATGGACTTAAAGGCTAGAACATGTCATAAACCTAGAAGTCCCAAGTTCCATCTATTACACTATTAGCTCATGAGAGACACCACTTGATCCAAAAAGCTCAATAGATATGAATTCAACTATGTTATATTAACAACTCTTATCATTATAATCTAATGTGAGATTTCACTCACACATGTATGCTCAACAATCCACTTCTCATGTGCAGGGCCGGCCCTTCCCTTAGGCAAGTTAGGCAATTGCCTAAGGCCCCCAAGTGGAAGGAGGCCTCAAAATTTTAGAAAAGAAGAGGTAGTAGGGGCAAAAAAAAAAAAGTTTTAGATGAATTACAAAAATCTGGCACATCATTTTAACCAAAAAACAAAAATTTTGTTAAATCCTGTTAAACATTGGTTCTAAACAAAATTATTGCCCAAAAATAACATTATTATTCTCTAGACAAACCAAAAATCAACCGGATAAACTACAAATCCAGTCTAAGAAATTAATCACAAATCAAAACAAATAAAACACTCAAATTCCTAAAATTTTTAGTTTTACCATTCCCTCTACTGCTCTGCTTCTTTCTCTCTGCTTTCCGCCTCTCTCATCTCAAGCAAGCTTGCCTTTTTCCGCCTCTCTCAACTGCTTAGTTCTCTACCGCCTCCGAGCCTCTGCTCTAGGTTTTAAGTTCTCTGCTATCAGGTATTATTTCATTATTTGGGCACTCGGCTTTTTTTTTTTTTTTTTTTGGGGGGGTTATAGATATTAGATATGATTTGTTTTGTGTTTTTTTGGGGGTGGGCCTTATTAATAAGCCTTGTGTTATGGCTGTGCTTAAATTTTTGTTATGCTTGTGCTTAAATTTTTTTTTTAAATTTAATCTTGTGTTTTTATATATATTTTTAGTTAGTGGTAATATATTGAATAAGTCTTTATTTATGCAGGTTGAGATTGCTAAAAACTTGTTATTATTCAATGAAACTACAACAATACTTTTTATATTAATTAGGTTCTATTTCTCATTTGCTCTACACTTGAAAGTTATTTTTTATTTTAGTCTTTATAAAAAGAGTTAGAAGATAATGAAATGATACAATTGCAAGATAACAATGATGTTCAATTTTGCAATACAACAAATCTTGATAATGAACTTCAAAATAATTTAGAAGAAAATGAAAATAATGATGAAAATGTCACAAATGAACAAGTTCACCATAATGATGTTCAACTAGATGAAAATGAAAATAATGATAAAAATGTCACAAATGAACAAGTTCACCGTAATGATGTTCAACGGGAAGAAAATGAAAATAATAATGACATGTTGAATTATATTTCTTCAAATATTTATGATCCAGGTAATTGGAAAAATATTGACTCAAAATTAAGAGATTTATTAATAGAAAGAGGTCCAATTAGAGAAAATGCTATAATTTTTCCTAGAGGTGATAACACTAGACATTTTTATACTATTCATTACACTTGAATATTATCAAATGGGGAGAAGCATGATAGAAAATGGCTAATGTATCCAAAAGATACGAACCAAGTATTTTGTTTTTGTTGCAAGTTGTTTGAGTCTAAACGTATTGGCCAACTATGTAATAAATGAACTCGAGATTGGAAAAATATTAGTTCTAAAATTAGAAACCATGAAACAACTAGAGAGTGTGTTAGAAGAACTTGAATACAAAAATTTAATTAGTCAATTTGCATCTCAAAAGGCAAGAAAAATAGATTTTAAATGAAATATATTATAATATAAAAATATTAAATAAACATTAATTTAATTAATATATAAGTATGAAAAATGTCCTATTTTTAGTTCTTGCCTAAAGCCCCAAAATGTTTAGGGCTGGCCTTGCGCATGTGTGGGTCTCTACCTTTCTATGGGCCATGAATAAGTCCTACTCACTCTTCTTGCGTTATGAGCTTTTTTCATCATCTATGCATCATCCTTGGGCTCTCACATGCCATCGATAGGAATCACATGTCAACCCCCCACACTCATCTATGGGAACCTTGCATGTCTGTCCATGGAAACCTTATCTCACACCATTATTCAATAGCAATACTTTATCTCCAAGATCACTTGTGGTGAGCTTTATGAGCTTGCCTTTTGTGAAGAAAAAAAAAGCCTCACGGAGTACTCAGGAAATTCTTTGAAAGGCAGCAAGCGAATTCTATTGAGGCCACAGACACTTATTACAACCGAAAATAGTTACAAATTAAGCAACTAGACTATTCTCCGAACAAGAAACCTGAATGATTAATCTGTGTTGTTAATGTAAGTATCCAGCACTGTAGACAGTTTTCCAAACAAGAAACCTGAATGATCCCTGACTGCATAAAATATATTTCATCAAAACAAATGAAGCCTTTGTGATATATATATTTCATCCATAGCTAGTCCCAAACTTAGGAAAAGGGGGACGGTTGAGATAGGTTAACAACCAGCATAAAATTTAGTCACTTTATTATGAATAGATTCAATACAGATACTCGTTGGGCCATTTCTTAATGCATGTGAAGACTCGTCTTAATGAAGGGTTCACTATTAACTGGGTTGAACCATGCGGTCCGATCCAAGTTTCACAACCTTGCTAACTTCTATAATAGTGTTGTTGACACATAGTTTTACACCTGCTTTCCTAGAGGTCCCTAAATTAAAATTCTAGATACAAGTAGCCGTTTCCCTGCCAAAAGGCAAATTTTAATGCATTACTAAAAAGGGAGGGTCTATGACCTTATACATTGACCCCACAAATTAAAATTTCCCAGTCAAAATTATCTAGCCCATAGAAAATGGGTAATTCTCAAGGTACCATATTGGTTAGGCAAATGTCGTGTTTCACACTCTATCCCAAAGATCACATTATTTTTGAGCAATTCCCTTGATATTCCGATAAATTAAGACAAAAAAGATGAAGATAATTATTGATTTACTTCAAAGAAATGAAGGCATGAGTAGAAATATGCTACGTACCTCTACAATTCATGGCCATCAGCTTGAATGTGATCAATATGCTATTCTAGCTTAATTAACTGTGGGCTAACAAGTTGGGAAGACCAAGGGTGAAGCACATAAATGGAATGAGAAGAGCTACAATTTGGTTGGTCCACCCATGACTATAACTATAAGTGGCAATCCAATGGCGCCGAAAAATTCATGAAAACTCTATAAAAGGGAGCAATGACTAGTCTTAAATGCTTCACGTTCCTAGAATGTAACTAAAAAAGAAAGTAATGTACAAATTTTCTTTTATTAGAATCAGTAGGGCCAAAATCTTGTAATTTTCTTTTTCACAATTTATAATTAGAACAAATGTCATTTAATCTTTATTTTCTTTTGATTCATTAATGTATTTCACGTAATTATTTACTAAAGAAAAGTATATTTATGAAGGTTATTTTATTTTTTTCAAAATAAAATAAGTAGCGACTCCACACACACCACATTCCCCGAGTTTCTCCAAAACTTTAAGTATTGCCGAAAAGCTAGACCCTCACGCCTATTCTCATCAAAGAAATTGAAATCAATAGATGATGACAGTTCCATCTATTACACTATCAATCAATGAGATTTCAAGGCGTCCCATGGGTAGGGAGTTGAATAACCAGATCAAAGGCTATGACACCACTCACTCTCTCTCTCTCTCTCTCTCTCTCATACACACACACTTATATAGATTTTTTCTATATGTATATTTATAATTTTTATATCTAACAATATAAAAATTGTTCACATGTTGGACAATACACAATACACATAATTAAAGCTCATTGTAAATGTTTATGAAGCTCAAATCAATCCAGTATATACTCGATGTGATACTTAACACACACTCAACTAATTCAATTAAATATCCAATCAATATAGGGCATCACAAGTAGTGTCTCTTTTCCTATGCTTAATATTTTATTATTTTGGTAAGAAAGCACTTGGAAATAGATAATTTTTTTCACTAACTTTTTCCTCTATTGATGTAAAAGCGAAATGAATATATCAAACATAAACCATTTATTTTTCATATTCTAATGATAATTTTCTTATTAAAACGATGGTATGTAGATGTCTTCGAGTATGCTACTATTCTTTCATATATTCAAGTCTCTTCGAGTATCACAATTTTAATTATAAATATTAATTGAGCTACAAGGTTCCTAGTTTTTTTTTTTTTTGTTAACATTTTATAGGATTGAAATAAATGTTTATTGATTTTGCATCGAAGAAGTTCATTAGCTGCAATGAGACCTCAAGTGTCTCAAAAATTTATTATTAATTTGAGATTTTTGCTTTAAAATCCAATGTTATTTTTAGATCCTAATTTATAATAGTGTCGTTGACACAGTGTTTACACCTATTTTGCTAGAGGTCCCTAAATTAAAATTCATGAGACATGTATTAGTGCCCCTAACAAAGGGCAAATTTTAATGCATTACTAAAAAAGGAGGGTCTATGACTTCAGACATTGACCCACAAATTAAAATTTCCCGGTCAAAATTATCAAGCCCATAGCGAAGTGGGTAATTTACAGGGTACCAGCTTATTGGTTAGACAAATGTTGTGTTTCACAGTTTATCTCAAAGATCATATTATTCTTGAGCAATTCCCTCTATATTCTGATAAATTAAGATAAAAATAATGAAGGTAGTTATTGATGTAGCTACGGTGGTGGAGCCAAGAATTTTGAGTTGGGGGCTAAAATATTGTGTCAAGATAAACTCAAATCACAGATAGAAACTATCCTTAAAAAATCCACATAATTTATGTCTGTGTATGAAAAATATAAATTTTAATTTTTTTTATTCTAGAGTAAGTTATATACATATACACAAAATTATCAACTTTAATATGCATGTATATATACACACCTAGAAACAAGATCTTCTTTATAAGAGAAACTTATAATTTTCTTAAACTCTAATAAGTATACAAATATTGTATAATTGGGTAAACAACATACAAATACATAGAACCAAAAAAAAAAAAAAGACGAATATAATATCTTCCATCAAATTTATGCTCAACAATAATACTTAACATAATAAACTTCATCAATTATTATTTTTATAGCAAAAGTATTCATAATTTCCTTTTTAATAAATAAATTGTTTGCAAAACTTCGTCTATGTATGACAAATCAAAATCATAATTTTATAATTGAAGTCTCATATGAGCTCTTTTTTTTTTTTTTTTTTTTTTCTTGATAAAATCTTGAGAATAGAAAATTTCAACCAAAGTGCATATATTTTCAATATTGAATGACTTGAACGCAATAATAGTATTTGAAATTGAGTTAAAAATTAAGGGGTTTCACTATTTACTCACAAAACTTATTACCTAATTATTTCATTTTATTGCAATATTTGTATATCACCTCTAAACTCTCTTTTTTTTAGAAGAATTACTAAATTAGTTGATCAATATTTCTTTTTTGGGGACCAACTCCTTTTTATTTTTTTTTATACAACCTTTAAATATTTAAAAAATATATCTATATTGAAAAAAAATTAAAAATTTTGTTGGGGCCAAGGCCCCCAAACATGCATGTGGCTCCGCCACTGTGTAATTGAACGGAATAAAGGCATGAATAGAAATATGCTACGTGCCTCTACCATGGCCATCAGCTTGAATCTGATCATGCTATTATAGCTTAATAAACTGTGGGGGCTAACCAAAGGTGAAGTACATAATGGAATTAGATCGAAGAACTACAATTTGGTTGGTCCAACTCCAATTAATGGCAAAAATTCAAAGTGAGCCAACTAAAATAAATGCCTTTTGTAATACTCCCCATGAAAACTCTATAAAAGGGTGCAAAATGACTGGTGTTGAGGCCACAAACACTTCATACAACACAAAATATTAACAAAGCAAAACCGTGTTAGGAAACAAAATGAGGTTTGTCATGAAAGAATTGTTCCTCCCCTTCCTCCTGCTCAGCCTATTCACTACAACTAGAGCTGGCCTATTCACTACAACTAAAGCTGGAGTTGTCCTTCCCAAGTGTCCTATTCTGGCTCCCTATCTCGAACCCTGTAAGAATATTTTCCAGACTGGAAACCTGACTGACCCCTCGCTTAAAACTTGTTGTCAAGGCCTCAACATCATCAATGACAATGCGTACCGCCACGGAGATATCGCCATATGTAATTGCCTCCATAAGATAGTGACTGCAAACGCTACAGCTCCAAGCAGTGTTCCTAGACAAGTTCGTGTGATGACCACCGCCAAACTCGAGGAGGAGTGCGGTCTCAACCTTAGGTATCCCGGCTTTCTCCTTAAATATTATTGTTTTTACTAAAAGTAATATTTCTGCCATGTATGGTATGTATGGCAACAAAAACATTAGCCAGCTATAGTTTAATCAAGCACTGAATAATTGGTTCTGCGTCCCCCAAGGATGCCCTGTGTAACCCACGAAGACTGTTGTAGCAGTCACAATATTATACGTATCTGCATCAAATAAAAACGAACAACAATTAAATAAAAAGTTCTTTTGCCTTTTTGGCCATTACTGACTGTTATTTCGAGAACTTTAATTTCCTCCCACAAGGTGTGCATCACTGAGAGAGATAACAATGGATGCTCAACGGAGACAAAGTTAGGATTTGGAATTAGGGGGTGGCTTCGGCCTCCGGCTCTATTGTTTAGCTGCTCCGGTTTTTTTTTTTTTTTTTTTTTTTTTTTTGATAGGCTAATTTTTTTTAGAGAGATAACAAAGAATTCTCAATATCTAATTTGAACCATAAAAACGACTTATTTCAAATGTACTGGATCCTGTTATATTCACAATCACCTATAACTATAGGAAGCAATCCAATGTATAAAAAATAAAATAAAATAAAAACCACTCGAAGTACTCATGAAATTCTATAAAAGGCAATATGTGACTTCTATTGAGGCCATAATCATATAGACACATTTTACAACGGAAAATTGTTACAAAGCAACCTGTATCTAGCGATGTAGACCATTCTCCGAACAAGAAACCTAAAAGATCCCTGACTGCATCTCCTTAAAATTGTTCATGTTACTTTATGATTGTCTAGCATTTATGTCTAAATCTATAGACTGTACAGAGTTAACGCATTTATTGTGAAATTAAGGGACTGTTTGGTAATGTTGTTCTAGTAATAATATTGTTTGTATTTTTTGGAAATATGTGTGAGTAAAAAAGTGTGTAAAAATGCATATAATTTAGTTTGGAAACTTAAAACATACGTTTAAGCACATGTACCAAACGGACCCTAATGTTTTGAACTTTGAGATAATATCATTACTTGGAGTCCAACCTATTACTTGCAGTCAGCAGACACATCTTCGCCAAACATTGCCGATTACTAAGAACGACTATTTTATCAGTGAAATAGATATATCATCATCTGAATGCAACATATATATCCACTTTAAACAAACAAAATTGAATACCAAAATTTTAAAAAATATATATGCAATTACTATCAACCTTTTCGATGATAGTCAGGGATCCAATTTTGCATTAAAAAAAAAAAAAAAAAAAAAAAAAAAAAAAAAAAAAACCCTCTCTATTCTTTGATTCAAGTTCAGCGATACAAAATTTATACTTGGTGTAGCTTTAATAATGTTACATCATTTAATAATTTAATAATTTTTAATTGGATGTGTATTTTGACAAAATCATTATTGCACTCTATATTTTTTCTTATATTCTCTATGTTTGCAAAATTATTAGATAATTAGAGATCATTAGCTTAACTCTGCATTTGCATGTGCTTTGGATTCATATGTTTCAATGGAAATTGATTTTTGGAAAATATTTTCAGCATTTGATGGTGTTTGGGGTGACTAAAACTGTTGGTCAACTTGAAAATGATTCTCAGTGACTGTAAAATATGGACACTTTTGATGTAAAATATTTTACACGTTTATTTTAAGTTGTAACATTAATTTTACACCTCTCTAAAACTCCTCAGCCCAACCTCCACCCCTCATTGATGTCATCGGTCTTAACCCTAAGGTTGCCAATAGACCCTGTAGATCACAATTTTTAATTTAGATATAAACTTCTCCTTTTTTATTAAATGTGTTTGAGAGATAAGAAAATGTGAGAAAGTAGTTGAAAACAAGTTCTCCATAGGATTTTTAGGAATGCAACCAAATACTTGAAAATACTTTTCAGAGCATTTAAAAAAAGAAAAAAAGGGAACCAAACACTAACAAATATTTTCTTTTTCGAAAAATATTTTATGGACAAAAAAATATTTTTCATCAAAACAAACGAAGCCTTAATGATAGATATTCATCGACAGCTGGTCCTAAGCTTGGGAAAAGGAGGACAGTTGAGATAGGTTAACCACAAGCATAAAATTTAGTTACTTTATTATGAATGAATCTAATACAGATACTCATTGGGGCATTCCTTAATACATGTGTAGAATCATCTTAATAAAGGGTTCACTATTAACCAAGTCAAATCATGCTTTCCGGTCCAAATTTCACAACCTTGCTAAAGCTTATAATAGGTTAAGTTACACCTATTCTCCAATAGGTCTCTAAATTAAAATCCTTGAGACATATTAGTGCCCTTACCAAAGGGCAAATTTTAATGCATTACTAAAAAAGGAGGGTCTATGACCTTAGATATTGACCCCACAAATTAAAATTTCCAGTCAAAATTATCAAGCCCATAGAAAATGGATATTTAGGAAAAAAAAAAAAAAAAAAAGAAGCCATAGAAAATGGATTACTCTCAGGGTACCTTATTGGTTAGACAAATGTCTTGTTTCGCACTTTATCTCAAAGATCACATTATTCTTGAGCAATTCCCTTGCTATTCTGAACAATTAAGAGAAAAAAGATGAAGATAATTATTGATTTACTTCAAAGAAATAAAGGGATGCTAGAAATATGCTACTTACTTCTACCATGGTCATCAGCTTGAATGTGATCAATATGCTATTCTAGCTTAATAAACTGTGGACTAACAAGTTGGGAAGACCAAGATTGAAGCACATAAATGGAATGAGAAGAGCTACAATTTGGTTGGTCTACCTATGGCTATAACTATAAGAGGCAATTCAATGGTAAAAATTCATGAAAACTCTATAAAAGGAGCAATGACTTGTGTTGAGGCCACAAACACTTCATGCAACACAAAATATTGACAAAGCATAAACCGTGTAAGGAAACAGAATTAGGTTTTTTATGAATTCAGCAATGTTCCTCCCCTTCCTCCTTCTCTGCCTATTCACTGCAACTAGAGCAGCAACTCCCCCTCCCGCCTTAGTCCCATATGTGCTCTTGTGAAGCCATATTTCCAACCCTGCAAGGATATTATCTACACTGGAAACGTTGAATAATAAGGTGTGCACTTTGAGGGAATGGGGTCAAGTTTTTGTACACATGATTAAAGCTAAAGTAGACCTAGAATATAAAACGTTGAATAATAGAAACAAGGAAGGTCATACCCTGCTGCCCTTTCAGGCAACTCGTGCAAGTATGCATTGCACCACATAAGGCCATAGGTTTGTTTCCACAACATCGACCCACGAAAAGTTTTCATTTGGACCAAATCCACATGAATTGGTAAAATCGTGAAATTGTCACTCAAAATGGCAGTTTGACTAAAGATATGGTTCCCCCTAAATCAAGGGTTATGCATTTAAAGTTGCCACTTATTCTAATTTAAGGAAAAAAAAATCTTGCAATAAAAGAAAATTTTATTTCCATTGATTGCACAATTGAATTTACATTTGATTAGAAAGAAAATTACATCGTCTTAGTTCTAGCTAGAATTTAATTTCGTGCTGGGCTTTGATTGTTAATAACACTAGTCGCTAACCCGTGCGATGCACGGGATAGTTAAACAAAATTTATACACATTCACTTTTATTGGTACAATCATTTGAAAATAATTTTAACTAATACCCAAATGTAAGAGACACATTGACTTACTATTTAAAGTAGCCTTTTGAAGAATTTACACATATTGTGCAACTGAGCCTTAATTTCTCATCAACAATAAAAACATGGAAATTCAAAACATGGAAAGAAAATAAAAATTACAACAATTAATTTCATTATCTTTCATGCTATACTTTGTAATTGTATGGAATTAAGTCAACTCAATTTAAGTAGTTGTAATAAAATTGGCTTCTACTATTCTTTATTCTATAGAGATATGAACATATTGGATTTCTCAAACAATTACCGGTATTGCAATAAAATGATTTATTATTGAAAATAAGAAACAAAGAAAATCTGTCTATAGCTTAAGAAACACAATATAATAAAATTAAAGAGATAAAATTTTCGGAGGACAAAATATTGTAGATAATTTTAGAAACAGATTATACACTTAAAAGGGTTAGTAATTTATAGCACCTACCCCCCACTATTAGTATACAGATACCAAATGCGGTCATCGTAACCCTTTGAAAGAACCTTCCCCAATTGGACCCTATCAAAAAAAAAAAAAAAACACCCAATTAACAAAATTGATCCAAAAGGGTCTAAAAAGCACACAAAATCAATTCAAAAAACAAAAATATTAGACAAAGTAATTACTTTTCACGCCAATGAAATCGTATTTTGTATTGCTGTTCCAAATTGCAACACTTATCTCTCTAAGGCCTTCAATTAACGAAAACACAAACTTTTCTTGGAATATCGGAGTATTATGACCATCTATACACACAAAAAAAAAAAACAAAATCAGCATAACTCACTATAACTCTATAGAAGCCTCAAAAATATAAAGAGAAATTAAAGGGGTTGAATTTGATATTTACGTTTGGAGAGAGAGAGTTTGTAGAAACTGTAGCTTTATATTTCTTAACTTGAGAGAGGGGTAAGGTTGCTAGGGTTTTGAGGGTAAGGTTGCTAGGGTTTTGAGGTGTTATAATGTTTTTATTTTTATTTTTTATTTTTTAAATATTGTGCTGACGTGGAAAATTGTGGTGCAAGCAGAGGTTTCGATTTTATATATATATATATATATATATATATATAGATTAAATCTATCCCCCTTAAAAAAAATAAATAAATAACATTCGTCTAAAAGTGAAAATTATATGGATAAAGCTTAATATACGAACTATTAACCTAAGATCAAACATTAAGTTACGGAGAGGGAAGGTGTTCGGCACTTACCCTACCTAGTGAATCGGTCTTCTAGAATATCATGGTTTCATGTCATTAGAGGGCATCCAAACATTTCACAAAGAGAAAAACAATATGATATTGTGTGAAAAGCATATCTAGAATTAGGATTTTGAAAAAAAAAAAGAGTTTTGAGCATGTGAGTTTATTTCATAAATTCCAAATAGATCTATCATATTCTAAATTAGTGCCTAATACCTTCTCATTTCCATAACCTAGCCCTTAGATTCAAGTCTCTAGTTTGTAGACCAAGTCCATATCTGATGTAGAACAAACCGCCATGGTCTTCCTGGATTCTCATACGCACTTGAAATCAACGCACAAAGCAAAAAGGCACTAGTAGAAATCTTGGACCACGAAGTCAGAATCGCATGAAATTTGGCAAGTTAAAGCGAAATAGCCTTTCGAGCAATAGTTGTCACTTTGCCACGAGGTACCCCCAGAAAATGGCGAATTCTGTCATTTAGGTCCCAAAAACCGCAATTTTACCATTTAAAATAATTTTTGTTTCCTTAATAACTTTTTGCTCAAAAGTCAGAATAAGGTCTTGCTTGTTTTGAAACGGCCCTTGAGGTCAGTAGTTTATGATTTTGCATTTAACTCAATTTTGCCATTTTTGGTAAATTTCAGTATTTTGTCACCTAATCGTGTAATTAGTGTGAATTAGGGTTTTAAACGTTTTTCTCGGTATTTATATGTTTTGTAGCCGTCAGAGGCAAATTAGACTATTATCAATAAACACAGACTTTTGTCAAATTCTTTTCCTGTTGGATTTTAGTTTATCTCCTTATGGATTCAGGAAAACCCCTCATGAATTCGAGGTTTACTACCAGAAGCTAATAGTTTAGTTTCTATTCCATCAAGAGAGCATCGTATGTGCTTTCTTTAGGCTTCTGCGACATCAATATCTCTTAAATGCTCCATGCTCCTAGAATGTAACTAAAAAAGAAAGTAATATACAAATTTTCTTTTATTAGAATGTTAGTAGGGCCAAAATCTTGCAATTTTCTTTTTCACTTGATGTAATTAGAACCAAAGTCATGTAACCATTATTTTCTTTTGATTCATTAATGTATTTCATGTGATTATTCAATAAAAAAAAAAGTATATTTATGAACCTTTTTTTTTTCGAATTAAAATAAGTAGCGACGCCACACACACACACAAACACAACATTCCCCCGAGTTTTTCCAAAACCTTTAGTTTAGACGAAAAGCGAGATCCTCACACTTATTCCCATCAAAGTCTTTACATTTTTTTTTTTTTTTTTATTTAATTTCAAGAAATTGAAATCAATAGATGATGATAGTTATATCCATCACACTATCAATCTATGAGATTTTAAGGTCATCCCATGGGTAGAGAGTGGAATAACCTGGTCAACGACGAATAATTTAGCAAGTATTACATGACGTACAATAAGCACTCACAAATATCTATGCTAGGATGGTGCCGTTGAAGAATGGAAACAATAGGGATAATTGTAGTGGAGACGTAACTCATGGGCAACCTATTGGTAAGCAAATCTTATATAGGCCTTATAAGAGAATTACAAGTTTTAATGGTTATTTTCATAAAGAAATTTTTTTTGATTGGTTACTTGATCTAGAGGATTTATTTGATTATGAAAATATTTATGAAGAGAAAAAAGTGAAACTTGCTTTGTATAAACTTAGGGAGTATGCCCTACGTTGGTGGGAACAAATGCAATTTGATAGACTCATACAAGGTAAAGGAAAAATTCGTTTATGGCCAAGGATGAAAAAGAAACTTGCTATCAGATTTTTTCTTTTTCATCCTTTGGATTGTGATGAACTTTTGTCTTATACAAAAAAAGATTATCATTGGCCAAGAAGTTCATAATTGAATTATTTTGACGAGTCATATATTCTACCATTAAAGGAAGAATTACATGTTGAAGAAAATATGGTTCTTGATGAAAATTATGTAGAAGTCAAAAAACAAAATATAGAAATTATTAAGGAATTAATGAAGGCCTTGTTATGGAAGAAGATCCTAAAATCAAGGTTATTTTGGAGGAGAATAATGAAAATCCTATTATAGAGAAAGATCTTGAAGTCAAGATGGTAGAGACCATTGAGGAAGAAATTGAAGAGGAAAGTTTCAAGAATCTCAATGAAATCAAACCATATGATTGTCAATCTCAAGATCCTTTTCATTTTGGTGGTAAGTGATACACCAAAGTTTATTGATTTAATTGGGATTGATAGATTTGATTCAATCATCAGTTCTTATTTGGTAAATCTCTACAATTACATAAATACCAAGAAAAAAGAAATTCAAGTTGATTTGTTTATTCCATTGATGAGTTGCAAGTATGGAAAGAAGATCAATGGGCTCATGCGTTCGAAGTATTTGTTTAATTGGAGCGGAATGAGTTTGTTTCAAGTAAAGGGGTCTGATGTAGGACAGAATCTACAATTTAATAATTGTAATTATTTAATTTTGGTATTTTTATGTTAAAAAAAATCGTTATTTTAGGTTTAAATGATTTATTTTCTTATTTTTAGGTGTTTTTAATAATTTTTAGATCAAATTTGGTTCCTGTTATGGTTAGGTATTAATTAGGATTTATTTTAGAATATATTTTATTGTCTCCCAAGTTTTATGGAGCTCTTAAATAGGCCCCTAAGTAGACGTTTTTTTCAAATTCTTTCTCCGATAGATTCCAGTTTATCACCTTATGGATTTAAGGTTTACTACCGAAAACTAACAGTTTAGTTTTTGTCTATCAAGCAGAATATCATATGTGCTTTCTTCAGACCTTCACAACATCAGTTACTGCCAGGCAACAGAATAGAAGAAGTGAAGCTAAGAGAATCCCACATGCTGCCATTGAGATCGACTTTGCTGCTCTGAGTTGCCAGCAATCAGAGGCAAAAGATATGATGTAATCTAAATGATACTGATGCTAAGTGGTACTTTGGGTTCTGTAATATACAAGGCCCAAGAGAACTATAGAAAACAGCAATGGGTTTCATTTTTTCTTACATAAACAGAATAAGTCAAAGGCCCAAAGCATTCATTGGCAATTAAATAACATGTGAAAGATCATTAGGGGAAACTCTTAGAGGAAATGGCCCTTAAGCATGTTGAAGGGGTGGGGCCAAGGGGTTGTGATGTGAGCGTATGTGTGACATAATAAGAGGGATTTGGGATGGACCTATTTCCCTTTTTCTTTTTCCTTTTTTTTTTTTTTTTTGGTTGAATTAAAAAATGGTCTCTAGTATGGACTTATCAACCCTACACCACGTGACGATAATATGTAATATTATATGTACCACCGGAGTTTTGATAGGGCTATTATAGTTGGCACAACACAATTATTAATGCTCCACTAATCAAACTACTCAACGAAGTATCATGTGAAACAATATAATAACTCTTGCCCCAAATTATACCCATGGTTATTATTCAATTTAGTTTATGCATTGACTTTGTTTTCAAATGCGTGTAAGATTATGACTCTTGAGAATTTATTCAACGATTTTCCAAGTTGCATTCTTTTTTACTCAATGATATGGAGTACCTTTTTTGTTCACAATAGCACAGATTTTTAACCTCAAATTTTCTGCTTATGATCGCACTAAATAAAGCTCTACTTAGTTTCAACCATTAACCCATCACACATACAAAGAAAGCATCCTATTGTTTGCTAGGGTATGCAACATGACATAGCATACAACCGCAATAATAAAAATTGTGGAATGTTGTGTGATGATTGCATTCAACAACAATAATAAAAATTAAGTCTTAATCCTAAATTTTTGAAGTTGGATAAGAGTCGGCTATATGTATTCTTTTCTGTCATTCTATTCTATCCGTAATTAAAAAAAATTTTTAATCAAAATTTAAATATAAAAAAATATCTCACTTTAAATTGTTACCATATGCATTGAATTTTATTGCAAAAAGCCTTGTAGTTGAATTGGAACCTCTTGATAATTCTAACAGAGATGTTTAAGTTCAAATCCCCCTCTCCATTATAACTATTGAATTATGAAAAAATATGGAGAATTTTTTTTTTTTTTTAGATCAGCCTAATGGGCACAAAATTACTATTTAATGTAGCAACAATAGTAATTTTTGAAAAATAGGAGACTAGGAGAAAGAAAAAAAAAATACATGCTGATTAAATTTGCCAAGAGTCTTGTAGCTGAATTATTGAGTCATTTCCATACACAAAGTGCTTGGAGTTCTTGAAAGGAGGGTGTTCGCAGGGTAAATAATATATTTTAATTATTTATCAAAAAAAAAAACCCTTTTATCCTCCTCAAAATTCTCACATTTTATCATCAAATCCAACACTTTCAACCTATTAAATTATAAAAATTTAAAATCAAATCCATCACGTTCAACCAATTGTATTCATGATCATCTACCACATAAAAACCAACAATAATCAAGTGACTTTTCAGAGAAATATATAATGTCGTTTATTACATTGTATAACAGTTTTACGAATTCTCAGCAAAAAAAAAAAAAAAAAAAAAAAAAAACAGTTTTACGAATTTTATTGTCTTTTACAACATTACTAAGGTGAATGGTAGAAAGTTACAAAATATGTCAGGTGTTCCAACCAAGGGAAAAATACATGTATTAAATAAAGTTGGCTATATTAGCCTGAAGTACAGAAATAATGAAACATAATTTTCTATTTTTCTATTGGTCCAGAAATTAGAATACATAATACATAATACATGTATTTGTGCCTCACCCAGAGGACAATTCTCATGGTACCTCTCTATCAGCGTAAAAAATTGAAAGCACTTTATGAATTAAAATGCTAACAGCGTATGTGCTAACTATATCCCAAAATAATTAGTCTAGTTAAAATTTAGATTTTTTATAAATATTTATAAAGCTCAGACTAACCTAATATATACCTGATGAACGACTCAACTCACACCACACAATACACCTATGTTGTAATAACTAAAAACAAAGAAAAGTTTTAATCATATCTAAGTTATACTCCAAATTGACTAGTCTAATTACAATTGATACTCCTTTTAAATTATAATGCCTATATCATACCAGTATATGTTTGATATGAAACTCGTACTCAACTATGTCAGTCAAGTACCCAAATCCACAGCATCACAAGTAGTAATGTATCTTTTCCTACTATTAATATTATATTAATTAGTTAATAAAACATTTGAAATTATTGAGAGAATTTATTTTTTTCGCTAACTATGTTCTCTATTTATGTATGTGAAATTTTTTTCCAAGAAGAATGTATCAAAAAAAATTCTTTAAAACAGTCATAATTCTACTGATATTTAAGTTTATGATTATCTATTTCTGAATTTTTATTGTTTTTTTGTTAAGTCCGAATTTAGTAAGGATGAAATATAAAAATCATGTTTTACACCATCCAATAAAAAATTGACATATCAATCTTTTACTTAAAACTCAATTAAAAGTAGTACTAAGATGAGTGACCTCCTAGAAAGTTCTTGTGTTGCCCCCTTTCTTTTTGTCGGTTCCAGTTAGTTGAACTGGTACAATCTTTCTAATGGTTAAATAAGAGATCTAAAGTTCAATCTTTGCTTACACCAAAAATCGATTGATGTATTGGTCTGATAATAAAGAGCTATCATCAGAAGCAGATGTTATAGGTTAAAACTCTCTCAAAAAAAAGTATAAGAGTAATTAATGGAAAGAAATAGTGCATTTATAATATATAACTTTTTCTATTTTATGAAATAAAATAAATACACTTTAAATTAATTTGTTATTTATAATATAAGAGTAATTAGAGGAAACAAAAATGAATTTGCATGTTTTTAGTTAAGATATAGGGGTCATTATTTAAAATTTATATCTAAAGATAAATTTGTTCAACATATTACTTGAAGTCATCCATACAATTTCTATATAAAATGTGATGTAGATAGTAATCAATCAAAATTTCTACATTATTCATCACACAAGTTTAAAAATGACTATCACCTAAAGAGTTACATCATATAACTTCCACATCTCCTAAAAAACAAGCTTGCAATCATGTGTGTGTGTATATATATATATATATATATATATTTTTGCCTTATACATTTTATGCAGATTTTTCTTTTTCTTTTTCTTTTTCTTTTTCTTTTTCTTTTAAGGCAACACCTTACTTTTCTTGTTGTGCATGCGCTACACTTTATCGAGCACAAAATCTTATGATATGCACTAAAATGTTTATGATTAGCTAGTAAACAGTAGTAAGATAGTTGTTTATGGCTTTCTCTTAGGACTTTTTAGTCCTTACAATCAAAAGAATGTGACTTCAAAATTAAGAGCATGTGATTAAAAACTATAAACAACTCACACAAATAGCCACTACATAGCACAAACTAGCAAAGTGCATAAAAATAAACTCATCTAAGCTAACCAAGTTACATAATCATGAAATGAAAATTTCATAGGCCAACCTCAACTACACATTTTGAAGATGTATAATACAAAAAATAAAAATCTTTTTAGATTTTCAAAATTTTAATGACCAAAAACAAAAAGTATATATTATGCTAAATAAATAAAATGCAAAAGCAATGTATGACCGTGCTAAACTAAGCTATAGAGGGTACACAAACAAGAAATATCAATTTCTTAATTAACCAATGAGTACATGTACAAACTAGTATATACTCATACAAACTCAGAAATAGTTTATGCACTCGGTTAAGCAACACATACATTTTATGTTTCTCCACAATATCAAGCATGTTCTAAATCAAGAGAGAGATATCATAATTCATGTAATCCTTAAGAAAAATAAAACAAGACACACAATTAAATTTTTGTCTTTTTGAAAATTTTTCAATGTTTTTGGACTTTTGAATAATCAAAACACTTAAGAAAATAAAACAACCAAAAACAAAAAGTAAACATGTCCACAAATAATTAAAAGAATTAAATTAAGGACAAGTAAACAACACTCACCTTAGCAAGTCTTTTCTCACCCATATAGCACGAGTCTTCGGCTTTGTAGGTGAAAAATCATGAGAAGCAGAGTGTATTTGAGGGATTGTAAACTTCTTCCGAGAAAGACTGAAATCCTACAATTTCCTTTCACAAGCCAACAAGCTTAAATTTTTCAAAAGCATATAAAACAATTTATCAAGACTTATGGCAGGAGAAAAATCATCACATATCCTAGACTGAAACACAAATTGTTTATATTTCAATTTATGTGATTAGGACTAATGTAACAGGAGACACTACAAAAGTGACAAACAGGAACAAATTTAGAAACAGTAGTATTCCTAATAGCAAATCTAGTACCCGTTTAGGTACTGATGAAAAGCCAGCTTATTGCGTCTACGTTTCTTTTTTTTTTTTTTTTTTAAGCCGCACATTCCTATAGCTGTTGACTCTTTCCGGTGGGTCCCGTGCACTATTCACGAAACCCACAAATATCTTTTTTCAACAAAACTTTTACTAAAATTCGGTCTCATGGCACTATTCACACATTTAAAAATTATTTTGCTATAATGTTTTCAGTTTTCAATAAAATAAGCGATATCCAAACACACTCCTAGTCTCAGATTTTGGTTTTTGTCTCAACAAAGAATAATTTGGTCTAATATGACCAACAACACCACAAAGGTGACAGGTAGGCACAAAAATAGATTTCTTTTGCACACTAGCAATAGGTTTAGACTTAGGTTTAGAAATTTCAACGTCTACATCAGAACTTTTACCTTTGTCTAATCTAGCAAAATAAGTATTTTCTTTATTATTCCTCATGAAAGGAGGGATATAAACTTTTTCAGCTTTAGGCTTAAGAGAAACAGAAACACTTATGTTATCAATAGTAGGCTTGGCACTAGTCAAATTTTCAAGTTTAGCTTTAGACTCAACTAACTCTTGTTCCAAGCTTTCATCTTTTCATCTTGAGAGGAAATTTGATTTCTCAAAAATTCATTTTTTTTCAAGATTAGCCAATTTTAACTCTTCTTTAAATTTCTTAGCAATTTTCAAAGATTTAGATAATTCCTTACAAAGAGTTTCACAAGCATCAAAAAGATTAACAGAAACAATAGTGTCTTTTTTATTCAAAACATCACAATCAAAAACAATAAGACAATTAAAATTATTCATGATAACAGAGATCAAGGATCAACTCTAGGTATAATAACCTAAATCAAGAGCTAACTCACTCTGATACCACTTGTTAGATTTTTTAGATCCCAGTAAACTAGATTGTTTAACCTAATTAATTAATCAAGTGAATACTTAGATTTATTATTCAGATTTAGGTTAAAACAATAAAGTAATATCATGTAAAGCAGCGGAAAATAAGAACACAGTAATATGATCACCCAAGAAAACCAAACCGGTAAAAAACTTAGGAAGATTTAACCTAGCTATCCTCAAGGTAAAAAGCAAATCCACTAGAAAGAATTGAATTTTACAATAAGATTTAGACCACTAACATCCTATTGCTACTACACGTAGAACTTACTACCACAACCTCATGATAGCTCCGAATCCACGAACTACTTCTTTCCTTGGCCTTTACAATACAAGCACCCACACTTGTGACTTTAAAACTCCACTCAAAGGTTTAGCAACACAAACTTTCATGTTTGTGACTCTAAGACCACTCTTGAAGGTTTAGATCTTCAACTATTGTTGATCTTGATGTAGCAACTTTAGATCTACCAATTCTAAAGATATGAAATTGATATCCGATAGTGACTTTGATAAAGGAAGGCACAGAACCTTTTAGATCTCACAAGAGCACCTCCAAAGTCATCATAAAACGTGTCTAGGGTTTCCTTTATATACTAGAAGAAGTAGATCTGAAACCCTAATCCTTTTTGGGCTTGAACTGCTTTTTGGGCCGACTTAAAATTTTGCAGACCCATGTTTCGATCAGTCGAACTAGGCAGTTTCTGATCTCTTATTTTTGCAGGTTGTATATTCTTGAATCTTAACTTGTATCACCTTGAGTATTGTCTAATAATGCCTATGACTCTAGGATCTATATATATCTAAACAAGTTTGTGTTCATAGTTTGCCAATTATTCTAAACTTTTAGAACCTAACATATAGCATTTTTTGCAATTTTTTGGTTCAATCTACAATAGACCAAATTTTTGGAAAGGTCAAATCTAATTTTTAATGGGCTCAAATTTTTATCTGGGATGTTCTAGTTTTTTATCTTAGGGTGTTCAACAATCTACATTAATTTAAAATTCATTTTTTTTAAAGTATAAAGTCTGTGACCACCCTGAATCATACATAGCACCGCCCCTATCCATACTTGTGAATAAAAAAAAGCCTCAAGAGTACTCGGGAAATTCTTTAAAAGGCAACAAGCGACTTCTATTGAGGCCACAGACACATATTACAAAGCAACTACACTATTCTCCGAACAAGAAACCTGAATGATCACTTAATCTGTGTTGTGAATGTAAGTATCCAGCACTGTAGACTATTCTCCAAACAAGAAACCTGAATGATCCCTGATTGCAGGCTTCAGTCACTAGTGTTGGACCCTATTTTACTGCTGACATCTCTACCCTATGGAGGGGGATTTAACCTACAAGGCTATTGGTGTTTTTTTATTTATTTTTTAGTTAACATTTTATAGGATTGAAAAAATGTTTTTTTTATTTTACATCAAAGAAGTTCATTACCTGCAATAAGACCTCATGTGTTTCAAAAATTTGACAGTTTTTACACCTATTTTGCTAGAGGTCCCTAAATTAAAAGTCATGAGACCCGTATTAGTGCCCCTACCTTAGGGCAATTTTAATGCATAAACTAAATGGGAGGGTGTATGACCTAATACATTAGCCCCACAAATTCAAATTTCCTAGTCAAAACTCAAAATTATCAAGCCCATAGCGAAGTGGGTAATTTACAGGGTACCAGCTTATTGGTTAGACAAATGTCATGTTTCACAGTTTATCTCAAAGATCATATTATTCTTGAGCATTTCCCTCGAAACTCTGATAAATTAAGAGAAAAATATTGAAGGTTGTTATTGATGTAGTTAAAAGGAATAAAGGCATGAGTAGAACTATGCTACGTACCTCTACCATGGCCATCAGCTTGAATGTGATCATGCTATTATAGCTTAATATAAACCATGGGGGCTAACAAAATGGGAAGACCAAAGGTGAAGTACATAATGGAATTAGATCGAAGAACTACAATTTGGTTGGTCCAACTCCAATTAATGGCAAAAATTCAAAGTGAGCCAACTAAAATAAATGCCTCTTGTAATACTCCTCATGAAAACTCTATAAAAGGGTGCAAAATGACTGGTGTTGAGGCCACAAACACTTCATACAACACAAAATATTAACAAAGCAAAACCGTGTTAGGAAACAAAATGAGGTTTGTCATGAAAGAATTGTTCCTCCCCTTCCTCCTGCTCAGCCTATTCACTACAACTAGAGCTGGCCTATTCACTACAACTAAAGCTGGAGTTGTCCTTCCCAAGTGTCCTATTCTGGCTCCCTATCTCGAACCCTGTAAGAATATTTTCCAGACTGGAAACCTGACTGACCCCTCGCTTAAAACTTGTTGTCAAGGCCTCAACATCATCAATGACAATGCGTACCGCCATGGAGATATCGCCATATGTAATTGCCTCCATAAGATAGTGACTGCAAACGCTACAGCTCCAAGCAGTGTTCCTAGACAAGTTCGTGTGATGACCACCGCCAAACTCGAGGAGGAGTGCGGTCTCAACCTTAGGTATCCCGGCTTTCTCCTTAAATATTATTGTTTTTACTAAAAGTAATATTTCTGCCATGTATGGTATGTATGGCAACAAAAACATTAGCCAGCTATAGTTTAATCAAGCACTGAATAATTGGTTCTGCGTCCCCCCAAGGATGCCCTGTGTAACCCACGAAGACTGTTGTAGCAGTCACAATATTATACGTATCTGCATCAAATAAAAACGAACAACAATAAAATAAAAAAGTTCTTTTGCCTTTTTGGCCATTACTGACTGTTATTTCGAGAACTTTAATTTCCTCCCACAAGGTGTGCATCACTGAGAGAGATAACAATGGATGCTCAACGGAGATAAAGTTAGGATTTGGAATTAGGGGTGGCTTCGGCCTCCGGCTCTATTGTTTAGCAGATCCGTTTTTTTTTTTTTTTTTTTTTTTTTTTATTGGTAATTTTTGTTGATAGGCTAATTTTTTTAGAAAGATAACAAAGAATGCTCAATATCTAATTTGAACCATAAAAACGACTCATTTCAAATGTACTGGATCCTATTATATTCACAATCACCTATAACTATAGGAAGCAATCCAATGTATAAAAAATAAAATAAAATAAAAACCACTCGAAGTACTCATGAAATTCTATAAAAGGCAATATGTGACTTCTATTGAGGCCATAATCATATAGACACATTTTACAACAGAAAATTGTTACAAAGCAACCTGTATCCAGCAATGTAGACTATTCTCCGAACAAGAAACCTAAAAGATCCCCGACTGCATCTCCTTAAAATTGTTCATGTTACTTTACGATTGTCTAGCATTTACGTCTAAATCTATAGACTGTACAGAGTTAACGCATTTATTGTGAAATTAAAAGACCATTTGGTAACGTTGTTCTAGTAATATTGTTTGTATTTTTTGGAAATACATGTAGGTGAAAAAATTTGTAAAAATACATATAATTTTGTTTGGAAACTTAAAACATATATTTAAGCACTTGTACCAAACGAACTCTAATGTTTTGAACTTTGAGATAATATCATTACTTGGAGTCCAACCTATTACTTGCAGTCAGCAGACACGTCTTCGCCAAAGGGCCAATTTTAATGCATTACTCAAAAAGGAGGGTCTATGACCTTTGACATTGACCCCACAAATTAAAATTTCCAGTCAAAATTATCAAGCCCATAGAAAATGGATATTTAGGAAAAAAAAAAAAAAAAAAAAAAAAAAAAGCCATAGAAAATGGATTACTCTCAGGGTACCTTATTGGTTAGACAAATGTCTTGTTTCGCACTTTATCTCAAAGATCACATTATTCTTGAGCAATTCCCTTGCTATTCTGAACAATTAAGAGAAAAAAGATGAAGATAATTATTGATTTACTTCAAAGAAATAAAGGGATGCTAGAAATATGCTACTTACTTCTACCATGGTGATCAGCTTGAATGTGATCAATATGCTATTCTAGCTTAATAAGCTGTGGACTAACAAGTTGGGAAGACCAAGATTGAAGCACATAAATGGAATGAGAAGAGCTACAATTTGGTTGGTCTACCTATGGCTATAACTATAAGAGGCAATCCAATGGTAAAAATTCATGAAAACTCTATAAAAAGGAGCAATGACTTGTGTTGAGGCCACAAACACTTCATACAACACAAAATATTGACAAAGCATAAACCGTGTAAGGAAACAGAATTAGGTTTTTTATGAATTCAGCAATGTTCGTCCCCTTCCTCCTTCTCTGCCTATTCACTGCAACTAGAGCAGCAACTCCCCCTCCCGCATTAGTCCCATATGTGCTCTTGTGAAGCCATATTTCCAACCCTGCAAGGATATTATCTACACTGGAAACGTTGAATAATAAGGTGTGCACTTTGAGGGAATGGGGTCAAGTTTTTGTACACATGATTAAAGCTAAAGTGGACCTAGAATATAAAACGTTGAATAATAGAAACAAGGAAGGTCATACCCTGCTGCCCTTTCAGGCAACTCGTGCAAGTATGCATTGCACCACATAAGGCCATAGGTTTGTTTCCACAACATCGACCCACGAAAAGTTTTCATTTCGACCAAACCCACATGAATTGGTAAAATCGTGAAATTGTCACTCAAAATGGCAGTTTGACTAAAGATATGGTTCCCCCTAAATCAAGGGTTATGCATTTGAAGTTGCCACTTATTCTAATTTAAGGGAAAAAAAATCTTGCAATAAAAGTAAATTTTATTTCCATTGATTGCACAATTGAATTTACATTTGATTAGGAAAAAAATTACATCGGCTTAGTTCTAGCTAGAATTTAATTTCGTGCAGGGCTTTGATTGCAAATAACATTCGTCTAAAAGTGAAAATTATATGGATAAAGCTTAATATACGAACTATTAACCTAAGATCAAACATTAAGTTACGGAGAGGGAAGGTGTTGGGCACTTACCTTGTCTAGTGAATCGGTCTTCTAGAATATCATGGTTTCATGTCATTAGAGGGCATCCAAACATTTCACAAAGAGAAAAATGATATGATATTGTGTGAAAAGCCTATCTAGAATTAGGATTTTTTTTAAAAAAAAAAAGAGTTTTGAGCATGTGAGTTTATTTCATAAATTCCAAATAGATCTATCATATTCTAAATTAGTGCCTAATACCTTCTCATTTCCATAACCTAGCCCTTAGATTCAAGTCTCTAGTTTGTAGACCAAGTCCATATCTGATGTAGAACAAACCGCCATGGTCTTCCCGAATTCTCATACGCACTTGAAATCAACGCACAAAGCAAAAAGGCACTAGTAGAAATCTTGGACCTCGAAGTCAGAATCGCATGAAATTTGGCAAGCTAAAGCGAAATGACCTTCCGAGCAATAGTTGTCACTTTGCCCCGAGGTACCCCCTGAAAATGGCGAATTCCGTCATTTAGGTCCCAAAAACCGCAATTTTACCGTTTAAAATAATTTTTGTGTCCTTAATAACTTTTTGCTCAAAAGTCAAAATAAGGTCTCGCTTATTTTGAAACGGCCCTTGAGGTCGATAGTTTATGATTTTGCATTTAACTCAATTTTGCCATTTTTTGTAAATTTCGGTATTTTGTCACCTAATCGTGTAATTAGTGTGAATTAGGGTTTCAAACGTTTTTCTCAGTATTTATATATTTTGTAGCCGTCAGAGTCAAATTAGACTATTATCAATAAATACAGACTTTTGTCAAATTCTTTCCCTGTTGGATTTTAGTTTATCTCCTTATGGATTCAAGAAAACCCCTCGTGAATTCGAGGTTTACTACCAGAAGCTTTTGTCAAATTCTTTCCCTATTGGATTTTAGTTTATCTCCTTATGGATTCAAGAAAACCCCTCGTGAATTCGAGGTTTACTACCAGAAGCTAATAGTTTAGTTTCTATTCCATCAAGAGAGTATCGTGTGTGCTTTCTTTAGGCTTCGGCGACATCAATATCTCTTAAATGCTTCATGTTCCTAGAATGCAACTAAAAAAGAAAGTAATATACAAATTTTCTTTTATTAGAATGTTAGTAGGGCCAAAATCTTGCAATTTTCTTTTTCACATGATGTAATTAGAACCAAAGTCATGTAACCATTATTTTCTTTTGATTCATTAATGTATTTCATGTGATTATTCAATAAAAAAAAAAGTATATTTATGAACTTTTTTTTTTTCCGAATTAAAATAAGTAGCGACACCACACACACACACACAAACACAACATTCCCCCGAGTTTTTCCAAAACCTTTAGTTTAGCCGAAAAGCGAGATCTTCACACTTATTCCCATCAAAGTCTTTACATTTTTTTTGTTTTTTATTTAATTTCAAGAAATTGAAATCAATAGATGATGATAGTTCTATCCATCACACTATCAATCTATGAGATTTTAAGGGCATCCCATGGGTAGAGAGTGGAATAACCCGGTCAAGGATGAATAATTTAGCGAGTATTACATGACGTACAATAAGCACTCACAAATATCTATGCTAGGATGGTGCCGTTGAAGAATGGAAACAATAGGGATAATTGTAGTGGAGACGTAACTCATGGGCAACCTATTGGTAAGCAAATCTTAGATAGGCCTTATAAGAGAATTACAAGTTTTAATGGTTATTTTCATAAAGAAAATTTTTTTGATTGGTTACTTGATCTAGAGGATTTATTTGATTATGAAAATATTTATGAAGAGAGAAAAGTGAAACTTGCTTTGTATAAACTTAGGGAGTATGCCCTACGTTGGTGGGAACAAATGCAATTTGATAGACTCATACGAGGTAAAGGAAAAATTCGTTTATGGCCAAGGATGAAAAAGAAACTTGCTATCAGATTTTATCTTTTGGATTATGATGAACTTTTGTCTTATACAAAAAAAGATTATTATTGGCCAAGAAGTTCATAATTGAATTATTTTGACGAGTCATATATTCTACCATTAAAGGAAGAATTACATGTTGAAGAAAATATGGTTCTTGATGAAAATTATGTAGAAGTCAAAAAACAAAATATAGAAATTATTAAGGAATTAATGAAGGCCTTGTTATGGAAGAAGATCCTAAAATCAAGGTTATTTTGGAGGAGAATAATGAAAATCCTATTATAGAGAAAGCTCTTGAAGTCAAGATGGTAGAGACCATTGAGGAAGAAATTGAAGAGGAAAGTTTCAAGAATCTCAATGAAATCAAACCATATGATTGCCAATCTCAAGATCCTTTTTATTTTGGTGGTAAGTGATACACCAAAGTTTATTGATTTTATTGGGATTGATAGATTTGATTGAATCATCAGTTCTTATTTGGTAAATCTCTACAATTACATAAATACCAAGAAAAAAGAAATTCAAGTTGATTTGTTTATTCCATTGATGAGTTGCAAGTATGGAAAGAAGGTCAATGGGCTCATGCGTTTGAAGTATTTGTTTAATTGGAGCGGAATGAGTTTGTTTCAAGTAAAGGGGTCTGATGTAGGGCAGAATCTACAATTTAATATTTGTAATTATTTAATTTGGTATTTTTATGGGAAAATTCTTAGGTAGTCTCGGAGTATAGTGAAATGATACTCCCTCCTCTCACATTCATGGTGGACCTTACTATGAATTTAATTAACGGACCTCACCATGAATGTGAGAGGAGGGAGCACCATTCTCCGTACTCCGGGAGTACCTAAGAATTACTCATTTTTATGTTAAAAAAAAAAACGTTATTTTAGGTTTCACTACAAAAAAATGGGGCTATCCCAGCGTTTTCAAAACATTTGGGATAGCCCTAAAAAGCGCTGGGATAGGGTCAAAATTCCTATCCCGGCGTTTTTTTTTGCGGCGCTTCAAACCGCTGGCTTTTGAGTGTGGGGATAGGGTCACGTGGACTGTGCAGCGCTTTTCAAAAGCGCCGGGATAGGTCCCGGCGCTTTCAAACCCTGTTCCGGCGTTTTTACTTGTGTTGGGACAGCCTTTATGAAAATGTGAATATAACCTATACCAGCGTTTTTACTACTTGTGTGCAGCGCTTTTGAAAGCGCCGGCATAGGTTGTACCTATGCAGCGCTTCTAAAAGCGCTGGTATAGGTCATGGATGAATAAAATTTAAAAGGCCTATACCAGCGCTTTCAAAAGCGCTGGCATAGGCGGTACCTATTCAGCGCTCTCAAAAGCGCTGGGATAGGGTCAAAAAAAAAAAAATTTTCCAAACCCTATTCCAGCGGTTTTCAAAGCTACTGGGATAGGTCATTTTTTTTTTTTTAAAAAATTTATATTTTTGAGCACTGTAATGTACCTACAATACATATTTTCCAATACCTATTTTATAGCAACAAGTAATGAACCACAATTCATATTTTCCAATAGCAAATACAATAACACATTAAACCAAGAAACTAAATATATTTAATTACACCATATCTATAATTACATCCCAAATGTCTAGAATGTTATATATACACAAAATAAAACATCCCAAGTGTCTAGGATGTTATGAGGTGCACCTACACTACAATTTCACCATTGCACATTGAGTTTCAAAAATATAAGTCACAAAACAATCAATACTCCTAATAGAAAATACTCCACCTTTTCTCTCCATGCAACAACCACCCACCACAGCATACTATATGTATTTACTTAGACAAAATACAAGAAATTGACAACAAATTGAACAACAATATGTTAACATTCACAAAACAAACAACACTCCCAATATATTCCACCTTTTCTCTCCATGCAAGCCACCCGCTTGCTCCTAAACAACAACCCACCACATTATTTTACAATTTAAGGGAATTAAGAAGTAGATCTTACTCACCCTTTAGCAATCCCAGTGTTTGCCCACAATCATAGAAATAGAAGAAGTCCAATAATATTCTTCAAGAGATAGTTAATTTAAAATTTTGAACACATATAGTAATTTGAAATTTTGAACACATATAGTATAAGCATTCATTCATAAATTCTAAATAATTTAAACTATAAGCTTCAGCAATTCCTAATTGGAAAATATAATGGATCAAGTATTGTCATTATAAAAAAAAAAATTAAACTAAAATAACACAATGATGATAGTAAAAGAGTGCTAAACTTTATTCAAGACGTATTATGCTGGCCATTATTGGTTTATAACTTTTATAAGTCACATGGCATTTATGTGACACACCTCTATTAATTATTGTTAATAGCATATGGATTAAAAAAAAAGGTTTGTAATTAAACCGATCTTCTTTTTTTTGGTTAAATAATTTAACCAATCTTAAAGCACAAGGTATGTGATTAAAACAATAGAGGTGAGAGAGTAGTTGTTGAATTATAGTTCATGCAAGTTGAGTAGTGAAGATTTCAATGTAGGGGATTTGCTACTCACGGTCACTTTTGGGCTCCCCCAACCTCTATTTGAGGATTGTGCAAGTCTCTCAATATCCAACACAACCGTTCTTGTTTTATCTATGGCTATAATGTTAGTCTGCAGAGTTAATCAAATATATGTATGTATTAGAGGTAAAAATAAATTGTCAATAAGAACTAGCTAGTAATCTGATACTCATCTTGTCATGATTTATTCTATTCAACAACCATGAGGTTACAAGTTCTCTTTCTAAATCTTTATCTATATCTTAAGAGAATAGCATATCAATTTTAACAAATTAAAAAACATAAAAACAAAATTTAAATCATTGTGGGAAAGGGAAGCTTTAGCCTGAACCCTCAACAGCTCATTATGAATCCAAAAGACAAGATAAGGCCACAACACACAAACACACATGCTAAAAAATTTCACCCCTTAATTTGAACCACCTCTGAAGTATAGGGTTTAAAATGTAATTTGCTCTAAGATTTATTGATATTTGTTGCCTATTTATTTCTCAATATGATAGACCACTTTTCTATAGTCTTTAGAAGTGACTGCAGTCACTTCTAAAGACTCGCTTTAAACTATACTAATAATGGTTGTAATCACAAGAAATTCATTAATCTGAAACAATTTGGTGAAATAATTATTATGTATCATTAAAGGTAATGTATGAAACACAACCAACTTAACTAAACTAAGTCTTATACCAATTAATTAATTTAGGATAATCCTTTAATTAAAATGAAAGAAAATGGTATATTCTAAATGACATTTAATCATTAAAAAAAAAAAAGTGGAGTGGCATTTCAAGTATATGCTTTTCTTTTTATCTTAATCAAAGAAGTATCTTAAATAAATGTTATGTTCACTCCACTATGAATGATATTTAATACCCCTTAAGCATACTAGATTTTTAAGGCTGCAGCAAGAAAAGCGAATGACAAAGAGAAAGATTAGTGACTTGTGATTTATCCACTAAAATTGTGGGGGGGAAGAGAGAGAGAGAAATACGTCGAGAAAAAGAATGAGAATTTAAAATAGCTAGGTTGCCATTAATAGATCGGTAAGAGTTCATGAAGTAAAGCATTTCAAGCATCTACACAATTTATAGACATGAAAAATTATAGTACTAGAACCAAAACAACCACCACCACAACATAACAATAATTTTATTTTTTTGGATAGGTAACAACTTGACAATCAAAATTTAGATCTGATATGAAATCAAAAATCAGCATGAGTACCAAAGAGATTACAATAGATTTGATAATATCACCCAATCAGACATTGAGAAGGGCATACGGCAAATTTTCTAAGAAGAATGCCCGTGGTACAAAAAAGAAGCTTTGTTTTTTCACTCCCGAGATCACAAAATTAAAGCAAATATAAGTGATACAGTTGACATATATATATATATATATATATATATATATATATATAACCTGAAAGGTACATTTTAATTGGCACTGCTAACATGATTACTACTTGAGTTTAGTCTTAAGTATACCGATGGTGATCAGTAACTCTCTCTGCTAGTTTATATACCCACACCAAACAAAACATCAAACACTTGATTCTATATACTATAAAGAACATCTCAGCCAAACACATCAACATCAGATTACTAACAAAAGAAAAACCCAAAAAGAAAGACACATAAGGCAGGATTTGATATCACAACTGAACTCCAAAACTGTATGTCTTTGAAAAAGATTTAAGATAAGTGAAATGGATTGTGTCAAACTATAGAATATTGAGAAAATAACAACAAAATGCAGTCAAAGCAAGTATAAGATGATGCCTCACGATATTATAAGCACCATTAAAAAACAATTAGTGGAGCAGGCATATAAACACCTTGCACTATCAAGACGGACTTGATAACCAACCAAAGAACCATCCTAACCTGGTGAAGGTTCACAACACTCATCGGCAACTCTTTCACCACGTAAATAGCCTACAATACAACATAGCAAATATAAACTACATTTGCCAAGTAAGAAATAAAAGCCTGCCCTGTGTTTAAGTATAAAGCAATCTCAAAATTAAAATTATTTGCAGAAAATTATGCAACAATCTATCTCCTAATGATTAACATAGCAGTCTTATAACATAGTATCAACCATTCCAGATTAAATATGTTTTTCGAGGATTAATAACAATAATCACACAAAGGATGGTTAACAAACAATGAGGATAATAAGTTAAATAGAGATAATATGTTTCCACCAGTGCATTTGCAGCTGTCATATTGCCTCATAATGCCCCTAAACAAGGCTCAAATAGATCGCAAGGTAGAGCCAAGCAACCAAAGCCACCATCAAGACAATATTTGCAAGGGAAAATGACTACCAACTACACGATTTCAAGCAACGGGGTAATGATTTTAAGTGTAATAATCAGATAGATGAAATATTTTAAGTTATACGAATTTCCTTATATCGGAGAATCGAAATTAAAAAAAAAAAAAAAAAAAAAATGTACAGAGGCAGATTAACGATTTTTGATGTAAACCTTAGAGAAAATTTTTGTTAGCACTACTGCCATCTATAGTTCCTCCAAAATAGAGCAAACTTTAACCAAAATAAAAAATAAAAAGCCACAAAATGAACTAAACTTTAACCAAAACCAAAACTAAAACCCACACAATCAACCAATAGTTACACAAAAATATACACATAATCCAAACCAAACTTCAACCAAAATCAAAAATAAAAAACCAGAAATTTAACAACAAATATATATACAAATATTGCTACAAAATAGAAATGAGAGCTAGAGAAACTTACCTTGCTTTGTACAGAGGCGGATTAACGATTTCTAATGTAAACCTTAGAGAAAATTTTTGTTAGCACTATCGCCACCTACAGTTCTTCCAAAATAAAGCAAACTTTAACCAAAATCAAAAATAAAAAGCCACAAAATGAACTAAACTTTAACCAAAACCAAAATTAAAACCCATACAATCAACCAACAGATTACACAAAAATATACACATAACCCAAACCAAACTTCAACCAAAATCAAAAATAAAAAACCAGAAATTTAACAACAAATATATATACAAATATTGCTACAAAATAGAAATGAGAGCTAGAGAGACTTACCTTGCTTTGTACAGAGGCGGATTAACGATTTCTGATGTAAACCTTAGAGAAAATTTTTGTTAGCACTACTGCCACCTACATTTCCTCCAAAATAAAGCAAACTTTAACCAAAATCAAAAATGAAAAGCCACAAAATGAACTAAACTTTAACCAAAACCAAAATTAAAACCCATACAATCAACCAACAATTACACAAAAATATACACATAACCCAAACCAAACTTCAACCAAAATCAAAAATAAAAAACCAGAAATTTAACAAAAAATATATATACAAAGATTGCTACAAAATAGAAATGAGAGCTAGAGAGACTTACCTTGCTTTGGGTAGGGTTTGTGGTTTTGGGTAATATTTTTGTGTTTGAAATTTTGGAAAAAAATGGTGGGTTTTGAGTAAAGAAGAAGAGAGGAGGAGGGGAAATGGGTTAAGGAAGAGAGAGAGGGAGAGGGAGAGGGAGAGAAAATGTGGGTGAGAGGAAAACATCTGAAGCAAAGAAGAGGGAGACCAAAAACGAGAGGCCAAAATTGTGGGAAGGTGAAAAAAATAAGTGGGAAGTCTGAAAATTTTTAAGTGGTACGAGGGACCTATCCCAACGTTTTTGAGAGGCTGTCCCAACGCTTTTAGAAGCGCTGGAATAGGTGGACCCTATTCCAGCGCTTTTAAAAGCGCCGGGACAGCCTCTTTCATAAGGGAACGGAGAGACTGTCCCAGCCGCTTTTAAAAGCGGCTGGGACAGCTCATTCTCCATACGGAAATGGAGAGACTGTCCCGCCGCTTTTAAAAGCGCCGGGACAGGTCATTCTTATAAGGGAATGGGAAAGACCTGTCCCAGCACTTTTAAAAGCGTTGGGACAGCCCATTCTCCATACGGAAATGGAGAGACCTGTCCCAGCGCTTTTAAAAGCGCTGGAACAGGTCATTCTTATAAGGGAATGGGACAGAGACTGTCCCAGCGCTTTTAAAAGCGCTGGGATAGGTCGTTCTCATTCTCCATAATGGAAATCAGTAACCCTATCCCAGCACTTTTGGGCTTCCTATACCAGCGTTTTTGAAAAACGCCGCTATAGGCCTCCTATGGCAGCGCTTTGTAAAGCGCCGACAAAAAGCGCTGGTATAGGCTTATCTATTACGGCGGTTTGTAAAAACGCCGGGAAAAAAACGCTGGGACAGGACGATTTTTTTGTAGTGTTTAAATGATTTATTTCCTTATTTTTAATAATTTTTAGATCAAATTTGGTTCCTGTTATGGTTAGGTATTAATTAGGACTTATTTTAGAATATATTTTATTGTCCGCCAAGTTTTATGGAGCTCTTAAATAGGCCCCTAAGTGGACGTTTTTTTTCAAATTCTTTCTCCGATAGATTCCAGTTTATCACCTTATGAATTTAAGGTTTACTACCGAAAATTAACAGTTTAGTTTTTGTCTGTCAAGCAGAATATCATGTGTGCTTTCTTGAGACTTCCACAACATCAGTTACTGCCAGGCAACAGAATAGAAGAAGTGAAGCTAAGAGAATCCCACATGCTGCCATTGAGATCGACTTTGCTGCTGTGAGTTGCCAGCAATCAGAGGCAAAAGATATGATGTAATCTCAATGATACTGATGCTAAGTGGTACTTTGGGTTCTGTTATATACAGGGCCCAAGAGAACTATAGAAAACAGCAATGGGTTTCATTTTTTCTTACATAAACAGAATAAGTCAAAGGCCCAAAGCATTCATTGGCAATTAAATAACATGTGAAAGATCATTAGAGGAAACTCTTAGAGGAAATGGCCCTTAAGCATGTTGAAGGGGTGGGGCCAAGGGGTTGTGATGTGAGCGTATGTGTGACATAATAAGAGGGATATGGGATGGACCTATTTCCCTTTTTCCTTTTTTTTTTTTTTTTTTTTTTTGCCTGAATTAAAAAATGGTCTCTAGCATGGACTTATCAACCCTACACCACATGATGATAATGTGTAATATTATATGTACCACCGGAGCTTTGATAGGGCTATTATAGTTGGCACAACACAATTATTAATGCTCCACTAATCAAACTACTCAACGAAGTATCATGTGAAACAATATAATGACTCTTGCCCCAAATTATACCCATGGTTATTATTCAATTTAGTTTATGCATTGACTTTGTTTTCAAATGGGTGTAAGATTATGACTCTTGAGAATTTATTCAACGATTTTCCAAGTTGCATTCTTTTTTATTCTATGATATGGATTACCTTTTTTGTTCACAATAGCACAGATTTTTAACCTCAAATTTTCTGCTTATGATCGCACTAAATAAAGCTCTACTTAGTTTCAACCATTAACCCATCACACATACAAAGAAAGCATCCTATTGTTTGCTAGGGTATGCAACATGACATAGCATACAACCGCAATAATAAAAATTGTGGAATGTTGTGTGATGATTGCATTCAACCACAATAATAAAAATTAAGTCTTAATCCTAAATTTTTGAAGTTGGATAAGAGTCGGCTATATGTATTCTTTTCTGTCATTCTATTATATCCGTAATTAAATAATTTTTTTAATCAAAATTTAAATATAAAAAAAATCTCACTTTAAATTATTACCATATGCATTGAATTTTATTGCAGAAAGCCTTGTAGTTGAATTGGAACCTCTTGATAATTCTAACAGAGATGTTTAAGTTCAAATCCCCCTCTCCATTATAACTATTGAATTATGAAAAAATATGGAGAAATTTATTTATTTATTTATTTTTTAGATCAGCCTAATGGGCACAAAATTACTATTTAATGTAGCAACAATAGTAATTTTTCAAAAAACAGGAGACTAGGAGAAAGAAAAAAAAAAAAAACATGCTGATTAAATTTGCCAAGAGTCTTGTAGCTGAATTATTGACTCATTTCCATACACAAAGTGCTTGGAGTTCTTGAAAGGAGGGTGTTCGCAGGGTAAATAATATATTTTAATTATTTATCAAAAAAAAAAAACCCTTTTAGCCTCCTCAAAATTCTCACATTTTATCATAAATCCAACACTTTCAACCGATTAAATTATAAAAATTTAAAATCAAATCCATCACGTTCAACCAATTGTATTGCTTCATGATCATCTACCACATAAAAACCAACAATAATCAAGTGACTTTTCAGAGAAATATATAATGTCGTTTATTACATTGTATAACAGTTTTACGAATTCTCAGCCAAAAAAAAAAAAAAAAAGAGTTTTACGAATTTTATTGTCTTTTACAACATTACTAAGGTGAATGGTAGAAAGTTACAAAATATGTCAGGTGTTCCAACCAAGGGAAAAATACATGTATTAAATAAAGTTGGCTATATTAGCCTGAAGTACAGAAATAATGAAACATAATTTTCTATTTTTCTATTGGTCCAGAAATTAGAATACATAATACATAATACATGTATTTGTGCCCCACCCAGAGGGCAATTCTCATGGTACCTCTCTATCAGCGTAAAAAATTGAAAGCACTTTATGAATTAAAATGCTAACAGCGTATGTGCTAACTATATCCCAAAATAATTAGTCTAGTTAAAATTTAGATTTTTTATAAATATTTATAAAGCTCAGACTAACCTAATATATACCTGATGTACGACTCAACTCACACCACACAATACACCTATGTTGTAATAACTAAAAACAAAGAAAAGTTTTAATCATATCTAAGTTATACTCCAAAATGACTAGTCTAATTACAATTGATACTCCTTTTAAATTATAATGCCTATATCATACCAGTATATGTTTGATATGAAACTCGTACTCAACTATGTCAGTCAAGTACCCAAATCCACAGCATCACAAGTAGTAATGTATCTTTTCCTACTATTAATATTATATTAATTAGTTAATAAAACATTTGAAATTATTGAGATAAATTTTTTTTTTTTCGCTAACTATGTTCTCTATTTATGTATGTCAAATTTTTTTCCAAGAAGAATGTATCAAAAAAAAATCTTTAAAACAGTCATAATTCTACTGATATTTAAGTTTATGATTATCTATTTCTGAATTTTTATTGTTTTTGTTAAGTCCGAATTTAGTAAGGATGAGGTATAAAAATCATGTTTTACACCATCCAATAAAAAATTGACATATCAGTTTTTTACTTAAAACTCAATACATTCTACCACACCTAATAATAATACATCAACCTTTTACTTGCAATTTGAAATTTGGTATTTATTGAAATGTTATCCTCTATAATCAGATGTATTTATATTTGAATAATATGATGATGTAACATGGTATAAACCAAATAGTTTACATAAAATTCTTATAAAATTGAGTAAAATACTGGAGATACATAAAATAGCACAATTTTGTGCAACAACTTGCTACGTGGTGACTTGTGAGTAGTAGAGGTATAAAGATAGACTATATGGGGATACGCCTCTATAACTCCCAACTCACCACATAGCGAGTTATAGTAGCGAGTTATAGCACAAAATTGTGTCATTTATGTGTTTCAAGCATTACTCTATAAAATTTAACCTCTTTTATTATGTAAGTAAATAAATAAATAAATAAAGAAGTATCAATTAATGTTTGCCAATTGAGAAGAAAGCTACTCATATGAGATAAATCTCTCTCTCTCTCTCTCTCTCTCTCTCTCTCTCTCTCTCTCTTTTCTTTTTCTTTTTAGTTAGAGTGGAATAAAATGTTCATTCATTTTGCACAAAGGGAGATCATTATTTGCAATGAGATCATCGCGTGTCTTTTGGTTGTCATTCAAATTAGTAATATCATATAATAGAAACTCACGTGTCATCCAAAATATTAATATCATATAAAAATATTATGTGAGTTATGTCAGCTCTTTTTGTAAAGTCTCCTATTCTTGAATAAAAAATTTGTGATTCTATCTCTATCTACACAAAAAATTAATTGGTATCTTACTAATCATAGGTTGAAATTCTCCCTCTAAAATATATATTGTAGGACCCAATAATTTATGGGCCAGGCCCACTTGTTCATAGGGAGTCCACAGGCCCAAGCCGAAAAAGATTATGGCCCGAGCTCAAAAATATAAGGCCGAAGATGGCCCAGAGATGCAGCCGAGGACAGTTTAGTCATCGGCAGACCCAAAGCTCCCTTAAGAAGGGGTAAAAAAGAGCTATAAGAACAAATCCGTGAGGAGATCTAAAATATCTTGAGAAAGTTACCCTTATTACCCTTCCTTGATAAGACTCTGCACCTAACAGAGTAGTATTCTTCTGATTTATCAACCATCTCCAACAATGCGGGATTAGGGGCGGGACAAATATCAGTCTTGGAAAGGTTGACCCTACACGTGGACGAAGGACAGCAAACGTGGGATAGTATAAAAGAAAACGTAAAGTAATAAAAGCGAGAGAGGGGGATCCCATCTCACCCGGAGGAAAAACTCCAAGGATGAGAATGCCCGGCCAATGTATGCACACCAACACAAAAAAAACCCACCGTCGGGTAACCGGGGAAAAACATTAGTGCTCCTCGGACATGATCCGAGGAGTCCAATCCCTTAGGTTACAAAGTTGTAGGGCTTGGATGTCCGATCAAGCCCTTTCTTACCCGAGTCCCCCTAAAGTCCGATCCGGACCAACGCCCTGTGACCAAACGCTAGCCTTTCAAGCCCACTCTCTACAAATCATATTATGAGGGATCTTTCACGTGCAAGCCCAACATCATTATTGAGCCGTTAAATAATCGTGTCCCTACAATTGGCGCCGTCTGTGGGAAGGCTTGCGCGTTGGCACTGGTGGCGCATGAGTCGACTCTCTAACAAGCAGAGATTCGCGGGTTCTTCCCCATCTCCGATGACCTACAGTTGTCGCTCCGATATAAACTTGTGCCAGGGCTTACATCCTGTAGTGCCAACGGCACGGGCAGCTCTAGGGGCTTCCGACCTTAAGTCAGCTCTCCCCGTCATGACCAAGGGGCTGACCTGCGAAAAAAGCAAATAAGTACTCAGAAAAGTTTTGGACAGAACCTAGGCCTTGCATGGTCCTCGGACTCAAGCCTATGGGGAAACCAAGTACACAAAAGAAATAACATAAGTTTTGGACAGAACCAAGGCCTTGCATGGTCCTCGGATTCAAGCCTCACGGGAAACCAAGTACACAAAAGAAAGAACATAAGTTTTGGACAAAACCAAGGCCTTGCATGGTCCTCGGACTCAAGCCTATGGGGAAACCAAGTACACAAAAGAAAGAACATAAGTTTTGGACAAAACCAAGGCCTTGCATAGTCCTCGGACTCAAGCCTATGGGGAAACCAAGTACACAAAAGAAAGAACATAAGTTTTGGATAGAACCTAGGCCTTGCATGGTCCTCGGACTCAAGCCTATGGGGAAACCAAGTACACAAAAGAAAGAACATAAATTTTGGATAGAACCTAGGCCTTGCATGGTCCTCGGACTTAAGCCTATGGGGAAACCAAGTACACAAAAGAAAGAACATAAGTTTTGGACAGAACCTAGGCCTTGCATGGTCCTCGGACTCAAGCCTATGGGGAAACCAAGTACACAAAAGAAAGAACATAAGTTTTGGACAGAACCAAGGCCTTGCATGGTCCTCGGACTCAAGCCTATGGGGAAACCAAGTACACAAAAGAAAAACATAAGTTTTGGACAGAACCTAGGCCTTGCATGGTCCTCGGACTCAAGCCTATGGGGAAACCAAGTACACAAAAGAAAAAACATAAGTTTTGGACAGAACCTAGGCCTTGCATGGTCCTCGGACTCAAGCCTATAGGGAAACCAAGTACACAAAAGCACAATCGGAGTTCCCTACTTCTCAGTCAACCGCTCGGATGGATTATTTAGAGATTATCGGTCTCGGACGGTATTCACGCGCTTATCACAGAATATTCAACTATTACCCCGGTTAGTTTCCTAAGTTTGATTTACTATGAATTATCGTCATAATGCCTGGTAGTATTGGTAAATTAGAATTAGTTAGATTACGTTTCAAGGTATCCTGCTCTAAATATCCTTGAAGAAACACACACATGGAGCACACCCATTCACAAAGTAGTGTTGCCAAAAGATCAGTATTCAAAACATGTAAATAAATTTCCATTTTTACTAAAACAAAGAAGTAGTACAACAGTACTATGAAAAGCTGGAATCAACTTATGTTAAAACTCACTACATAATTGAAAAGGAAGATACAAAAAATAAAACAAAGCCGAGGAGCAAGACAAACGAGAGGTTGGCTTCTAAAGCTAACCACATAATCAAAAGAAAGATACAAAAGAATAAAACAAAGCCGAGGAGGTGGCACAGAAGAGAGGTTGGCTCTCGCTTCAAGACCTCATTCTTCCTCAATGCTTTTACATGCCCATAACTCAGGCAGCAAAAGAACCCAGACTGGGGCCCGCAACCTCGAAGAAAAGGTGCAGAGAGAACCCAACTTGAGCCTCGACACCGCCTGAAGGAAAGGTGCAGGAAGCTGGAAGTTGAGGAGCTTTCACCAAAAAATTTGCCTGCAACAAGGCAGGAGGCGCTGATGGCGGAGAATCTTTTTCTTCGACACACCAAAATTCTGGCATGAACGTAACCACGCTTCGGATTTTGACTAAAAGAGGGAGAGACACCCTTTCCCCTCGGTCGAAACGGAGTATTCTCTTGAACTTATGCTTCCCTTGCCCGTACCTCACTATTTTGAGTCTTAGAAGGACACGGCGCACGTGGCGGAGAGAGTTCCTTCTCCCCAACCCTCGCCTCAAACATGTTATGCTAAGGGAAAATGGCACTGAATATAGGAGTTGTGATTTGGGAGGAAGCTAAAGGATTTATATGTAGGTAAAGCAACTGTCTCTCCCATTTATTTAAGAGGATAAGGTGGTGGCATTTAATTCACGCAGCGTCCCAAGGGACGCTACAGACAAAATGGCTCTGGCTCAATTTTCAACGCCAACTACAACCACAAGATTAAAGGAGCCTCGTAAAGGCGCACCTCGAACACTGGGATGTCAAAGAATACCGCGTGGCCAAAGACTGCAGAAATACCTCTTAATTCGTGGGCCTAGTGAATTCGCGGCCCAGGCCCGTTCTGCATGAGGGCCTGGGGACTATGGCCCACGCCGAGGAATAGCCGCCGAGGACAACCTCCTGCTCGGCGCCCGTGAAATACCCGAGGAAAGGGAGAAATTGAACTCAAAAAGTTTTGGACAGAACCAAGGCCTTGCATGGTCCTCGGACTCAAGCCTATGGGGAAACCAAAATCTTGGAAAAGGAACCAAGGCCTTGCATGGTTCTCGGACTCAAGCCTATAGGGAAACCAAGTATTGGAAAAAGAACCAAGGCCTTGCATGGTTCTCAGACTCAAGCCTATGGGGAAACCAAAATCTTGGAAAAAGAACCAAGGCTTTGCATGGTTCCCGGACTCAGGCCTATTGAGACACCAACTACTCGGATGAGGGAAGTCCTCGGCTCAAATACTGTAAAATATTCAGGCAAGTAAAAGCGTTAGGATGATGGCGGGACGCCCCACTATTCGGTAGCCTAAGGGGGTTGTTCATTTTTGCGGGTGATATATCTTCGAATGATTACTTCCTACACCGCATAGAGCATCCAGTTCTAATCTTGGCATTGTTTTGAGTAAGTATCGTTATTCACAAGTAGGCATAGCTATATCAAGCAATTCTATTAAAATTATGATGACATTTTTTTATTAGCAAGTATTTTGTCCTTAGTTGTCATTGATTCCAAATACTATACTATTGTGCCGAGCAGCGCTTGCAAACTTGTAAAAACATAGAAAACAAACACAAAGTAAAACAACAATAATTTTTATTAATATGAAAAATTATTACAACGTACAAAGAGGGGCTTAAACAAGCCTATACAAAAGGTGAACTGCCGAAGCAGCAATAACATCCGCAATACGAATAGGTAAACAGTCAGGTGTCTTTTATACTCGTCTTCAAAGTCTCTCCGATCTCCGCCTCAGTATTGCTCATATTGAGAGAAGAACCTTCTTTAGAAAAAGATGAAGGAGAAGGAAGAAGAAAAGGAAGGAGAAGGAAGAAGAAGATGGAGGAGATGAATGAGGAAGATGGAGGAGATGAATGAGGAAGATGGAGGACATGAGTAAAAGAAGGAGGAGAAGAAAAGAGAAGAGATGAAAAGGAAGAAAGAGAGGCAAAGGGAGGCGCCGGTGAACAAAGAGAGGAAGAAGCAGGAGCACTTAGTTCCCGCCCCGATCCCCGACTCCTAACACACTGGTGCCATGTTAGATATGCTCATGAGAGAGCGGGTGGTGGTGATAATGGATGTCCTTGACTCGGTCACGCCGAAAGTGAGATGTGACGAGTCCCCGCTTCGGATTTTGGCTGAAAGGGAGGTGAGACAAATCTTGAGTCTCCGCCATCCTTGCCCCGACCGAGCCATTTCGAACTTTATTAGGACATGGTGTTTTTGGGAATTGAATGGCTTCTTCATGGCTTACTACTATGGTGAACGTATTATCGAGTAAGGTATAACCAGAGGGAAGAAGTGAACTCTGGGAGGAATCTGAGGGATTCAGGTATGAGAGAATCAACTTTTGTCTTCTCTCTTTATATAGGGGACGAAGAAAAGGGTACATAATACGTTCGGATCTCCAGGGAAATCTGCAAACACGAATACGCCCGTTTTCGTTCCCCCACGCCATCAATAACCGTTAAACCGGGAGGTCTCGTAAAGGGAAGATATTAAAGACGCGCTCGGATAACCAAACGGCATAAGGGCATCGTGCACAAATTAAGGGGAACATCTCAGAGACCAAAGACACTCCCGGGCGGTGAAGAGTCGCCGGCGTCGTCAAGGGCTGAAATAAATGAGCCATAATAAAGGCTCAGTATTACAAAACCCACCTTTCCAACCAAGATGTTGGATGAGGAAGGGTTTTGAGGGGCTATTGTGGGGCCCAATAATTTATGGGCCAAGCCCACTTGCTCATGGGGAGTCCACAGGCCCAAGCCGAAAAAGATTATGGCCCAAGCTCAAAAATATAAGGCCGAAGATGGCCTAGAGATGCAAATGAGACAGTTTAGTCCTCGGCGGACCCAAAGCTCCCTTAAGAAGGGGTAAAAAGAGCTATAAGAACAAATCCGTGAGGAGATCTAAAATATCTTGGGAAAGTTACCCTTATTACCCTTCCTAGATAAGACTCTGCACCTAACAGAGCGGTATTCTTGACTTTATCAACCATCCCCAACAATTCTGGGATTAGACCGACGGGACAAATATCAGTCTTGGAAAGGTTGACCCTACACGTGGACGAAGGACAAAGAAACGTGGAATAGTATAAAAGAAAACGTAAAGTAATAAAAAGGAGAGGGGGATCCCATCTCACCCGGAGGAAAAACTCCAGGGATGAGAATGCCCGGCCAATGTATGCACACCAACACAAAAAAAACCCACCGTCGGGTAACCGGGGAAAGACATTAGTGCTCCTCGGACATGATCCGAGGAGTCCAATCCCTCAAGTTACGAAGTTGTAGGGCTTGGATGTCCAGACTCAAGCCCTTTCTTACCCGAGTCCCCCTAAAGTCCGGTCCGGACCAACGCCCTGTGACCAAACGCTAGCCTTTCAAGCCCACTCTCTACAAATCATATTGTAAGGGATCTTTCACGTGCGAGCCCAACATCATTATTGGGCCGTTAAATAATCGTGTCCCTACATATATATATATACACACACACGGAAGAAAGCACATACCCAGTTAGTTTTAAAATAGTCCAGCAATAACAACTTATTACTTAAAATTTAGTATAAAAATACTATGAATATAACATTTCTCAATTTTAAATCCTAATTCCTAGAATAGCATTGCTGACACATAATTCTTGCACCTATTTTCCTAGAGGTCCCAAAATTCATAATACATGTATTAGTGCCCCCTGCCAGTGGACATATAAAAACATTGTGTTCCTACCAAGGGAAAAAAGCACTTGCCCAGTTGACTTTGACATAGCTATCTACGGCCTTGAATCATAAATTCTAGCAAAAATATATTTTAATATTTAAGAGGTTTGCCGAAAAGTCTTATGCTAAATTTACAAAGTTATATATTTATAACATTTTTACAACAAATCATAAATGATAAGTTGTTATTGGTTATAATTTGAATCCACCAATAAAATTATTTTTTTGTCCAACAATAAGAATTAGTAACAATCTGCTACTTAAAATTTGTTATAAAAAAAATTATAAATATGAAATTTCTCAATTTAAATCATAATTCCTAGAATAGTATTGTTAACACGTAATTCTTGAACCTATTAGAGTTGTAGTAGTACAATGCAACAAAGTTTTTGCACCTATTTTAATAAAGGTTCTAAAATTAAAATTCACGATATACGTATGTATTAGTACCCCCTGCCAATAGGCAATTCTTAAGGACTAGTTGGATTGAAGGAGAGAAAGTGGAATAAAGTAGAGTTAACCGGTAATTCTACTTTACTCTATTCATCTTTACTCTTTATTTCCCTCCCTCAATCCAAACCGACCATAATGCATTATTAAAAATGAGGATCTATGACCTTATACAATGACCTTACTATCTAAAACTTCCCAATCAAAATTATCATGCACCATAGAAAAGTGGGTAATTCTCTCAAGGTACATGTCGTACGTGTTTCATAGTTTATCTCAGAAATCGCATTGTTTTTGAGCACTTCCCCTAATATTATGCTACCTCTACCAGCGTAAAAATTAAAAACACCTAAGTGATAGGTATCAGTTAGTATGCTTTAGAGTGGCAATAAATTAAGCAAGTTTAGGCTTCAAAATTACTTTCAGACATAAAAATGAATTTTTGTGAAGGTTTTTTTTTAAATATTATTTCAAAGTTAAAAAATAATAATGGGTGAAGGAAGATTTGAATTATAGATTTATATGTTGGAAACAGCAAAATTTATATGAATTGATTTATTTACCCTTTTTTTAGAAACAATTGATTTATTTACCTACACCTTTTCATTGCTATCGGTTACTCTTTTTTTTTTAGAAACCGTTCCTCCATGTTTAGCAAACTCAACACATAATAGATAGACATCTTTACATACCCTTTCAAAGAGAAGATATTTACCATATATAACAAAAAGACATACTTTGTCATGGCCATCAACTTTTTTTTTTTTTTTGAGGAGAATCATGGCCATCAACTGCAATGTGCTAATTAAATATACTATTTAAGCTTAATGGACCATGTGCTAACAAGTTGGGAGACCTAGGGTGGTACAAAATGGAATTAGAAGAGCAACAATTTGGTTGGTCCACCTATAACCATAATAGAAAATCCAATAGAAAAAACTTCAAGTGAGCCAACCATACTAAATGCCTTTTGGACTGTACCCCTCTTGAAAACTCTATAAAAGGGAGCAATGTCTTGTGTTGAGGCAACAAACACTTAATACAAACACAAAATATTAACAAAACATAAACCGTGTAAGGTAACAAAATGAGGTCTGTCATGAAGTCAATGTTCTTTCCTCCTGATCAGCCTATTCGCTACAACTAAAGCAGCAGCTGGCGCTGCCTTATGTGCTGATGTGGATGCAGCTCTCCAGACCTGTGATACTATTTTCAAAACTGGAAACCTGAACGATCCCTCGCTTGATGGATGTTGTGCAGGCCTCAAGAAGATCGCAACCATTTCGGCCACAATCGGGGCCAAAGCAGCATGTCAATGTGTCCATGCGGCACTAGGTATTGCAGCCAATCCAACTTCAGTCGCTGTTGGTGGTGGTGTTGGAATCTCCGCCCAAGTGCCGGAAAAATGCGGTATCAATCTTGGCTTTAGCATAGATGCTACGGTCGGTTGTTAAAATTAATAATGGGCTATATATATTTACTAGTACTAGAAATAAGACTGTTGTTGCATGTGTATGGTACGGCAGCCAAAAATACTAGCTAGCTAGCTAGTTTAGTTATGCACTGAATAATGGGTTATGTGGCTCCAAGGATGGCCTTTGTACCCCACAGGAAGATTGTTTTAGCAATCTAGCTGCAATAATAAATGTATCTGTATGATCAACTGGTAACGAATAATAAAGAGAAGTGTTTTGTCTTTCTGGGCATCACTACATGGCTATGTTATTTCGAGAACCAAAATTTCATCCCACATGGTGTGTATCAGTGTCAGAGAGAAGAGACAAAATGCTAATAATAAAATGCTCAAAAACAGGTTCCCATTTTTCCAACATAATTTCCTTCCAAGTTATCTCTTCAAAATTGTTCATCACGCATTATGGTCCTCTGGCATACGTCAAAATGGTGACGGAGCCAGCTTAAATATAAAATTTATAAAAAAAATATCCAAAGAATAACCTACACACAAAATATATATTTGTAACATTTTATTTATTTATTTTAGAAATGCTATTTTCTACATATAACAAAGTATACGTATAAAATTAACTAGTCGCTAACCCATGCGATGCACGGAAAAACTATTGACTCTGAAAAAAATGAAGAAATATTTACCTTCTATACTTTTCCATAATTTAAAAGTGTTGTCTAACATTGAACGTTATTAAATTGCAAGTACATAGTTACTGAAACTTACAAAGTAATTTACAATTCTTAAATTAATAAAGCAAAACTTCCAATAATTATATATACACCACTTAAAACTAATATAAACTACAAATATATAAACAAATGCCATGATATGAGGAAGATACACTAAGTTTCAAATCTGAGTAGCAATATAACTTTCTCGTAGTAATAACAATATAGACAATTCAAAATTATAATACCTAATTCCATTATCTTTATGTTGAATCCATACAAATAATTAATTGAAATTAATCCAAACAAATAATTAATCAACCAAAAATCATAGCTTTTAATAAGAAAACAAAAAATCACATGAACCTAAATAAAAAGCATTTAAGGTGAAGAATTAAGATCAACATATGGAAGAAAATTAATTCTAAATATAACAAAAGAATAAGATAGAAAGAAAATCACAGGCACATATGAAAGCAAATAAAAAATTCGACATAAAAGATAAAATTCATTAATAACAATATAAATAAATATCCACATATGTTGAATTGAAATTTTATTAATAATAACAATATAAACAAATTTGACATAAAATTCATTAATCAAAGAAGAAAGTTGAATTTTTGTTTTTGAGTCTTATCAGAATCTTTGTTTTTATATAGATTATCAACGTTTGAGTTTGAATTTAAGTTGGAATTATTAGAAAGATAAAGTTTTACTCATTGTTAAGTTTTGATTAAACAAAAATAATTTTGTTTTAAAAAAATGATAATGATGAGTTTAAGTTTAAGTTGGACTTGTTAAATAAATAGAGTTTCACTCCTTATTAAGTTTTGACTAAACAAAAATAATTTTATTTAAATAAAATGATAATAATGAATATATATATGTGATCAATCCTAACGAATATCTTAAAACATCTATAACCAACCACAAAAAATATATTAGATCATGATTTAGTTGTTGTGGTTGAGGATTATATTTAAAAAAAATTAAAAACAGTACTTAAAAATTAAAAATCAAGCCTACAAAACCACCTAAACAGCTCAATTTTTGGAGTGGCTTGAAAACAATGGTTAACGTTTGGTTGTGTGAATGCATATTAAACTTAAAATAATTAAAAGTTAGTTTTGCTTATCTATATATAAATTATGAGGATTAATTTTGCTTATCTATATATAAATTATGAGGAAAACAGTTTTTGAGCACTGATTTTTATAATACGTTATAGTGAAAATGTGTAGAATAAAAAACAAAAAAACATGGAAATCATAAGAGTATGAACCTTCAATTATGTCGTCTTCGTCTTTGTCATCATCTCTTTCAATTCTCTGTTTCTTCTAAACCTTCATGCTTCCTACCATGGCTTTAATTTGCCGTGTGTGTTTTCTTTGTGAAAATTTTAATGAGTATGAAGTTTTGACCTTGGCAAGGGTTTATATTTGTTGAAATTTTTGTTATAGAATTTTAGTTGAATTAGAATTTTCAAGCTCTTGAACCATATATCTAATAGAATTTTATTTAAACTAAACTATTGTAACACTGGATAAGATAATTACACATTAAAGAGAAATAATAAATATAGAAAATATAAAACCTAAAATAAAAAGAATCTAAAATAAAAATAAAAATAAAATAGTGATGACGTGGAAAATTGTGGGAGCTTAAGAGGTTTCAGTTTTATATATATATATATATATATATATATATATATATAGATAAAAATAAAAGATTTTTAATTCCTAACTATGAAATCAACTTTTATTATTTCTTTTAAAATATTTTAAAAAATGTTTATATATCTCTAATTTTCTAAATTAAAAAAATCAAGATTTTTTTTATTAAAAATATTTACTTATATAGTTCTAGGATATACTATTAGAACTCCGTAATTAAACGTGTTTGGGCAAAAATAGTACTAAGATGGGTGACCTCCTAGAAAGTTCTCGTGTTGCCCCCTTTTCTTTTTATGAGTTCTAGTTAGCTGAACTAGTACAGTCTCTCCGATGGTTAAATAAGAGATCAGAAGTTCAATCTTTGCTTACACCAAAAATCGATTAGTGTATTGGTGCGATAATAAAAAGCTATCATCAGAAGCAGATATCATAAGTTGAAACTTTCTCAAAAAAAGGTATAAGAGTAATTAATGGAAAGAAATAGTGCATTTATAATATATAACTTTTTCTATTTTATGAAATAAATTAAATACACTTTAAATTAATTTGTTATTTATAATATAAGAGTAATTAGAGGAAACAAAAATGAATTTGCATGTTTTTAGTTAAGATATAGGGGTCATTATTTAAAATTTATATCTAAAGATAAATTTGTTCAACATATTACTTGAAGTCATCCATACAATTTCTATATAAAATGTGATGTAGATAGTAATCAATCAAAATTTCTACATTATTCATCCCACAAGTTTGAAAATGACTATTACCTAAAAAGTTACATCATATAACTTCCACATCTCCTAGAAAACAAGCTTGCAATCATATGTGTTTATATATATATATATATATATATATATATATATATATATATATATGCCTTATACATTTTATGCAGATTTTTCTTTTTCTTTTTCTTTTAAGGTAACACCTTACTTTTCTTTTTGCGCATGTGCTACACTTTATCGAGCACAAAATCTTATGATATACACTAAGGTGTTCATGATTGGCTAGTAAACAATGGTGAGATGGTTGTTTATGGCTTTCTCTTAGGACTTTTTAATCCTTATAATCAAAAGAATGTGACTTCAAAATTAAGAGCATGTGATTAAAAACTATAAACAACTCACACAAATAGCCACTACACAGCACAAACAAGCAAAGTGCATAAAAATAAACTCATCCAAGCTAACCAAGTTACATAATCCTGAAATGAAAATTTCATAGGCCAACCTCAACTACACATTTTGAAGATGTATAATACAAAAAATAAAAATCTTTTTAGATTTTCAAAATTTTAATGACCAAAAACAAAAAGTATATATTATGCTAAATAAATAAAATGCAAAAGCAATGTATGACAGTGCTAAACTAAGCTACAGAGGGTACACAAACAAAAAATATCAATTTCTTAATTAACCAATGAGTACATGTACAAACTAGTACATACTCATACAAACTCGTAAATAGTTTATGCGCTCAGTTAAGCAACACATAAATTTTATGTTTCTCCACAATATCAAGCATCTTCTAAATCAAGAGAGAGATATCATAATTCATGTAATCCTCAAGAAAAATAAAACAAGACACAAAATTAAATTTTTGTCTTTTTGAAAATTTTTCAATGTTTTTGGATTTTTGAATAATCAAAACAACCTAAGAAAATAAAACAACCAAAAACAAAAAGTAAACATGTCCACAAATAATTAAAAGAATTAAATTAAAGACAAGTAAACAACACTCACGTTAGCAAGTCTTTTATCACCCATATAGCACGAGTCTTAGGCTTTGTAGGTAAAAAACCATGAGAAGCAGAGTATATTTGAGGGATTGTAAACTTCTTCCGAGAGAGACTGAAATCCTGCAATTTCCTTTTACAAGCCAACAAGCTTAAATTTTTCAAAAACATATAAAACAATTTATCAAGACTTATGGCGGGAAAAAAATCATCACATATCCTAGACTGAAACACAAAATGTTTATGTTTCAATTTATGACAATTAGGACTAATGTAACCGGAGACACTACAAAAGTGACAAACAGGAACAAATTTAGAAACAGTAGTATTCCTAATAGCAAATCTAGTACCCGTTTAGGTAATGATGAAAAGCTTGACTTATTGCGTCTGCGTTTCTTTTTTTTTTTTTTTTTTAGCCGCGCATTCCTATGGCTATTGGCTCTTTCCAGTGGGTCTCATGCACTGTTCACGAGACCCACAAATATCTTTTTTCAACAAAACTTTTATTAAAAATGGGTCTCATGGCACTATTTACACGTTTAAAAATTATTTTGCTACAATATTTTCAATTTTCAATAAAACAAGCGATATCCAAACACACTCCTAGTCTTAGATTTTGGTTTTTGCCTCAACAAAGAACAATTTGGTCTAATATGACCAACAACACCACAAAGGTGACAAGTAGGCACAAAAATAGATTTCTTTTACACACTAGCAATAGGTTTAGACTTAGGTTTAGAAATTTCAACGTCTACATAAGAACTTTTACCTTTGTCTAATCTAGCAAAATAAGCCTTTTCTTTATTATTCCTCGTGAAAGGAGGGATATAAACTTTTTCAGCTTTAGGCTTAAGAGAAATAGAAACATACGTTATCAACAGTAGGCTTGGCACTAGTCAAATTTTCAAGTTTAGCTTTAGACTCAACTAACTCTTGTTCCAAGCTTTCATCTTTTCATCTTGAGAGGAAATTTGATTTCTCAAAAATTCATTCTTTTTCAAGATTAGCCAATTTTAACTCTTCTTTAAATTTCTTAGCAATTTTTAAAGATTTAGATAATTCCTTACGAAGAGTTTCACAAGCATAAAAAAGATTAACAGAAACAATAGTGTCTTTTTTATTCAAAACATCACAATCAAAAACAATAAGACAATGAGTCTGTTAGTGATGAGAATGAAAACTTCATTACTTTCACTGTTATTGCTGTAGTTGATGAGAGTGTTGCTGTTGAGGAGAACCCTTCTAATGGGGAACTCTCTAAGGATGCAGATTTACAAGAAGCCTACAATAAATTTTGCAAAGTTGCTGCAAAGAATGCTATGAATGTTGATTTAGACTTAAAGAAAATTGCATCTCTTGAACTTGAAAAGAAAATTTTGCTTGTGAAACTGTTTGATGCTAATGAATTGTTGAATAATGTGAAAGGCGAGAACATGCTTTTGCTTGATAAAATTAAGAACTTGGAACTTGAATTATCTGTTGCTAGAGAACAAACTAATATGTCTGCAAGCTCTAAACTTAATCACATGCTGAGTGTTCAAAAGTCTCCCTCCGACAAAACTGGGTAGGTTTTGTAGAAAGCATCTCTCGTGCTCGAACCTCATTCCACAAACTTTGTTCCTTCTTCTGAACCCCCCGTGAGTGAGGTTGTCAAACCTTCTGTGAGTGAGGCTATTAAATCTGTTGAAGTTACACCATCTAGAAAAATTAGGGTTAATCTTCAAGAATCTAAACCTAAGACTCCTAACCCTCCTAAGAGCAAGTTGCATGATAAGCCTGCATGGGTTTGTCATTTTTGTGGAAAGTCCGGGCACATTCGTCCAAACTGTTTCAAGTTGCAAGCTACTAAGCGAGCAAATAAACCAAAAGTACCTGTGTCTCAAGCACAAGATCCTATGGTACTCATTGGCGAGTTGGTAAAGGTTTTAAACCTTTATTCCAATCCTGGAGTTGCTCAGAATTCTAATGTGAATAAGAACTCCAATGCTCGAGGTGCATCTAAAAAGTTTTAGATGCAAAAGGCTCAATCTAATTAAGTCTTTTCGACATGGTCCTTGTGCTTCATCGCTCTATTCTTGGTGACCATTCTTCTTTGTTATTTTTGTTTTTTGTTGTTTTTGTTTCTAGGATTTGAATTGCATAACACGCATGCATTTCATTCTAGGATTGATTTTGTTTCTTCTTTTCAAAATAAAAATTAATAATAATAAAAAATAAAAAAATAAAAAAGGAAGGAAAAAGGAAGCAAAATGTGTTTTGTATTATTTTTCTTGGATTTAAAATCAAGGTTGGCCAATTTATTTTTACATAACATGTTTATGTACTTTGTTTAGCTTGGATGAGCTTATTTATTACACTTTACTAGTTAAAGCGTTGTAATACATGTTGTGTGGGACGATGTTTATAGTTTTTGATCACGTGATCTTGATCTTGAAGTCACATGCTTTTGATTGTCGGACTTGAACTTATTGAGAAATGCATAAATAACTATCTCACCACTGTTTACTAGTCAATCATGAACACCTTAATGCATATCGTAAAATTTTATGCTCGAAAAAGTGTAGCACATGCACAAAAAGAACATAAGGTGTAGCCTCGGTTTAAATACTAAAATTGGTGTGTACATTATTGGACTTTAATAACTTCACAATCAAATAAAATTGATGTGTACATTATCTCGGCTATTATTAATAAGTTTCTGATCAAATAAAATTTGTGTGTACAATATAAGGCAAATCAAGAAACTTACATGATTGCAAACTTTTATTCTTGGAGATGTGAGAGTTATATGCTGTAACTCTTTAGGTGATAGTCTCTTTCAAATCTATGTGATGAATTTTGTAGAAATTGTGCTTGATTTCTATTTACATATCATCTCACATGTATCTCGGGTTTTTGCTAGTTATACACACTATGCAAGTTACTCTTTGCTAAACTTTGTACATACTATTGTGTGTGATTTTGGTTTGGCCAACGAAGTTTGAAAATTCCTTGAATTTTATGCAAAATGTGTATGAAGTCCGAGAATTTAAGGAGAATTGTTTGAAATTTTTAATTTTGGGAAAACTAGGTTCAAAACAAGTGTTTTTGAAAAGCATTTCATCTCATACTCATGCATTTTATTTTAAAAATACTACGCTTTGAGGAGTTTCTGCATAAAATTGCTTTGTTTTTCAAAAAATTGGTTTTTCCAAAATTTCGATCAATCGAACCTATTTCTCGATCGATCAAAATTGCGATTAAAATTTTGGTTTCGATCTGTGTGTTTTGATCGATGCTCGATTGGTTTTGGATCAATCGAAGGCATTTTCGATCGATCGAATCTAATTTTCGATCAATCGAAAGTCGTATAGAGAGTTTTTTAAAACCTTTGTTTCTCACGTGTTTTGTCACTTTCAAACTATTTCAAAAACTCTTTTCTCTCTCTATTCGATTGGTCCAAGATTCCTAGCAAGATTTTTGTCGTTTTCTTCAAAATTTCTTCAAGGGTTTTTGTCTTCATACATCGATAAGACCTTTTTACCCTTCTTTTTCAATTTATTTTCATTATTCATGCATTTTTTCATGCATTTAAGGGATATTTTCGAACCTTGAAAAATTTGGGGATTTTGATGATTTAAGCTTTTTCTTTCACAATTGATCAATGGGTTTTTATTGTGGGATGTTATAAAATTGTTCCATGTGAATTAATTTGATCAATTTGATGAATTGGGAATTTTTAATTTTCTAGGGCTTGAAAGTACCTGAATTGGGGTTTTTGTTCAATTTGGTTTAAATTGATGAAATTGGCTTGTTAGATTGATTCATTTTATCATTATAATGTGTTATCTATCTTTTGTAATGATCAATTGATCAATTTCTTGAAAATTGTACAAGTGGTTTTTCAAAATTTTGGGGTTTTTGATATAAACTCTATGCTCAAGTCAATTTTGTGATTTTAAAGTTAAATTGAACTTATTCTCACTACATTAGGGCATGCATCATTTGATTATACTATTCATGCATCATATAGATTGTTATTTTCTATATTGTTTTATGCTAACTTGCGATCTGCCCTTGGTTTTTCTTGTTTCCTTTTTGGTTCTTTTCTGTTTGTCTTGTCCTTTCCTTAGCATCATGCCTAGGAAGACTAGAGCTAATAGGACCTCCACTTCTTCTCCTTCCCCCACCTTTGATAGTGAGAGATTCTTGAGTGAGAAAAACCAAGAAAACTTTGAGAAGCTTAACCTTAAGAGAAACATTTGGGCTAAGCGAAAGGTTCTATTAGATGAGCTAGATGGTGAGATTAGGAGAAAATTTGAGTGTAGGGGTTGGCTTCCTCTGCTAGACATTTCTCATCCTCCTTCGACTACCTTGATTAGAGAATTCTATTCGAACTTCTCTGTCCACTCCTATGATGCCAACACTTTAGTGAGGAGTTGAATCTTGGGTGTAGGGTACACCATTACCCCTTCGGTAGGGGCTGATGCCCTTGGGGTGCCATTGGTCCAGCATCCGGTTTATCCTTATGATGAGTCTCCACCCCTTGATGACATTATGTCATTTATTACTGGTACTTCTATCCGGTGGGGTTCCGATCCTCGGATCACCTTTCATGAGTTGACTGAGACTTATTATCTCTTTTTTTGGATTTCTTGCCATTCCATTTGGCCTATCTCTCATCCGCACACCATTCCTTTGGAGAGATGTGCGTTTTTGTATGCTCTTGTTTTTTATGCTCCTATAAGTTTTCCTCATCTTTTCATTCACTCTTTGATTAAGGTTCATAGGAATAGTTCTACTGCTCATGCTCTCTTCTTCCCCATTTTTATTCACCGAATTCTTTTACATCTAGGTTTAGTTGAGTTTCCGACTTCCGAGCCTGTCCATATCATAGCTCCCATAAATGCCACCTTTCTTAGGCAGAGGGCTACTCGGATGAGAGCTAGCTCTAAACGTCCTAAGGTTGAGCCTTCCAGTGTTGCACCTCCTCCTCCCTCTTCTACAAGTAATACTATAGCCGAGGAGTCTATAGATCTTGCCGCTACTGTTGTTCCTCCACCTTTTTCCTCGGATGATTCGGACATTCAACGTATGTTGGAGACTGTCATGACCGTTCAGATGGCTCATGGTCAGATTTTGGTGGACATCTTTGTCGAGCTTCGTGCTTTGCGAGCAGATTTGGAGCATCTTCGACGATCGCCTCCGCCACTTCCTTTTGATGATGGATTATGATTGCCCTTTGGCATTCCGTCACAAAAAAGGGGAGTACATTCATGCTTTGTGAGCGGATTTGGAACATCTTCGACGATCGCCTCCGCCGCCTCCTTTTGATGATGGATTATAATTGCCCTTTGACATTCCATCACAAAAAAAGGGAGTACATTTGTAGAGGGTTTTTGTAGTTAGGGGGAGATTATATTGTATCTAGGTGCTTCATTGTGTATTTACATTTTTGGCACTTGATGTATTCTTTGTTTTGAGTGGGTTATTCATGATAGGAGGAGATACATTGATTGTATATGTGTCTTGTTTCACATTGCTTATTGATTTATATTTATGAGGTTATTGATAATATATGTCTTTATTTTGTGTTATGTGAAATCAAGAAGTTATTTATGTTTTACTTGTATTTTCCACATATGCATTTATGCGTTTGTTGAGTATTTCAGGAAATATACAAATTGATTGATCGTCTTCTTTGTCTACACTTGCAACTAATAGATAGTAGTTAGGTTGAATTTGTTATGTTGGGCAATATTTTTGTAATAGGCTGTTTTTGTAAACTTTGAGCATTTTTGTTTAGTTTGTGTTTTCTCACGGATTGCCAAAGGGGGAGTTTATTGGGTTATAAGACTTTAGATTTAAATGTATTAGAACTTCAATTTGTATTGTTGGCAAACCTTGATCAAAACGTTTTAGTCTTGTTTAGACTTACTCAAAGTATGTGGTTGTATGTAAAGTTGGAATCGAGTAGTTGTAGGATTTATTATGTAAATCTGTCTGACTCGATCGATTGAGAATTAGACTCGATTGATCGAAACTCGTGCAGATTGTTTTTCTGCAAAATTTTCCAACTCAGCCCAAGCCCGTTTGATGTGTAGGGTTTTATGTTTTGTCTTAAGTATAAAAGGGAAAACCCTAACCACGTTTTTGGTTTCTCATTATGTTGTGTGTGTGAATCTTTTGTGAGATCAAGAGGTGGTTGCCTTTACACATACTTAGGGTTTCAAAGATTCAAGATTATGTCAAGAACTTGGTGATCGATCTAGTTGCTGCAATAAGAGCTTAAAGATACACAAACGGGGATGCTTGTACTTGCTGTGAATTCAAGAAAGAAATAGTCCATGGACTCGGAGCTATCACGTGGTTGTGGTAGTAAATTTCCTACTCGAGGTAGCAATAGGATGTTAGTGGTCTAAGTCGCTATTGTGTAAACTTCAATTCTTTCATAGTGAATTCGTTTTACCTTGAGGATAGCTATGTTAAATTCTCCCCAGGTTTTTACCGGTTTGGTTTTCCTGGGTCATCATATCTTTGTGTTCTTTATTTTCCGCACTTTACATTGATATGATATATTTGTGTTAACCTAGATTTGTTAATTTACCTAAGTTAATCACTTGGCTAAATAACTAGGTTAATATGGTTGTGTTTTAAGGGGTCTAAAAACAAACAATTAAGATTCTGACTAGCTGGTCTAATTACAAACCTTTCATTTATTTGAGAAAAAAAATTGTAGGATTACTTTATCTTAAAAGAAATTTATCCTATAGTAAACAGGAAAGGATGTAAAAAATAAAAAGAAATCTTTTTCTTTTGGTGGATAATTCAATAGTTACAAGTTATAACACTGAAGTGAGAAGATTTGAATCCTAATTAAATGTCTCTATTTATTAACGAATGCTCTAAGGACATTCATTTAGGAAATGCTATTAGGAACTTCTTATGAAAAAAGAAAAAAATAACTGGTTTTTTTTTCAATTTTTATATTTTCTATAAAAGTAGTATTGAAACTTTCATAAAAAAATTTATTAACAAATGTACTAAGAGCACCATTAACCTGACCCATAAGTTAATATAAGATCAAAACATTATTATTATTATTATTATTATTATTACCTGGATGTTTGAACTTTTCTTCTTTTTTTTTTTTTTTCAACATTCTGTATTGAAAAAAGGAAGGTCATATCATACATGACTAAGATCTCTTTCTATGCATCAAAAAAAAAAAAAAAAGATCTCTTTCTAAATAAGTTAAAGTTGTCCAAGATATTATTAATATAAATATATATATATATATATATATATATTCAAGATGATGTGCAAAGTTAATTGGTTATTATATTTAATATTATCAAAAAATTAGATAAACAAATTAATTAAAAAAATGTAACATAGTCAATGATATGGCTCAATCGGAGCATTGCAATATTAAATATTATATTTCAACTTTTAAATATTACTAGTCGCTAACTCGTGCGATGCACGGGAAAACTATTAGAAAATAATAAAGCATGCATATATTAAAAGACAATTTAAGTTCATGTGTGCTTGCAAGGGATACATACCTAAATAGTTCTTGCGGTAGAAATAAAAGCTTTATCTTTGAGATAAAGAACTGATGTAAACAAACTAACCTTACATAAAACAAATTAAAAAATAAAAATAAAAAATAAAAAAACATAAAATTGATGTCACGGGAAATTCAGCCACATAGTAATAATATATAAATCTCTTAAAACCTAAACCTAAACCTAAACATAAGGACTAAATATATAAACAAACTAACCTTACAAAAACTGAACTTTATAAGCTAAAATCTATACCGTGAGTTGTAGATCTTGAATGCTATACCGTGCGTTTAGGGCTTCCTACATCCGGAGAGAGAGAGAGTTTGCAAAAATCAAAGAAAATCTCTCTATAACTTAAGAAACACAATATACTAAAATCAAAGAGATAAAATTTTCAGAGGACAAAATATTATAGATAATTTAAAAGAATTTTGGTTTAATTCTTGAACACCGCAACTCTATAAAATTCATACTAATAATAATATTTTATGATAGCACAGTTAGAATTTTGGTTTAATTCTTGAACACTGAATTGGAAATTGATTATATGAGTATTCAATGGTGAACAAAGTACTATGTATTAATTAATATATAAACAAAACTAACCTTACAAAAGTTGAACTTTATAAGCTAAAATCTATACCGTGCATGCATTGTAGATCTTGAATGCTTTAGGGCTTCCTACGTCTGGAGAGAGAGAGTTTGCAGAAACCGTGGCTTTATATTTCTTAACTTGAGAGAGGGGTAAGGTTGCTAGGGTTTTGTAAATCTTGAATGCTTTAGGGCTTCCTACGCCTGGAGAAAGAGAGAGTTTGCCGAAACCGTAACTTTATATTTCTTAACTTGAGAGAGGAGTAAGGTTGCTAGGGTTTTGAGGAGTTATAATTTTTATTTATTTTTTTTTTTATTTTTTAAATATTGTCTTTGACGTGGAAAATTGTAATGCCAGCAAAGGCTTCGGTTTTATATATATATATATATATATATATATATATATATATATATATATATATAGACTAGTCGCTAATCCGTATGATATACGGAAAAATTTATCAAAATATATATATTCATATTAAGAAATTTGAAGGAGAGTAACATAATTTTTTTTTTTTTTTTTTTTAAATCTTGATAATATTTTTATTTTTTCTAGAAGCCAAAAACCTGTTTTCTCATACCCCAAAAAGATATGCTTTTATTTCTAAACTATAAACGGGTTTAGATTGAAGAATGTGATCATGTAAGCCAATATTAGCGATTTTCCATGCAACTCACTACTCTAGAAGATTGAGGTGAAAGTTCTTGGACCCTTGTGCATTGAAGTATAATTGCCACTTAAAGCTTCACTAAACACGGTATAATTGTATAGGTACATGGTTTGCCATCTTCGTAAAGTGCAGACACGTACAAAAATACATAGAAAAAGACATCAACCGAAACGCCGGCAAAAAGTTTTTCATGATATCTCTCTCTCTCCACCTGATATTATCAAGGTCCAACTCTCTCTTACATATTTTAAAACCCCTCTTGTGTTCTCAACCAAGCTCTCTCTCTCTCTCTCTCTCTCTCTCTCTCTGTGCACCATGGACAGGGTCAGATTCAACAGAGACCCTTCAAGAGAAAGCAAAGGGTCTGTAACCCTGCAAAAGAAGCTGGCAATGGAGGCTCAGCGTAAAACAGAACAAGTTCCAGACTCGACCGATTTCATGAACTACATGTTCTTTGGGACAGTGAACGTGGAGAGCAGCAAGAAAGTTTATAACTTGACAGGTGGGGGTTGTATGGACGAGAACTATGATTTTGAGAGCAGCACTAAGAGCAATAGTAGCAGGCAGACAAGAATGGCTTGAAGAAGCCAAGCGCATGGTGGCTTCATCTCCTTCTCGCTCTGAGACACCCCCTAGATTTATTGGGTCACCAAGATTTGTAGCGGCTCATGGAAGTCCATCATTGCTGGATCGAAGAGACCCTCTTTCTAGGTCTGCCAGAAGGTATAAAATAGCTCTCTAACAAATACAAATCATCGGCACCACTTTTTTGTGTTCTATTTTATGTTCTATCAATTACAACCTTTTAAGTTCTATGCGTATCTTAGCTTATATTCATTTCAAAGCATTTTCCAAAGGAGAAATAATAATAGAAATACAATTTTGCATTAAAATTAAAGCCTTCTTATGCTTTGAAACAAAGATATATATGTGATAACTATGAACCACTTGACTTAATTTGATGCTTATTAGTAGTTAAAAATAATTGTTTTCCATTACTTTTGTAACATGTTTGTTTGTTGCGATTATTGAAAGGAATGTACATGACAGAACATAATAAATTTGTTAAAGATTTGTAATTTCTTTATTTTCGTTGGAACTTGGATTAAAGGCCCAATAGCCAAGTAGGCAATAAAAATTAAGGTCGTAGTTTGTATCATGCCATTCTCAGACTTCTGTAACTGGCGCACAAGGCACAACCACAGAAGTTGCGTGGCTAAACAGAACTCCTTTGTTTGATGGAATTTGCAGACTTATGTGTTCTGTAGTTATAAGTTTCAATATATTGTATTACAATTAGAATTCTTAAAATAACTTCACCATATCCACTCATTTTTAAATATGGGATTTAGATTGTGACACATCGCCAACATTTAAACAAATATTGACTTTTTTTTAGGAAGTATTTTTTTAATTATTTAAATTATTGATGAAGTATCAAAATCCAATTCACTCATTTCAAAATAGATGAATGAGATTTTAGAATTCCATCATAGAGTAACATTGAGACCACTAAGGGAGCAATTTGGATTTCAATTTTTAATTCAGATGACTAGAAATTGAATAAAGTATGGGGTGATAAAATTTTTTGTATTGATGAAATTTATGAACGAATTTGAGTTTTATTAATACATGGATTTGAAATGGGTAGGTGTGAAATGTCATTTTAAATCCAAATAGTACATCTTGAGCAAAAACCTCTATAACTCACTTCATGATATACTGTTTGCTAAGAAATTTCAAGTAATTGTTCTTCAAATCCCATTATTTTGAAATCCTTAAATCCAAACATAACCTAGAACAACCTACAAGCCTACAAAAAAGATCCGAGCTTTACATGGGCTTTTCTTCTTAGTGCAGTTGCTTTTGGGCTTTGGGAGGATTTTTTTTTTTTTTTCTTTCTTTTTATGTGCATTGAAAAATGAATTAAATAAATAGTAAAATACAATTAACATTTTTTTAGGTTTGGGCTAATATCATCAAGTTTCAAGATTTTTCAAAACTGACCAAATTTGGTCCCTAATTACTATGAAAAAAAAAATGAGTGATGATTTATAACCATTGGTCAATTTTGAAAAATCTATCTTGAATTAGTTAAAATTATTTTTTTTTATGAAAAATAATAATAATAGAACCTCACAAACTGAAACGGCTACTTTGTTGTTGAAACAGGAACAGAGCAGTGGAGAAATCCTCTCAAAATCAGCAAAAGCAAAACACACTCGCAACACCTCCTTTGACAACCTTAACACTACTACCACCACAACAACAACAACAACACCAACTCCTTCAGATTCATCCCCTGCTTCTGCAGTCCAAAAATGGTTCTCCAACATCCTCAAGCCCTCCAATAACAACCCCACACCACCATCACTCCCTTCCACTCCAGACCCCCCAACTCCCAATCAAACTCTGCCACCTCGCCAGCTCCCTCACTGCAAGTCCCGGTTCCAAACTGACCCTTCCTCCCCTCGCCCACAGGGAATCCCAACCCCTTCACGCCTCAACAACTCAACCCCAACATTACTACCAGACAGTCTTGTTGAGAAGCAGCAGCAACAACAACAACAGCAACAGCAGAAGCAGAAGCTGGTTCTGTCTCCACCTAGGAACCTTGTTGAGTCGGCACACCGGAGGTCGATATCTTCGTCCACATGTTCATTTGATAAGTTTGCTCTAAAGCTCAAAGCTACTACTAATGTTGGAGAAGAGTTTAAGGAAGAGGAAGAATATTCTGTTGATGATGTTAGTCTTAATGGGTTCTTGAAACAGCAGAGGATCAAGGTTCAGAAGCTCTTGAATGGGGAGCTTAATGCCAAGATGCAGATTGTGCTCTCTGGGCCTTCTAACAGTTAAGTATAGAAATTCACTTTTATTTGTTTTCAATTGATGAGAAAACAAATCATGGGTTTTGGATTTTATATGGAAACAAGATGACTTGTGATGCAAGTTACAAAATTAGAGTGCATTTCTATGTATTTTTGCTGACTGATTATGTTTGCTCTAAGTACAATAGAAAATTAGGGTTTTTTTTTTTTTTCTTTTTTGGCATAGGACCTGTCATGAGTTGATTCCTACCTTTACTGATCAGTCACATGTACCCCTTATCAGGAATGCCTTCTTGAAGTCACAATTTATCTTCTTCTTCTTTTTTCCTCAAGGAAAGAGAGAGAATTATATATATATTGATTGGGTTCCATTGAATGTGTGATTTTTTTGGGATGCAGGTACAAGTTCCATAGTGGCGGCTATATGTTACGCGTGGCTATTGGAGAATAGGATGAGTAACAATAAGAATAAGGGTGAAGGTGATGGAGAGGGGTGTGTGGTGGTGCCTGTGATTAATGTGAGGAGGAGGAGGATGTGGAAGCAAAGGCAGGCTGCTTGGTTGCTTTACCATGTTGGTGTTGATGCAACCTCATTGCTCTTTGCTGATGAGGTATTCCTTTAGTGTTTGTTAATTTGAAATCTCATTTAAAAATCATTGATAAAGTTGCCCTTTTACAATGATACATATTATAAAATTGTTGACATATACTTGTTAGAGCAATGGAGAGTAATTGCAACAACTAATTCTCTAATCATGATAAAATACTCTTGGAAGTTTGTTTCTATGTAGAGTCCAAAATCAGATCTGGTTTTTTAAGCACCCGTTTGCACTGAAAAAGGATGTATGGGCAAGGGCAAGAAATAGTAAGTGAACGCATTGGAGAAGATGTATCAAGTCATAATAGCTTTTCTCAAGAGCAATAACTATGGAGATTAATTTGCAATGGGATAATGCTCTGTTTATGAACAATGAATTGTAATATCCTTTTTTTTTAAATCTTTTATAGAACATACAGTCTTTGTACAGTGTTAGCTCAAGGCAATGAAAATATCTCTCTCACATAAGCAAATGATTTTGTAAATTTGTGCCAGGTGAACTTGGAGAGTCTAATGATGGCTGGGCAATTAAGCATAGTCGTGGTTGGGCAAGATATCCTCAGAGCTAATAGCGAGGTCCGTATACACCAATCATAGATGAAGTTGAAATTGAAGTGTGTAAAAAAGTATCGTTTTCAAGGGAAGTGCACTTTAAGGCATAGTTGAATTTGTCTACTGAACTTTATACCATTGGTTGTCTTAATAGGTTGGATCTCAGTGCACTGTTCTTACAGATAATTACTGCGAAGAGGCCTATGATCTACTCCAAACCCCTGTGCTGAAGAAACTTTTGGTGAATTACATTAACTAAGTTGTGGAATAATAAAGTCCTTTTTCCTTATCTTTTTCTCTCTAAAATGGTTTATGACAGATTGGTTTTTCTGGATTACAATTCTCACTGGATTTTAATGTGTTTCAGCTTGCAGGAATTCTGTTAGACACACAGAATCTGAAAACATATGATAAATCCTCTACGACAAGAGATTCAGAGGCAGTTCAGTTGCTATTGGTTGGCTCAGCCCCCAGTTACAGATATTCTCTTTATGATCAATGTATGCTTTTATGGTTTTTCAGAATTGTTATTAAGAAAGTGTTAAGTCAATTATTTTATCATAATTTAAAGCACCTGATTCTTTATACCCTACCAGTGAAGGAAGAACAAAGAGACAAATCTTTTCTTGAATCTTTGCAGCACAATTATGGGAAACCACCTAATGAAAGTAAGCTACCTATACTCACATGTTCTACTCTAATGGGATGATTTTGTTAATCATGGCCATTGAATCCCCCTTGTTCAATCTTGTCTCTTCAGTTGTCAGGTCTAAGGACTTTGAATTTTATGGGTCACATGAATTTCAAATGGTTAAAACAAGTTCACTATAACTGTTTCACAGTTTGATTATGATTTATTCTTATTGGGACAACGGATATTGATGGCACCAAATATCAAGTTTGAGAGGTTGATGAATTTTTTTCTCAATTGAGATTCTAAAGCCCCTTGTTGCTGCTTTTATAAAAGTGTATCACTGCTTTAGTAAATATCACAACTGTAACTTAGAATGATTGAGAAATCTACCTATTGGTGCCACTCAAGGTTGCCTAGTGGCTCAATAACACTCACATGGATTTTTAGTGCTTGGAATTTCCCTGTGTCTAAACCATCCAACTTGAACTCATGTACTTTAGGTCCATGTGGAATCAAGGTTAGAGTTTTCTGTTGCTACTTCCTGTTAATAATAAAAGAATATTTCACTTGGCTAGATGTTACTAATGGAAATTAATTTCACTCAATTCTTTTTCTTTTTTCTTTTTTCTTTTTGTTTTGAGCTTGAAAGTGTCTATACAGATGACCTTTCTTACATGTTCCTTCAAGCATTGCATAATTATACTGAAATTTTATTCTGTGTGAAACTTAATTATGTTTGTGCATGCAACATTTAGAATTGGTTTCACATTCAACATGATGATTTTCTTTTTCAACTTAAAATTATATCTTATCTAACTTCTTTCCAGTGTTAATTGGCAACCTTCTGTTAAACATTCAGATTTTGAAACTTTTTGAATTTTCTCTATTTTTTATTTTTTGTCATTACAGATGACCTTGATAGTCTGGCACATGCGGAGCATAGGGTGCTAGAGAAGAAGCCAACCTCAGCATCTCACCCTGAAGACATCATACACAATTCAGACAAGAATCCTAGCAATGCTGGAAGTGCAAAAACTAACAGGGTTTCACCAAAAACAGGTTAATTCCCATTCTTTATACCCTTTATGCATCTTTGCATCTGTTGTCATCTAAATAATAGAGAATCTTACACTGCAAAACAAATATTTCTAAGTAATTGTTACACTGAATATTAGTGGCTCTTTAGACCACATTTTTACTTATTTTTTTCAATTCTAAACCCCACTTCATCCTTCTCACCCTGAAGACATCATTCACAACTCAGACAAGAATCCGAGCAATGCTGGAAGTGCAAAAACTAACGGAGTTTCACCAAAAACAGGTTAAATCCCATTATTTTTACCCTTTATGCATCTGTTGTCATCTAAATAATAGAGAATTTTACACAGCAAAACAAATATTTCTAAGTAATTGTACACTGAATATTAGTGGCTCTTTAGACCACATTCTTACTTATTTTACTTCAATTCTAAAACCCACATCATCCTTCAAACCCTGAAGCCATTGACAATATCTCTCTTTTGCAGACAAACCTAGTTCACTACCTGTGAAAGCGCCTTCAGCAGCACCAGCACAAAAGGCGCCCGATAACTCTCATGGAAAGAATAAGTTCTTCCTGGTGAATTGGTTTGGTTTTGGATCAAATAAAAACAAATAGTCTGCACTGCTTTCATAATTGTGATTATGATAAAGGAAACCAGATTTATGATCAAATCAGAGACCAAAACCATTTCTTGGATTACTGGTATGTTAAAAATTTTGTGAGTTGGGTTCCCCCAAATTATTTCTTCATTTATATGAGTGCTTGGGGTTGTCATTTAACTGCATCTTGTTTTGAAGAAAGGTGCCACAAAGGATGTCTCAAGAAGAATGTATAAAGTCGTTGTTATGCCTATTCTATTATTATTTTTGTATCAGATAATAATTCTCAGTCACTGCCAACATGCTTGTGGTATACTGGTATTATAAAACTTTTGTGTTCTATTCACTTCTATAACATTCTTCTTCTTCTTGTTCATGTTGATGATAATGTGGGGTTGATCATTGATGATATTGCTCTTGTCGGAGTTGTTTTGCTTGCTCATCTGTAAGAAACTAGTTTTGTTTCTAACCCTTAGAAATAGTACGTTAGTCATTTTAGAACAAGTATCATACCATTTTTTTTTTGTTATGAGTTTGCTTATATAACTGCAAAAGAAAGTAATTGAACTAAACAATGTTTTTGTCAATGCCTGCAGGCCACTTGAAGTCAATTTTAAAAGGACTAACTTTGCTGCAAGAGCTCTAAATGTTACTGTTGGATCCAATTTACAGTTGAGTCTTTCTTAGAAGTCAATAATATGTTCAAAAATCAACTTTGATGGTGACTATAAACGTTTTGTGTGGTTGTCATATTTGTTCTATAGTAATATTTTTAAGAATGTGGTCCTGCATGTGCTATCATATTCAATTGAATGATGTCTTCTATTTTTTGCTTTTGATTTTATTTGCCTTAAGCGGAAACTTCTATAAAGAACCAGCTATAGAATGGAATGAATTCACAGAAAATCCAAATACTCCTGAGTTGGCAGCAACGTTTGCAAAATCTAAATTATTGAATACATTGAATTGTTATGCTATGCCTTCTAATCAATTTGGAAATTATATCTTGTTCTATCAAATTCACTATACTTTATTTTCTCCAATTTATACATGTACTTATTTTTAAAGTTTTTTTTGTTAATTTTTTAGAAGATACTTATATATAAATAACTAGTATTATTTCCATGTGATGCCTGGCTTGATGAAAATTTACATGTAAGCTAAAATTTTTGGAAAATAATTAAAACTAAATTATTAAATAAATAGTAATAATAAATTTTTAAAAAAGTAACTAAATTTAAAAAAAAAAATTACTTTAAATTCTAATTGTTTAGATTTTAGACTTTATCAATGTTTATTTATTTTTATATTTTAAAATTATCTTTCTACTTTGTGTTAATTACTTAATATGAGATGCAGTATGAGTTTGATCATCCTTATTTGAATTATGTTCAATCTATTCCCTAGCTAGCACAAACAATAATAAACAAAATAGTTCCACAATACTGATTTTTTCCTATTGATGGTCTAATTTAAAAATAAAAATAAAAATCAACACACTCACAAATTAAATACAATAACCAAAACCCAAAATCAAAGCATACAAAAAAGAGAACCAAGAACTTAAATGGGTACGTTTTGATAGACTGTAATAGGCACAGTAAGTTATTCTTATGGTTTAGCTATTCAATAGTTTGGTTATGTTTTTATTATGGTGAATAGTCATTCCTTATAATTAGCTATTCTTTAAAATAAGGAATAATTATTCCTCTCTAAAAGGGTTGTAAAATTAAGAATAGTTATTCCTTAGTAAATGTAATTATGTTTAACATTAATATATTTCCAAATAAATAAACTTTCCATATCCATCTAACAATTATGGAAATAAAAAATCATCAAAAAATAACTCATCTCTCTAAACTTTAAAATATATTATTTTCTAGGAAATATAATTGTATGAATGAAATATTTCCTAAAATAGATTATAAGTTTTATTCTAATGTTACAACTCACAACCAAACTAATAAATAGGTTTTATTATTCCATTACAACACATTTTATTCTCAGTAATAAAAATTACAATTCATGTTGTAATCCACATCCAATGTACCAAACGTACTCTAAGTAAGATGAATTTATTAGATTAAAACATAAGTGTAAATTGCATCTTAGGGGGAAAAAGTTAAAATAAATAATATTAAATAAATAATCAGTGTGGGGTGTATTATGTGGAATTAAATTATAGAGATGACTTTTATATATATATATATATATATATATATATATATATAAAAGTTCTGAAAATTTTGATAATATACTTTTAGTTGGAATATAATTTAAATTTTTAAAATTTAGATGATACCGTTTTACCTAAATTAAATTGTTGCTAAATCTTATCCCTTAGTCAAAAACATTGTAGCTTAATATCCTAAAAAATTATTAATTTAATAAGATGCAACTTGAGAAAATAAAATAACGTGGGTTGGTGGGATTTAAGTTTAGAAAATTTTGATATAATAGACTTTTAGTTTAAATAGAATAATAGATCCTTTAGTCAAGAGCCTTATAACTTGGTATCCTAATAAAATATTAATTTAATAAGATGCAACTTGATGAAAAAAAAAAAAAAAAAAACAAAACAAAAACAAAACAAAAAAAAAAGTGAGTTATATGGGATTTAAGTTTAGAATATTTTGATTATAGACTTTTTAGTTTGAATAAAATCCCTTAGTCAAGAGTCTTGTAACTTAATATCCTAATAAAATATTAATTAAATAAGATGCAACTTTGAGGGAAAAAAGAAAACAAACAAAAAAAGCGTGGGTTGTGTGGGATTTAAGTTTAGAAATTTTTGATAATAGATTTTTAGTTTAATAAAAAATTATAAACATGTTTAGAGCTTAGACTTTATCAGTGTTTAACTATTTTTATATTTTAAAATTATCTTTGTGCTTTGTGTTATTTTCTTAATATGAGATGTGGTATGAGTTTGATCATTCCTATTTGGGTTGTGTCTTATTTATGCCATAATCTGCATAAACAATAATAAACAAACTAGTTCCTCAATACTAATTTTTTCTTAGTGATAGTCTAATTAAAAAAAAAAATCAACACACTCACAAATTAAATACAATAACGAAAACCCAAAATCAAAACATACACAAAAAAATTCAAAAATTGAGAATATGAAAAAAAAAAAAAATTTAACTTACATAAGAGAACCAAGAACTTAAACAAGTGTCCATTGTTTTGCTTCTTTATAGTAAACTTCCTTTTGCATAATATCTTGCATGCAAATTTAGAAGTAAAGAACAATAAGTAAGATGAATTTATTAGAATAAAACATAAGCGTAAGTTGCATCTTAGGGGGCAAAAGTTAAAAATAAAAATAAAAATAAAAACATTGTTGATTGTATTGTGTGGAATTTAATTATAGGGATGACTTATTCGTTAAGAGAGATTGTATTAAAAAGCCAGGGCTGAATATATATATAAAGTTCTGAAAATTTTGATAATAGATTTTTAAGGTTTGTTTGGTAAGAGTATTTAAATATTTTTTTTTGTTTTGCAATCCATACTTGTTCAAAATAGGATTTTGAAAACAGTTGAGAAGATGTTTTCAAGATACATAAAATGTTTTTAATGACATAGTTATAAATAAATCGAAAACCGTGGAGCTTATCTTTATTACAAAAAGAATTCTCACACTTCAAATTTGAAACTTATCATTATCCAAAAAAAAAAAAAAGGTAACATGAGCTCTATTTCCTTATCTTAATGGTTGTAAATTTTTTTTTTTTAAATCTCAAAAATAGAAATGGTCTATCAAACATTTTTTTTCTTAGTATTTTGAAAATTGTTCTTAAAAGTGGGAGTCAAACACGTATAATATAAAAATTATTATCTGAAAACTAGTTTCAATTTCAATTAATTTTTGAAAATTTTTTTATACTATTCTGAAAACAAAAACAAAGATCCTCCTACCAATCAAGCCCTTAGTTGGAGTAGAATTTAAATTTTTAAAATTTAGATGATAACTTTTTATCAAAATTTAATTATTATTAAATCTTATACCTTAGTCAAGAGTTAGAGTCTTGCAGCTTAATATCCTAATAAATTATTAATTTAATAAAATACAACTTGAGAAAAACAAAACAAAAACAAAAGCATGGGTTGGTGGGATTTCAGTTTAGAAAATTTTGATAATAGACTTTTAGTTTAAATAGATCCATTAGTCAAGAGTCTTGTAGCTTAATATCCTAATAAAATATTAATTTAATAAGATGCAACTTGATGAAAAAAAAAAAAAAAAACTAGGTTGTGTGTAATTTAAGTTTAGAAAATTTTAATAATAAACTTATAGTTTGAACAAAATCCCTTAGGTAAAAGCCTTGTAGCTTAATATCCTAATAATATATTAATTTAATAATATGCAACTCGGGGAAACAAAAACAAAAACTTGGGTTAGGTGTCCATTTTTTTGCTTCTTTATAGTAAACTTCATCTGGCATAATATCCAGCAAACAAATTCAGAAGCAAAGAACAATAAGTAAGATGAATTTATTAGATTAAAACATGAGCGTAAGTTGCATCTTAGAGGGGGAAAAAGTGAAAAAAAAAAAAAAAAAAAAAAAAAAAACCAACAACAACAACATGGGGTGTAATAATTAGGGATAAACCTAGGATTTCAAGTTAGGGGGCAGATTATAAGTAAAAAAAAAAAACGAAGTCACTGTCCACAATCTAAATAAGTTCTAAAATATTCATTTGTATAGATAACTACAATAATTGTGTAAATTTTCTCAATCAACCCCAAATACACCCACATTAGTCTATATATCATTGTATAAAAATGCATTTGTGCTATATTAATTGTCTAAATTTGCTCAATACATTTGTGCTACAGTAATTGTGTAAATTTACACAGTTACTATAGCACAAATATATTTTTGCATAATAATACATAAACTAATGTAAGTTTATTTTTGGGTAAATTAGACAAATTTGGAGTCTTATGTTATTCTACAATTGATGCACATGCTATCACAATCAAATCAATGTAAAATTGTAGGGCAGGGGGCTCAAAAGTTTTGAAAGAGGGGGCCCAAATATAAAATTTTTAAAAATATACCTCTATATATATATATATATATATATAAGTTTTGAAAATTTTGATAGTAGACTTTTAGTTGGGATAGAATTTAAATTTTTAAAATTTACATGATAACATTTTATCTATATTAAATTATTGTTAAATCTTATCCCCTAGTCAAGAACTTTGTATCTTAATATCCTAATAAAATATTAATTTAATAAAATGCAACTTGAGGAAAAACAAAAACAAAAAAGTGGGTTGTGAAAGGTTTAAGTTTAGAAAATTTTGATAATAGACTTTTAGTTTGAATAGAATCCCTTAATCAAGAGTCTTGTAGTTTAATATCATAATAAATATTGATTTAATAATATGCAACTTGAGGGGAAAAAAATAAAAATAACAATGCGGATTGTGTGGGATTTAAGTTTAAAAAATTTTGATAATTGACTTTTACTTTGAATAAATTTATCCAAAAGTTTATAATAATTATTAAGATTTTGTGTACATCCTAAAAATTGATAAAGTATTAGAGAATTCAAAATATTGCTGCAATTTGGTACAATCACTTGGCGCAATCATGGTTTCTAGGTCCAATTAATTTTTGTTACATAGTATATGATATGATATGATATGATATGAAGTTAATAGTTAATTGGTAATAGCTTGCATTATATGATGAGACTTGCAGTAATACCATATGATGATCAACGTGGGAGATCATTTTGTGGTTTTTCCTATAAACATGTTAGCATGTGGCTTGACCAATATTTAGGGATTTGTTTATTTCATGAAATTCAGGGTCTCAATGTCATTTTGATAATTTTATATATAACTGCCAACCAACATCAGAAACTCGAGTATCTTGCAATAGATCTTGATTTTCAAACAAAACCATAAACTAGCATGACTTTCAACAACACTGTTTCTCCTGAAATGACTATTGCACCAGAACGAAAATCATTAATATTTAACAAAAAGTTCAACATTCAATTGTTGAATAGCCAAATTACAGAGAAAAAAGTTACTGTCAAGACTCAAGTGAAAAGAAAATAGTTATATATTCATGTTCGGTGGACAAACACAAGCTCTTGCAGTTAGTAATTCCATCATATATAGCACCACCCTTTCACTGTCACATGCATTATCACCCATGCTTTTCCAGATACAGACATTCAGAAATCAGTATCTATGAACATGTTGTCAAGATTTTATAGGTATATAAAACTTAGGAAAAGGTACACATATTGATAGATGTAATTTGAAAGAAACATTTCTCACTTATCAAGATCAGATCAAGAAAGAGAATTTGTATAAAAATAGATGGAGATGCCTCTAGATGGGGAATTATTGGCATGTATGTGATACAATCTGTCTTGTCCAATCATGCCCATTTGGCTTGAATCCCAGCTGTAACTAACTTGGGTCCCACTTCCCTTTCTCAATCTAATCCTCTTTCTCCCAACCCAATCTGTGTCCTCACCAGTCCATGCTGGTCCATACCATGAAGAGCTATTTCCTTTTCCAACCTTATTCTTCTGGTTTTGATGATGATATAAACAATGTTGGGGTCACTGATATATGTTCTCATTCTAGCTTCCAAGCATAAAGGAACAAGCAAAAGTCAGAAGACCCACTAGCATTCAGCCCCTCTAAGGACCCAGAGCTCTCTGTCTGAGATGATAATGGTGTAGATGTCAAGGAAAATAAAGGTGGTGATGATGAAGATGATAAGGATGATAGAGATATGGATGACAGAATTGGTTTAAAAATAAATAAGGCATGCCTTAAACCTGGACTAAAGAGCCAGTCATGGACATCCCAATATATACCTCTACTCTCATTTTGTTGACATATATAGACTCATTACCTCTAAACTTCCACTGAAGGTGCTTGACATGAATGACCAAGAGCCCATCAATCTTAATCTCCATCTCTGGCTCAACCCCAATTGAAGAATTTCCATTGCTCATGTTCCCACCACCACTACTTCTATTCTTGCGCTCAATTGAGATTTCATGAAATCTACCTTTCTCATGGAATTTGACCCTTGTAGAATACTTTTTCTTACCAAATATGTGTTCCTTCTTTGAAACCAATATGGGATCAATAAGAGCTGGCCTACAGCCAGTCTTCTTATATGCATCTTTCTTTAGATCCCCAATGAGAAGCACAACCTCTTCATCACAAACAACTGCAACATAGTATTCTGAGTTTGGCTCCGTTTCACCATTGAATTTTGCAGCCTTAAGGTCCCAGAAGATATCAACAGCTTTACCATCTACTATAAAGCGCTTAGAACCTTGTTTCCTCCAGAAATACCATGGCTTCAGCTCAACTTTGCAAGTATACTGACTTTCTCCTTCAGGGCCTTCCACTGATACTGATAGGCCATGGAGTAACAAATTTTGCACCATGTAATGGTGATTAAGCGGCACTGATCAGCAATCTTTGTTCTGTAAACAGTCATGAAAACACTTTGACCTGACCTGGTTACAGCTGCCTGGTCATCACTTAATTTCTCACTGGATGAAAAGCAAGTAGGAATTCCAATAGGGTCCTGCATGTTTGTTGAAAAGTTGCTCAATTTCAATGAACTAGCAAATGGGCAAGGCCTAGTTTTGAGCAAGAGGATAACAAGATGTGGATGGATTAATTGGAGAAAGCTAAATTATGAGTGAGAACTTCAACATAGGGACTATGATACTTCTTATTCGCAAGATGAATGAGTCACAGATGCTGCCAGAGCTGCTCTTGGCAGCATTAATGGAATAAAAATAATATTTCCAAACTGGCATATAGACTGGCAGTGAGTGAGAGTGAGTGAAGAACAACTATTTTATATTCAATTGTCTGCACCTCTGCTAAGCCTGTCCTACCTGGATTTTTCCTATTTATTTCTCACTTCTTTACTTCACTTTATTTTTCTATCAGATTTTTTTTATTATTTTAAACAACTTTTTTAAACCCAAGGTGGTTTTGCTTCTGCTAAACTTAAAATACTTATTTCCATGCATGGTTAAAAGGAGAGAAGCCATTTTTCACCAGATTTGGGGTATAGATTTCAACAAACACAGATAGAGTCCTTGGAAGCATGACAGCACATGAAAAGTGGGGTAAACTATGACCAGTCAAAATTTAGGGAAAAAAAATGGTAGATGGAAGAGTTGGTATTCCCAAAGTAGGTCTTCAATTTTTTTATTATTTGAAAACATTATCACATTATGTTATATGTAAGGTTTTAACTTTTAACTTTTTTTCATCAAAGCTGTGTAGGAGAGGAATCTACTGATGGATGGTTGCAGAAAAGTTTTGAGGAATCTAAGGCTGTAGTTGCAGATCTTGTCCAACTCTCAGTCTCACTGTTCTGCTCTATAGTTGCTGTCCAGCAAACCTCAGTTTGGCAGGAAAATTGTGGGAAAAATAATGAAATAAGCAAATATAAGTGCATCAACCAACCATAAAAATGGATTTTCAATTCCAAATTTTCAATAAATGATAAGCTATTTCCAAGTCCAATCAAAGATAAGTTGCAAAACAACAGGGCTTTGAACATTAGATTCCAAGTTATTTTCCGTCGGTCAATGGGCAAGGTTGCCTAAGCCAGAAGGTACATATGTTCACCACAAAATATTGGGTATTAATTCCACCTATTTCATAAATTAAAACCTCCCTTAAGCCAAAAATAAATAAAAAATAAAAAATAAAAAGAACGTAGGAAAAATCCTATTATGGCTTTGTGCCAGCTTGCAAAAGAAAATGCAAATAAATAGATATCTATTAAGTTTTCTGAGTCTTCATTCTACAGCATTTTTTTTTTTTTTTTTGAGAAAGTATGACTTCATATTAATGTCGTATTGTGTTTTTTAAAATTTTCTGTGTGTTTTTATTAATTAGGTTGGTACCATGCACGAGGGTTGGCTTGGGTCTATTTTGTTCAACATGGTGGGGAGAAAGCACAAAGACAAAGTGAAGGATGGTCCCGCTGACTATGTCTACAAGCAGTCAGTACCTAGCTAGTCCCCTACCAGTTGAATAGCCCTTAGAAAGAAACATATCAACCAAAGTGGGGAAACAGGGAGAGGGAGAGAAGAAAAGAAAAAAAAAAAAAAGATGATCTATGAAAGTTGAATGTGATCGATGTAGCCTAACCTACCTTGGGTCAGAGTCTTTCTTTTAAAAAGGATGTTATGCTTATAAAGCTTTTCATACAATTTGTTAAAGGTTGGTGGCCTAAGAGGTACTAGTATATTATAGGTACATGTATACCGTAGATCCATGTACTTAGAGTAAACAAGGTAAATAAGACTTATAATTCAAATACTACAATCCTATGGTTAGCTTAGGTTAGCCCCTATACATTCTCCAAAATAGGATTCATTGTAACATAATTTATATTAGCAAAAATATAACCGCTTATGCGTTTTATGTTGTGGACATGGTTCATCAAGCCAAACCATATTAATCTCTGCATTCTCTCTCTCTCTCTCTCTCTCTCTCTCTCTCTCCTTTGTTGTCTTTCTATATTAGCTTTATTTTCTTTCTTTCTATTTTAACATGGAATCAAAGTTACATTTCAACAACTTTAACATGGTAATAAAACCACCTTTTTATGGCCTTTAATATGGTTTTAGGTGCCCATTATTTACCATTACTTAGGTCACTTGTCGTTAGTGGCGGAATCAGGATTTTAATCTATGAGAGCAAGATTAAAAGTCAATAATAAAAAGAAAATTAATCTAAAAAATATTAATAGATAATAATAAATAATTAAAAAATTGTGAGCAAATTTGGTTTATAATAAAAACATGAAGTTTAAACATTGAAAAGGTCAAGATATTGATTAGAATGTTTTTTAAAATAAGTAGTGGATGCTTTAGGGTTTTTGTACCACACAAGAACATTAAGTCGTTTTTTTTTTTTAATTATTTGTGTTAATTATGGGGCCCAATAATGAATTTCCATGAATAATAAATTGACGTGGTAAGAACGTAGTTAGTGCCACTAGACAATATTATAAATAATTATATTAATTGATTTCAGTGATGGTGATACATCATCTTATAAGATTAATGTAGTAAAATTTGTAATATTCTTAGCATTACTCAACAAGAAAATTTATATGAATAATGAATAGATTATAAAAAAATAAATAAATAAAAGGGCAAAACAAAACACTGGTGAAATGGGTGAAAACATAGGACAAGAATCTTGTCACAAGATATAAGTTACTTCAAAAGAATAATGAAGTAGGCGAAAAGTTATATGATTTGAATCCTTTGATGTGAGGGAGGTTGTTTTTCCTTTGTTATGTTGGTGTTAGGGTCTATCTCTCTAAGGGAGTCTTTTATTTTGCTTTTTCACCATATTAGGTAGGAAAATTTCTTAAGAACAAAAGTACCTTTAAGGATTTTTTGAGACAAGTCTCTTGGCTCCCCTCTCGCTTGTCGCCCCACCCCTCGGCTCCACCCCTACTTGTCATCAACCACAGTTCCGCTCAACACTACCTACCACCATCCCAGCACTTGCCATTAACGTTTCCTTAGATCTCAACTTTCAAAATATCATTTCTTACCCTAAAAGATGGTCGCACAAGCACTCACACGCCAACAAAAGATCTAGCAACGCACCTACATCTTCACATGCGTAGTCATGCAACACACACACACACAACCTATCAAGTTTTCCACATCAACCCTAGTATTAGCCACATGTCACCTTCATGACAAGCTATATTTTCCTTTGTCTTACACCAGCCCAACCAGTAGTGTTGATTGGGCACATTATATCTCTACGGCACGCCCATGGAATTTTCCTACCCTACTTTTTTTTTTCCATAGATTCTAATTTTTGAGGTTTATTTTACTATTTAAGGCTCTCAAGTCACACTAATTGGGACATCACTCGTTCTTTTTGGGTGAAATCTACAGGAAACTCACCAACTCATTCGCATGCTTCTCCACAACATTGTCTTCTATTGAGATTCCTTAGGCCACAAGTATAGTCACCCTTCAATAAAAATAAAAAAGGCCTTAAAAGACGTATTATTTACACGTCTAAATTTACACCATTGTCAATATGCTTCTTTCTTCAATATCAATTAAAATTTTGTCATTAACCATGATAGACAATGTCGATCATTTGGATATTAATAGAAGGTAAACATTGTTTTTAAATAGATTAATGATAATAAAAATAAAAATAAAAAAGAAGGAGCATATTGATATTGTAGTAGTCAATAGTATAAATTATAACTTTTGAAGCTAAGAGACCCAAATTCAAAAACAATTAATTTGAGAGAGAGAGAGAGAGAGAGAGAGAGAGAGAGAGAATTTGATCTCATTGGTAAGGGAATTATTCTTTATTGGGCCATCCAATGGGCCTGTTCATGTGGCTAAAAAGGATGAAAATCCCTAGTGTCTAAAATATGGGCCCTTCATAATCTATGGCAACTATTAATCCAACTGACCAACTCAAACATAGGTCCAGGACTAGCCCATCTCTCCAATCTTTCATTTCCATCAGGGGTAGTCTTTCCAAGTTCCAACCCTCCATTCATAAACCCACTCAAAGTCTCAGTTCAGTTCTACACTTCTACTCTTTATATGCTCCAAAGCAAGACCAAAGTTGCTTTTTCTCCAGGTAAATAATTTTATTTTTCTGTATATTCAAAATGAAATCATTCTATGCCTAGTCTTTTTATTTTTTCAACCAATGCAGATTTTGTTTTCAAAAAAAAAAAAAAAAAACAATGCAATGTTTACGTGGGAGCATCCGATTGGTCCTGAGACAAAAAAAAAACATATGCAGCTCAAACAACGTTGATTTGAAATCAATTCGGTTTTACTCAAATGGGTCTCTTTTTGGTGTACCCAAATTTGCTGGGAGCTCAAATGGGTCTTCAAAAGTTTCCACATTTGGTGTATGTTTCTAAATTCTGACTCATTGTACTCTATTGCACTAGCATGCTTTTAGTTCTGTAATCTTGCTTTCTGTTTTTGGGTTTCAGTGTGCTAATTTAGTGGTTCAGGTTTAAGGTTGTAACTTATGTTACAAAATGAGATTGGTCATTGGACTAATGTTGTATATATTTCATGTTTAGTTGGTGAATGAAGGGGTTAATTGTAGTTGTCTACCTAAACTATGAGGTCATTTGCATTGTGTGCCTTAAAGTTTAAATTTTTTCAATCAACACTGTTAGATTAGTTTGCAATTTCAACCCTTCCTTAAATAATTAGCATCAAAATTTACAAATTTTTTGATTAGGTAAGTGGTGGAGTGCACGAACATGGTTCAAAATTAACATATTAGTGCCCATTAAATTGCAATGTCTACCCCAATCAGCCCACTAATTTTAGATGGCGGGGTTGCGAATTAACCTCAACTTAGAAAATGTTGAATGCAGAAATTTGTAATTTATGGTGAACACTGCAAATCACCCCATAATTTAGAGTGGATAAAGTTTTACACTTTTATTAGTGTGTGTCAGTGACTAGGTTTTCATTGTAGCTTCCTTTACGTTGTTGGATGATTCAATCTACGCCAGTAGCTATAATGCCTCAACTGGTATTGGCATTATTGTAGAGATTTAAGTACATATCTTTGATTTGTTTTCAATTGACAACTTACAAACCATTTCCATGAATTTGTTGTAGAACTACTTTCTCTTATTGTTACATATTTTTGCAGAATTAAGTAGGTTCCAGTTAGTTTAATTGATAAAGCCTTTTGTCGTTAAATAGGAGATTTTAGGTTTAAATCCCCACCTACACCAAACATGGATTTCAAATCTTATCTTATCTATCAAAATACATATATATTTTCATATAACTAAGAACTGTCCTGTATTTTTGTATGTGTTTGGTATTTGCCAATTTTGTTACACTATTATGATTGAAAAGATGCTATATAGTCCAGGACCATGTATGATATATCTACATTTTGTTGAAGATAGACTTAGGTAGAGAATTTTTATGTAATTTTTTGCTTTACATCTTTGTTCCTTATATTTTAGATTTTCTTATTGAGTCACAGTCATATGTAAATGTTTATTTCCTCTAGATGGTGTGAGCTGCTCATGCTCACAAGACAATTGTTTCACATGAAATCTGGCTTTGGCCAAAATAGTAATTGTTAATCTTCTGAATCTGAGGTTGCTTTAACTAAAAGTACTTATAAAAAAGGTTACTTTATTAAAACTGCTTCGTTTGTGGTATTATATAAGTGGGTGTCACCATTCTTTCCACTGGTGCGGTAATGAGGTCCAATGCATACTGTAGCTGAGATTAAGTGGTTGATTATTTGATTGAAATATGATGGCTCTTTGATGCAATATAGAGATGCTTCTGGCAAGTATGTCACTGTTGATGGATGCAAAAGTGACCAGGGTAAATTGTGATTTTGTTAATGTCATTCACGAAGAGTGTCTTGTATTCACTAGCTATTTTACTTTTACTCCACTTCTCTGACTTTAAAATCTTGAGATTTGATGCCATCAGAACTTTCACATTAGTTTTTGTTATATGGTTACCAATTTGAGAAAAAATGAGTTATTAGCCACTTAACCAGTAAGACCATGAATTATAAAAGTTCAGTTGGGCCATAATACTTCAATATTTTCATTGTGTAATACATTTGGAGCATAAACTCTAGAGAATTAATTATTAGTTCTTGTCTTCTCTCAATCAAGACCTCATTGTATGATGCCTACAAAATTATTGTAGCAGATAAGAATTCGCTCCCAAGCAGTGCCGCCAACACCATCTAATAATGGTTTACCATCAGTATCTGTGTCATGCAGAAGTTCTAGGGCTGGTTTGTTCCAATGGCCAGCTGTGCTACCTCGTTTTACCAGCAGAGGCATTACAACGTTTGGAAATCCTGTTGAATCAGTGTCTCAGGATTATTCTTCATCTGTCTCTGATCTGGCTCCCCGCATTAAATTTAAGAGGCTTGATAAAACTGCCAAGAACATAATGCAGGCATGCATCTTTGTGCTGGTATTGTAGGAATCAATAAAAACCTCTTCTCTTCCTCATGTTGCCAGTGGTTGGTATTACACTCTGCAGATATTAGATAAGGAAGATGTAGAGGAAGTGAGGATGATGAGAGAAATACCTGATATAAAGCCTGGTTATATTGTGCAACTCAAAGTGGTAAGACAAGTTCTTTTCAAGGGGATATTGTTTATGTTGTTATGTTGCTTTTGTGAAGGAAATTAATTATTGATTCTGTTCAATATGATTGTTCATGTGGACAGGAAGTACCTGAGAACAAGCGACGCATTTCAATTCTGAAAGGCATTGTCATAGCAAGGCGTAATGCTGGTTTAAACACTACATTCAGAATTAGGAGACTTGTGGCTGGGGTTGGAGTTGAGTCTCTCTTCCTACTGTAAGTATTTTGGAGTTCCTGAAACTTCAATTTGCATTTGACTTGCTGCTTTAAACTGGAAAAGAAACTTTTGATGGCCTGGCAGAAGCAATCAGATACTACTCAACTCTCATTATAAAGGATTTGACAATAACATAACCTTCCATAGAAACATGCCAATGAGCCATAGCTCAACTGGTACTTATCGTCAAATAAATGGACGTGAGAAAAAGACTGGTGGTGCTTATCTTTTGACAAATCTTACATGCAGTTCTGTTGCAACAGAATGAAATGGACTCACATGGGCTTGCTGTGGACAAAAATATACAAGGAAATTCCGTTTAGGTCAAAATTATCATTATTGTTTGGTTCTGATGCTTTGTGGACTCAGTATTAAAATTGCAAAAGAGACTTGGCCCAGATGTTCATATTTTGAGGTTTTACTTGCTTCTATGTTTTCTTAGAAGAATCAAATAATTATTTGGTATACTTATACTGAGCAATATAACTGATTTTTTTTTTTTTTTAATTTTTTTCTTTCCTTTTTCTTTTGTTATTAATACCTATGTGAGGTGTGTACCGTGTGTTCCCTTTTTCAGTAGTGAAGTTGTCACATGTCTGTGGTTGTTAGTGATCCTCATTGTTTGTTTTAAGTTGATAACTTGTGAATCTGCATAATGGCCAAAGGATTGGGTAATGCATGACAGGTATTCACCTAACATGAAGGTGATAAAGGTGCTGGATAAGAAGAAAGTAAGGAGAGCCAAGCTTTACTATCTCAGGGACAAAATGAACGCGCTTAAGCAATAGAAGCTTGGTGACTAGTGGAAGATCAACAATTTTTTTGCAAAAAAAAAAAAAAAAAAGTAATGGGGTTGGCTCCCAATGGCAAAAGATCTCTTTTAACTCTTTGTGATTTTGTTTTCTATTTTTGAGTCAGGCTTATTTTTAAGATCTCTCTAAAATGTTTAGGTGGGTGGAAGAGATGAGGATTCCAAAAGCGTTCTGGGAAATTTGCCAAATTTGTTATCTTTGAGATGTTCACAGCTTATGCTGAGGTTAAGAAATGTTACGAAAGTGATTGTTGGTTTATTTATTGTTACACAAGTAGATGTTCTTTAATAGGGACTCTGCATCTTTTTAATGCATGCAGTATTTGTGTTTTCTATAACAAATATTAAATGGGCTTGTGTCATCTACTTGTTTCTGTTGGATCTGTTGTATTATTGGTGGATATTCATAGATATGATTATGGGGGAATAGCAAAAAATTGATCTGACATATGAGGTGATCATTCATTTAAGTTGTTCATACGGTGGGGTTATATACAAGATTAGTGGGTTAGTGTCAAATTTTGGAAGTTGCCCTATGCACCAAACTGTCTTCTGTTAATGTCATTGAGAGCTGTGACCATAATATGCACCAAACCTTCTGTTTATGCAAAGGCATGTACAGGTTTGTTCTTTTCTGTGGCCAGAAAATAAAAGAGGTGTCAATACCTGCTCTTTTTTTTTTTCTTTTCTTTTTTGAGGCCGTCAAATTTGTTCATTTTTTGTTTAATGTTTATCTAGGAGCCTAGTAAGTAGAAATGTGGCCTATATTTTAATATGTTAAAAGATCCCTTCGGTAATGGGGATTATTAAAAAAATTAATTTGGTTGTCATAAATGCATCAAGATTAAACTAAATTATGTTTACTTAAATGAATCACCAGCTTTGATTTGAATTCCATCCGAATGGTCAAAAGTTTTATAATTCAATTGACACTTATTAGTAATTCTAATGAAGATATCCAAGATTCAAATTCTTTCTCTCCCAATTATCAAGTTATCATAATAAAATAAAATCCTGCATATACATGAGAGTTGTGAGTTGTATTTCAACTTTTAAAAATACGGGTCTCTATTCATATTGATCTCGTTTGGTATTACAATAATTATCTTTTGCACACAATTGCGTGAATGAGATACCACCCATTGGTAATTTTCTTAAGAGCTTTTCCCAACTCAAACCTTTTTTTTTTTTTTTTTTGAGAAATAAACACACACACATACACAAGAGAGAGAAAAAGAGATTCTAACACAAAAACTAAATTTAAATTTTAAATTCGAAGAGTTTAGAATATATTATTTTGAATTTTAATATAAACAATGAATTAGCATAAATGTCCATATTTATTATTCAAAATGACTCCAAGGATACCCATTTTGAGAGAGAATGCTACTAATAGTAATCATAATTGGTCATTAATTGACTTAATTAGGTCTAAGTATAAAAATATAAAATACTTTTATTGTATCCCTATTGTGTCATTTCTCACCTTCAAAAACTTTTTATTAAATTTTGTGAGAGGCTAGAGAAGCTGGACCCTCTAGGCCTTATCCGAAGAGCCCGAGAAGCCTAGTAAGCCCACTCACCAATTATGGAGTGGGTCCCATGGTTTCCGAGGAGGAGTGGAGGGCCGAGTATCCCACCGGAAGCTCGTGTAAAGAAAGGACTCATGCTAGATTGGCAGTCACCCTCCTAGGAAGACAGCTCACGGTCCATGCCAATTACAAAGGAGGACTTTCCTGAAAAGCATCCATCAACTCTGCATTGAATACATTGCACCAACCATGCCAACCGCATTAATGGTTGAATGACACCTGAATAGTGTAAAGACAACCTATATCCCACCTAGCATGACCTAAAAAGGAAGGATGAAACAAGTATTCTAGAGAAGGGCCAGTAAACCCCCACGTGGAAAGGCAAGATGAGAGTTGAAACACTATAAAAGGGAAGGAAACTCTCATGCTTAAGGGTTGGAATCTAGAAAAATACCCATTAGAACAACTATTCCCACTTGTAATAGTGTAGAAAGGTTTCCTTGGCCACACCAAGGAACATAAATTAAACTTGAATTACTCAGAAAATATTCTTTGTTTAAAGATCTTTATTTCTTTTTCTACTTTGTCAAAAAGCTATAATTTGGGAGCAACACCATTGGTCCGAAAACCCATCTCTAAAAATTAATTGTTGTGGGCCTTAGCCAAAGTCCAACCCATCTTCACAAGGCCGTTGGTCTCTTTTCCTTTTAGCCCATACAAATTGTTTTTAGACAAAACTTTTCATTAATTTAGTTACCAAACAAGTTTGTTCAAGAGGCTTTATTATTGTAAGGGCACATTTGGTGTATGTTTGGCCAAAATTAAAAAGTTAACTTATTTTACTATTCAGTTTATTTTTTATACTATTTATAGGCCCATTGCACTTTTTGGTACTATTCATGAGTTTCATTATATTATTTCAACTAACTTTTACCTTTATCTATAGTATTTTTAGCAAAAAGTTTTCAATTTTAACAAAATAAGCGGATCCTAAACAGACCCTTGGTATACTAAATGAGGATTATGACAAGAATAGTAATTTTTATTACTGGAAATAAAATGTGTTGTAACTTGTAATGGAATAAGTAAACATATCCATAAGTTTAATTGTGAGTTACAACATTAGAGTAACCTCAAGATAAAGGTATACCACAACTCCACTCAAAAGTCATGATAATTTTCTCTCTCCCTTGTGTGTGTGTGTTTGTTTCTCAAAAAAAAAAAATAATAATAATTGTCTCATATTACTTAAGAGAGCGTGTTATGTAATGTATAACTTGTTCTCATTCTCTCTTAAAAGTTACCATAACTTTTAAGTTGAGTTATAATGTGTCTTTGTGTTAGAGCATCCACATTGCTTAAGAGAGCGTGTTATGTAAAGTATAACTTGTCCACATCATCTCTTAAAAGTTACTATGCCTTTTAAGTTGAGTTGTAGTGTGTCTTTGTGTTAGAGCATCCACATTGGTGGAGCCATAAATTTAGCAATATGGCTCCACAAAAAGCTAATTTATCTATTTTACCTTCTCACTTTACAATACACCCAACATCAATGAATCTATATTTTTAGCTATTTGATTAAAATAATGTAAAAAACTCATTAAAATAAAAAAATTCACAAAAAAATTCACAAAAACTTTTCAACTAGCCACAACCAACTCCACCACCACTCCACCAGCAACAACCTCAACCATAGCCCAAGGTAAGGGAAAAAAAAACCACCACCCAACACAGCCACAACCACCAAAACTATGACAACCACAACCATAGCTACCAAACCATCATTTCAACCACAACCCACAATTACAACTAAACCAACAAAAAAAGCAAACCACCACCACAACCACCATCATTATCACCCGACCACCAAACCCACGAAGAAAAAAAAAATCAAACACCAAACCACCAAATCCATAGCCACCAAAACACCACCACAACCACCATCACCACCACCATAGCCACCAAACCCACAGAAAGACCCAAATATAGATCGGTAAACACACACACACCCAAACTGGCGATCTCAACAAACCCACCACGAACCTACACCGGACCACCACCAAGAACCCACATTGGCAATCTTAACGAACCTAGGTGACATCACGAAGAGAAGAAAGGCTTGGTTCAGTTGAAAGGGAGATAGAGGCAGCGCTAGAGAGAAAGAGAAGTTGAGAAGAATTGAGAGAAGCCAGAGAGAGAAAGAGAGAAAAAAAAATAAGAGAGAGAGTGAATATAAATATATATATATATATATATATATTAACTTTGAACTACAATGCACAACCAAAAGTAGCTGTGCACCTGTGGAACCAAATTATTTTGCTTTGGCTCCACTAATGCTCTTAAAGTATCCACAACAATGGAGCTATTTTTTTAGCTATTTAGCATCACAAAAAGTTACTTTATCTATTATACCTACTCATTTTACCAAACATCTAGTAATAGTGGATCTATTTTAGCTTTTAACACAATAAAATAATATATCTACTACAATAAAATAATACATTCCACTAAAAAAAACACCACAAACCGATCAATGCACAATCCACAACCATTGCTTACCAAGAACAACCACCCACAAAAACCTTTCAACCAGCCACATCCACCTCCACCACCACTCCACCAACAACAACCTCTATGTGACAACCACAACCCACGACAAGAAAAAAATAAAATAAAATCAAACCACCACCAAACCCGAAACGGATCGGCGATGAAGATGAAGATCCGCGTGAAGATGAATATCGACGACAAACCATGACACCACCAACCTTGTCGGACTTGCTCCTCCTCACCAAACGATCATGACCCAAATCCAAAATTTCATCTTTCGATTTGTTTGTGTCAGTTTCGGGTTCTAGAGTGGCCAAGTCGAATTGGTATAGAGCCGATAGTTTGAGAGTTTGAGAGTTTGATGATATGAGGATAGAGGGTGAGAATGAGAGCACAACAAGCAGAATGAGCAAAAAGAACAAGAATAAAAAAATATTATTTTAATAGAGTTAGGAATTAAAATAATATTTCTAACTTTTAGCTTCACCTTCCATACGAAGCCAAAAGTAGCTTCGTACGGAAGCTTGAAGCTAAAAATTTTTAGCTTTACATACATTCTTTGTGAGAGCATTTTTTGTGTTTTGGTGAAACTAAAATAGCTATATAGCTATTTAGCTTCATTGTTGCTAGTGCTCTTAAAACCTCTTTCCCTCTCCCTTGTGTATGTGTATTTGTTTCTCAAAAATAAAAGAATAGGTAATTGTCTCACATTGCTTAAGAAAGTGTGTCGTGTATAGTATAACTTGCTCCATTCTCACTTAAAATGTACCATGGCTTTTGAGTGGAGTTATGGTGTGTTTTTGTGTTAGAACCCATTTTCCTCTTCCTTGTGTGTGTGTGTTTGTTTCTCAAAATAAAAAAATAACCTCAAGATTTATTTTAGGAAATATCTTGTTCATACAAATTGTATTTCCTTAAAAATAATAATATTTTAAATTTGAGAGAAAGATAACTTATTTTTTGTGATTTTTTATTTTTATAATTGTTATGTGTATATGGAAAGTTTATTTTTGGAAATATATTAATTTTATAAATTATTACACCTACTAAAGAAAAGAATAACTATTATGCAACCTTTTTAAAGAAGAATGATTATTTCTCATTTTAAAGAATAATTATTCATAAGGAATGACTATTCCATCTAATAAAAACATAATCAAACTAAAAAACAGCTCAATCATAGAAATAACTTTTATATTACTATAGCTATTATATACCTATTACAGTTTATCAAACATGCTCTCTAAGTTATAACTTACCAAACACTCTAATTTTAAAACTCTATTCAGTAATCCAGGGCAGGCCTAAGGCCCCGCAACCAAAAAAATAATAACAATAAAATAAAATCTTTACTAAAAAAATGCCCCATCTCCCTCTGTAAAAGGGCCAAAAGTTTTTTAAAATATAACATTTTTTAAATAATTAGTACTTTTTTTAAGAGTAATGCTAAAGATATCATAAATTTTACTATAGATTTAATTGACATGTCACCAATCACAAAAAAGTAATTCAAACACAAATAAATTAAGTTGTTGAAATTCATCAATTATAGTCATTATCTCATTATATTGTGAACATTTTGTAACACCTTTAGTATTTTTCTTTTTCATTTCTAACAAGGCTTCCAAAATAAGAGATCAATAAAAATTTAAACCAATTGAAACCCTAAAATGTTTCAAAAAAAAAATGCTGCAAATTTGATAAATCATCAATGATGACTAATCTCCTCTAATAATTTGAGAGCTTAATTTTTGTAAACTAATCTCCTATTAAGCCACACACCAAATAATATCTATCTATCTCTTTCTCTTAAAAAGAATATACAAAATTAAAATTTAGATTATAACTTTACTTAACTATGCACTGAGAATATATTCAAGTTAAAGTAAGTTTCTTTTTAAAAGATTAATATTTTTTAGTTTTTTTTTGTTTAAATTTATGATTCAACAATGATATTCAATATTCTATATGAAATTAACCTTAATTTAATTGGTATTATTCATCAATTTTTATATTTACATCAAATTAATATTATATAATTTTATTTAATTAATATTTATATATATAAAAAAACCTCATATAAAATTTCCGCCTTTTTAAGTCTCAAATTTTGTCGGGCCGGCCCCTGCAGTAATCTTACGCAGACTTCAACTTTAGCAATCTCAAATGGAATTCAACTTTCATATTAAGACTCTTTTATTATATAACCTTTGGCTGCCATTTGTAGCAAATTGACATGTTATTCTTGTGGCTTAAAATTTAATCTTATCGTGTTCAATGTTTGACCATGAATTCTCATTCGAGTCTTATTCGTCTCTGTAACAAGTTGGAACACGAATGAGGAATCGTGTCCATTTATGGAATCAAGTGGACTCTAAAGTCGGTAAAGAACCTTGATTAACAAATTGAATCCTTCTCCGTCTTTTTAAAAGGAGAATTACACTTTACTACTCTAAACTATAAAAGAGAATTACACTTTACTACTCTAAACTATACCCTATATTACCTTTTGTACCTTAAACTATTCAAATGCATATTTTACATCTTATACTTTAACTTTTGTTACACTTTGCACTTCAAAGTTAGCTTTACTAGTATTATATTAGATGAAAATTGAAAGCACATAACTTGTACATTATTTTTACACAGTTTAAAGACAAAAATACCCTCTCCTCAATCAATTAAAAACAAAAGCTCTCTCACGTGTTGCATCTCCTCCTCTCTCATATCAAAAATCTGTTGCAGCACCTAATACAACAATGGCGGATGCAGTAACTGCAGCCAGCAACAGCTCGTTCTGTGCTAAGGAAGTGAACAAGGGGGTATCTACAGATTCTACACCCCTCCCTCTCTCTCAGAGAAACCCACCTCTCTCTCTCTCTCTCTCTCTCTCTCAGTGTCTCTGTCCTCTCAGCAAAACTATGGCGATTTTTCAGGACAGCCCACTAAGTTAGTTGGCGATTTTTTCCTTCTTTGGTTTTTCATGCTGGGTTTCTATTTTTAAGGTTTGGTTGGTTTTCACTCTTCAAATTGGTTTTATACCCTGTGAAAGTTTTAATTTTGCTGAAATAGTAGTCACAAAATACAAAAGGTAAAAAAAAGAGGGACAGAGAGAAAAGCAAAGAGTCATTAAAAGGAACAAAATTACAAAGCCTCTTCTTAATTTGTTATGCTGTGTCTAGTGCTAGTGCTTGCACATCTGATCATGACTGGTGAGAGCTTCTCTTTGCATGTCGGTGTGTACGTCCTTTAATGCCATACCTTTTCTCACTCATAAAATGTTGCATCACCTGGAACCTGTGAGAGGAGAAGAGAAGCTGTTGGACACGCATATGTGAGGGCTAGATTTTTTATTTCGGGAAGATGATATGCTAGAGAGCTTTTATTTTTAATTTATTGGGTAGAGGGTGTTTTTGTTTTTAAATTATATGCCACTTAAGCAAAAATCATATGAAAGTCACGTGCTATTAATTTTTGTCTAATATAATAGTAAAATTAATTTTGAGGGTGTAAAGTGCAACAAATATCAAAATTTATGGTGTAAAATGTACCTTCGAATAATTTTGGATGTAAAATATAATCTAGAATATAGTTTAAAGTGTTAAAATATAATTTCTCCTCTTTCCAAGAATATTAAGGTAAAAAGTTTATCCTTCACAAAAGTCACAAAAGAGCAAACAAAAAAAAAAAAAAAAAAGTCAGCTTTTTTAAATGTATCTTAGGGAGATTATACCAGACAGAATAAACCTGGTTACGTTTTCATTATGTAAAGTGTGAATAAAGTATTATATAAAAGTATAAAAGTCCCTATCATTTAAACCCAAATTTAATAAAGTTATTCTATCTTTCCCTAAAATATTAAACTTATCAGCTGCCCATATGAATTGTTGATTAGACATGTGTGCAAAAAATATTCCGAGTGGAAGAGGAATCTACTAAATTAAACAATCATTAAAAATATGTATATGCATTTTTTTTTAATAATAAGAAATGCCTTTTAAGAAGGTTGAAATTGTCCACAAAACGAATCCGAAAGGCCATGAATGGATATTACAAATGAGGTCAAACATTGTTGTACAATTCAGAATGGCATGCGTGACCTATATTTGCATGGATGGCTTTGTGAAAACAATGCATTGCAATAATTTTCTGATTGGTAGAAACTCCAATTTGCATACAAATCCAACTCTTCTCTGCCTATAAAATAGAAGCCAATTCATGGCTAATAGGCAGTTTAGCATGGTAGATTATCAAACTTGAAACCAAAAGCTCTCTTTATTTTCTTTCTAATTTTGGACAAAGAAATTAAACTTACGGCCAAGCAATTCCTTTTGTGGATAAAACTTTGACAGTGATTGAATATTTTATTCGAAGGGAAGTCGTTTTCAAAATGCATACCATTTGTCCAATTGCAAAAGTAAACCACCTGCCTCTTACAAGAAAATAAGTATGTCATTTTCTCTTGCTTATTATTATAATATATATATATATATATATATATATATATGTGTGTGTACGTGTATATATATTGATTCATTATCTTTGTGTTTTCTTGGACGAACCTAGGTTTAAGCTTCAAGAGTCGTGAAAACTGAGGCAGAGTTAGGCACCTAATCCTAAAGATTTGGTTTTTTTAGTTCAAATCACAACATAGAAATGGGCAACATGCCGTGCGTACCCATGCATTGCTTCTCTAACAACAAAAGGTATATTCATTTTTCTGATGCCTAATTACAATTTCTCTTTCTTTCTTTTTGGCTGCTTAAACTCATTTATCTAAAGAAGGCCTAAATACAAGTCTGTGGATCAATTAAAACTTACAAGGTACGTGCAAAAGATTTATGATTGTAAATTTGTAATACTTTTGAAGAATATATGACTCTTATTAACGATTATCGTACGGTCATCCCATTTCTATTGAGCTTTCGTTAGTCAATAATGTTAATACTATACATTTTCACACATACTTTGCCACAACAATTCTAACGTTATTGTTTGTTACTTGTTAGCTATATCAATTAGCCCATTATGAGTCTAGAATGGTTGGTGTTAAGGTACCATATTGCCTGTTCACTCTCTTGAATAGTTGGTGAAAGACCACCCACATTTATGAGTATTCTTGCCTCAAGAAGTCCTCTTTTTATTGTTTATTGCCTTTCCTTCTTTCTTACAACAAATTAAAAAGAATGATGGATTGGAGCCTAAGTTCTCTTCTATAAAGGAATCGGACATATCACTAAACTACAAAACTATTAGCTGAATTTAGGTGTTTCACTTGCATGTGTTTTTTTCTTTTTCTGGTATGCCAAAGTTTTTTTTAGAAAAAAGAAAAATCTCCATTCTTGATGTTAGTCATTTGTTAAATTCATGGGAATTGAGAGCGTCACCCACATTGCTATAAATGTTTCAAATTCATATACTTGTTATTTGATACTATAAATGACCTAATAGTTTTTTTTAAATACTTTTGTATATCTTTTTTTTTTTTTTAGAGAATCATACTTTGGTATATCGATAGTTCAGAGTTTGAATAATTTATTTTGTACTCATGTAACTCATCACATGCTTGGTTGATTAAAATAATATATTTACTAGTCTTTTTTTATATAAGATAAAATTTCTACTCTAGTCTAATTTAAGTGTATATGTGTGTGAAACTCCCTCTTAGAGACTTTAATCTCGCCTTTTGCCCCTCACACCTCACAAGCATTTATACTTGTGGAGTGACCACCACACCAAGGGTGTGCGTTGGTTAATTTTACTAGTCTTTGAATTACTGAAAAGTACTCTTTAGTTTATGACTTTTTATCCCCTTATATAATAAATTATATATATATATATAAAATGATATACAGTTTTTCCTTTAGTTTTTTATTTCTTTTTTTTACTTATATAGTTTCGTTGGGGGATGGGATTTATGTCCTAAATATCTTAGTTAAAAACACAAAAAAGTGTCAATCGAGCTATAAAACTTTTGGCATATAGCAAAATTATATAACAGCCCTCTCATATTTGCATTAGTCCAACATCTATCTCATATCTATATTAGCTTAATATTATGTCAACAACATTTTCACAACAATTCCACAATATATCATAGGTAACAAGTTTTGATTGGCTAGTTTTGATAAACAAAAATGTGATTTTAGTGATGAGCACAAATTAAAATTAGAAACAACTAGCCCCATCGGATTTGGTGTGAAATTATCATGAAAATGTTGTAGTTATAGCATTACTCAAAAAAAATATTTCACTTCTAATAATTACATGAGAGAAAAAAAGTTTTTTCTACTCATTATAATGAGAGAGATAGGATTTTATTTTATTTTATTTTGAGAAACATTGGGATTTGAATGTGGACGCTTCCATTAAAAACATTAGGGATACTAGTCGAGCTACAAGCTTTTGGCCATAAATTAACGGTGTTAGTAACACAACATATTACATATTTTTTCTCTTAAAAGAAATATCTCATAACTTTTCACTAGATGTTATGATTGTAAATTGTGATAGGTAGAAGCATTCATAAAATTTATTCTTAAAAAAATATAAGGAAGCGGTTACATAAATTTTGGAAATGTTATTAATTTTGCATTCATCAGTTAAAAACTTAAGCAATACTTAAGTAGTTTCAGAGCACCATTCCAAGCTGTTGGTGGATCTTATTGTGAGACCCACGTATTAAATCCGCTCACTTTGTAAGAGTTCAGAGTGCTCCGAGACTACCTAAGTTTTTTACCCCAAAAACTTACTAAAAAAAACGTTGTGTGAAATGGATTGTATATAGATAGATTTACTGTTGGTAATCATACCTGCCACAATCAAGAAGTGGTGGCTAGTTGTTGCCATCTCAGCAAAATCACTTCTCTTCTGGCTGGGTCCCCCACCCCTACCCCATATTCTTGGGAAAGTAGGTCCCACTATCTGCATTACCCAAAAGGCCAAAACTTTCCCCTTTTTTTTTTTTTTTTTTTTTTTTTCCTTCCCTTTTTTTTTTTTTTTTTTTTCAGTTTTCAGTTTTAACTTTTCACCCATCATAATCCCAAAAACAAAAAAACGAAAAACGAATTACAACAAGTCAATTGGACACACTCAAATGGCTGATTCGCTCAGCCATTAATAAAGCTTCTTCTCTTCGACGTAACAGCTCTCTCTCACGCTTCCTCATCTTCTTCTTCTTCTACTTCTTACTCTCTCTCTCTCTCTCTAGGATTTATTATTCTTTGTTGATTTTCTCATCTGGGTATCATTTGATTCTTCAAAAACCGGTTTCTTTTGCCATTTTTTGACTCGGTTCATTGTGACTTTTGGCTCAGTTTTTGACTTCTGATCTGGGATTTCAGTGAACTAAGTATTGGGGGGTATCCGATTTCGGTGTGTGTGCTTGGATTGGAGCCGAGAATGCCACAGGACTTGTCGTCCGACCACGACCCAGACGATTCAGACACCGAGTTCATTGAGGTTGATCCCTCTGGTCGATATGGTCGGGTCAGTTAATTCCTCTACTTCATTCAAAATTTCAATTTTGTTTTTTGGTTTAATCTATGTTGCTGTTTATAATTTGAAGTGTTATTCAATTTGTTCAAATATTTTTGCTTGGAAAATTAGTCAATGCTTCATTTCTCTTTGATTAATGGCTTTTTAGTTGTTCAAAGTACAAGTAGGGTTTGATTTGTTTTCGTGATTTATTGATGGGTTTTGTTTTTTTTTTTTTTTTTTTGGTTTAATTGAATGGTGGTTTTGCAGTACAAAGAGGTTCTAGGTAGAGGAGCTTTCAAGAAAGTGTATCCTTGTGTTCTATATGCTATGTTAAATTCTGAATTTATACTAAACCTTGCAATTAGGTACATTGTGAATAATTAGAGAAATGCTAGGACACAACATTTTTTCTTAACGGTTGATGTGGCTGGTTGTGATTGGAACAACACACTTTCACTTGGATCCACCACTGACACCAGTTTTATTATGCACAAATCATAACAGGCCATATCAACATTTATGAAAATATTGTGTCCCTAGACTTATTGGAAAAATCAAGGTTCATTATATGTGGAATATTTTTGTGTCCTTGATCCAAATATGGGAATTTAGATATCGAGCATTTGATGAATTGGAAGGAATTGAAGTAGCTTGGAATCAGGTTAAGGTGGCAGATATATTACGGAACTCTGAAGATTTGGAGCGTCTATATTCAGAAGTTCATTTACTCAAGACTTTGAAGCACAAGAACATAATTAAGTTTTACTACTCATGGGTCGACACAAAAAATGAGAGCATTAACTTCATTACTGAGATTTTCACTTCTGGAACATTGCGGCAGTGAGATTCTATATTCTACTATAGCTTATTAATTTCCATTTTTTTGTTTCTGGTTTTGCTTTTGTTGAGGGTTTTATTTCTGAATATTGTGTAGATACCGAAAGAAACATAAATATGTTGATTTGAGAGCTATGAAGAAATGGTCTAGGCAGATTCTAGAGGGCCTTCAGTACCTTCACAGTCATGACCCACCAGTTATTCATCGAGATTTGAAGTGTGATAACATATTTGTCAATGGAAATCAAGGTGAGGTGAAAATTGGTGACTTAGGCCTGGCTGCCATTCTTCGCCAGGCTCGTTCAGCTCATAGTGTCATTGGTGAGGATTGTATTATTATTTATTATTGTCCTTTTGAGATTAGACTTATTTTGGAAACTTTGTTACTGGGGGCAGCAACATAATTGCTATTGTGTCTTCAGGTACTCCGGAGTTCATGGCACCAGAGCTTTATGAAGAGGAATACAATGAGCTTGTAGATATTTATGCTTTTGGCATGTGCTTGTTAGAGTTGGTCACCTTCGAGTACCCTTATGTTGAGTGTGCCAATGCAGCTCAAATATACAAGAAAGTGACATCAGTAAGGCCTTAACAATCTTTGATCCTTTTCAATTATTATTGCAGTTGAATTTTGTTTTAAAATTTCTATTATGTTTTTACATTGCTTGACTTTGTCTTATTCCAGAGCTTTTGTAGTCTTTGAAAAGCTGTCTTTTTGAAAACAGTAACATGATATGATCATTGGATCCTTTGGATTCTATGTTGCTCTAGAAAATTCAAATTTGTAAAGAGATATATGTGTTTGTACAAGTTCAAATTTTGAAGCAAGATAATGGCATCTCCATGTTTATAGTCTTTTCATGCTAATCTTGCTTTTAACCAGTGCATGACTTTACACAGCCAATGTGGGTACATTTGTCATTGGATATTCTAGTCTCTGCAAGATTCTAAATGCAGATGATTATAGTGGATACTTTATGTTCTTGAAATCTTGCATTCTTTTAAAAATGTGCATGCCTTTATACAGCCAATGGGGAGGAGAGCCGGGGGGTGTGGTGGGGAAATCACCGAATCAGATAGAATTTTTAAGTGTAGAGATAGGTACAGATTGAACCAAATAATATGAGCAGACACTCTAGGATTTTTTGAAACAATTTGGAAGAAGAGAATCCATGTCATTCTGAGTGCACTGATAGTGGAAGAATTTCCGGCAGTATTTATCATTGCCATTATGGGCTATTATGGGAAATTTTGAAGTTCTGTTTAGGATTAGCTGAAAATAAGTCATTGCTGAATAGGATCTCCACTTTCTGGACAATTCAGCCCTTGTATTTAGTTGATGCATGTGAAAGTTGTTAATTGAGTATACGTGTCCTCATTCTGACATAGGTCTCCCTTTTCTTTGCTCACATAGGAGCTCTCTCCTAAATTTAGTGAGAGTTGGTGTAGTTTCTAGTAGCTGACCTAATAAAACCTTCTGGTCTATAGAGTTCAAATAGTGTTAGGCAGCTGATTTATGATTTCATATGGAAATGTGAGATGATTGTATGATTGAAAGAGAAAAAGATATAGTTAGGGTCATCCTATCAAATATTCTTAACCACTTCATTGTGACATTTATGATTTTTTTTTTTTTTTTGTTTACTGAAGTTTTTTTGAAATTTTTAATTTGATGAGTTATAAAAGGTCTTAAGATTGAAAAACACTTGAAGCCTTGGGAAATCCTGTGCAAGAAAAATTATTTATTTTATATTAGTAAATGGGTGAGTTGGTTTTGTATGTGTAAAGGGGATGGGGAGCATTTGCTTCTTCATTGCCCTCTTGCCAGAGAGTTGTGGGATATGATTTTTTTCCCTATTTGGGGTTCAGTGGTGATGCCTTGGGGGTTATACGTTATAGATTTACCTGCTTGTTAGCAAGGAATATTTGGGAGACATCAGAATGGTGAGATTTGGAAAGCCATCACTCATTGCTTGATGTGGTGTCTTTGGCGGGAATGAAATGCTAGAATTTTGTAGGGGTGTGAACAGACTATTCTAGACCTGTAATTGCAGTTCCTCTGAACCTTTTTGAATGGATGAAAGCATCAGGATTCTTTTCTTTCAACTTATTAGAGTTTATAAATCATTGCAATCGTAAGGCTTAGTTGTGAGGTGCATCTAGCATGCGTCATGTGTATTTGGGCATTCCATCTCTCTTAATAAAACTATTATTTATCAAAAATTTAGTATCTAGATATTTTCATTACTTATCCAAAAAAAAAAAAAAAAAAAATTAGTATCTAGATTGTCATATCAGTTCTTTTTCTTTCTAGGGAATAAAGCCAGCATCATTGGCAAAAGTGACAGACCCTTCAGTTAGAGCATTTATAGAAAAATGTATTGCAAAAGCCTCTGAACGCTTGCCAGCCAAGGAACTTCTAATGGATCCTTTTCTCCGATCAGATGAGGATTATGAAAGTATAGGGCGTTCTCTAAGTCTTAGAACCCGCCATTCAAGTAAGTTTCAGTATTTTCTACAGATATCAAAGGCCTTTATGTTATTGTCCTCACATTTTGACATGTCAAACACAGAAGGCAGTTTTGATCAGATTGATATTGGTGAAAATGCTAAGGATTCATCTCCTGAGATTAGTAGAGATTTCACAGTTCAAGGTCAGAGGAGAGATGTTCACACAATATTTCTGAAACTACGAATTGCGGACTCCTCAGGTTGTCTATCCATCTCTGTTTCTTTTTAGTTCTTCTAATTTTAAACCAAAAGAAGAAGATATTTTGATTAGCATTTACAGCTGTTAAATTGAAAAGTTTCCACATGGGACCAGGTCATTATCGCAATATCCACTTCCCATTTGATATTGAGGAAGACACTGCAGTTGCTGTTGCTAGTGAAATGGTCGAGGAGTTGGACCTGAGTGATCAAGATGTTTCAACGATTGCTGAAATGATTGATGCAGAAATCCGGTCCCATATTTCAGATTGGGCGTCAAAAGAACTCCCTGAAGATAGTTTTACTGGAGAGGTTGTAAGTTCTGAGAGCAGTGCATCTGAAGCCAAGGAAGATGGCTCTCCCTTCCTGAGTGAGTCTACCCTTTCTGCTGGCAATCTTGCATTGGAAAGATTTCCTTCAGGTCGTAAGTTTTGGTCTGACTCACCAAAGGCATTTGGTGGAAGCTCTCCAGCAAAGTCTAGCCCCTCACACTTGTCTTTTCAGGTGGATTCGGTTGCTGCCGGATCTAGCTCAACTGGAGATAATGAAAACTCTCCTGATTCCCATGAAGACACAGAAAATCAATGTTTTGATGCTTTGCATGAAGAGTCTGAGGATGAGCGTGTTTCTGATGATGACAATAATAGTGAAGAGAGGGAAGCTAGTGTGCCTGTTGATCTGCACCTTGGCGACAACAGTAGTGCAGCTGCAGATCTACATTCTAGCAACGGAGGTCATCCTTTGGAAGACAACTATCTTGAATCAGAAGATGTCAAGATAATCGCTGAGAAACTTGAGATTCTGTTAACAAAGCAGCAAGACGAGTTAAATGAGTTAAAGAGGAAGCATGAACTGGCCATATCAGATCTTTTGACAAGACTATCTCCAGAGATCCATCAAAAGGTTTTAAATATGTGTAAAGAAAAAATACCTGACTATATAAGGCAGAGTGAGACACAATGCTAAACTTAGCATTTTAAAGACAGACCTTATACAAATTGAAAGTGGTGTTTCTCACATCTTCTACTTGCCACTGATTAGAAGTTTAGAATATATCACTAACTTTTCCAGATTAGAGAAACAGTTTTACTCATGTTGGATGGGCTGAAGATGTTTTGTACCCAATGCACAAAGCTCCTACTTTTGCTTAAAGCTCAATAATCTTTCATATGTTGACATATTCTATAAAGCTGAAAGATCTTTCACATGTTGATAAAGTTGGGAAACATAAGTTTGTAGCTGCAAATCATGCTGCTGGATGTGTTTAATAGAGAGTTCTTCTGTTTTAAGGGGAATGCCAAATAAGACATGGGTGATTGGTGTTGTATGGAGAGACATGCGGCAAAGAGTTATTGACTCAGAGAGTCATGCTTGTTGAAGAAATTTACTTTTCTAGAGTGGCTCATGATGGGGCAAGCACAAAGATTGAATCCAGCACATTCTTCATTTCGCACACATCAAGCAATGCTGCTGAGAAGAGACAGGTCTGATAAATTATCTGTGTATTATAAATCTGCACATTCTTGAAGATTTACACATCATCATACTAATAGTTTCAGAAGGGTAATCAAAATTTATGGATTGTATACTTGTACATACAATTCCTTTACTTTGTTTCAATTATTTTGTTTGGATTTCTCCAGAATCTGTCAGTTTAGATCATTTAAACGTTTTGGGTTTACTTGTTCATGATTCACTGAACTGTCAAAATAATGTTATGGAAATGCTTGGTCTTGATATCTTTGTCAATTGTCAGTGTATCTGGACTGTGATAAAGATTGTCTCTACTGATTGGAATGTTGGCATATATATCTCTCTATTGTGGAATAGATATAACATGGTTTTTCGACACTGAGATGAGTTTTTCCATCTGAATTTGGAAATTAAGTGATTCTGTATCATGCCTGTATAACTCAATGCAGCTTGAGAAATTAACAAGCAAAATGGTCTTATTTTAGGGCACTATACACTTCTTGTTTAGACTACTATTTGTTTAAGTTATGTACTTTTTACGAATCATATCTGATATGAGAATATGAGATAGTTTGAGTGGACTGTGAATTGACTTAAATAATCTTTGTTAGAAAGTTCTTGTATTTACCATGGAGGAATCCTAGTAAAGTGAGTAATACTTTTTCATCTAGCATAATAGCAGATTTCATTAATTAAATTGATGGTAGGATCTATAATTTTTGAGGATGAGCATTGTTCCGAGTATTGAATGATTTTCCAAGAGAATTTTCTATTTACCTAAAAAGAAATGTTCATGAAGGTTTAGCCAGTGTTATTTTTTAAATTACAACTTTATAATAATTCATAACATGTGGCAACAATTTTATTTAGTTTTTTGTCTTTTCTTTTCATTTTTCTTTGGGGGGCAAGAATTGATTCTCAAGTAAATGTTTGGTAATACTCTCTTTTCTTTATCTTTTTTCGCTGAATAATGTTGAATATTATTCGGAAGGTCCAATCATTTACAAACATTTAGGTCACCATTTATTCAACGGTGGATTTGGAAATCCCACCAGTTTCCCAAAAGTATGAATAACTTTTTTTTTTTTTTTTTCTTTCTTTCTTTTTTGAGGGGAAAAAGTATGAATAATCTGAATCAAAGATGTGGAATCTAGGCTGACTTCGTGGGCTACCATGGCACGTAAATCACTATTAGTCAATTTACTTCCTACGAGCCACAAACCCATGGTGTGCTTTAACAATTAATAACAACCAATGAGTTGAACATGTGAGCCCCAGTTGGCTATTGCTAAATTGATGACTAAGACTAGCAAGCGCACCTCTCACAAGCATGTGGATCCCATGCTTGAGGGTATGTTATGTTTGAAATAAGAAGAGAGGAGAGGAAAAAATTGGCTCTTTCCTTTGCTCCAATCTTCCTCCGTCTAAACTTAAACGCAAGTCTTTTGAAAGAAATTTGAAATATGCAAAGTGCGGCGGCATCACCATTTGGAGGACGAATGAAAATTGGTAGTAAATAGTAATCATTTATGTTAGCAAAATTTCTTGGATTATAAAAAGTCAGATATTGATGTAATGGCAAGTGCCCTAAGCCTAAAAAATGTGTCGATGATAGAAATGGGGGGATAAAGTTGCTTACCAACAACTTCTCTTGGGACTTGCAATAAACAGTTTTATAGTCTCCTTAATATAATACATACCTTTAAATTTTGCGGACTACCATAAAGATCATTTCTAGTCATATCTTCAAAAGAATAACCTCATAAAAGGATTTAGATTCCATCATAGGCTAAAGTATCTCATAGCATTAAGCATCAAACATGCAGCAAATCATTTCTTAAAACCAATGCTTTTAATCTCTGTTCACTATCCTAATCTTAATTTTCATATTTGCAATCTATCAAATTGTAATAGCCTATAAATTTCCCATAATCCAAGAGGTAGTTTTAGGTATCATGTGGTCCATGAATTCTTGAATTTAAAGCCTTCTACCCAATACTTCAAATTTGCACTATCAGATTCTTACTGTAATTACTTGATGTATATGAGATGGAAACCGCACTCACATAATTAATTTGTTATAATCAGAATAGCCACCACCATAGTTGGTCACTTGGTTGCTATAATCTAAGAGAAACCATGTATCTCATTCTCTACTAAGGGTTCATTTGTTTAGACGTAAAACAGTTTTAAGAAAAAAAAAATCCCCAATTTCAAGTATTTTCTCAACCCGAAATTGTCATCAAATAATTTTAAGTTGATTGTAAAATAAGCCCCTTACGGGCATAAAGCAATTTACGGCCTCACCCTTACCCCCCACCTACCCTTGCGGTTCACCTATGGTTAGATCAAATTGTCATAACCCACTTATGGCCAATTCAAACAATCTCTCTCTCTACCCTTGCGGTTCACCTATGGTTAGATCGAATTGTCATAACCCACTTATGGCCAATTCGGACAATCTCTCTCTCTCTCTCTCTCTCTCTCTCTCTCTCTCTCTCTCTCTCTCTCTCTCTCTCTCTCTCTCTCTCTCTGTGACCTACTACAACACACCCGTGGTCGGTTTGGGAATGACAACCCATACATGGCTAGATTGAACCATCATAACTCACCTTTCTCTCTCTTTGGTTTTTTTTTTTTTTTTTTTTCCTTTTTTTCTTTTTTGAGTGAATTTTGATATTGTAGATTTGTTGGTATTGTGAATTTGCAATCAAGATATTTTATTTTGTGGGATTATGTTGTTGGCATGGTGGATTGTATTGTCTTCGATTCGAGAGAATCACGAGAGGGTGCTAGCACTCATCTCCGGGGAATTCCGGAGGGGCAAGAAATTGCCTTTGATTCACTCCAGCTCTTTCTCCGGACCAAATATGGTAAAGTGGTCTCCTTCGGCCTATGATGATTTAAAAAAAAAAAAAAAAAATTTGATGGGGCTCTCTTCGAAGATACAAATGAGACTAGCATTGGAGCTATGGTGAGAAATTGTAATGGGGAAGTAATGGTAGCCTTGTCGGAAAAAATTCCCATGCCGACCTCCATGGTTCTATTTGAGATGTTGGCAACAAGAAGAGCTATTCAATTCTTTTTGGAATTAGGCATTCATAACTTTGCTTTTAAAGGTGATTCCAAGATAGTTGTTGATGATCGTAAGAAATTAGTGGGCTGGATGCTCAGGGCTTCAATGATCAAAAAGGCACGAAAGGGAAAAGAAGCAATCAAAGGTGACCGGGGAGGACCGGCCAAGAACCCTCCAATGGTAAAGTCAATATTTCTCTCAAATTACGGAATTCCAATCTCTTTGGAACTGTTCGAAAAAGACTTACCTTATTTTGGTGTAGATGAGTGCTTATATAGTATACACTTGAAGTAGTTACTGGAATAATAACTTCCCCTATCATTGAGGAGGTCAAAAGGTTCGGAGTTAACTTCCACAACTGCCATGGAAGTTATATATTTTTGATCTTATTTTTTGTAACCATCATTGGAAGCTGTTTGTATTAATGAACCTCAATTTTTACTTGTGTTTCGAGATAGGAATGTGTAGGTTGTCCAAGACTTGTATAAAAAAACATGCTCGGAATGTATGGAGGTCATCCAAACATCTTTTTGGATGGACGACCTTGTCAAGGACAAGCATTCTCTACAGTCCATTTTTCTACTCTTGCCTTAGACGACCATCATGGACGAGCTTGGAGTTGGGCCCATTTTATAATACACCATCAATTGTAAAGGCTCTAAATAAATCTAGTGCATCTCCTCCATCCATTGGACATCTTGTTAAAGACATTTAGTCAATTGCTTATTTGTTTGTGAGCCACTCCTTCTCTCATATTAGGAGGCAAGGTATTGCTATAGCCCATGCCTCAGCAAAAAGAGCTAGGTTTTATTTTCCTATTTTAGTTTGGATGGAGCATATTCCTCCATATATTTTTTTTCATTGTTGTTTTTAATTTTTCTGTTTAGTTGAATAAAATGTGGTGCCAATTGGTTTCTCAAAAAAAAAAAAAATATATATATATATATATATATATGTTCATGAATATTTTTATTTTCCATACTAGTTAAACACTTGAAAATATTTCATGAGCATTCTCAAGAATGCAATCAAACATTAAAAAAAACAAAAAAACAAAATATGTTTCTACTCATACAAAAAAAAAAAAAAAAAAAAGCATACTAAATGAAAATGTAATTATCATTTAGAAAAATAAGAATAGCAATAATAAGTTAAATTCAAAGATTCAAATCCTTTTCAGCCCTAAGAAAATAATAAATAAATAACACGTGGCACCATCTAACATGCATTGCACATAAAACCCATCATCCCTCAAGAAACCCAACTCACACCACATCCTATACTCCCCCAAGTTCCCGACCCCCCAAACCCAAAACAGCAGCAGCAACGGATAAACCCCTCTTCCCCCTCATGATATTGATATGAGGCTCTCTTTTCTCTTCCAATAGATAACACAACCCAACTACTCAAAAACTTCAATTTCAACTCTTAACACTCTCTCAAAAAACTCCCCTTCTCACTCTCCACACTCTCTCCTCCAAAACCACCCACCACCCACCATGGCAATCTCCTCTTCAGTAGCTTCCACAAAACTCACCTACACCTACTCCTATTCCTCCCCCTCTTCCTCCCCTTCCTCTTCCATTTCCCTCCCTTTCCTCCCTAAACCCAAATCCCTCCTCTCCTCCTCTTTCCTCAACCCCTCCACAATCCTCCACCACACTCCCACCCCCACACCGGCCTTCCCCACCACGCGCCACCGTTTCACCGTACGCGCCGCCAGAGGCAAGTTCGAGCGAAAGAAGCCCCACGTCAACATCGGCACAATCGGCCACGTCGACCATGGCAAGACCACCCTCACCGCCGCGCTCACCATGGCTTTAGCTTCAATGGGTAACAGCGCCCCCAAGAAATACGACGAAATCGACGCCGCCCCGGAGGAGAGAGCGCGTGGAATCACCATCAACACCGCCACCGTGGAGTACGAGACTGAGAACCGACACTACGCCCACGTGGACTGTCCCGGACACGCCGACTATGTGAAAAACATGATCACCGGTGCCGCACAAATGGATGGAGCGATTCTTGTCGTGTCGGGTGCTGACGGTCCTATGCCACAAACGAAAGAACACATCTTGTTGGCTAAACAAGTGGGTGTCCCAAACATGGTCGTGTTTTTGAACAAGCAAGACCAGGTTGATGACGAGGAGTTACTTCAACTTGTTGAACTAGAGGTGCGTGAGTTACTCTCTTCTTATGAGTTTCCTGGTGATGATGTTCCTATTACTTCTGGTTCTGCTTTGTTAGCTTTAGAGGCTTTGTTGGCCAATCCTAGTATCAAACGTGGTGAGAATCAATGGGTTGATAAGATTTATGAACTTATGGACTCTGTGGATGAGTATATCCCAATCCCACAAAGACAAACTGAATTGCCCTTTTTGCTTGCTATTGAGGATGTGTTTTCGATTACGGGTCGTGGTACAGTTGCCACGGGACGTGTTGAGAGGGGTACAATTAAGGTTGGAGATACTGTGGATATTGTGGGATTGAGGGATACTAGGAGTACTACTGTGACTGGGGTTGAGATGTTTCAGAAGATTTTGGATGATGCTATGGCTGGTGATAATGTGGGGTTGTTGCTTAGAGGTATTCAGAAGGCTGATATTCAGAGAGGGATGGTTTTGGCTAAGCCGGGGACAATTACGCCTCATACTAAGTTTGAGGCTATTGTGTATGTGTTGAAGAAAGAAGAGGGTGGTAGGCACTCGCCGTTTTTCGCAGGGTATAGGCCACAGTTTTACATGAGGACCACAGATGTGACAGGGAGGGTGGCGACGATTATGAATGATAAGGATGAGGAATCGAAGATGGTTATGCCTGGGGACCGTGTGAAGATGATTGTGGAACTTATTATGCCTGTGGCTTGTGAGCAAGGAATGAGGTTTGCTATCAGAGAAGGAGGGAAGACTGTTGGAGCTGGTGTTATTCAGAAAATCATTGAGTGATACTATATGATGAAGGAAGGTTTGGAATGCGTGATAGGGAAATGATGCTCTTCGCTTTTTGAGTGGTGGCAAAACGACATCATTGTTCTCAAATTTATGCAATTAGCTTTGCCATTTTACAAAACTTTGATATCTCCAATGTCATATATTTTTTTTAGGTTTGTATTTCTTTTTCTTTGTGCTAATGTCTAGCCTAGTCGGATGAGATATTTTAATGATGATTTAATGTTATTTTTGTTTACTCCTGTTCTTCATCTGGTAGGTTACTCAAAGTGACTTTCTAGAATTTTTGCTTGTGTGGAAATATGGGATTTTCATGCATTTCTCCCTTTGAGCAAGCTGGTACTGTTTTTCAGGTGGTATTCTCTATCTTCATGAAACAGAATAACATCGGAAATACTTACCTACTAATTCATATTATATTCCCCAGCTAGATAATAGCAGTACCTGTATGTTATTTAGTAGTTTGATTGAAATTTTGATATTAAGTATGCAACACATTAGGTGATTGGGAGGATGAACTGTAGCTTGTCTGTACTGAATGTTAGGAGTCCTATTTAAGAATTCTTTTATTATAACTAGGCAACTACTACTCCAGTTGATGAACAAAGGTGGTTCACGTATTCTATTTTGTATCTTTGGCTAGCACAATCACTTGTCTCCTTTTACCAAGGCTTTCTTTCCCTGGTCTTATTGGTCAAGTGAAAGAAAAGACTGGAAAACATGATGTCCGGTTTAGGTTAATTGCTAATGAGCTTTAGTTCAAATGTCACCTCCTCACCTTGTAAGAGCAAGGTGAAGGCCAAGTTTGTGAGTTTAACACCCACTTGGTGCATGAGTAATTACTAATTACCAATACAGATTTTTTTTTTTTTTTTATTTATTTATTTATTTTTTTTTTATAATTTATAAATATATCTGGTGCATGTGTAATCTAAACTTTGTTTGTTTGTTTGTTTGTTTGTTTTTTTTTTTTTTTTTAATTATAATTTTTAACAATTCATAAAATAAAGTTTAGATTAAATTTTCATGTATTAGAATCCTTAAATTATTGTTTCTTTTACCTGCATTTGCTTCTTTAACACTGAAAAGGAAGCAAATACAATACATAAGATGATTTTCAAGTCAGCTTTGATTGCCGGATGCTTAGTGCCACCCCTCTTAGTTGAGGTTGATGTTCAACCTTGATCTAGAGGGAAAATGATTAGTTTCTTTTGCTACTTATTGGTTTTGATTGAAGAAGATATAAGTTCAAATTTTCACTGAGCCCTTTAAGAAAAGTTGCTTGTCTCTAGGCTCGGCTTTTTTTCACCAGTATTAGTATACTTGGAAGCTGCAATTTGGTATTACAGCAGTGTCTGAGTTCCTTTCTGGCTTCTTCTTTGACTTTTAGTTGTAGTGAGTGAACACAGTTTTCTTAGAAAAGATAAGTCAGTTGCAATAAGCAACTTGATAAGCCACACCTGGGTGGTTCTTTCTAGTCATGCTCTATACATGCCAACTAGTTCTGTTGTTGCATTTGAGATATGGGTTGTGTTAAGTCTACACAATAACACAATCACCTGTTTGAAAGATGTGTTGCATTTGCTCTTGAGGTGCCACTTCTACAGTGCTAAATTTTAGCCTTGTAATAGTGTCATTTATGTCTTCATAATAATCAGAGTTGGCCTTGAAACATTGGTAAATATGTTTTCCCCTTAACAAAGAATTATAATCCCCCCCAAAAAAAAAAAAAAAACAGTGACATTATGCTCTTGATGATGTGTGCAGGCATGTCCACTAATTAAAAGTACTAAGTATTAACTTTATTATGAAATTCTGCTATTGGAAAATAGAATGGAAAAGGAAAACTGATGGCAAAAATCAAAGATAGAAAAGCAAAGCCCTTCAAGAGAGTGATTGCTGTTTTCATATTGTAATGGTTACATTTGATTGTTTATGAGAAATCGACTACTCCTTTATATTTATAATTCAATCTATTATATTATAATGAAAATGTTTTTGGTAAGGGCTCCTGCTACCTGAAAGATGACAACTGCAACAAAATGCCTTGGAGAAGGCTAGTTATATGTAGCCACTGCAAATGGGGTTTCGAAGAGAGCGGTAGCATACAGATGATTCGATTTTCTGGAGTTCTTTACTCGTCCATGAAATTGATGATAGTCTGTGTTTGTTTGCAATTGCAGGTTAAATGCAATGCATCTTGTCTCGGGATGATTGAACATTTGAAACAATCAATTGTCGTAGTTTAAAGCAAGTCTTTTTTTCTTTTTTGGTGCTCGAAGTATTCATAATATCAGGGATAACAACGGGACAAGGGGATGGGATCAGATTATAAGCAATTCTTCACCTTTTCGAGTAGGACATGTATAAAATATTGAACAATATATATATATATATATATATATATATATATTCAAGGCGAGATGTGGCGTGGTAGGCAAAATGTGTTATTTTTGGGATGGAAAAAGAGCACAAGGGGAGCGAAGCAAGACAGGGCTATAAATATACTCGAGGCGAGGTGTGATGTGGTGGGCAAAATGTGTTACGTAGAGCAAAGCGGGACAGAACGGATCGAAGGGCATTTTTGCTATCCCCACCTTGTCATATTCATATGCTCATTTCGGCTAATTCCTTTTTTTTTTTTTTTTTTTTTTTTTTGGTCTGATTGTTCAGGTTTTGAGTTTGGCTGTGTAGAAGAAGACCCGTTTGTGCCCACTTGAAGATTACAAATTTTTTGGTGAGCCAGCATAGTGAAATGAGCTTAAAGCCCAAATTTAATTGCTTGTTCATTGGATTAGGAATAAGATTATAGCAGTGTGAATCATTTATTAATTTACAAACTCAAGGCCGATCGCAGCAAAGCTAGTTTTCCACAGCAATCGTTCTTGTCTCTTTCGGTGTCTTTTCCTCATGGGTCCATCTCAGTGATCTCTTCTAGTCACATATGAAAGTATTAATATGGCAAGGTTTTTAGATTTCTCATTTCATATTTCCTAATGGGTCCAGCTCAGTGCACTCTTCTAGTCACAAGTGAAAGTATTTATTTGGAAATGTATTCAGATTTCTCATTTCATATATATAGAAATCTTTTATCCAGGCAGCAGTGAGAGAAATTGTTGACGTGGTTCTCCTTGACCTCCCAACCAATAAAATACTGTTATTTATGCAAATGTGATATCATCTGGTAATTTTTAATAACAAAGTTTGGTTTCGATACCTTGTTAAATATGGTAAAATAGATGCAGAAGCAGAAGCATAAAATAGAGTAACACAAGAATACAAAGGGCTACGTAATTTAACTTAACAGTTTACATCCAACATGGATATATCTAGTAAGCTAAACTTTAGGCTAACCATACACTATCAATGATTAATAGACTTGTAGTACAAGTAGAAGACTTGACTTGCACACAAAGTATGATTAAACTTGGGTCTATATTATTAGGCTAATATATCTCTAACAAAATAATAATTTTCCCAACATATTTGTGAGCATACATAGTGACCATAGACATGGGTACTCATAGTGTTTTTTTTTTTCCTCATTTTTTTTTAAGAAAAATTTAGAAAGTAATTATAGATTAAGATGTGCGTACTTTAATGTAGAAAGTGGGTCAGTTATTAAGATTTTCCTCAACAGTTTATAAGACAACTTGAATTTATCCATAAATGGTAAAATAAATTTTAAATCTTAGTATACAACACAACTAAAATTAACTTGCCTAACTCGCCCAACCCACTTAATTGAAATCATCCAAATTTTCTATTAACTTGCCATTTTTGGCGGTTGGTGGGTTGGCAATAGTTTGGAATTTTTTCAACCCGCCAATGGCGGATTAGTTGAAATTTTTTCCCTCAACCCGCCCAACTCTCCCTGTGCACAACCTTATTTGAGGTTGCGCAACTAACAGCAATGAAGGTTCCAATTAGCTTGTGAAAGCCCCACACAGACTTTCAACAACTTGAACTTAAGGTTGCACGATTGGAGACGATGATTTCTTATTATCCCACACTAAATATCCCAACAGAAGGTGAAGTCAATGCAATCCAAGTGGTACATGTAGCTGGCCTAAAGCTAAAAGACTCGTTGGTTTAGCCAATGTTTGTCGATGAAATGGTAATATGGTTAGTTCCCATTGCATATTTTGACATCTGTCAATTTTGACCTTGATGATCTTGGATTTTGGCATTTGAACACTGTAAACAATTATAGCTAGGTGAATTTATAAATATTTAATCTTTTTTTTGGCTAATTTAAGAGCATGATTATTTTTGTAGGGACAAGGGGCCCAAAATATATGTTGGGCTTTAGATTTGGCCGAGGAGGCTTAGTAGTCCGAGGATAGATCAATAGTAAGGAAGAGGTAAGATTTTGAACCTCACAAGCAAGCTATGATTGTGAAAGATAGGGGAAGCAAGCCGAGGAGGAGTGTTTCTTCAACTAACGAGGTGGAGGTCGGAAAGTGTGTTCTATCGTCCCGAATGACGTTTCGGGAAGTTCTATTGATAAGGATATGCACTGTGAATGTACAGAACAAATGGGAGCCAAGAAATATCTAAGAAAAAGCTGCTACCACCGCATTGAATGCTCTCTGACTAACTCTTTGGCCGCATTAATGTGAAGAAGACCCTTAAACAGTGCTACTTTGGTCGCCCCAACTCACAGAGGGCACGTGGGAGTGTCCAATGGGACAAGCACTCAAGTAGTGGCTTGGACGATCCACAAGTAGAGGGCCAAGATCATTCACGGGGAGATATATAATGTAAGAGACCCCCGAGAAAAGAGGAATTGAAAAATGAAGAGAAAAACAATGTAGCAATCAAGAACTGAACTTGTGATCAAACTTGAGAATTAATATATAAGAACTAATCTCCTTGAACATTGTCGAGGACGATTTTCTTTAGATTAAACTAGTTTACTTACATTTTCTTGTCATCCGGATCCACTTTACTTGTTGTCAAACTCACTAAAACCCGATTTTCCAACCCATTCTCTACAAATTCATTTTATTGGGTTTTTTGGACCTAAGTTCATTCATCCTTTGGATTAGGGACCCAAATCTGGTCTTTGCAATTTTTATAATCTTGATTGTATGTGTGATTTAATTTGCTTTTACTTTTGTATGGTTTTTGTTTCAATAGTTATCAAAGCAAATGATGTTATATTTTATATCATTTTTTTATTATAAGTTTTCCAAATAAATTTTTTATATAAATTGTATAAAAATATATAGTGAATATTAGTTGAATAATTAATATATGGTATAAATGCATTCACCCCATAGCACATGACATGGCAATTAATAGCCAACATTTAAATCTTTTTTCATTTTAATGTGATATATTTTCATAATATGGATATTTATTAAAATTTAAATCATAATTATTCAATATTTAATCGAAGAAGAATTGAGCCAAAATTTGAACTACTAAAATAATAAAATAAATAACCAAATTTAGTGTTAATTAATAGTTTAGTCCCAAAGGATTACCTAAGGGTTGGAAAAGGGCTAGATAGGGTTGGGCCTAATAGGCCTTTGATTAGTCAATGAGCTGGGCTAGAAGGGAAAATCCAGCCCATGGTTTTTTCTTATTTTTTTATTTTTTTTAAATGTTCAATGGTTTGTTTATTATAAAAAATTAAAGTTACCAAGTTACTAGCAATTATTTAGTAAGCATAATAGGTGTATGGTGTTAAAGTATTTACTTTCAAGTTCCCATAGAAGTTGGATAAGGTGAGAAACTATTATATTTAGCTAAAATCGTTGACATAAATACATGGCTAAACACAACCACTATAAACCCAAATAATTGGTTGAAATGCCTTTAAATGTTCCATTTCATAAATCTCTTTAAATGTTCCATTTCATAACTCATAATTCTATGAAGACTAGAATATAAAACTCAAACAAAACTTCAAGAGATTTTTCTGGACTCTCTTTAGGAGCTCAATTCTTAATTCTATGAAAGCTGATATGGAAACTCCTCCAAATTTATAAATAACAAACGCTAAGAACCAAATGGATAATTAATCCTAAATTTGATTACCTACATTTTTTTTCCCAAAACTGCCCATTCCAAATTTGAGAAAGAATAAAAATTTTCTACCCTTTGAGCCAAAAAAATAAATGCTTGATTCATTTCTATGCTCTTCTTCGTAGGTGGCATATCAATTATACTTGTGAATACTATCTCCACTAGAAAATGATGTTTTGCACTTGCTAAAATTCCCAAGACCCAATGGGGCGATTTGTACTTGTAGAATCATGGGTCCAAGTAATCCAGTTGTGTTTGATATTAATCTTCATGGCCTTAGTAAGGTGGTTGTAATTCATGAGCACGGACGGACGAAGGGTGTGACTAGTGAAGTTCAATCATCAAGTTTGAGTGGAGAAGATTGAAAAGAGAATGAAATGTTATTTACATGAAATAAAAGAGATAAAATAGAAGTTGGAACTTGCAAGATGTATTTGCAAAAATTGTTAATTAAAATAACCCATCCATATCATTTTATAAGTGCACGATATTCTTTACAACTTATAGGTGTTACGCTATGACTAATAAGTGATATAACAACACTTTTATATTATCTTACTACAAATAAAATTTTTATTTATGCATCAATTACAACATATTACCCTTTTTTTATTAGAAATTTTTGTGTCGCTTGATTTTATTTATATCATTAATGATACTACTAATTTGTGGCTCTTTTTTTTTTAAATTATATATATATATATATATATAAATGTATTTCCTTTGGCTTTCAAGTTCTTTTTATCTGGAATATAATTTTTTATATCTTTTCATAACAATTGATTTATTTATATAAAATATAAGGTAAATTGTATCTTTCCACCTTAAAATTATTAGATTACGTATATATTTTAAATGGGTCTTGTAATTGTTAACATACATCATCATTATTGATGATTTTTCATTTTATTATTTATTGAAAGTTGAATGTTATGATCTTTAATCCGATCATTAGGACCTTCTCAACAATCATATATAAGATCTCAATTTTAACATTTGTTAAAGAAAAAACAGAGGGCGGAGGAGAATAATATGAAGAGACATGTTGAAAAGTTATTCATTATTAAATAAACCAAGGAAGACTCCTATTTTAATTCCATTATTCTCATTGTTGTAACAACAAACAAAACGCACCACCAGCGAAATTTGCGCCTGGCATTTAGATATCATAGATTTAAGTAGCTTTATATATAGAAACGAAAACGATTGTTTCTACTCATTACATAGATGGGTTGAAAATAAATTCACACTGCTCTCCATGAACATGTAAAAGATGTATTAGTCGGCTACCTAATATAGAAACTAATTTATATCCTGAAGTTATGCACCATTGAAAAACATAGTGCCTGTGGAAAACGGGTCATTGGCAACTGGTAAGTGAAGCAACCTTTTGCATCTTCTGAAAAAGTTGAGCTTCACCAAACATGCATGGGGATGTTTTTTAGAATATGGTTGACATAATCAACTCTTGGACAAAAGCAGCTTTCTTCCTCTTCTCTTCTTTATTCTGTTCATGATCTTCATGCAGTGAAGATGGCTCAATGCTGCACAAACAAGAAGCATCAGTAACATCGCCTAGCATTGTATTCCATTCTCATAAATGCATGTATATAATTTTCCTGATCCTAACCTATCATTATATTGTTCTTCACCAATCACAATTCACAATCATTTCCCAATCATCATACCTATAAACAGTATTTAATGAATCAAATATAAGTTCTAGATTAGTTCAAAGCCATCCTAAAAGCACATCAATGGAACTGCCGATGAGACTTCAGTGATATCGGAAGAGCTAAAAAATATGCATGTTTATTCGATAGTATATTATCAACTAAGGGATTCTAATTTTAAAAAATTAATAAAGTATGCAATCTAGCACATTAACATCAAGAAATAATAGAAAAGAATGATATTAGGCAGACTCCCTGCTGCTCCACTTTTTGAAAAAGGTGATTGGACAAATAAAAAACTTCAGATAAACGAGTGCACTGACTTCATCATGTTTATCCAAAGCCATATTAGTGACAGAGATGAAAAGTTAAGGGGCCACTTCCTAAACAACCGTGGTTAAGACATGAAGAAATGAAATGACTGAAAAGTCATGATTTCCAGTATACACTCTGGAAGCATGCTAAATTGTTGGTTGCTGGTTATTACAAACCCTACAAATCACAATCAACTGAAACTAAGCTAATAAACAAAGTCTTACAACTAGAGAAGAAGAAATAGAAACAAAAAATTATGGATACCCTTTGTGCACTCAAAACACACACACAGGAATTTAAAGAACCAAACCCCATTGACCAGATAACTTAACAAAAGAAAAGGATAGAGGCCCTCAATAATTAGCAATCTTGTAAACCAAGCAAATAAGGAACAAAATGGGAGCATGATACCTTCAAAGAGGTTTTGTGAAACTTGAGATGAGATTAGTTGTGAGCAGGTGAAAATAGTTAAGCCTCATTAGAAACGGATTAAAAATTAGAAGTTGCAAATAAATGTCCAGATTGAACTTTAAACAATGAAAACAGTAGTTATCAAATTATGCTCTCTCAAGCAATGGGTGGTGCTAGCATGGTGTTAATGTTTTATATTCAGGTTACTGTTATTAATAATTTAAAAGACGATCACATTAGCTCAAAAGTATAAAATCTCATCTAATAAATTAATGAAAGAAAAGGGAACTTAAAAAACTTACAACAGTGACATATTTTACCTGCATTAATAACGTTCATATTATATCTTGAAATTTCTTATATTGTGTTTCCTAATAGAATTGATCGCACTGTAAGTTTTGTTTTTAGATAGACCACCCCATAAGTCTGAACAGAAAGGAGTATACCTTTTCACATCAGATGTGGCAGAGGAGGCATCTTCTCTGAAGCATTCATCTTGAGGGATACATTTACGCTCCAAAAAGGCATATGGTAGATAAATGATGAGAGGAGTGGATCAGGTGTAGATTCATGCTTGTTTCCCATGGGATGTGTTGGAAACTTTTTCCAAGCATAGCTGAATTACCACTCAAGAAGCCATATTTCTCAGATTTTCTCCTTCGCTGCAAAGAGATTTTTTTTTCACTGATAAATACAAAGCAGAATATATACTTCAAAGAGATGGGTACTCTATATCTATAACATGACAAACCAAAATTGTAGCAATACCTTCAGCGAGCTTGCATGCTGCACAATAAAATGCCCTATCACATCCTTCCCAAGATTTGCCGCACACAAAGGACAAACCTGTGATACCAACACTGAAGCATTTCAATCTTAATAAAAATCTAATTGAAACACACACAATACTTCATAATTTTCACATGCATTTGTCCCTATTTTTTCAATGTCATAAATGCTGAATGGTTATAGTTATTTTCATTGAAACCGTGATTGATAGGCTGCACCATATCAAGTAAAAATATTAATTTTCAACTTCGGATTAGTTGGAAGCAGCACCCAGGTATTTAGATCAACTTCATTAGGAAGTTTATCACTCAAGAAGGCAAGACAGATTCAAGATCTATCTCCAAAAATGTTAAGAAATGAAAATAAAGAAGAGCACATACCGCATTTTTTAAGTCAAAACAGTGTTCTTCTTGCAAATGGCTACAGAGCACAGAAACATCGATGTCCACAATGCAGAAGGGGCAAGGAAATAAAGCTCTTGAATCATCATCATTGTCTGAATCATAGAGGATTGTGTGACTTTCTGTTTAGGGAGGGGAAAAGGACAAAAAAGGAATTGTTAGACACAACATTCAGCAATCTAGAGACCAATGGGTGACCATAACAGAGATATATCAAATCAACAACAAAACCCACAATACCACAGATAGATAAATTAACATGTAAACAATGGATGTGAAAGCGAAAAACATACACAAATAAACAGACAAGGAAAACAGAGAAAGGGAATGAATTCTTTTGTCGTAATCCCTGTGATCTAAACCTGAAACAATTTGTTGGAACAGTAACTATTTATCTCTTTCCTAAGAAACTAACTTATATTGCAAGAAAACTTTGCACGCAATTACTTCTCTCTAAACAACACTCTATCATGAAGAGGAAGCTAATACATAAAGTAACCATCTTTCATTCTAGAATTCATCACCCTTTTTTATTTTTAATGATGTTGAACCTCACTAAGGCAGGGCCCCTTAGACCCAAACAACTCCACCCGTCAACCCATGTAACAGGTAATCTAGGGGAACTCCTAGTAGAGACTTGAACCCCTAGGTCTACAACTCATCCCGAGCCTTCCACCACAAGGCTGCACCTTTGACTGGTTCACCCCATACTTATAAAACCTGTTTATGTCTCCAAAACTGTATCACGTTTTGCTCTCACACCTTGAGATGTTTTCTCAGTCAAATTGTGGTCATCATCTTTTTGCTGGTTTTCAAGTATGCCAGAACCACGAGACTTGGATGAAGGATTTGCTTTGCTCTTCAATATCACCAATTTAGTCCTAAGCCATTCCAAAGACCTCTGATGTGTTAACAGATCACTATTGATCTCCTCTAACTGTTTTTTGCACTTCTGTTTTTGCACACTAAGTTCATCTTCAGGGCAATTCGTCATAACGATCACTTTAGGCGGGGTTGATTAGCCTCCAACCTAATAAAACTTTCTCCAGCCTCTTAATTAATCAAAGCTTCGGATTCAAGATCTTACATTAGTCCCTTTGCAAGCCTATTTTTCTTGATTACCTAGTATTACAAAAACATTCTTCTAAGATTCTAGAGTGCTACACAGGGTAAAAATCTATAAACAGAAAGTATTGAAATTCTCTAAAAGTAATAATTGTGAATAAAATCAAATGGATTTAGGTCTATTGTCTCACAAGCAAAAAACATGTACAATACTAACCGATTGATAATTAAAGCAAAAGAGGTCCATTAGAATCATATATATTTAAAGTATCAATTTCATTTTCTGAAATAACAAAAAGCAAAACTGAAAGGTCTTCTGACAACATGGGTCTACGTTAAAAACTTAAAAACCTCTTCTTCTTTTTTTCGATTAAATCAATAACCAATCAAACAATCCAAGAACCCAGAAACAAAATTAAAACTTAGAATTTTTTTTCCTTAAAAAAATAACATTTCTTGTTAGTAAAATGTACAACTTGACAACCCAGTACACAAGATTGAACCTCAAACTTTGCAAAAAAAACTGTCACTTTCCACTTGCCCAGTTAAGAAAAAACAAATACCTTCCAGCAAAAAAAAAAAAACAATGTAAACAAACCACAAATACATATATCAATTATCAAACCCAGAAGCAAAACAAGTTATAAAAACTAACAAAAATACCAGAGTGAATGCGTGCAGCTTGAACAGAAGAGAAGTGCTTGGCAGAGTGGACCCTGTAAGCTCTAAAGTCAACGGCCATGGTGTCAGTTAAGACTCCGGTGAGTGACGCAGAGAAAATATATGTATGTTACTCAAATGGGCTTGGTGAGAATATGTGAGCTTTGTAATGAGAAAAGAGAGACACAGCAAAGCTAGAGAGAGAGAATCAGAGGTTCACTTTCTTTCTTTTCTTGCAGTCTCATCAGTTTGATAGGATATATGGTGGTGGTGGAATTGTGTTTTGCTTACTTTCTGCACATAATACTCTCTGCCTCTCTCTCTCTCTCTATGACAAGAAATATGTGGAAATAGCTTTTTCTGACACACAAAAGTTAGTCCCCTGTTGGTTGACACGTGCTATAGGTACAAAATTCATATTTAATCCTCCCCACACATATAATTCAATTTACTACTATATTCTGTTTAATAAAAATTTACTACTATATTCCCATAAAAATAAAAATAAAATTTACTACTAGATTTCTTGTCAGATTTCACATCATTACTACAAAAAAAAATCTTTGGATTTTTCCTGTTTTTGTCACCAAATAAATTGTTTCACTTTTCAATTTTCATTTTTGCTTAAGAATTTCAATTTGCATGAGCCAATTTTTCATCTTTTTTTTTTTTTTTTTTTTGGGTTGAAAAAAATGGGGCCTTTATGGTTGTATTTTGCCCCCGAACAGGACGTCGGACTGGGGTCAAGTTCAAGCCATTCTATCCAGTTCGTGTGAGGAGGCTACCCTCACCAAGAATGCCCACCAACAAGAGCCCGCCGGTAGCGGGAATCGAACCTGGACTAGTTAGGCGGAGTGAACAAACCTTACCAGTTGAACCAATTACTACAAAAAAAAATCTTTGGATTTTTCCTGTTTTTGTCACCAAATAAATTGTTTCACTTTTCAATTTTCATTTTTGCTTAAGAATTTCAATTTGCATGAGCCAATTTTTCATCTCTTTTTTTTTTTTTTTTTTTTTTTTGGGTTGAAAAAAATGGGGCCTTTATGGTTGTATTTTGCCCCGAACAGGACGTCGGATGGGGTCAAGTTCAAGCCATTCTATCCATTCGTGTGAGGAGGCTACCCTCACCAAGAATGCCCACCAACAAGAGCCGGTAGTAGGGAATCGAACTGGACTAGTTAGGCGGAGTGAACAAACCTTACCAGTTGAACCAAACCTTCGTTGGCAATTTTTCATCTCAAAACATATAGAGGTTGTTTGTTATTTTCTTTTTATTTTAAAATTTTAAACTTATTTGTTTATATGGAATTTTTTCAAGTTTCATTTTTTTTTTATGTATAATTATACTTGTGGGGCCCAATAGTTTATGGGCCCGGCCCGCTCGCTTATGAGGAGTCCACAGGCCCAAACTCAAGGAGGCCGGGACCCAAGCTCGAAATATGGAGCCCAAAGAAGCCCACAAATACAGCCGAGGACTGCATAGTCCTCGGCAGCTCCGAAATCCCATAGATAAGGATGGAATACCCGGCGAACTAAAAGGATCAGAAAATATCTCAGGGAATTGTCCTTAGTACCCTTCATTAATATGACACCGCACCTGACAAAACCGGATTCTTAGGCTTTACCGACAATCTCCAACAAATTCGGGATTAGATTGATGGGACAAGTATCAGTCTTGGAAAGGTCGACCCTACACGTGGACGACGGAAATTGAACACATGCTAATATAAAAGGAAAATATGTAACCTAATGGAAGGGGGTCTCTCGGGAGAAAAAGAAAAAAAGGGGGTAGACCTCTAAGCTATGCATGAACAATCGAACAAAACAACCGCCGAGTAATCTCGACTTAGCCTTTAGAACCCACTCTCTACAAATGATATTATCGGGGCCCATTCACGGGCGGACCCAACTACGGTTGACGTTCGTTTCGGATCGTGTCCCTACAATTGGCGCCGTCTGTGGGGAAGGCTTATGTGTGAGCTCGAGCGGCGATGGAGTCGAGTTTTCGTTGAGCAAGGGTCTACGAGGACGCCTTCGTGACCGGCGACACCTTGTCGTTGCTCGATCTGAGTTCCCACTAGGGGCTACGCCTCAAAGGCCAGTGGCATGGCAAGTCTAGGGGCTTCAAGCATCAAGATCGCTTCCCCCGCTTTATTCGATGAACTAACCTCTAAGAAACGAATGAACGAACAACAAAATACAAGTTTTGGACAGAACCAAGGCCTTGCATGGTCGTCGGACTCAAGCCTGCGGGGAAACCAACTACTTAAAGAAAAAAACACAAGTTTTGGACAGAACCAAGGCCTTGCATGGTCTTCGGACTCAAGCCTATGGGGAAACCAACTACTTAAAAGAAAACATACAAGTTTTGGACAGAACCAAGGCCTTATATGGTCCTTCGACCCAAGCCTCTGGGGAAACCAACAACTTACACGGAAAATACAAGTTTTGGACAGAACCAAGGCCTTGCATGGTCCTCGGACTCAAGCCTGGGGAAACCAACTACTTAAAGAAAAACACAAGTTTTGGAGAACCAAGGCCTTGCATGGTCTTCGGACTCAAGCCTATGGGGAAACCAACTACTTAAAAGAAAACATACAAGTTTTGGACAGAACCAAGGCCTTGTATGGTCCTTCGACCCAAGCCTCTGGGGAAACCAACAACTTACACGGAAAATACAAGTTTTGGACAGAACCAAGGCCTTGCATGGTCCTCGGACTCAAGCCTCTGGGAAAACCAACTACTTAAAGAAAAAACACAAGTTTTGGACAGAACCAAGGCCTTGCATGGTCTTCGGACTCAAGCCTATGGGGAAACCAACTACTTAAAAGAAAACATACAAGTTTTGGACAGAACCAAGGCCTTGTATGGTCCTTCGACCCAAGCCTCTGGGGAAACCAACAACTTACACGGAAAATACAAGTTGTGGACAGAACCAAGGCCTTGCATGGTCCTCGGACTCAAGCCTCTGGGGAAACCAACTACTTAAAGAAAAAACACAAGTTTTGGACAGAACCAAGGCCTTGTATGGTCTTCGGACTCAAGCCTATGGGGAAACCAACTACTTAAAAGAAAACATACAAGTTTTGGACAGAACCAAGGCCTTGTATGGTCCTTCGACCCAAGCCTGCTGGGGAAACCAACAACTTACACGGAAAATACAAGTTTTGGACAGAACCAAGGCCTTGCATGGTCCTCGGACCCAAGCCTCCGGGGAAACCAACTACTTAAAGAAAAAATACAAGTTTTGGACAGAACCAAGGCCTTGCATGGTCCTCGGACCCAAGCCTGCGGGGAAACCAACTACTTAAAGAAAAATACAAGTTTTGGACAGAACCAAGGCCTTGCATGGTCCTCGGACCCAAGCCTCTGGGGAAACCAACTACTTAAAGAAAAAATACAAGTTTTGGGCAGAACCAAAGCCTTGCACGGTCCTCGGACCCAAGTCTCTGGGGAAACCAACAACTTGCAAAGAAAACTACGCTACGTGGATCCTAGGACCTCCCCGAGGAAAACTTTCCATTAACAATTGGGTTAACTCCTGATCCGCCCGAACGCTCTAGTCTCGCCTCGGGCCCTCAACGCCAAAAAAGCCAATACGAAATGGAGTAACATGTTTCCAAAACATAATCAAGTCGCACGATGCTCGGTCACCCCCTCAAGTGAATTAGTTAGAGTTCATCGTCTCTCGGACACACATTCTCGCACATATCACGGGACGTTCAACCGTTACCTCGGTTAGTTTCCTAAATTTAACTTACTATCAATTATTATTATGCCTGGTAGTATAGGTAAATTAGAACAAGTTAAATCGCGTTTCAATGGGCTCTTGCCCTAAGTATCATTGAGAGAAAGCACATACACAGGAGTACACTCATTCACGAGGTGGTGTGCCAAAAGAACAATACTCAAAACAAGTATATAAATTTCTATTTTTATTACCACAAAGAAATAGTACAGTGTACAATGAAAAGCTGGAATCAGCCCACGTCAAAGCTTACTACATGAGTACTACATAAGCAAGAAAAAGAAAAATACAAGAAAGCTGGAGAAAGCCGAAGAGGTATGTCGGAGGATAGGTTGGCTACAGACTACGAGACCTTATTCTTCCCCGCGCTCTTACATGCCCATAACTCAGGCAAAGCAAAAGAAACCCAACTTGAACCCGACACCGTAGAAGGAGAGGTGCCGGGGCGGGAAGCGGAGGGGCTTTCTCTAAATATTCGCCGCTTTGCTAGAGGCGGCGATGGCGGAGAATCTTTCTTCCGACATACCAGAGTGCTGGCATGAGCAGAACCCGCTTGATTTTGACTAAAAGAGGGAGAGACGCGTTCCCCTCGGTCGAGATGGAGTACTCTCCCGAACTTGTGCTTCCTGTGCCCATACTTTATTGTTATAAGCCTCACGAGGACATGGCGCTTCTGCGGCGGAGAGAGTTCTTTCTTCCCAACCCTCGCCTTCAACATGTTATGCCAGGAAAGGAGAGCTCCGGATATGGGAAGTATGGTGTGAGTGAAAACTAAAAGGATGGGTGTATATATAAAGCAACCGTTTCTCCCTCCTATTTATTTGAAAAGATAAGATAATGGCGGTCAACTCACGCGGCGTCCCAAGGAGCACTACAGACAAAGTGATCTTGGCTCAACTTCCAACGTCAACTGCAGTCACGAGACTCAAGGAGCCCCGTAAAGGCGCACCTCGATTCTTGGAGGCGTCAGAGAGGTACTGCATGACCAAAGGTTGCAGAAATATCTCCTAATCCGCGGATTAATTGAATTCGCGGCCCAGGCCCGCTTTGAGTGAAGGCCCGGGGATACCCTGTTTAAGCGCTTCGGGAAATGCTTGGTGAAAGGGAGAATCTGAACTCAAAGTCTTGGACAGAACCTAAGGCTTGCATGGTCCTCGGACTCAAGCTAAAAAGGGAAAACCAAGTGCTGATGCAGACACAAGTCTTGGACAGAACCTAAGGCTTGCATGGTCCTCGGACTCAAGCTAAAAAGGGAAAACCAAATCGATGCGAGACACAAGTCTTGGACAGAACCTAAGGCTTGCATGGTCCTCGGACTCAAGCTAAAAAGGGAAAACCAAAATGCTGATGCCGACACAAGTCTTGGACAGAATCTAAAGCTTGCGTGGTCCTCGGACTCAAGCTAAAAAGGGAAAACCAAGCATCGATACTGAGACACAAGTCTCGGACAGAACCTAAGGCTTGCATAGTCCTCGGACTCAAGCTAAAAAGGAAAACCAAGTACTGATGAGGACACAAGTCTTGGACGGAACCTAAGGCTTTCATGGTCCTCGGACACAAGCTAAAATGGGAATTCAACTGCTTGGAGGAAGGAGTCTCTCGGCTCAAATATTGGGAAGGGTTAAGGCCCACGTGTCATGGAAATGGCGAAACGACCTAATGGTCGTCAACCTAAGGGGGCCGTTCATCCGGTGGATAGCATGTCCTCGGATAACTACTTCTTACACCTTATCGAGCATTTAGTATCCATCACGGCTAATTTTAAGATAAGTCCCCTTCCTCACTGGTCGGATTGCTATGTTGAATAATAATTTTGTTAAAGTTATCATGGCATCTTTTTATCAGCGATTACTTTGGCCTAAGTTATTATTGATTCAAATGCTACACTATTATGCCGAAAGCGCTTTCACATTTATTAGAATATGTAAACAAGACATACGAAATAGAGTAATAATAACTTTTATTAATATGAAAAATGGTTACAACGTACAAGGAAGGGCTTAAACAAGCCTATACAAAAAATGAATTGCTAAAGCGAATAATGATATCCGTAATACAAATAAGTAAATCATCGGTGTCTTCGAACTCGCCTTCAAAGTCTCTCTCGAAATCTCCGCCTCAGTATTGCTCATATCGGGAGAAGATCCTTATACAAAAATAATGAAGGAGAAGGAAGAAGAATTGGAACACATGGAAGCACTTCAACAAACTCTTGTCGTTGAAGAATGCAAGGGAAAAAGAAGATGGAGGATATGAGCGGGAAGGAGGAGAAGAAGAGAGAAGCAATGAAAAGAAAGTAAAAGGAGCAAAAGAGGGAGAAGGGGAGACATATTAGGTATGCTCATGAGAGAGCGGATGGAGATGATAAGGGAGTTTTTCGACTCACCACACCGGAAATAGGATGTGACGAGCCCCCTACGGATTTTGGCTAAAAGAATGGGGAGACAAATCTTGAGTCTCCGCCACCCTTGCCCCGACCGAGCCATCTCGAGTTTTGTTAGGGCATGGTGTTTCCGGGAAAGGAAGGATTCATTCATGGTTGGTCACTATGGGGGACGTGTCATCAAATAAGGAATAACCGGATAGAAGAAGTGAATTTCGAGAAGAGTCTAAGGGATTCATATATGAGAGAATCACCTTCTTGTCTTCTCTCTTTATATAGGGGAGAAAGATGAGGGTACGTGACACGTTCTGATCCTCTAAGAAATCTGCTAATAAATGTGAATCTGTTTCATTTCTCCAAGCTATCCGTAACCGCTAGATTTGGGAGGCCTCGTAAAAGGAAGGTATTAAAAGCGCACTACGGATAACCAAACGGAATAAACGCATCACGCGTAAGTCGAGGGAAACATCTCGTAGACCGGCGCATTCCTTGGGGAGGTGAAAAGTCGCCGATATTGATCAAGGGCCGAATTTAATGAGCCGCAATAAAGGCTCGGTATTATCAAAACCCACCTTTCCAACCGAGGAGTTGGACAACAGGGTTTTGAGGGGCTATTGTGGGGCCCAATAGTTTATGGGCCCGGCCCGCTCGCTTATGAGGAGTCCACAGGCCCAAATCGAAGGAGGCCAGGGCCCAAGCTCGAAATATGGAGCCCAAAGAGGCCCACAAATACAGCCGAGGACTGCATAGTCCTCGGCAGCTCCGAAATCCCATAGATAAGGATGGAATACGGCGAACTAAAAGGATCGAAAATATCTCAGGGAATTGTCCTTAGTACCCTTCATTAATATGACACCGCACCTGACAAAACCGGATTCTTAGGCTTTACCGACAATCTCCAACAAATTCGGGATTAGATTGATGGAACAAGTATCAGTCTTGGAAAGGTCGACCCTACACGTGGACGACGGAAATTGAACACATGCTAATATAAAAGGAAAATATGTAACCTAATGGAAGGGGGTCTCTCTGGAGAAAAAGAAAAAAAGGGGGTAGACCTCTAAGCCATGCATGAACAACTGAACAAAACAACCGCCGAGTAATCTCGACTTAGCCTTTAGAACCCACTCTCTACAAATGATATTGTCTGGGCCCATTCACGGGCGGACCCAACTACGGTTGACGTTCGTTTCGGAACGTGTCCCTACAATACTTTAACTAATTTTCAATTAAAAATGCATCCTCATAAAATAATATGTACAAGATTTTAAAGCGTAATCCTTTTTAATGTATAACTATAGTTGTTTCATAATAAACAAGAAATAAACTTTAATTGATAATAAGTAACTCATGAGCAAGGTTTAATGGGCATCTAGATAAACTTATAGTAGATAGTTTATTTTGATTAAAAACTAAATAAAATTATAATTTTGATTTGAAAAAAAAAATTACTAATCCTAATTAGCACTTAATAATTTTATTTTTTCTTATATATTGTTGTAAGGACACGATTTGTAACGACCCATAATAGTGTTGGGTTCGCACGTAAAGAGGCCCAAACAATATCATTTATAGAGCGTGGGTTTGAAAAGCTAGGCCTTGGTCACCAGACAGTGGTTTTTCGTGGTGTTCATACATAATTAAATCGTGTTCGCTTTAGGAGTTTTTCTCTTGGAGGCGGGGTGGGAGGCTCGGTTTTTGCCATTTTTCCCAGTCCCTTTCTCTGGATTGCTTACTTTTCCTTTTATACTAGCCTGTATCCCTTATCCAACGTCCACGTGTGGGTTCGACTTTCCAGGACTGATACTTGTCCCATCAGTCCATACCCAAAGTGGTTGGGGGTGGTTGTAAAAGTTGAAGAGTATGGCTCTGTCATGTGCAGAATGCTTTATTACGATTTCGGCGGTCTTTTACTTGTGCTGTTCCCTGACTTTGTGATCACTTTTCCTTTTAGGGGCATTTATGGCATGCCGAGCAAGAGCTCGTCCTCGGCCATTTCCTTAGGCCATCCATGACTCTCATAATGCGTCCTCGGCCAGATCTCTCTGCGCAGGCCTTGGGCCTTAACATGAAATGGGTCTGGGGTCACAAACTCTCCGGCCCCACAATTGTTATATATCATTTGACTAATTTCTGGTTTGTACAAATATTATTAATTAATTATCGAAATGAATAATGAAAATAAAACCAAGAAGTTAATTAAAGGTTCGTTTGGATATTGCTTATTGCTGAAAACTAAAAACACTGTAGCAAAATAATTTTTAAATATATGAATAGTATCGTTGGACCCAGTTAAAATTTTTTTTTTTCTTGAATAAAGTATTTGTGGGTCCCGTAAACAATGCATGGACCCACTAAAAAACACACAAATGCTGAACGCTGTATCCAAACGTGCATTGAGACATTTTTTAAGTTTTGAACTTGATTTATTAGGATTATAAAAAATGTTTAGTCCTGCCATTTATTATTATTATTATTATTATCAGTATTGTCCCATGCCAATGAGTCATATACTGTATATAATGTATTATTTATGGCATTACACGAGGCTAAATTTAAATTTTTGATCAACAATGCATGTTTCACATAAGCTCCAATTTTTAAATGGTGTTTTAGATGTTTAGTTGTTTTTAGAAACAATATTGAACCATGCTTCATGGTAATTATTTGGTATTGCAGGTTGCAAATATTTTAGATTATTGAAAAAATTATCTGAACATCTACAGTGCTTTTTTGGGACCTTATGTTTTTTTTATTTGTTTCCTAGGTCCTAATAATTTCCTAAGATTTTAGACTAGTCTAGTTTATGTTAAATTATTGACATAGAAGCCTATATATCATGATTCATGACCTAAAAAACAGATTGTACTAATTGCAGATCTTGTGGCTTAGTGTCATTAACTTTTCAACTTTTTCGCAAACCATGCTTGCATGTGTGTGTATATATATTGAGGGAAAGATTGCAAATATTTTAAAGAAGAAAATTTGATAACAATAACATAATAACTTTATTAATTAGTTTATTGGTAAAATTCAACTTTATGAAACAAAAAATAATCTATATGACTTTCCTTCATCCTCAAGGAATCATGCCTTCAAGGAAATTCTTTTCCAAGACACTTACATTCCTTTTCCTTTGTGTCAAACATTGTCATCATCATAATTATAAAAATCTTCTTTTGGGGGATTCCATACTTTGCCATTGTAACCCCACATCACACTCTCTTAACCACGTGTCTAAATACCTAATTAGTCCACATTGAATATTGAAATGATTTTTCAAAACTAAAATTCAATAATTATTTTTAATAAGATGCTAAATTTCAATTCACAATTATAAATTCAGATTAAAAAATAGAGTTCTATGCAACCGTCAGCAAATTTTCTTAGAAGTTTTGGTCATGATGAAATTCAACACTACTTCACAAACTGTCAAATTTTATTGGACTTGTGGTCTAACAACTAACAAGTCATAGAGGGACTTATTAGGTGATTGATTAATTTAATATAGTAATTAAAAAAAGAGACCAAAAGCTAAGAAAAGTCTAATATAGGACAAGCTACTGCAGACACGGATATGAGATTATACTTGGACAAAAAGTTGGTTTAGTTTCTATTTGATGGTGGTGACTGGTGACCCAAGTGACTTGTCCAGGTAACGTGAACTATGGGCGGTGCTATACACCTAGAAAAGGTCCCAAAATGACAAATACCGAAAAGATTAAAGATTGTGGTGGTGGTGGTAGTGGTGGGTCATTGCCTTTTATTAAAAATAGTTTTAGAAAATTCCAATTAGTACAGGTTTGAACCTCTTGTCAGAATTTAAAAAGAAATAACTAAAAAAAGGATCAAATATAAAAGTACAATCTTTTGTGCAATAACTTTGTTACAAATTTAACCAAAAAAAAAAAAAAAAAAACTTTGTTACAAAGATAGAAAACTATAATAAATTCATGGGAAAATGACATAAGTCTAATCACGGTCGATTATATAGAACAGTTGTGAAAAAGATGGTAGTAAATGTTGTAATCTTATAATAACTCAAAAAAAAAAAAAATCACTATTAAACCATGTATTTTATTATTTTAACAATATAAGTTTAGAGACAACCATTTTTTTAAATATCTTTTGTAATTGTTAAGTTGTTTTGTTGTGATGATGATGCTAATAAAAAAGATATTAGGTGGTAGGAGAGATCATGTCATATATCCGGTAAATTACACATTTCTCTCACATAAATGTAAGTCACATGTATGGAATTCATATATAAGTTTCACTTTTATGCAATAGGAAAGTATATCATATCAGTTGCGTTGAATTATTTTAATGGTGGTAGGATTATATGAAAATGATGTTCATATCAAAATTACCGCTTTATAAAAATAAAAAATAAAAAGTACTCTTCTTGTTTTAATGATGACCAAATGCCGTTTTTATTTTGGCATCAAGAAAAAAAAATTGGCTAATAAAAAGAGTTTAAAAAAAAAAAAAAAAAAAAACCGGAACGCAGGAAAAGAAACAGGATAAAAAGTAAATTAACCAATGGGATTCATAAGTAAACCATCAAGGGAAAATTAACATGGTGGGCTCTTTCCTTTTGGGCTTCCTATAAACAAGAGGGCTTATCAGTTACCCCTTAAAGATTTAACTTTCATCACAGGCTTAAGATTATTTACGGTACTGATTGTAACTTACAAAAGTAATTGTGAGAAGCATATTATAACAAATGTTGATAGAAATGATAGATTAATACATATTATAATATCTAGGTTGTAAATTACAAATTTTCATTACAAAAAAAAAAAAAAAAGTAATTAGGTCAAATTTGAAATTTCATGTCTATAATTTAACTCAAGGTGGTTTTTTTAATATAATAAATAATATAAAATTTTAACATATAATGTTTACTCTATGATGATTGCTCTTTATATATCATCGGACCCAAAATACCAATTTAATTATATAGTTGTAGACTAACATGTAGCAATGTGAATTTTTTTCCTAAGTAAGAATTAATTTCAGTGAAAAAAAACATATTACAAAAGGACGGAATCAAACTTATCTTCATCCTAAAACCAAGACAAAATTCAGACAAGGAAAGGGAAACAATCCTTGAGAAAGTCAAAAGAATTTAAAATAGCCCCTTAACCACATTATCATTATGAGCCACAAAATTAGCCCCGCGATATTTCTCTTATTGGAAATATTTTGCGATAAAATCAAGGATTATAACTTTTTGTATCACAACTTTGTCACAATTTTGATGTAGCAAATTGTGAGTGGTAAACAAAAAGTTGTAAGTCAATATGAAAGTTACTAGCAATCAATCACAATCTGTCACACATAGGATAGCTAAAAAAAAAAAAAAAAGGTGTAGTAAACAGCTTATACTGTACTAGCGTAGGAGGTAGTAGAAATTTGCTTATAGTACTATACTAGTAATAGATGCCTCTGTAGGCTTGTTTTGGTGCATGCTGCATAGTGAGTAGTGAGTGTACAAATCATCTCCTAATTCGGGCTTGCACAATGGATGAGACTGAAGTCTGAATGGGCCTAAACCTCATTTTAGAAATGAAACTTGAAAAAGGCCCAAAACCTTGGCAAGAATTCCAATAGCTTTCAGACACCAATAAGGACTTAAAGTGGCCCAAGTGTTTAGTTTGGATTACCTTACTGGGCCGTGGATAGGAAATGCAGGACCTCCTACTTTTAAATTTTTTGTTTTTTTTTTTATTAAAAAAAAAAAGTGAAAATTTAGTGGTAATCTTAAATCCTCAAAACATGGTTCCTTAGTTGTATTAGAATCCAACTTTATTCTATTGACCATTCCATCAACTTGCTAAACACATGGCATTAATCCAAGGCAAGGTTAATGATGATTATATTGACTTTTTTTTTTACCCTTTTTTTTTTTTTTGAGAAGAAGATTATATCAACTCTTTAAACTTACATATGTCAACCTTATGATTGACCAACTTAAATAGTTAGTAAATAACTACTCTAATAAAAAAAAAAAAAAAATTTTCTTACAATAAGTGAAGAAGAGATGTGAATTCAGATTCTCCTTTATGAGAGAACCGAGTAATGTCACTTTATAAGACTCTTGACATCACATCATTAAACTAGTATCAAACCTAAAGTAATATAAACGAAGATTTTACATGAATATCCTTTGAATGAATAATATTAGATTGATAATCTACTTTTGAGCTTCTGGCTATATGATACTTGTCTATGTTTTGTGTTTGTTATACATGTGGTCTATCCTAATTGCCATTGTAGTTATATCTAGTTGTCGTATTTGTTTTGTTTTTAAATTACAAAATCAACGGGGGCAGGAGAACCTTATGCACAACTTTTATGAACCTAAAAAATGTGCACATGATACTGTATATACTAATCCCATATCATGTGCACATGATACTGTATATACTAATCCCATATCATATGGTCAGGGACAAGCGCCTACCATTAAGACTTCAAAAGTGTGGGACTTTAGTCCATCATGTCAGTCTGTTAACATTAAGCCTTCAACAGAGAATTTTGCATAAACCAATAAAGAGATATTGTTCCCTCTTCTGCCTCAATATTCGTACTTAAATGGAAAGAGATTCACTGTGACAGAGAAAAAAAAATCATGCTTCTCACCTTAATTTTATGAGCTTTTAGAACCCATGTTATGACTTTGAAATGTTGAAGGCAAAGTGTGATGAGATGGGTTAAGAAATTGGGTCCACATGAAAGAAAGAATCAATGTGAAGGGAACTAGGAAACTAGTCATTGACCTTTCTGCCACATAGTTTGATTTTATTGGAGAATCATGGTACACCAAAGTGACAGACTAGCTCTATATTTTTTGAAGCTTGTGCACAAATTGCCACTTTTGTTAATAGTTATGATTAATTTAATAGAAAAAAGGCAAAGATATGAATGATTACTGTCAACAAAGTTTTGCTTTGAACATATAAGATCTCATAGCTGAAATCTGCCCAGGGATCAGTAGGCACGATACATACATACCCTTAGTCAACCTAAGGCCCTAAACTTCTCATGATTAAAGAAAAGCAACATAAATTAAATATAAAATATGAAATATCAAAATCAAAAAGTGCCTTTGTCTTTGAACTCAATTAATATATAATAAAAATCTCACCGATTAAGAGCATCAGTAATTTATCTAAATTTTATCTAAATTTTTGTACGGTTCAGTGATATTTAACTTTTACCTACCTATTTTTTTAAATATACTTTCCAACTGATTTTCTATCATTTTCTCCATTTTATTTAAATATTATTTTTTCATTCATTCTTTATTCATTATTTATTATTTTTCTAACAATTACACATCTTCCAATATTTTTATTCAATAATTGATTATTATAATAAAAAAAAATACTTGAAGAGTGAACAGTAAACGCTATAGTGTTCTCTACTTATAGAGAAGTACTGTAACAATTCTAATCTAAAAAATGAAGATGGAGAACCTGTAGTAGTGCGTTTTTAGGGTGTTTTTCTTTAAAATTAGCTTTAAGTAAGCCATTGGAGATGCTCTAAGGGTGAGTTTGGTATCATTTTATTTTTTTTCTGTTTTTTCTGATTTTTTCAATCTTTTTTAAAGTACAAGTATATTTTAGCATATTTATAATAAAAATTTAAATAAACTGTATCAAAATGGATCACAAATCTTTTCATTCAATTTAAAAGTTTGGTGTAAAGGAAATAGTAGACAGGAGGTCAAGGTTAAAGAGACTAATTAAGAGAGAAGTCTAGCCCACTTTGGAATCAAAGAACAAACTAATAGCCTCCAGAGCTATTTACTTAACAAAACATAGCCTTCACCAATATTTGAAATGGATCAATTTTATGAACAAGTTATAAATTATAAATCTTTCGATGTATTAAGAGTCACATAATGTGATACTGTTAACCTTAGAAATAATATCTTAATTGTGAAATGGACTTTTAACAACATAATGAGTTTATGCCGGCAGATAGATAGAGTATCTCAACAATATGTTGATATATTAACTGTTATTGCCCGTTTAATTAAAAAGGCCTTAAAAGAATTCTGAAAGTGTTGCTCAAAAAAAAAAAAAAAGGAATTCTGAAAGTGCTTTTTTTTTCTTCTTTCAATTAGTTGCTAAGGTAAAAGTTGAGCATGTTATCCCAATAGGCCAATACTCGCCTAAAATAGACCTGCAGCTTCTCCTATGGCCAGCCGAAAGCAAAGCTCAGGAGCGCACCAACTCCTTTAATACACTGTTCTGAATAGGACCCTCCGCCAATTTTTTCAAGCTACGATATGAGTCATGTTCAGTGAGATATAGTTCAACTTGCCCTAACTTTGCCCATCCTAGCATATAGATTCATTTTCTCACTGAAATTGCATGCACACTTTCTACCATTACTGTAATATAGTCACTGTTGTGGAAAATACTCTTCATAGAGACTTCAATAGTAAAAAGAAAAAAAGAAAAGAAAAAGAAGAAAGAAGAAGAGAGAGACCTATTCCAACTGTTTCAAAAAATATATAGATAGTTGACAGTGCAACTGAGAATGAAAATACTAATCAGATTAAATGAAGTACTGGATAATTGATAAATACAGCCAACATATTTGAGTATAACATGAAAATTTTATTACATCAAACACTTGCACACATCTAGCTCTATTTAATACATAGACACTACCAATTCCCTATGATCAATCTACTTATTCATGACATAATAAACGTACACTAAAGCATTACAAGAGACAAGATTCCTGTAAATTTAGGTAGACTCTCAGAAATCAAAATATATAGAAGTAGTAGGAATTAATAATTAATAAATAAATAATTCTGGTGATTTCGGACCAGGAGCGCTTGATTCCCCTCGCTTAACTGAGCTTCAATATTTCATGAATCTTGGCTTGCAATGGATCACCAATTTCATGAACTCGCAGCTCCACCACAGACCATCCATCTCATGAAATGGAAGAGTACTCAAGCAGCCTAAACTGCTTCTGCTTGGATATTGAAACAATGATGGGAGCTGTCACATAGTGTAAGACAGTAAGCATGGTGAAGAAGAGGATCAATGTCTTTTTGAATAAGAAGTTTGGTTGTGAAAGAGGGAATGGAAGAGAGTGAGAGACTATGTGTGTATATATATATGCATAGATAGGATTCATAGGAACATATATTTATATATAATATATATGTAAATACAGAGAGGAAAATGTGGTAGTAGCTAGTAGAAATAGGAAAGCTTTATTGCAGTCTGCAGAGAAGCTTGAAATTGTGGTGCACGCATAGTGCGGGAGATCCTAATCTTTTATTCCCGCATGCATATACGTTTCCCTTTAGTGTATAGGGTCGGCACGTTTCCACATGAAAAGGGTAAGGGAAGTATGAAAATGAAAATGGACAATATGGACAGGTATAGTTTTTTTGTTTTTTTAATTATTTTTTTTAAGCTATAGCTATAGGTGGGGTAAAATGTTTTGAAGGCAAAAGCATGGTGCCCTAAAGTTAGTCCTCCTTTTTAAAGCTATCCCTTCAAAAAGGCATCTTCAATAAGGTGTTTGAATTTTTGGCTCTTCATTGTTTTTTTTTTATCTTTTGGTCGGTTGATTCAAAAGGGGCTATAATTTGTTCTTAGAATGCTTTTGTATGTAAATGTTGGCATGTGTACTTGTGGGGTTTGTTAGTTGCTATTGTGAGTTTGTGACATGTATGAACTAATAATTATTTTATATATCCGATATATGTATTATCTTTTTTATAACGTGAGACTCACAGTTTTATATATATATATATATATATATATATATTTCATGCATTCAGGGATAGAGGCACACTTGGGCTTTGCCTCCCTCAAATTTTTTTAAAAAACAAAAAAAAATTACTAGTATAGATATAGGTATTACTTTTAGCAATTTTGTTATTTAAAATTACACTTTGTCCTCCTAAACAATATAGTTGATTCTTTTAAAAGTAATGTTATAACCACAAACTTTTTAATAACATTTTTACAAATTGTTGAGGTATAAATTATTACTATTTCACATCTAGACTTGTCACTTATATTATTTTTTTACTTACCAATAATCACTCATCATATCAGTAAATTGTAAAAAAAAAAAATTTGTAACTCTAACATTTTTCCTCTTTTTAAAGACTATAAAAAAATTTATACATTTAAAATCTAAAACAAAATATACAAGCTCAAAACAATTAGTCTAACAACAAAAATTGCCAATAAAGCTAAAATAAAAAATAAAAATAAAAATTCTCAATCAACCAATTTTACCCATCAAAGACACAAAAACAAAAAAACACTCAACAACTAAGAAGCAACAAAACTAGAGGATAGCAAACGGAGTTGCCCCCTAACTTTAAGTCCCGACTCCGTTCCGCATGCATAAAATATCTTCTATGCGTAAATGAGGCTAGTTTGTTTGCAACTTTTCTATCATGTCATGGCTATTTTCACCTACCTATATATAGGCAAGTAAAATGTTTGTAGGTAAATATTGGGGGACAAATAATGATGTCGTCTAACATGGAAAAAAAAAAGAGTCAATTATCTGGTTTCATATATATAGTATCATGATGAGTTTGGGTTTTTATATTGACTATAATATTATTTAATTGGACATGTTTAAATTAATCCCCGTAAGATTAACTATGCTTAATTTACACTATATTCTCCTAATTCACCTTTATATCTTGTATGATTGTGTTTACTTTTTGATCCATTCTTACTCGAAACGTATTTTTCACGAACCCTACCTCAACTGCTTGAGTGAACACCATCAACTAACGTTGTTGAGTAGTCTGTGGTTTTCTACTGTTTGAATACGAAGTGTCAAATTTTTTATATTCAGAGCATATGTGGTTTTTATTTTCTCTGCTTTAATCTATCAGAATTTTGCGGCAGGTGTGCCATGTTTGCTCACATGCGAAAACAACCTGTTGAAATGAAATAACGTACAGGAAGCTAAATTTGAGTAAAGCTGAAGGCATGCAGATTCTATACATGCTTAGTGATAAAGGAGTCCGTGCCATTTTTAGTATTGAGTTATATGAGACATGTAAATTAATCAGCGTGATTTTATGCGTGAATGATTCACAATGTGGTACCTCTAGACAAGCCCAACAAATTGTTGCACTATTTACAGTGGCTGAGCTTGTGTTTGACTCGAGTTCAACTATGCTATTCAGCTTGGTTTCTCTAAATTAGACCAAGTATAATTTGTTTTCCACTTCATGCATGCAGGCTTTGCATCCTAGTTTCAACAATCCTTACTGTGTAGGTTAGGTCTCACTATGACATAATGGACAAAAATTAAGTATATTCTCTTAATTAGATTGATATAGTACATTAAGTTTTCTTAGCAAATTATTCAAATTTGCATTAATGGCTAATGAGGCATATGAATAAAATAATATCACATAGTTGAATTTAATTGTCAACAAGAGTAAAAAGCATTATTTGTGCTACATAATTGACTCAATACTTACAAAACTGTACTTAAATTTTATTCTAGAATAATTTAAAGAATTGGTTTTAACTCTCTATACTAAAATTAGTAGCAGACTATATTGTGAAGTGGCCTTAATTAGTGAGCAAAGAGGAACCGACACAAACACAGCATAAAAAAATCAGCTGCCTAGCCTAATTAAATTATAGAAAATGAGTTCAATAGGTAATACAATCAACCCGAATATTATAATTTCATGAAGTTAACTTTCTTGTTAAAATCCTCCTCGTTCTTTTTTTTTCCTTCTCTTCTTGGAACTTTTCACTCGTATAAAAAATAATGAAAAATGAAACCAAAAATCTTGTCTAGGTTAATCAATATCCTAGTCCAAACAAGAATACTATTATTAATAAGAGCCTAAGTTGTTAAGTGTAGCTAGGTTGTTAACTTTTTACAAATTAACCTTACTTAAGAGGAGAGCCAAAGTGGTAAAGTATAAAGCTTGTAGTTAAAATTTCAAAATCATGGTTGGACTTTGGTCGAGGCCTTTAGTGACAGAATCTATCTCAAATCCCACCTAAAGTATACTTGGATTTCTTTATGTATACTGTATAATACTTGAAAATAGCTCCTAGCTTTTGATTAAAGTGATCAAAGGTGGCAAAAATGGGAAAATTTATATTAAGTTAGTTCAAACTTAAAACGATAAAGAGTGAGACAAGTTAGTTTATAAGTTGATTAAAAATCTCTCATTTATTACACTAAACTTATATTATATATATCATCGAATTCCATCTTCATAATCATGGTTGCAACTTGCATTTGTGTGCCATATATTTACACTCGGCTTAGCAATCAGCATAACTTGACTCCACTTCATCACACTCTTCCTATTTAGCTACTTAAATACATATTTGTAATTAATAATGTTAAAGATAGCTTTTACTTAAATCTATGTAACGTCATTTTTATCATGCATGAATCATAACTGATCGAATCTAAATGATTGTGAAAATTATTGTATCTCTAAAAATTATGTTGATTGCAACCATTATCACATTGATGTTACATGATTTTTTGTTGTTAACATTGCATCCAAAAGGAGGGCTAGGGAAAAAAAAAAAAAAATTGCTTGGAAGTGTAAGAGTTAAGAGACACCTAATCCTAAAAGATAAGATAGGATCCTCATCAGCCTCTTGTTCACTGTATTCTTCAATCAAATGGCTTAGATCACAACTATGTCACACACAAAAAGAGGACCACCCCTTCATGTCTTCTTCTTTTTTTTTGGGTTAAAACCACCCCTTCAGGTCTTAATCAATCAACCGGTCAGTTTTTATTTTGTAAGTTCCCCCGTTGAAGGACCACAGATTTAGTGTTAGGTTAAATTGTACTAAAACATTTCCCCACTCATCAAAACAAAAGTGGTAGTGGGACCCACCTGCATGCCTTTTCAACTGTCTGATTGGGCGAGACTTTGGCGTCGCATGCCCGTTGATAAAAGGTGGGGACAGAGTTGTGTGGGACCCATGATCACTTTATTAACGGACGAAACTTCGCGTGGAAGACAATCAAGGTGGGGCCCATTTGATTGTCTCTCTTAAAGTGGGGTCCCCTCTCTCTCTCTCTCTCTCTCTCTCTCTCTCTCAGCTATGCTGTTAATTGACGAACGGGAGAGAGAGCTTTTCCTTTGCTTTTATGGTTGTTGGGTGTTGTGTTCATACAATCTCACACTTCTCGTAGAGTGACAACAAAGTGTGAAAGGTAAGTCATGCACCCCAAGTCAACATGAAGTCTTAAAAGTTTTCTAGGCAACAAATTCAAGAATATATTGTTGTTGTTACTGTGATTTGAAGAAATATTAATTTGATGTCTTTAATGTTATTATCCGAATTAATAATGGATGAATGATTGAGATTTCTACTTACAAACAAAATTGCATATGGTGTTTCATTTGGATGTGTCGGTGAGATAACATCTTAAGAAGATTTTGATTGAGTAGTTACTAATGAGACCATAAAAATCATTAAAGTTGTCTATCTTAATGGACGACCATTGCATCATTAGTGGGTCAAAAAAAAAAAAAGAGTAAACATTAGGTCCGGAGCTGGTGTAAAGCGGCTCTTTACGCCACCAATAATAATGTGTCACGTTATCCAATAACTTTAAACTTAATACACCTTATTACACATGATTATAACCCACAAAATATCCCAAAACTCAAGTGTATTCTTCTCTCTGATCCCTCTCATCTCTGTTGCTCTCTCCCTCTCATCAAAACCCAACGTCGATCTGCCATCACCCACACCACCTCCGATCTACCATAACCCAACGATGATGCTCCAACAAGCGAGTCCAGGAAAATCGGGAAGCACGGTGGCGGAGTGCAAGAGCATGGGGTGAGCGTGTTTTTTCGGAAAAGCTCTCATCTTTACTCGAAGGGTTCTTTGGGTATGTTCAATTAAAATTAAAAACAAAAACAAAAACAAAAACAAAAAATTTGTAAAATTAGAACAAGCAAATACCAAATGGAAGCAGAGAGTCAAAAAAATTCCCCTCCCTTTTCACATTGTATCTAAAAATTTCTCTCATTACAAATATATCTCGATGCATTAATCTTTAGCTTCAAGCTTCTTGGTCAAATTGGTTTTGCTTTCGAGCCAACAAAATCTATGAAACTTCTTGAATCGAGAGAAAGAGAGAGTGAGAGAGAAGGAATCACCAATTTCACAAACCATGGAAGGTAATTTTTTTGTTTGATTTCTCAATCTCAAATTCATATTGGCGTATTGGGTTTTCGTTTTACGATTGATTTGTGTCGATTGGTGCAAGAAATTTCTTTTTGCTAAAATTTGTTGGATTTCTTTGGGTTTTTTGTTGGTAGGGTTGTTGGGGTTTTTGTTGCTAGATGCATGAGAATGATTAGGGGTTTTGTTGATTGTGTTTCTTTGGCTCAACTGGATTATATATTGTCAAGAAAAGAAGGAAACATGCAATCGTGCTTAGCCTTCCAAAGTGCTCACAAATGATATGTTGGAATCTGGAATATAAAGCTTAAATGTTTTGGTCTAAGAAGCTCTGGCAGATCGGCACTGGGTTTTGATGAGAGGGAGAGAGCAATAGAGATATAAGAGGGATCAGAGAGAAAAATACGCTTGAGTTTTGGGATATTTTGTGGTTTATAATCGTGTGTAATAAGGTGTATTAAGTTTAAAGTTATTGACTGACATGGCACATTATTATTGGTGGTGTAAAAGAGCCGCTTTATGCCGACTCCGGACCTAATGTTTACTCAAAAAAAAAAGTTAACCGCTCAACACATTTAATAACGATCATCAAAGGTCTTAAACTCTCTTATCAAGACAAAAACGTTACAATTAGGATAATAATTACTCTCATTTATGTCAATAGCTACCTAAGTTACCTATAAAAGGTATAATCTGCCTTACTTGCTAAGGTATATCAAAACATACAACAAAACTACTATTTGTGTACAAAATATATAGGCTAATTCGACTCAAGCATCCGAGGCTCCCCACGGGCATAGTCAGGTAGTCTCTTCTATCAACTTTCTTTATCTTGCAAATCCTACAAGATCATCTAATACTCGGATTGGACGAGTGATCTAACTAACGATTTTTAGCATCATCGATTTACCATTATAACATATAGAGACATCACTTAATCTAAAAGAGTTAAAACTATGAGTTTGAGTCCAACTATTTTATATTAACCAATCATGCTTTTCATTATTATTTAATGTGAGACTTCACCCACACATACATATCCAACAAAATGACACCTAATCATTTTTTTTTAGTAGCAATTCAAGGTCTAGATCACTTAGACCTTGGCTTAGGGTTCCAAATAAGAAATAAGCCATTTGGTATAGGCTTAAGGCCACCAATTTGAAAAAGAAAAAGGTAGAATGAATTTATGTTCTCTTCCCTATTCTCAAGAAGTCCCTTAAAATTATTAGCCAATAGAGATCAAATCAATTAGAAGTTAAAAAATATTGTGAGTGCATAAAATAATCATTAACGACTAATTTACGTTAACAGTTTGATGCTCCATTTTTGTTTATGTCAATATCCCACAAAATAAATTGTCAACATTATTCATTTAATCTCCAACATGACTATTCACTAAATAACCTCTCTCTCTCTCAACACTAGAATGTCTAGATTTCATCCAATGCGTGTAAACTAGGTTTGAACTCCAAACCTTTAATTCAATGACAAAACCCTTTATTAGTTAAGGTAATTAGAATCCACAACTCTTCAAAAAAAAAAAAAAATAGAATCCTCAAGATCTTTTTTTTTTTTTTTTTTAATGGAAAAGAAGAATTTATTAAAACAAAACGGAGGAACTACAAAGAAGCAGGACTGCTTGCCTCGACTCTGATTATAGACTCAAAACAGGGGGGACAGCAGCCTATATCAGAAGAACTAAATACATTATGCTTAAGAGACCATTTGACCAAGGTGTGGGATGCACCATTTGAATTCCTAGGAACCCGGTTAACAGAAACATTTGTGAATTAGGAGAGCAAAAGAGACATGCCAGAGCAGATATTGAGAATTCTCCATGGAATTTTGGGCTCTAGCTTTGAAAGAGCCTCAACAACAACTTTGGAGTCGCTCTCAATGAAAATTAAATCAAAGACCAAGTTGGCAGATAGTTTTATAGCCCATTTCAAAGTGTCAACTTTCACCTAGAGAGGGGAAGTTGGTGTTTACCTTCGTGGAGTAGGCAAAATATATACTCCCCTCTCCAATCTCTAGCAACAGCATCAATAGAATAATAAATTGGGCTTAAAGCCGCATCTACATTAATTTTTAATGTTGATCTTCTTGGCTTGGACCAGACACAAGGAGGGCCAAATGAGTGAAGAATGAATTGGCTGAAATGGTTGGGTCTTGTACTCTCATGTTCTTTCATCATAGTGGAAATCTTTACAAAGATATAATCCAAATTCGGTGGGCCGCCTTCAAAAAATTGAACTTGGTTCGGATGCTTCCATATCCAGATTTACTATCCTCATCATGGATCTGAGACATTAAGCATAATGTTTGTTACATCTAGTGGTCAGGGCAATATAGAATCATAGATAAGGCAAAAGTGTATGAACCATCTTGGGCCAGAGTTGACCCAAACTGTTTCACCTCATCTCTAGGGCTAGTTTTGCAGTGGGCCTAGTTTCCAATTCTCACCCAATTGCAACTTGGGTACATGGTGTCGCCCGGATTTAGCGACCCGGATCCGAACCCAATTAACCCCAAAAGCCAGAGCTTAAACCCTAGAAATCCCCTACTGTTCAAATCCTTCATTTCATTTCAGTTGAAGAGGGTTTTTGGAAAATCTGAGCAGCCATGAACAGAGCTAGGCCAATCCTCACATCACTCAGACTCGCCAACTCGCTCCTCTCGACTCGAGTCTCCTCAACTCGGTCTCTCTTCACTCAGGTGACTCAGTACTCTGACTTTCATTCTCTTTCAAAAAATCAATCTTTTTCCCATTCCCATTTCCTCAATACCCACCAAAAGCTATTCTTCTCATCGAAACCAAACTCGGCCATTGAACTCGTTCTGGCCAACGATTGGTCCTACGAGTTGGAGCACGAGTTAGAAAAATCGTGTCCAACGCTGACCCATGAAACAGTTATTTACATTTTGAAGAAACTGGATAAAGACCCAGAAAAAGCTGGAAGCTTTTTCAACTGGGTCTGTGAGAATACTGGGTTTAGACCCAGTTCTTTGGTGTATAGCTTAATGCTTAGGATTTTGGTTAACAAAGAGACAATGAAGCAGTTTTGGATTACACTTAGGAAAATGAAAGAGCAAGGGTTTTATGTTGATGAGGAAACATATTTGACAATTGCGGGGCAGTTAAAGAAAGCAAAGATGGCCAGTGATGTAGTGGCTTTGAACCACTTTCACAATAGGATGCTTTCAGAGAATGCAATGGAGAATGTTGTGAGGAAAGTGGTTGATATTGTTTTGGGGTCAGAGTGGAGTAACGGGGTTGAGAATGAATTGGGGGAGATGAAAATTGTGTTATCAGATAATTTCGTGATACGGGTTTTGAAGGAACTTCGGAATTACCCTTCGAAAGCTTTGAGTTTTTTTCATTGGGTTGGCAGGTGTAATAATGGTTATGAGCACAATACAGTGACTTATAATGCGGTTGCCAGGGTTCTCGGTAGGGATGATTCAATTGAGCTTTTTTGGAGTGTTGTTGAGGAGATGAAGAGTGCTGGTCATGAAATGGATATTGACACTTATATAAAGATATCGAGGCAGTTTCAGAAGGTCAAGATGATGGAGGATGCGGTGAAGCTTTATGAGTTCATGATGGACAGTCCATTTAAGCCCTCAGTCCAGGACTGCAGCATGCTTTTAAGAAGCATCTCAGCCAATGATAACCCAAATTTGGATTTGGTTTTTCGAGTTGCAAAGAAATATGAGTCAGCGGGGCATACTCTTTCTAAGGTTGTGTATGATGGGATTCATAGATCGTTGACAAGCGCAGGGAGATTTGATGAGGCAGAGAATATTATGAAGGCTATGAGAAACGCAGGGTATCAGCCTGATAACATTACGTACAGCCAATTGGTTTTTGGACTTTGTAAGGCAAGGAGGCTTGAAGATGCTTGTAAGGTGCTGGATGAGATGGAAGCAGAAGGATTTCTTCCTGATATTAAGACTTGGACAATTTTGATTCAAGGGCATTGTGTAGCTAATGAACTTGACAAGGCGTTAATGTGTTTGGCAAAGATGGTAGAGAAGAACTGCAATATTGATGCTGATCTATTGGAAGTCTTAATAAACGGTTTCCTACATTGGAACAGAATAGATGGTGCATACAGATTGCTTGTGGAGATTGTAAATAAGGAACGTATAAGCCCTTGGCAAGCTACATATAAAAAACTGATTGAAAAGCTTTTAGGCAATGGGAAACTTGAAGAAGCACTGAAATTGCTTCATTTGATGAAGAAGCAAAACTACCCACCTTTCCCAGAACCCTTTGTCAAATATATTTCAAAGTTTGGGACTGTGGAGGATGCTGCAGATTTTTTGAAGGCATTGAGCGTGAAAGAATATCCTTCCTCTTCAGCTTATCTTCATGTTTTCCGATCATTCTTTCAAGAAGGTAGAGAGTCTGAAGCCAAAGATCTGCTTTTCAAGTGCCCTCATCATATTCGTAAGCATAGCGAAATTTGCAATCTTTTTGGTTCTGCACAGAACGACAATGCCACTTCATGAGCCTTACACTATGAGGAGTTTACCCAATCCAATCTTCTATTGTACAATTAAATTTGTTCAACACTTTTTGATGAAATTGATTTGTACTCACTGCATAAATTCAAGAAAAATAATTTGAAGCTTTTAATGTTATTATCCGAAATCATATAATGATGGATGAATGATTGTGATTTCTACTTTCAAGCAAAATTCTCTATGGTGTTTCATTGTACTGGATGAGACACGAGTGACACCTAACCATTTTTTAGGGGTGGTTCAAGGTCTAGCTCATTTAGGCTGCTTTTAAGGCCTCCAAATAAGAAATAAGCCATGTGGTATAGGCTTAGTGCACGTTTGGATAATGCTGAAAACTTTCAATTTTCGACGTTCAGCGCTTTTTAATGGGTCTCATACATTGTTTACGGGACCTGCAAATACTTTTTTCATCAAAAACAATTTTAAAATTGGGTCTCACGGTACTATTCACACATTTAAAAATTATTTTGCTATATTATTTTTAGTTTTCAATTTTTAGTAATAAGCGAGATCCAAACGGACCCTTAAAGCCACCAATTTGGAAAAAGGAAAATAGTGTAATGAATTTATGTTCTCTTCCCTATTCTCAAGAAGACCCTTCAAATTATTAGCCAATAGGAATCAAATCCAATTAGAGGCTTAAATTGTTTAAATAAAAAATATTGTGAGTATGTTAAAAGTTAAATAATCATTGACGACTAATTTACCTTAACAAGTAATAATGGTCCGAGATTTTGCAACTTAAAACACCCATTGTGAGGCCCAATAATGGACGGCCCAGGCCCATTTGCCGATGAAGGGACCAAAGGCCTAAGCCAAAAGAAGTCATGGCCGGAGCTCAAGAATGTTATAGCCCCATTTGGCCGAGAGAGACAGCCGAGGACTATGTCATCCTCGGGTGGCCCAAGAACAAAGGCGAGAAAGGTAAAGGGACGAGCTCAAAGGAAAGAAAAATATCTAAGGAAAGCATTCTTTGTCACCTTCCCCATGCATATCTCTGCGCTCGCCAGAGCCTTACCTTTTGACTTTATCAATAACCCCCAACGACTCAGGTCCGGGATTGATGGGACAAGTATCAGTCTTGGAAATGTCGGCCATACACGTGGACGAAGGAAATTGAACGCATGCTAATATAAAAAGAGAATATGCCACCTAATAAAGAGAGGTTCAGGCTCAGGAAAAAAGGACCTGGAATCCATGCATGAAGAACTTAACAAAACAACTGCCGAGTGATCTCGATTTAGCCTTTAGATCCCACTCTCTACAAATGATATTGTATGGGCCCATTCACGGGCGGACCCAACAGCCGTTGTGGTCCGTATCGGAACGTGACCCTACAATTGGCGCCGTCTGTGGGGAGGCTTACGCGTGAGCTCGAGTAGTGGTGGAGTTAAGTCTTAGGTGAACCAGGGTCTACGAGGACGCCTTCTTGATCGGCGACACCTTGTCCGTGTTCGATGCACAGATTCCCACCGGGGCTACGCCTCATAACACCAAAGTGGCATGGCAGTTCTAGGGGCTCCAAGCATCAAGATCGCTTCCCCCCGCTTTATTCGATGAACTAACCCCTAAGGAACGAATAAACGAGTAGCGCCATACGAGTTTTGGACAGAACCAAGGCCTTGCCTGGTCCTCGGACCCAAGCCTCTGGGGAAACCAACTACTTACAGAAAGAATATGAGTTTTGGACAGAACCAAGGCCTTGCATGGTCCTCGACCCAAGCCTCTGGGGAAACCAACTACTCAAACCAAAGAACTTAAGTTTTGGACAGAACCAAGGCCTTGCCTCGGTCCTCGGACCCAAGCCTGGGGAAACCAACTACTTAAGAAAAAAATATAAGTTTTGGACAGAACCAAGGCCTTGCTCGGTCCTCGGACCCAAGCCCTGGGGAAACCAACTACTTAAAGAAAAATATAAGTTTTGGACAGAACCAAGGCCTTGCCACGGTCCTCGGGCCCAAGCCTGCGGGGAAACCAACTACTTACGAAAAAATATGAGTTTTGGATGAACCAAGGCCTTGCATGGTCCTCGACCCAAGCCTCGGGGAAACCAACTACTCAAACCAAAGAACTTAAGTTTTGGACAGAACCAAGGCCTTGCCTGGTCCTCGGACCCAAGCCTGGGGAAACCAACTACTTACGAGAAAAAATATAAGTTTTGGACAGAACCAAGGCCTTGCCTGGTCCTCGGACCCAAGCCTGCGGGGAAACCAACTACTTAAAGAAAAATATAAGTTTTGGGACAGAACCAAGGCCTTGCACGGTCCTCGGGCCCAAGCCTGCTGGGGAAACCAACTACTTACGAAAAAAATATGAGTTTTGGACAGAACCAAGGCCTTGCATGGTCCTCGACCCAAGCCTCGGGGAAACCAACTACTCAAACCAAAGAACTTAAGTTTTGGACAGAACCAAGGCCTTGCCTGGTCCTCGGACCCAAGCCCCTGGGGAAACCAACTACTTACGAGAAAAATATAAGTTTTGGACAGAACCAAGGCCTTGCCTGGTCCTCGGACCCAAGCCTCTGGGGAAACCAACTACTTAAAGAAAAATATAAGTTTTGGACAGAACCAAGGCCTTGCATGGTCCTCGGCCCAAGCCTGGGGAAACCAACTACTTACGAAAAAAAATATGAGTTTTGGACAGAACCAAGGCCTTGCATGGTCCTCGACCCAAGCCTGCGGGGAAACCAACTACTCAAACCAAAGAACTTAAGTTTTTGGACAGAACCAAGGCCTTGCCTCGGTCCTCGGACCCAAGCCTCGGGGAAACCAACTACTTACAGAAAAAAATATAAGTTTTGGACAGAACCAAGGCCTTGCCTGGTCCTCGGACCCAAGCCTCTCGGGGAAACCAACTACTTAAAGAAAAATATAAGTTTTGGACAGAACCAAGGCCTTGCCTGGTCCTCGGGCCCAAGCCCTGGGGAAACCAACTACTTACGTAAAAAAAATATGAGTTTTGGACAGAACCAAGGCCTTGCATGGTCCTCGACCCAAGCCTGCGGGGAAACCAACTACTCAAACCAAAGAACTTAAGTTTTGGACAGAACCAAGGCCTTGCCTGGTCCTCGGACCCAAGCCTCTGGGGAAACCAATTACTTACAGAAAAAATATAAGTTTTGGACAGAACCAAGGCCTTGCATGGTCCTCGACCCAAGCCTGCGGGGAAACCAACTACTCAAACCAAAGAACTTAAGTTTTGGACAGAACCAAGGCCTTGCCGGTCCTCGGACCCAAGCCTCTGGGGAAACCAATTACTTACAGAAAAAATATAAGTTTTGGACAGAACCAAGGCCTTGCCCGGTCCTCGGACCCAAGCCTCCGGGGAAACCAACTACTTACACAAAGAACTTAAGTTTTGGACAGAACCAAGGCCTTGCACGGTCCTCGGACCCAAGCCTCTGGGGAAACCAACTACTTAAAGAAAAGATATAAGTTTTGGACAGAACCAAGGCCTTGCATGGTCCTCGACCCAAGCCTCTGGGGAAACCAACTACTCAAACCAAAGAACTTAAGTTTTGGACAGAACCAAGGCCTTGCACGGTCCTCGGACCCAAGCCTCTGGGGAAACCAACTACTTACAGAAAAAATATAAGTTTTGGACAGAACCAAGGCCTTGCCTGGTCCTCGGACCCAAGCCTGCGGGGAAACCAACTACTTAAAGAAAAATATAAGTTTTGGACAGAACCAAGGCCTTGCACGGTCCTCGGACCCAAGCCTGCGGGGAAACCAACTACTTACAGAAAGAATATGAGTTTTGGACAGAACCAAGGCCTTGCATGGTCCTCGACCCAAGCCTGCGGGGAAACCAACTACTCAAACCAAAGAACTTAAGTTTTGGACAGAACCAAGGCCTTGCCTGGTCCTCGGACCCAAGCCTGGGGAAACCAACTACTTAAAGAAGAAATACAAGTTTTGGACAGAACCAAGGCCTTGCATGGTCCTCGGACTCAAGCCTCCGGGGAAACCAACTACTTAAAAGAAAAATACAAGTTTTGGACAGAACCAAGGCCTTGCATGGTCCTCGGACTCAAGCCTCCTGGGGGAAACCAACTACTTAAAAGAAAAAAATACAAGTTTTGGACAGAACCAAGGCCTTGCATGGTCCTTCGACCCAAGCCTCGGGGAAGCCAACTACTTAGAAGAAACAAGACAAGTTTACGGGGATCACACAAGTTTTGGCCAGAGCCAAGCCTGCCGGGAAACCACCGCTTAAAGGGAAAAAACGGGTTACGTGGATCTCCTAGTCTACCCTCGGACCCTCAAAGCCAAAAAGGCCAATACGAAATGGAGTAACATGTTTCCAAAACATAGTCGAAGTTGCACGATGCTCGATCATCCCCTCAAGTGAATAAGTTAGAGTTCATCGTTTCTCGGACAGCGTTCTCGCATGTATCACGTAAAGCTCGGCCGTTACTTGGTCAGTTTCTAAACTTAACTCACTATCAATTATGATTATGCCTGGTAGTATAGGTAAATTAGGGCAAGTTAGAACGAGTGAAATCGTGTTTCAAGGGGCTCTTGCCCTAAGTATCTCTCAAAGAAAACACATACAGAGAGTACACTCATTCACAAAGCGGTGTGCCAAAAGAACAAGTACTCAAAACAAGTATATAAATTTCTATTTTTATTACAACGAAGAAATAGTACGATTGTACAATGAAAAGTCAGGATCACTGCGTCAAAGCTTACTACATGAGTGCTACATAAGCAAGAAGAAAGAAAAATACAAGAAAGTCTGAGAAAGCCGAGGAGGTATGTCGGAGGATAGGTTGGCACTGACTACGAGACCTTATTTTTCCCCGCGCTCCTACATGCCCATAACTCAGGCAGACCAAAGAAGCCCGAACTTGAAACCGCCACCGTTGAAGGAAAGGTGCGGGGGAGTGGGAAAGCGAGGGGCTTTCTCTAAATATTCGCCGCTGCTAAGCTAAGAGGCGATGATGGCGGAGAATCTTTCTCCGACATACCGAGCGGCCGGCATGAGCGAGAACTCCGCCGGATTTTGACTAAAAGAGGGAAAGACGCCGTTCCCCTCGGTCAAGATGGCGTACTCTCTGAACTTGTGCTTCTGTGCCCATACCCTACCGTTATAAGCCTCATGAAGACACGGCGCTTCCGCGGCGGAGAAATTTCTTTCCGCCCAACCCTCGCCTTCAACATATTATGCCAAGAAAGGAGAGCTCGGGTATGGGAAGTAGGATGTGAGGGAAAACTAAAAGGATCGGCGCATATATATAGCGACCCTCTCTCCCTCCTGTTTACTTGAAAAGCCAAGATGATGACGATCCCAACTCATGCGGCGTCCCAAGGAGCGCTACGAGACAAAGTGGTCTGGCTCGACTTCCAACGTCAATCAGCTGCGATCACGAGGCTCAAGGAGCCTCGAAAAAGCGCCTCGATCCTTGGGGCGTCGAGAAGTCTTGCCACGACCAGAGGTTGCAGAAATATCTCTTAATCCGCGGATTAATTGAATTCGCGGCCCAGGCCCGCTTCGCATGAAGGCCCGGGGACACCTGTTTAAGCGCTTCGGGGAAAGGCTTGACGAAAGGGGAAACCAAGTACTCTTGGGCAGAACCTAAGGCTTGCATCGGACTCAAGTTAAAGGGGAAACCAAGTACTCTTGGACAGAACCTAAGGCTTGCATGGTCCTCGGACTCAAGTTAAAGGGGAAACCAAGTACTCTTGGGCAGAACCTAAGGCTTGCATCGGACTCAAGTTAAAGGGGAAACCAAGTACTCTTGGACAGAACCTAAGGCTTGCATGGTCCTCGGACTCAAGTTAAAGGGGAAACCAAGTACTCTTGGGCAGAACCTAAGGCTTGCATCGGACTCAAGTTAAAGGGGAAAACAAGTACTCTTGGACAGAACCTAAGGCTTGCATGGCCCTCGGACTCAAGTTAAAGGGGAAACCAAGTACTCTTGGACAGAACCTAAGGCTTGCGGGGTCCTCGGATTCAACTGGCACCAATAAAGACACAAGTCTCGGAATCAAGCCCAAGGGAAAGACCAAGTACATAAGATAAAACGCATAAGTTCTAAACAAAACCCAGGTTTTGCAAGGTCCTCGGACTCGGGTTTCTTGGGAAATCAATCGCTCGAACGAAGAGATTTCTCGGCTTAAATACTAGAAAAGGTCAAGGCTAGCACGCCGTGGAAGAGGACAAAATAACACGATGATCGTTAACCTAAGGAGGCCATTCATCCGATGGGCAACATGTCCTCGGACAACTGCTCCTTACATCTTATCGAGTACTTAACACCCATCGCGACTAATTTTAAGATAAGTCTCCTTCCTCACTGGTCGGATTACTATGTTGAATAATAATTCTGTTAAAGTTACCATGACACCTTTTTATTAACGATTACTTTGGCCTAAGTTATTGATTCGAACACTGTACTATTATGCCGAGCAGTACTTTCACATCTATTAGAATATGTAAATAAGACACACAATAATTTTTATTAATATGAAAATTGGTTACAATGTACAAGAAAGGGCTTAAACAAGCCTATACAAAAAATGAATTGCTAAAGCCATAACAAAGATTCGTAATACAAATAAGTAAACCCTCGTGTGTCTTCGAACTCGACTTCAAAGTCTCTCCGAAACCTCTGCCTCAAAGTACTCCTCATGTCGGGGGAAGATCCTTATACAAAATAATGAAGGAGAAGGAAGAAGAATTGGAACACATGGAAGCACTTGACAAGCTCTTGCCGCCGAGGAGTGCAAAGGAGGAAGATGGAGGAGATGAATGAGGAAGATGGAGGATATGAGCAAGAGAAGGAGGAGAAGAAAGAGGGAAGCAATGAAAAGAAAATAAAAGGAGCAAAAGAGGGAAAAGGAAAAGCCCCAGGATGGAGTTGGTGGTGGAAAGAAGAAGAAAGAAAAGTAGAAGGTGGCACAAGTGAGCAAAGAGAGGAAGGAGCGGGGACATTTAGTTCCTGCCCCGACCCGACTCCTAGCACACCGGAACCACATTAGACATGCTCACAAGAGAGCGGGTGGTGATGATCTTTGTGTGTTCTCGGCTCAATCACGTCGAAGATGCGACGTGACGAGTTCTCGCCGGATTTTTTGGCTGAAAGGTAGGCAAGACAAATCTTGAGTCTCTGCCACCCTTGCCCCAATCGAGCCATCTCGAGCTTAGCGAGAACAAGGTATTTTTGGGACGGAGAAGGTTTCTTCATCACCTATGACTGTGGTGAACGTATTATGAATCAAGGTACAATCGGAGGGTAAATGTGAATTCGGGAGGAATCGAGGATTTCAATTTTCTGGGGGTTAAATGATTCACATATGAAAGAAACGACTTATGTTCACCCTCTTTATATAAGGGACGAAGGGGATGGCATTAAACATGTTTCGATCCTTAAGAAAGCCTCGCTAACAAGAAGGCGACCGTTCCGCTCCCCCACGTTATCGTGGCCTTTGTATTCGAGAGGTCTCGTGAAGAAAAAACATTAAAGACCTACCTCGGGTAGCCAAACGGACGAGAACGGATAAAGGCTAAACCAAAAGGGATATCTCGTAGATGGGAGCGTTTCTGGACATTCGGATAATCGCCAACGCCATGGAAGGGACGGATTAAATGAGCCGTAATCAAGGCTCGGGGTTACCAAAACCCTCCTCTCCAAACCAAGAGGCCGGACGGCGGGGTTTTGAGGGGCTATTGTGAGGCCCAATAATGGACGGCCCAGGCCCATTTGCCGATGAAGGGACCAAAGGCCTAAGCCAAAAGAAGTCATGGCCGGAGCTCAAGAATGTTATAGCCCCATTTGGCCCGGAGAGAGACAGCCGAGGACTATGTCATCCTCTACTGGCCCAAGAACAAAGCGAGAAAGGTAAAGGGACGAGCTCAAAGGAAAGAAAAATATCTAAGGAAAGCATTCTTTGTCACCTTCCCCATGCATATCTCTCTGCGCTCAGCAGAGCCTTACCTTTGACTTTATCAATAACCCCCAACGACTCAGTGCGGGATTGATGGGACAAGTATCGATCTTGGAAATGTCGGCCATACACGTGGACGAAGGAAATTGAACGCATGCTAATATAAAAGGAGAATATGCCACCTAATAAAGAGAGGTTCGAGGCTCAAGGAAAAAGGACTGGAATCCATGCATGAAGAACTTAACAAAACAAACTGCCGAGTGATCTCGATTTAGCCTTTAGATCCCACTCTCTACAAATGATATTGTATGGGCCCATTCACGGGCGGACCCAACAGCCGTTGTGGTCCGTATCGGAACGTGACCCTACACCCATAATTTTAAAAACAAGTGTTGTTTTTTTTTTTTTTTTTGGCTGAATAAAACAAGTGTTGTATTAAAAAAAAAAAAAAAGTTTGATAGTTACATAATGGATTTGAGACATTTTTTCTGTTAATAAAAAAAAAAAAAAAAGTTATAGATAACCAACACAATGGATGAGAAGGCTCGACTAAGTGGTTAGGGCAATATGGATTAGGCCTAAGTGTCCATCTTGGGTCAGAGTTGACCCAAACTTTGTAACTTCTGGGGCTGGTTTTCTACTGGGCCTGGTTGAGCTGGTTGAGTAAGGGCTGTAAAAAATGCAACAATTCACATGTTATAGTTCCTAGTTCTCACCCAATTGCAACTTGAATACAAGTTCTAGGCCGGGTGCATGAAGATGATTAGACTATGTTGGGCTAACCAGTTCCAAATTGGGTCGCCCAACCGAGTAAGTAATCACCCATTAAGGTATAAGCGGCTTGCAAATGAACAATGAACTTGGTTGATCTTCAAACCAAAAGAAATAACAAGCATTAGTGCACATATTCTGGAATGTTCTGCTTCTTCTTCATGCTCGTGTGTTACTGTTAAATCTTCGTGCATGTAATCCTGGGATACTTAGCTATACTTTTATTGAATAATCAGAATTTGTATGGGACATGGCCAAGTACTTGTATCAGTCAAGAATCAAGATTATTTTGTAGCCATTGCTGTCTGTGCTTATATATGGTGGTTCTCTAGATTGGATGTTGACCATTTACTCTGCCACTTAAAGCTTCAAATGTTTGTCCCCAGTTTTATACTCTGCAGTAAGTGGCAGATTTTGTATTGAATCTTATTTCTCAAACACGGCTAAGATGCTTACATATAATAAAATCTAATATTTGGAAAATTATTGGTATTGAGCTTTTCTAGATGTTTGAGTTCAACACAAATTTTGAAGAAATTATTTCATACACCTTCATGTAAGAGAAGGGCATAGTGTAGTACATCCGGTGCACTAAATAAGTTCAGCAACTTTTGACATGAAACCTTTCATTTCAATACTTTGATTTTCTACTTTGCAACACAGGTTTTGTCTGTCACAACTATTGAAACATTTGATATACAAAATATGAATAAGACCAGCAGAGAAGCAAAGTGTGATAGCCCTGGATAGAAGCTAGACTCTTTATGAGCGAGGAAGAAATAAGCAACACCTTTGAAGTGGCAGCTAAATTTTAAGAGACAACAAAACCCAAACCACTACTAGGGGTTCTACTTGTATCTACTAGTTGATTCAAAACGGAACAAGTGTACCAAAAGCACCATGAAACACATTTCATATTCATTTTCATGGAGCAAACGGAATCACATTTCATATTCATTTTCATAGAGTAAATGAAACCAAATGAAATATCCAAGTTGATATCTAACAAAAGCAATCCCTGCACAGATGAGACTAATCCTTGGATTGTGGGCAGTAGAAAAATTGGTCAAGCAGCTAACTGTTGAGGACCCAACTAGAGAGCACATTTGAGACAGGTAAAAGCAAATTTTGATTTAACATTACATCACAAACTTAAGAAAATTTGAAAAATCCGATTTGAGACTCCTAAATCTTAATTCTCTTCAGTACAACAGTTCAAACTTCAAAGTACCATTTCACATGCTGTTTCATGACTGAAATCTCAGGCCTTCCTACATATGAAGCACAGACCACTTCACATGCTCAATTGGCAATAACTCTTCAATCACCATTTAATTGCAGTATTGTTACCTCTATTAGGTTAGTTTGAACAGGAAGAAAAGCATCCTGCTTGTGTGACAACCTGGGCTGCAAGGACTAATCTAATGTGGTCTATACATCCCTAGAACCATGGCTTCAGTATCATGATGGATCTAAATCATTTGTCTTGATATAAGTAATTGTCTCATATTGGACCATCAACATCATCATCACAAATGGAGGCTGAAAATGGCAACTAATTGCAGTGGATTTAAACATTTAGCATTAAACACATCTTTTACATGAAGTGAGAACTCATAATTCAGTCAGGCAGCTCAGAAAGCTCGCCCCTTGCCGTATCTACCATTTTACACAAGAACTTGCTAGGGTCACAATTGTAAGGATTGGAGAGAGCTGCATGCGTCAAAAATGGAAGCTTTCTTAAAGATCGTCCACTCATTCCCTAAGAGAGAGAGAGAGAGAGTCAAACATCAAAAGTTAATTAAGTCAGCTTCTTTGGTCACTGAAAAATCTGCCAAATACAATGATAGGCAAAGAAAATTTCTTACTTACCTCACATGCTTCTGCAGCTTCAAGCAATTGTTTACACAGGTGAAATTTTGTCTGAGCCTCCTGCATCTCAGGCATACTCAACTTTTCTTTCATACTGGCAAAATTTGGAATTACAAGGTGATCACAATCCTACAGAGTTCCCAATATTTGTTAGTTGATGATACATATTTGGCAACATGTCTGCATCAGCACTTGGAAAGACAACAGCGAAGGTTCAAAAATTGTTCCTTGGACAAGGTGAGAGAGAAGTATCTGCACCTGAAAATTTGATAAGATTCCCTTTTTCACAAGTTCCTGCAGACAGGATCTTAAAATTTCATAACGAGCTTGGAGTGTTGGAGGACCAACATATGCTTTGATATCAGCTCGATCAACAAATGCAATATCTGCAATCCAACAATGGATAAATAGTCAACACTAAATACATGCATTATGAAAGTTTTGAGAATTTTTCTCATAAATCCAATGAAATTTTCCAGAATGAAAAGAGACCTATATGGTCAATGAGAAAATTCACAGCATAAAATGGCAAACAACAATTTGTCAAAGATAAACAAAATGGGATTGTGAAATTTCCATGGTAAACAAATGAAGAGAAAAGAGAATTAAAAAAGACAAAAAGAAAGGATGGTTTGGAGAATATCCAGATCAACGGTCTGATTCAAACATAAAAAAGTCGTACTTAATGCACAAAACTCCCACTTTTTGCGGGGTCTAGGAGAGATCATAGTAGGCAGCCTTAACTTCCAAACTTGCAACCTATCAATTTTGGTGGAAGGCTATTGCATAGGCCCATAGCACCAAGGCTCGACTTCTAAGAATATGTGTGCATGGTGCTAATAGTTTCATAAAATTCTTATTGGTTAAAAAAACCTCACAGGAAACTACAAATTATTGTTAAATAGATAATGATTACTTTGAAAAAGTGAACTGTGCTCCCACAGCTTTTAAAAATGATGCGGAACAGTAGAGGTCAGCTAGAATGGCACCAAATGGATTTGCATGGAATAAATATACCATCCAATGCTCAACAAATAACAACCTGTGTTAAAGAAGTGCAAGGCTTTAAAATGGCAATTTTGCACTTATCTGAAATTGAATATAGGCTTACCAATAGCAGTGGTAATATTGGAGGTTGTGAGAATTATCACATTTGGTGATGATTTCAATTTATCCATCTGAGTTAGTAGCGCATTCACGACCTGAAACACACATTCCAAGATGCAATAAATATTAAAAGAGGAGCCATTGTACCTGTTATTCTAAAATTTATACTCTGTTTATGCACATGTAGTTGAGAAAAGTCAGAAAATTTATACAGAAAAAAGGTGGTAGAGTGAAGTGCAATACCCTAATAGAGTCTGAAGGTTCAGAACCGGACAAAGCAGCTTTTCTAGCAGCAGCAAGACTTTCAACTTCATCTGAAGCATCACCAGATATAAAATATTTATACGCTGAAAGGAAGGAGGATGAAAGCTAAATAAGAAACCACTGAAAATAATAAATCTCACCAATTAAAACAAATACCAGATTGTTTTCTTCCTCCACCATCTCTTGAATTTTTGGAAAAGCTTTGCAACCTAACAATGAGAATACATCTTAATGAAAAAAAAAAAAAAAAATGACCCACATGCATGCACTAAATCTAACTTCAGCTTCAGCTCCTTTACAATAAATATGCAATACATAAAGAAGATATGCACCAGTTTAAAGATATGAGAAATTTGACAGAAACAGAGATGCAGCTTGACAACTTCACATAACAGTATAACACACTACAAAGGAAACAGCACAGGATTCAAAATTGTGATAATTCTATATGATCGCCATTAACATGAAAAGGGTCATACTATCTAGTGCCCAAAACTCTAGCTTGTGAAGGGTTTGGGAGAGGTAGCCTTATCCCCAATTTTTGAAAAGACTGATTTCTTGAGGCTTTATTTGGTTTGACAAAATGTAGTAGTAGATATTTTTCTTTTTGACTGGAAAAATGATAAGAGTTACACAGTTTTGATTTTGAAGTAACTCTAGAAGTGACAGATTTGTCATCATGTTGAATAAAGAACAAAGGGAACAGCTTCAATTAGGTGTTTTCTTTTTTTCTTTTTCTAAATCAACAATGGGCCATGTCAATATACTTTTTCTTTCTTCCTTTCTTTTTGTTTTCAGGGGGTGGGGAAGAGGATGGTTGCCAATCCTTTAGGGGCAGAACTCAATCAAGGAAAAGACATAAATTAATTGAGATAAGATGTGACAAACTGTTGACTGAAATTTGGGGTAAAGGTTGCTTGTGACAAACCATTTGATACACAAACACAAAAAAAATATTTAATCCACATAAAAATGAAGGTGGAATAATCAAGTATATTGAAGTGTTATTTAGGAATTACACTGTGTGACCACATACCAACTTGCCGCTTTGGAGAACCATTTACTAAACAAAGAATGTGCATTAACCTCAATCAATTGGCTTTGTGTGTATCTGATTTAACAAAAAAAGGTAAAGTAGAATATAAGATGAATCTATAATATATATATATATATATATATATATATGCCTGGTGCATTTCATGTGAACCAACAAAAAGAAATAACATTCACATCAAACTGATACATCAACAAACCTGGAGTTGAATCGGATGGATAACTTCTGGGCTAATGCTTTACACAAAGATGTCTTCCCTGTTCCTGGAGGTCCATGCAAAAGAATAATGCTGCAAGCATATAAAAAGGTTCAAAAAAGTGTTGATTGTATATTTTTCACCTAGCTGTGCCTATCCATTAAAACATTATCTGTAGGTCTTTCCAATAATAAGATGTCAAAATTAACAAATAAAAAGATTGCAGTAGGAAACACAGTTGTGCATGCAGTTAAAACTCAAAGTCCTGTATACTAAATATAAAAAATTAGACCAACTTCGAAGGAGTCTGTTGTTTCTTGTTTGTACAACATGATATCATAACTTTCATGCAAATAGATTGAAAGGTAGAGAAATTATACATAAATTAATGAAGGAAAGTCCATGCCAACACAAATTGAACCAGATACATGTAATGTTAAACCACAAGGTGTCCATATACATAATACAACGAGTTTTATAGCTGTACCAGTCTACTGGGTAAGGTTAACTCATTAATGGGAATCCAAATTCATTTCTTTGCAGCTCTCCAACCTGGTCTCAGTGATTTTTCACTTTTCATGCTCCTGATAGTTCCTATGCATTCTGAGTCCTTGTCTCTGTCTCATCTCACTATGTAGGGGAGTTATGTAAGCATAACCAGAACCATACACGGAGATATTGTACTACTTCCAGGTCCTCACTTGATAGATATTTTAGGGCATTGCACAACAAGTAGAACCAACTATGTCTATTGATATATATGAATATGATGTTCTTGACTTATCATGTAACAATGTTGCACTTTTCAGTGCTTGATGTGAAAATTTTGTCATATAAGATACAAATCCTAGTATTAATACTATAACTAGACAAAGCACAAACAAATAAATCAATTTAAAAACCCAAGCAAGTCAAATCATAAAACAGATCAATCACTAAGTGATGAAAATCACAACAGCCTATAACAAGTATTGCACCCAAACACATGCATATGAAAAGATTGATCTGTTTCCAAAAATCTCATTTCCAATAAATACAAACAATGGAAGCTTCCTTAGCATGTTTTGAGTGCTGAAATAGAATCAATCACATGCTCCTTACCGGTTCCATGACACAAGGAAAGGATCAATACCCTTTTCAGTAAATAGTAATGCACTTGCTGCGTACCGCAACAGCCTTTGCTTGAGACCAGATTCATAAATTAAACTGCAAAAGCAATTACCTTTATTGTACATCCATGGATTTTAATCTATCAAGAAAATTAAAACCCACAAACAAACCTTTCCCACATGCCATCAAATTCCTTTGCAGGAAGCATCCATTCATTAAAGCTAGGAAGTTGGCCATCTCCACTTAAGTCCTCACATGGTCCTTCCTCACTAAGCTGACAAAAATCCACTCAAACAATAATCAGAGTTTGAAACTTTGAATGCTGCAAGTCAAGGAAAAAAATTCCTTGCCAACATGTGAAATTTCAAAAATTGAACAAGCCACATACATCTAGTCAAAAAGGAGTTTATAAAATAGTATATTCCAAATCCTAAAGAAAATTCAAAAAAATCCAGCCTATTATAAACCCCGTTTTAGTAGTGCAATTTACTCACCTGAAAGACATGCACAACAGGCTTGACTTGCCAGAACAAAAGAATCTCATGGTTCTGCACCCACTCATCTACAAAGATAAACCATTTAAGCATTAGAAATAGCAAAAAAACAGAAACAGCTCTCCCCTGTATAATTCCCCCCACCCCCCAAAAAAAAAAGAAGAAAAAAAGTTTTTCATTTTCCCATATCAAAACACTCAATTCAGCAAAACATAAAAATAAAAAAAAAAGTTTCACTTTCTTAATACAAAACTGTGGAACATATAGATAAAATCAATAAAACCATTGAACTTATAGACAAAATAAAACATACCCGTGTCGCAAATACGGATTCTTTCCACATTTTCTGTGAGAAACGGATCATCAAGAGGCACTGGAATGGGGCCATCAATATAGCTTAAACTCCTCTTTTCAAGCATTCTAGACATTATACCGGGAAAAAAAACAGTATTTTCAAGCATGTTTAGGAATTTACAAATTAAAACAAAAACATTCAAACAGCCAATAAGGCAATAAGGCAATCCCACTACAAACACATTATAGTCCCCAACATTTTCAACATAATCATTAAAAATTCAATCAATTAGAACATCAAATTACCCAAAAAAAAAAAACAGTATTTTCAAGCATGTTTATGCATTTACAAATAAAAACAAAAACATTCAGCTTAAAACAGTCAAATAAGGCAATTCTACTACAAAAAACATTATAATCCACAACATTTTCAACATAATCATTAAAAAAAACTCAACTAATTAGAACATCATATTACACACACACACACACAAAAAAGAAATCCTTAATTGTATACCTCTCGATGGCTGAGCGGACATCGTCGATCCGAGCTGTGCTGGAGGGCTTTAAGCAAGCTTCAACTGAAAGAGAAATCAAATTTCGAAAAAAACTAAAGCACGGAGCTTGGAATTAGAGCAAAAATGGAAGGTGAAGATGAGAGCCATGTAGGTACCTGAAACGGAGACTCTGTCATCGGCGAGTACAGGAGGAAGAGGCGGAGGCGGAGGCGGAGGCGGAGGAGGAGGAGAGGGAGCTGAGGCTGATGCGACGGCGCTTTGGTCGGAGATATCGGGATCTGGAGGGTTTTGAAGTGTGATCTCCATTGGAGTACTCATTTTTGAACAGCAACAACAACGCGTTTTGTTTTTCAATTTCTCGAAGAAGAAGAAGAAGAGAAATTTGGGGCCAAAGTCCAAAACCTAAGGGTTTTCTAAAAATTTTTCCCTTTTTGGAAAATGAGCGGGAAAATACGAAAGAAAGTGACGGTGTGCAATACATAAGGCTTTTATGCCAGGCCCATTGGGCTTCACCTATGCCCTTTCAAAGTTCCAACTCCCTACCGATCTTTATAAAAATATGAATTTTTGAGTTTTGTTTAGATACCGTTTATTATTGAAAATTAAAAATATTATAATAAAATAATTTTTAAATGTGTGAATAGTATCGTGGGACTCAATTTTAAAATTGATTTTGCTGAATTTTGTACTTGCAAGTCTTGTGAACATTACACGAGACCCACAGAAATTAAACGCAAATGCACAATGTCTATTGAAAAACGTTATCCAAACTAAGTCTTGATCTTTGTGGGTAATTACTAATTATTGATAGTATGTGTCAATATAAATATTTATAAATAAACAGAAATTTTTACCTTCATGATGGTTTGTTATCTCTTGAGTTTGTAATTGTAGGTAGAAAGTGATTTCTTGTAATTCGACATGTACTTTATTAAGTAAGAGTAATAGTTAAACCTATAAATCAATGGGAAAGATGAAAGTGTTGAGAGATTGCATAACATGTTCAATGGAATGAAATGATATATATGAAGAAGGTTTGACTTGATTTAGTGGGAGGGCTTGTTAGTTGATTGTGTTGTCAGGTCAACTAAGGAGATGCGTGTCAGAGTAGCAGCCCTCAAATTACATGTGAATGAAATAGGTCTAGTAGGATTAGATGTGAATGACGGTTGGGAGGCTACAATAAAAATTGATGTGAGGGAGTTTAGTGATTTTCTATGGCCATTTCTTTTGAGGAGAATCATACTATCCAACCGAATAGAAGAAGGGGATCTATAGGCCAATAGTGATGTTAGCCAAAGGTGGGTGATTGTTGCATACCACAGTGCTCATCCTTGGTACTTGTCCTAACCACTCGGCTTTGGAGGATTGGGTGCCTTCCCATAAGCTTCAACCTAGTGTATACTTTGGGTGAGGGCCCCAAATTTCTGTGGTACTTATGGGCTGTGGTACTTATGGCCCCAAATGCCTATCTACCTTAAATTTCCAGTTAACATGAAAATACCAAAGAAAACAAGTTTCCTAAACTTTGTCAAGAGCAACGTACTATCCAATCTCTTCCATGAAATGAAAAGAATTTAGGTTCAAATCCTTCACCCCAATTTCTTGTATTTAACTTCAAAGGCAAGGTTATTTTCACTAAAATGCTTTACACACGACTCTATAAAGTGGTTGAAAAGCCTAATCTTTTGGCTGAATAAGATATGATTGTACAAAATCATTATTCAAAGATGGATCTAAGTTATTCTCATGTGAGAATTGGGTAAATACCTTTGAGCTATAAGACTCTTTATTATTATTTTTAGGTAGATACAGTGAGAGGAAAGTGAGGTTTGAACCACATATATGAGATATCATAAAGGTATAAAGATTATCATTACCACCGGATTATTATTTGAACCCAAATTACAAGACTCTTGGCAATACGTATATAGGTGGTGCAAGTCAAATAAATTAACCACTTTTGCGTAAACAGTAATGGTCTCACGAGAAGGATTTGTCTAGACAAATGTTTTGCATCATTACATGCCGGCGTTTTATTAGTACAACAATAATATAGAATTTGTCAAATTTTATGGCCCAAAGAATTTCTAATGTCTCAACCAACTGTCATTATTGAGAAAAATTTGCATCCACTTGTGGAAAATCAAAGTGGAGACAAAAAACAAGCTAATGTCTATCCTATACTCAGAGCTAGCCAAATTTCCATTAATTCCGTTGTTTTCATCTCACAGGCCACAGCCTGAGAGAGAGAAGATAAAAAAAAAAAAAAAAAAGGAAACCTTTTGTAACAGAAAAGGTATAGATGCCTTTAGCTTATCTCTACCTACAGCATTAACGTAAGGCTCAAATTCACCCAAGATAACATGGACCCAACAAGACTTTCTTAGAGAAAAAGAGTTCCATGAAGAAAAAACCAGAGGTTGAAGATGAGCAAGACCTGGAAATCCTCAAGGCAGTGGCACAAGCATGGCACAACCGCTCTGGCAGCTCTAGGCCTATGAATGAATTTGATGCCCCCTGAGAAATTTCAAAGGAAATCCTTCTCGATTCAAGCTAGAAGCAATGAGCAAATCATCATCAGCTAATGATAGCAGCCATGGTGCCACTTGGGATTTTGGGCAGTCTCTATGTGATTCCTATGAGATTGTGACCTTGTCCAGAAGGTTAGAGACTGGTTTATTGTCAGATAATCCATTTGTTGAGTTGGATAGTCCAAGTCGTGTCCGTAGGAGGCGCAAGGAGAGTCGGCATAGCCTTAGAAGTTTGTTCAATCAGATTTCTTCGAGGAGATTAACAGGGGCTGATATTCCAAGAGAATAGGATAAACTCTTTCCATCTATTTTGGCATGTGAATTCCAATTTTTCAGGTTACAACATCATTTACTTTCCCTATAGTTTTAAGCAGGGAACAAAACTTCCTACTTCACTTTGTTTATTCATTTTTTATTATTATTATTTATCATTTTGTGGTGTGAGTTCCACTTTCATGTTACCAAACATTTCTTTTCCCTGTCAATAGCAGAAACCTTATATTAAAGAGAATGAGGTTGTGCCGCATTTATTGATATTCTCTTTATTTAGGCTTCCTATTTAACAACGTTTGCATTTATATCAAAGTATTAATGTATTGAATTAGCCAATAGAGTAAATGCATATATTAATCATGCATTAATTATTTACATTAAATGAATTTTTATAATTATTTTCATAAACTCTATATAAGAAATAAATTTTTAGTTGAAATAATAATAAATTTAGAATATGACATTCTTTCTTATGTTTAATTTCTTTAACAAAAATTGACACAAAAGCCATAAAAATTAAGAGATTAAATCTCGTAAGGATGTGGTGTAAAATTCAATTTTTACCCTTCCAATCCCAACATCATAATCTTATCACATATTTAAAATTAGGCACAACCACACTCAATCAATTCTAATACTCATATATAAATCCAACCAAATTAAGAATTTATTGACAAGTTATTAGGCATGGTAAGATGTATTGAATTTTAAGTAAAATACTGACGTGACAATCACTTATTGAATTGTGTAAAACATACCCCATCATTACCAAATTCGAACTCAAAAATTAAATATTTGAAAATTTACTAAAATTTATCTTAACCTTTTTTTTTTTTTTTTTATATACAAGATAGAATTTCTACTCTAACCTAATCTAAGTGTATATGTGTGTGAAACTCCTTCTTGGAGACTTGAGCCTCGGCCCTTACCCCTCACACCCCACAAGCATTTATATTTGTGAAGTAACCACCACACCAAGGATGCGCGGTGGTAAATGTCCTAACCCCTTTGATATTTATTTATACTATATATAAGATGATTTCTTTCTTTCAACTGGACTTTTATATGGTTCAAAAATACCCTTATTAATGAAGGGTAACTTTATTTAAAAATAGGGTCATAAATGTCAAATAATAAATTTCATTTTGAAATCAAAAAGAGAATTCTTAAAATTTAAGATTTTTTTTCCTTCACATTCAAAAAAGAAATTGTAGTTACTACATATCTCTAAAGTTTATTATTTTTATTTGTTTGAAAAATAAAAAATAAAATATTTCTAAATTATAATAGATGCAAATTATTAATTTTTACCCAAATAAATAGAAGAGCCTCACACGCATGCTCGGAGGCTAGTGTAATATGTGTGTGTGTGTGTGTGGAACTAATATTGTATTTATTCTATGTAATTAGAATAAATATGTTCATTTTGTTATATTAATTATTTTAAGCATAATGAAATTTTAATATCATTTTCTAAGATTTATATGAGAAACAATTCTTTTTTCTTTTTCTTTTTTATGCAAGAAACAATTTATTTGAAATATGGTATTCTTACTCAAATTTAGTTTTTTTTAGTTTTTTTTTTTTTTTTTTTAACAATAATTGAAACAATGTCCAACAAAAATGAAAAATAAAAATAAAGTTAGTAACACACAATCAATAATGTAAAATAATAATAATAATAATTGAAGGATATTTTCATTTTTTTTTTAGCTAGTTCTTTAAAATAGGAGACAAAGCTTCCTACTGTCACTTTATTTTTTACACCAATAATGTTGAATAATTATTATTGTCTTGTTTTTTTACCCTTACAAGTAAGTAAGTGGGGGAGGGGGAATTTGAATCTAGTTCCGCACGAGAAGAATCGGTTAATGTTACTAAACTACAAAAGCTCTTAACAAATACTTACATCTCATTTCTTCTTGAATTAAGGTATGGATGACATTTTGCATGTTGTTTTAGGATACCCGGACATATAGCATAAGCTTGCCAGGACAAGCAAGTCATCTTTCCACTCGTAATTCAAAAAGTCTAGTGATACAAATTTTCACAATTTTTTATTCACATAAATTAAATTGACATGTTATGATTGGTGTATAATAAAAGTGATATTAGTAGTGAGTTTATATGAAAATAATGTTATACCAATCACAACTTGTCATCTTAACAATCTGTGGAATTTTTTGTGTCTTTAACATTGATCCTTATAATTTGAAACTAAACATATATAGTATTCCACAAAACCACATAAGTCACCTTGGCAATAATTTCCATTATTTGGGCCAAAAAATTATGTATCATGCACCTCCAATGTAAGCATGCATTTGGCATCACTTATTTAGTATTTTGGTGATGGCTTTTTATTGAAATATACTTTATTTTGAAAAAGTAAGATTTTAAAAAGTTGTATCATGCACAAGTCACCTTGGCAACAATTTTCATTATTTGGGCCAAAAAATTATGTATCATGCACCTCCAATGTAAGCATGCATTTGGCATCACTTATTTAGTATTTTGGTGATGGCTTTTTTTTGAAATATACTTTATTTTGAAAATGTGAGATTTTAAAAAACTTTACAACCATATATTTATATAATATCTAAAGTTGAAGCGTAACATTTATTATTACTATGTTTTTGTTGAATCACATCAGTATAGTATTTTGGTCTATTTGGACTAATTCAATCCAATTTAGTCCATTTTGGTGTACTTTCTTAAAAATGTGAAAAAGATAGATTTGGGTTGACAAAACATATTCTAAATTCGAATTTGTTAAAAAATATAGATCTCATACTTGTGTTTATTAAATTTTAATGCAATTAATTATAGCCACATTTGCACCCCCAACTATATTGCAGTTTGTAAGTAACCCTAATTAAAAATAGGTTTAAGCAATATGGTTTGAGCTAACTATATTGAATTTACTGTTTTCACTTGTAAAGGCTAAAAGCTGGCCAAATAAGTTAGACTAGACGTACGCCAAGTGGCGTACTTTGAAGGCCCTTATTTTGTTTAAATTAATTCAGTTCACTTGATCCATTTTGATCCATTTTGGTCTAATTCAGTCCATTCAGTTCACTTCAGTTCATTAGTCCCATTTGGTCTATTTCAGTCCACTTCAATCCAAGTAGCTCCATTTTGGTCAATTCTGGTGTACTTACTTTTTTTTATTTGAGAATCAGGTGTACTTACTTAAGAATAGGAAATGACAAGTTTGGATTGAAAGTACTTATTCTAAATCTGAATTTATTAAAAACTATAGATCTCAGACTTGTGTTTCTTAAAGTCTAATGCAATTAAATGCTTGCCACATTTGCAACCCCAACTGTGTTATAGTTCGTAAGTAGCCCTCATTAAAAATAGGTTTAAGCAATACGGTTTGGGCTAACTATATTGAAGTTACTTTTTTCACTTAAAAAAGCTAAAAGCTAGCCAAATAAACTAGACTTAAATAGACACTAATTTGCGCACTTTGAAGGCCCTCAATTTTTTATTAAAAAAAAAAAAATCAATTCCAACTCTTCATGCTTTCAATTGGATTTCTTATGTACTACACGGTTTTGATCATGACTTATGTTTTGTTGGTTGTGGCCTTCTGGTTTTAATGCTATTGATTCTTAGAGGCCAGAGCTACATTATTGAGTAAGTTTGGTAGCGAAATCATAAAGGGCACATGACTACATTTGACAACCTTCTTTTGTCAATGTCAAAGGACGAAACCAAATTAGTTGGGAGGAAAGAAATACCCAATACAAGTGGATTGCTTCATTGTACGATTCTCCTTCAGAGAAATCCAAGTGGATTTGGAAAAGGTTATAGATATTCCCAACTTGATTCTTGTACAATGGTCCTGCCTGCTAGAAACTATTCTGAAATTTGCGATTCATAAAGATGTCAGTTCCCATAACATGGCCAATCCATTGATGTATAAAGATGTCAGCTCCCATAACTACTGAAAAAGAAACCTACATGCATTGAACCAATTAGATATGAAATGCATTGGGAACCCCTTAAAGACACATCTCCATAATTTGCTCATTAGTTTGCACAACATGCAAACTAACCTGGTTTTTTATTTTGTCTATGCGAATTCAAGTTTAAATCAAACTTTAAAATGAAGAAAATATGAGACAAGAGCAGTTTAGGTACCCTTTTTTTTTTGGGTTGGCATATGGTTACATTGCATCATTGAACTTAGGGGAGATTCAACCTCCCCTCACAAAGTAACGTTATTCTAGTAACGTTATTTAAGTTTTTTGGAAATAAGTGTGGGTGAAAAAGTGTTATAGAAATGCATGTTGTGTTGTTTAAACAACGAAAACTGTTGTTTAAATACCCCTACCAAACACCCCCTAAGTTCGCAAAATCATAGCACATCAAGTCTCCTCTTGTTTCTCAAAAAAAAAAAAAAAAAAGTGCCCTCTTGATTATTGATCAAACTTCTATCTATTGTGATATATAATCATAGGCTGTGTTTGGAACCAATAATGTAGGAAAGAATAGGGGATGTATTTGTTTCTAAAAAAAAAGTATTTGGGATGTATTTTTGTGGATCATTAATTTGATTTTTTAATTTAATTTTCAGAATTTTAGATACATAATTTTGTATCTAGACAACTTTTGTATACTCATTAGAGTTAAAAGATGATAGATTCCATTAAAAAATTATCTTGCAAATATACATATGTGAAAGCTGTTAATTTTATATATATAATATATTTATAAATTATGAACTACTCTAGTATCAAAATATTATTGTTTATATATGTGTATATTTACATATGTGTGTGACGGTTTATTTTGATTAGTAACTATTATATTAGTACCAAAATTTCTATTTGTTATCACAAAAAAGTAACAAAATTTGGCCCCCAAACACACACACACACACATATATATATATATATATATATATATATATTGCGTGAGTCCCTGCAGATCCTTAAATATAGGGAATCATTATGCATGAAAATGGCTGCTTATAAGTTTTAACAGTGTAGTTTCAATGTTTCATTCTCGGTCAAAAAGTGAGCCTTGAAGTATATGTTTTTATTAATTATATATATGCATCTCTTCCATCATGAATGTAAACTTCTTTTCGGCTAATCTTGTTTCTTCCTCAGTTTTTAATGCAAATCAGTGCTTATAAGTTTTAACAGTGTAGTTTCATTCTCGTTCAAAAAGTGAGCCTTGAAAGTATATGTTTTTATTATATGCATCTCTTCCATCATGAATGTAAACTTCTTTCCGGCTAATCTTGTTTCTTCCTCAGTTTTTAATGCAAATCAGTGCATGGTTGTCACAGAAACAGCAAATAAATACTCTTAAAAGAGATAATATACCCACAAGTCCACAACAACATATCTTTCTTTCAAATTATTTAATATATATGGAAATTGCAAGCATCATAGTATGCCATTAGAGCAGCAAGGCAAGCATATTATTTAGATTATTAGTGTATTGGTAACACTATATGTAAGGTACTTTGCTTGCCAATCAACCATGCTTCCATGCTTAACGCACCCTGTAGCTTGCCCACTTGGAAAGCTCAAAGTTCTTGTGCTTCTGCTGGATATAGCCATCAGATTCAATGTCGATCCTTTCTTGATAAACCTCATGGTTCCCATTCTTGTGACGTTCGACTCGCTCATATTCGACCACTTCAACCTTGTCTCTGCAGTTTCCATTCCTATCATCGTCAACAACTTCCTCATATTCTATCACCTCAACCTTGTCTTCAAAATGTGGGTGGTGGTTGTGATGATGTTGGTGGTGAGGTCCACGATTTTCTTCATAGGTGACCTTTTCTTCATAGGTGACATTGTTATTGAGAGGCTTGTACAAAGGGTAGTGAGAAACATTCTGAGGAGTGGCTTCCCAACTATGAGTCTGCCTGGGAGTCCACATTGTTCTACTGGCTTTAATTTGTTCAGAGCTATTGTTAATGGAGCAATGGAAACAACAATTTATAGGCATAGATTTTTCTCTTTATTCTTACATGATAAGGTGTGCATCTAATTCTCCATCCATCTTCTGTCAAATCACTTTTTTGGGTAAAGGAGTACAATGCCTAAAAGGGAGCTCCTGGCCAAATTGGATTCTTTGAAGGTAACATGAGCGATACATAATAGGTATCGGTCATGGAATTTACAATCTAGATAAGTGAATATGAAGCTTTTGTAAGTGCTCCCACAGCAAAGATGCAAAATTAAGACAAGAAAAGGTGAACAAACAGAGTAAAGGTAGCCAACTAAAGTTCTTATCATAAGACAAGACAGAAGCCGCCTAAAGATGCCATCTTTACTTCTGTTTTTGGATCCGAGGATAAAGAATAAAATATCACCAAAAACATTTGTTATTCTTTTTTCCTGTCATTTGAGTACATAACCATATGGAAATAAGCTTCTTTCATTGAATCACTCAACCTTGGTTATTCGTTTGATTTGATGCCTATGGAATTAATTGCATTACTGGCAATTTAGCATGAGTTAACAAGCCTAAATACATAAAGGAATTATTTTTTCCTTTCTGTAATCACTTTTTTAGGAGGAAAAAAGTATCTATGTTTTGTCAAGATTTTCAACACAATGTCATATATTCTTTTTTTCTACTTGTTATGTTTAATTTTTTTTAAAAACTAAAATTCAATTTATTCCCTTAACTTTTACTTCAAATTTTTAATTAATCTTTAAGATTAAATTTTTTGTTAATTTTGTCACACTATAAAAATGACTCAATTTGATTATTCTATTCAAATTTGCTAGCAAACGAGGTTCAAACAGTCTATATTTAATTAAAAGTTTAACCAAAAATATTGAAAAGATGTGCCATTTAATTATTTTTTTTAGAGAGTTTTAACCTATAGCGTCCGCTCCTAAAGATAGTTCTTTATCATTAGACCAAGACCCCAATTAATTTTTGGTGTAGACGGGGATTAAACTTCATATCTCTTATATACCTATCGGAGATTTTACTAGTTGAGTTATTTGGAACCCATCGATGTGTCATTTAATAATTCTTATGGTTAATGAGTATTATTGGAATAAAAAAATTAAGCAATTTTATTAATTAACAAATTTGGACGAAATAATCATATTAAGAAGATTAAAGAATCGCATCTCATTCTTTCGGGGCCCTATGTCTTGTAAAAGAATCCATACTTCTACTATATGTATCGAATGCCCGCCTCAATGCTGTTGACGTCATCGATCACGATACTAAGACCTCGTTTGGTAAAGCATCTTAAACACATATTTTCAGTTTTTAAACAACGTTATACACTTTTTCACCCGCATGTATTACAAAAAAATACAAACAACATTACTCAAACTCTTCTACCAAACGAACTCTAAGTTCCTAGAAATGAGAAATTAAGATTTTTAGCCCCAACAACAAAGGAACAGACATTTTCGGGGACTAGCTCGCTTCCCATTACTCAAGTGGATGCAAATAATTCATTTTGACAAAGTAGGAAACTAATTGACAAAAATTAAATTTAAGAACTAATTAAACATTTAAAATAAAAGTCAGTAAACTAAATTGAATTTTAACCCTTTATTTGGTTTTTTTTTAGCCCTCATACTTGCCCCTTCACCCTGCACCCTTCACCTGGTTCTTGGTCTAAAAGACTATACTCTAGGCCCTGGCCTTTGTCTAATTTTTGAGACTTTTATTTTTCAAACTCACAACTCAGGAAATGCTTTCTACACTAACTGTCTTTCCCGCCAAACCCATAACTGCCATAACCACCATTGAAAACCCAAAAACCTTAATTCTACAACAATGCAAAACCAGCAAAGACCTCAACCAAATCCATGCCCATCTCATCAAAACTCGCCTCATCCACAACCGGGCCGTCACCGAAAACCTTCTCGAATCCGCAGCTATACTTCTCCCCAATACTATGGACTATGCTCTCTCCATTTTTGATGATATTGGCCAACCTGATTCGTCGGCTTACAATGTCATGATAAGGGGTCTTACATATAAGCAATCCCCTCATGAGGCTATATTTTTGTTCAAGAATATGCTTGAGACTTCAGTGGAACCTGATGAATTCACTTTTCCTTGTGTGTTAAAGGCTTGCTCTAGACTAAGAGCATTGAGTGAAGGTGAACAGGTTCATGCCCACATTTTGAAATGTGGGTTTGGATCAAGTGAGTTTGTTGAGAATACTTTGATTCATATGTATGCGAATTGTGGTAAAGTTGACGTCGCTCGCAGGGTGTTTGATGGAATGTCAGAAAGAGGGGTTGTTGCTTGGAATTCGTTGTTTTCAGGTTACATGAGGAGCGGGTGTTGGGAAGAGGTTGTGAAGTTATTTCATAGGATGAGGGAATTGGGTGTTGGGTTCGATGAGGTTACGATGATTAGTGTTTTGACGTCGTGTGGGAGGTTGGCTGATTTGGAATTAGGGAGTGGATTAATGGGTATATAGAGGCAAATGGAATTAAGAAGAGTCTTGCTTTGATGACTTCTCTTGTTGATATGTGTGCGCGAAATGTGGTGAGGTAGATACTGCACGAAGATTGTTTGACCAGATGGATCAGAGGGATGTTGTGGCATGGAGTGCCATGATTTCTGGTTATTGCCAAGCAAATAGATGTAGAGAGGCTCTTGATCTTTTTAATGAGATGCAAAAGAACAATGTGGATCCCAATGAGGTCACCATGGTCAGTGTGCTTAATGCTTGTGCTGTCCTTGGAGCTTTAGAAACTGGCAAATGGGTCCATTTTTACATAAAGAAGAGGAATCTGAAGCTCACTGTTACCCTTGGAACTGCACTGATTGATTTTTATGCGAAATGTGGATCTGTAGACAGTTCTATTGAAATATTTAGTAAAATGGCTTCTAAAAATGTCTTCACTTGGACAGCACTTATTCAAGGTCTTGCTAGTAATGGACAGGGTAAAAGGGCTCTTGAGTTCTTCTATTTGATGCGGGAGAAGAATATTGAACCAAATGATGTCACTTTCATTGGCGCTCTTGCTGCATGCAGTCATGCAGGTCTGGTTGATGAGGGTCGAAGTCTTTTTGTCAGCATGAGTAAAGATTTTGGTATTGAACCAAGAATTGAGCACTATGGTTGTATGGTAGATGTTCTTGGTCGAGCAGGGTTGATTGAAGAGGCATATCAGTTTATAAAGAACATGCCTGTCCAACCAAACGCTGTTGTTTGGAGAACATTGTTGGCTTCATGTAAGGCTTATAAAAATGTTAAAATTGGGGAAGAATCATTTAGATGCATAACAATATTGGAGCCTGCTCATAGTGGGGATTACATACTTCTATCAAATATTTATGCATCGGTTGGTAGATGTGAGGATGCATTGAAGGTGAGGCGTCAGATGCGGGAAGAGAGGATTAAAAAGACACCAGGTTGTAGCTTGATTGAGTTAGATGGAGTAGTTCATGAATTTTTCTCGGAAGATGATGGACATGCTCACTTAAAGGAGATATATGGTGGAGTTGAAGACATGGTGAAACAGATCAAGTCAGCAGGCTATGTGCCCAACCCAACAGATGCAAGACTGGATGCTGAGGAAGATGATAAGGAAGCTTCGGTCTCTCACCATAGTGAGAAGTTGGCCATTGCATTTGGTCTCATAAGAACCCCACCTGGAACTACAATCAGAATATCAAAGAATCTTAGAGTGTGTGCAGACTGCCACAATGCTACAAAGATAATCTCAAAGGTATATAATAGAGAAATTGTTGTCAGGGATCGTAATCGCTTCCATCATTTCAAAGAGGGATTATGTTCTTGCAATGACTATTGGTAAACCCTAAAATCTACATACATTGCAAGACTATCGAAGGCCTTGTTCCTCTGTTATAGAACAAAAGAGGACATAGAATTCTTCAATGCTATGATAGCTGGCCTTAGAGTTGGGGATTTTGTGCACCAAAAAGCTATGTGATCTTGTTCCAATCCCAACAATTTTCAGATGTCTCAATAAAAGAGAGGGGGGGGGGGAGGGATGGGGAAGAGAAGACTTTCCTTTTTTGCTAAAAATAATGCTGATTTCTCAGTTTATTGCTATAGAACTTTTTCTATTATCCTTGATTCTTTTGTGTTTTGGTAAACTTACTTTAGTTTCTATAATAGAAAATTTTTGGATAGTCAGACCTTTGTACCACTGAAAGGAAAGTGATTTTGTCCCCATTAGAAGGTTTTTGTATTTCTTGATAAAAAAGAGACGGTGGGGGTGGTGGAGAAGAGAAAGACTCACCCTGTTGAATGTTTAGAATATAAAATGCCAATAGATTTCTGAATCTTATATTAATGTGTTTATTTTTATGATATTGATTGCATCAATGCTGAAAATAAAAAGAACCTGGGGAGCAATCAAATAAGTGATGTTTATGAAACTCATAAACAACCACAACAACAAACAAATAAAACTGTTCACATTGACTGTTATGCTTGATTTCGCTCTTAAGAGTTTTGGCAATGGTTAGAAATGTACACTTCAGAAATTGTTCTTTCTCACGAAAGTTTCCAACAGAGTAGCAGAAAGAAAATGTGAGTTCATGTCTCGTTTGACAGCTGTTTTCCCCGGGTAAAACTCACCTTTTTGAACCATGAAGCACAATATATATGCTGCAATTGGTAGCCTTTTAAAAACTCATTAGGTGGCCAAAATCGCCTTTTTGAGAAGCAGATCTTGTGAAGCTTTTTGAAAAATCATCTTTTTAGTTTCAACCCAAAATCACTGTGGTGAGGCTGACGATTACTAGGATTATTATTTATGGTTCGTGCTGAACAATGAACAAAGAATTAAACATGCATAGAGATCACAATGCATGCAAAAAGTATTTTGTTCTTCTTTCTTATATGGCCATCTTAGAATGCCAGCATCACTTGTGAGTTGTGCATGCCTTATATATAAGCAAACTTGCAACTTTTAGCCAAAGGTTATAATCCTTCTGTTAAGTTTTGGCTTTTTTCTTAGAGCTTATTTAACTTATTTTCATATGTAATTTTTAAAACCTTACTTTTACAGGTGCAACTATCATTTTACCAACTTTCTGCAAATAAACAAGTATCAGTAAATAAGCCAATCCAGGTGTATTGGTATAACCAGGTTTGAAGAAGCTTTTAGAGGTTGATGTCTGAGTCCAAACCAAATACAAGTTTGGAACTTCAGAGATAGGGAAGTAGGTTTCTGAATGAACTATCATTACCTTCTAATCAATCTTGTGCTCAAAAAAATTTGTATCACATTCAAAGACATTGGTTGCACTTCTACTTGAGGCCTTTATTAGCAACATGCCAAGCACCCCATTGATACTACAACCATAAGAATCCTCATTCTATTAATAATTATCACGAAAGCATTTTCTGGTTTTTGGAATGAACGCAATGCATTGGGATGACTTTATATATACGGAAATAAACATCATAAAATAAGGAAATAGTATCTATACACTGGTTGGGTTGGGGGCCATCGGTTTGGGTTGATTCTTGATGTTGAGAAAATATAACCCCTACTCCATTTTCCAAACTATTAGTTACTAGATAGTAGAACCATGTGTACTTGAAGCTACAATCCTAGTGTGGTCGCTGAAATCAAAAGCAACATCAGAAAACAAGGTGAGACTAGAACTGAACTTCAACTTATTGTAAACTGATCAATTTAAACATATACCATGATATCAAATGTATTTGTGAGACTAGAACCTATTATCTACTAAGCTTCCCTTGAGCCATTTTGGCAGGAAGGAATATTTATTCAGTGTTAATAACACTGGTTGAAGCAGAAGAAGAAACCTTTCGGCTTGTCCTCCATTTCTGCTCTGGGTGTATCACCTGTGTCATCACGTACTGCCATCAAAGAGCTTGTACCAGGAGACTCAGGCGGCAACACTGCGTTCTCAGACATGAAAATTCGAGAAGGAATTGAGGATTCTGGAGGGGAAATAGTGTACAGATAGTTAAGTAGCATTTGGATTATTTTGGCGAAATTGGGCCGAGCATTTGCATCCTCCTGCCAGCATGAAGTTAGAATGGTAGCTAATTCCTCTGGGAGGTTATCAGCGCTAGGCCTCACATTCTGAAATGGCAAAGTACCCTCTTAAGGTTATCAGTTTGATTTAGCATTACCAAAAGGCTTCAGATTACAACTATGCAATAATATATGTAACAATATAACAAGATATTATATAAACAGGGAATGTATATTTTACTTTAAAAGCAGCCGCATATGCTGCCTGAAGATTGGACATTCCCTCAAAGGCAATTTGTTGTGTAAGAGCTCCCACAACACAATTGCAAAGCTATAGGCATCCACTTTATGGTTGTAATGCTTTTTTCTCCCTGCCTTAATGTAACGGTACTGTACAGCTGCCACCAATAAAATGTATTTAAGTAATACTTATATAGCCATTTATAAAATGAGAAACAGGAGAACCAAACTATGCTAAATTTCTTAATGAACTACCTCTGGCGCCATCCAACGATAAGTCCCTGTTTCAGCAGTCATCATCTCTGTTAATGACTCCTCTCTCGCTAAACCAAAATCTGCTAGTTTAACTGTTTTGTGGTCTGCAGTCAGGAGTAAATTTTCTGCACCACAATCAAAATAAAAATTCCATCTTCAATCAGGAATATATTGTTTCAGAAGTCGAATTTTCAGGTGAACAAGCATAAACACATATATCTTGAAAATATAAGAATAGTTTTTCAGCATTCTCCCACCAATACGTCAACTCATAACAATAGATCAATCATATTAAAAAAAAAAATTTATGAATAGCCACTCACCTACAATACAGAACATAAAGGAAAACAACTGCATGAATGCACTAATTTGAGCAACTGTGTGCAACAATGGAACTCATTGGTATGTGAGGCTTGTCAAAAACACATGATCTAGGCTGCTTACTACGGTGATTTAGTGTTGCTGAGTATGCTGCATATTTGTGTTAGGTAAATCATGTTGAAGGCAAGGTCTCAAGTAGACAAGAACACTTGTTTCTGTTCTATATCTGTACGGTTGATAACTTGTCTGTTATACTGGCTCATATAACACAGTTGTGTCAAAAATTAGTCAAATAAAACCAAAAAGAATTATATCATTAAAAAGGAATCTGTGAATCAACTTTAGATTCGTTTAATCCAACACACACTGAAAAAGCATCTGTATTTAACATGAGGATGAAATAGTTATTGTTCTTATTATGTTCCCTTAGTTACATGTAAAATTAGCCAAAAGGCTAAGAAAGCTCTCTCCTAACTGAAATCCTCTAAAATGAAGTCATTAGCACTTTAGCAGTAGACAAAGGTACAGCTTTCGGTGAAAAAAGCATGCAGCAGCACATATATTATCCTAATTTACAAAATTTGTATTCATTCATAATCAATATGCATCAGTATGTTGGCACTTTCTATTCAACTTTTTAAAAGTCCACCAGAAATTAACTTATTCCATTACTTACTTTTTCGTTAAGTGGAATATTTTTCACATGGGGCCAATGACTCTAATAGTAATTCAACCATTCAAAGGTTGTGCCCTATTGTTGTGATTTATATTAACTACAATCCTAATCCCCCCTCTCAGGTCTCAAATTAGTACGTAATCTTGCCAATCAATCTCCACTATAAATTCATGTAGACCCTTCTAAATGATGAGTTTTGTTGAGGGTCCACCATGGGGAGTGTGATTAAGTTCAAGAATTAGACAAATCCGAATGCTTGGTAAATGATTAATTGAGATTTTAGAGCTGACTTATCCCCTAACCTGAAAGGAGTCTCAATAAAAAGTAGGGTCAATGAGATATTTTAATTTTAATGTTTGTGGAATCTACCTATTATATGAAACCGACAAATTTGTTAGGACCATAATACCGTAGTTCCTTGGTACTGTAGTACCTTTCCTACTAACAAACATATGATTTTTCTTTTTTTGAAGGTGGGGGAGGTTGGGGTTGGTTGTTTGTGTGATAAGCAAATGATAGGTGCCTAGATTCACTGAAGGGGTAATAATCTAGGACCACATCATCCCCAGTCTCACAAGGGATTTCCTGTTCAGAGTGAATTCAATCCACTTGAAGAAAACCTTTTCTTTTCTTTTGAGAGATTGGCATCGCTTGTCGATCCAATCCATCTTCCTGGTGAACCCAACACACTCTTCATACAATTTAAACCTCCCCAACAGAAAAGAGATCTAAATTCAAGGCATTAACTAACTATTGCACAAAAATGTCAGTTTCTTAAAGGGACATATTGAATGGTGACACCAATTATAACTTGGCAACTTAGACAACTACCTACTCTTTAGTATGAGTTATGCTAATACCACATAATTGGACACAACTTTGTGCCACAACTCACCACATGGCGAGTTGTGATTGGCAAAAGTATGTCCCCACATGGTCCACTGACACACTTTTGCCAATCACAACTCTCCTTGTGGCAAGTTGTGGCATAAAGTTGTGGCACAAAATTGTGCCCAATTATGTGGTACTAGCACAACTCCTTTAGTATTAGAGATTTATGTGTTGACAAGAATATTCCAACCGAAGGCTAATTTATTGAGTTAAAAAACTTGAATGGTGGTGAATTCAGGCCAAAAGTCAAATTGCTAAGAAAGTTGGTTGATAATTAATAGTGATAGGCAAGGACAAGATGATATTGATTACTTAAGAACTAAACTAGGAAATTCCACTTCCATCAATTAATGTAAGTAATAAATAAAATAATCTATAAACATGAGTACTAATCACCTCACATACAAATTCATGGTAAGACTATCTACCTATCATATCTCCAGACCCCGCAAAAGTGGAAGTGTGTGCATTGGGTACAACCTTTGTTTATAGACATGAGTACAATAAAAGATCAATATGTGTAACTTATTCATGAAAGTTTGAACGTGCAATCCTGTAAAAGAAATTGAAATTGAGTGGGGTTTTTCTTGATAAGGGAAGAATCCACACTAAGATTTCTAGACGTTTAGTGGGTTCATGCATATAGGATACCTTTAATCAATCCAGATCTGATCTTAACTTAATGAGGCCTGTTTTATAAAGTTACATCAAAAGAATAAAGCATTGGAATGAAAAGATTACCAGGTTTCAAATCACGGTGTATGATTCCATGAGAGTGCAAGCATTCCATAGCACGAGCAATATCAAGTGCAAACCCAACAGCAACACGTGTGTCCAAGCATCTAGGCCGCATGTTCAGCAAGTATTTTCGCATTGTCCCTCCCAATAAAAGCTCGGTAACTATCACCGTTACAGGCTCCTTGCAAGCACCAATATACTGTACACACAGGGTTCCACAATATTTTTTGTCAGTTGCTGACACACAATAATACAATATTTTTTTTTGTTAGTGCAATAATACAATATTATAAGAGCCTTGAAATCAAATACAACCTTCACTAAGTTTTTATGCTGAACTCTAGACAACATTGCAACTTCTCTTGCAAACCGTGCTTCTTTCTTGGCAATCTCCTCTGGAGTTTCTCCTTTATGAACAATTTTAATAGCAACAGTCTGGTTTTTGTATCTGAAGAGAACCCAAAAACCAAAAACTAAAGTGAGATACTTCAGCAGAAACAGACAACAAATCGCAATTTACTAAAAGAAACTCGTCTCCAATTCAATGCAAGCATAACCATTCCCATCACAATTCGGCTTTCCATATACACAAACAGATACATGACCTGGACAATGCAGAATCTATATAGGAATAGCTTAACAAATGCACTGGATAGACAGTAGATTGACCATTTCCCAAAGAGACACACACAACAATAACAAAGATGGGATTCCTGACCCTTGACAATGACAAAGCAAGTATTTTGCAAATCCCAAAAATAATTCTTTAAACCAAGAACAAAATTCCCTCACCACCAGAAGCCAAAGTAAAGAAATTTTCACTTCAGCAAGGCAAGTAGCTAAACACCAAGAATCAAATTTAAGAAAATCTTTAAACTTACTTTCCCTCATATACTTTGGCATGAGCTCCCTCTCCAATTCTAGGCCCAACAAACAACTGCTTGGGATCAATCAGCCATTTTGCATCCAATTTGAATTCATCAGTCGAGTAGAACCTATTCTCAGATTCCATCTTTCTAAAAAAGCAATGAACTTAACATCTATACCCTCCACCAATGAACACTCTAGCTCCCGTTAACTACTTTATAGTAAAAGATCTCATATACATCAGAACCCAAAAAGTGAAGCGTTGAAAAGCTCATTAGCACTACAGAGAGTGAATGGATAAGCTGACACAAAAGTAACTAAAACAAGACATGCTCTGTGATGTTTGCTGCTATTGCTGTTCATAACCACATCTCAAGAATTCAGGCCCAAAGATCAAAACTCAGCAGCTTGATGCCTTTCATGTCCTTGTGGAGGCAAAAGCATAGAACCCCACATGTGCAACATTTAGAGAAAAAACAGAGAGAGAGAGAGAGAGAGAGAGAGGGTGTTTGTGTGTGTGTGTGTAAGTGTGTGCATGAGAGTGGCACAAACACTAAAACAAAGCTCAAAACCCAATGAGATTTGTTGAAAATTAATGGGGAAAAGAGAGGATTCCCCAGAAAGGGAACAGAGGAAGATAACCAATCAAAGAGTCCTCAGGAAGTGAAAAATCATTGAAATTCAAGGACCCACTGTAGAGCTTAATTAAATGGAGTAATGGGTTTTTTCAGCTTTATTTAACTCTTGATCTACAGACAAAATCATGGAAAAGATTGAGTCATTGTTCAATTAAAGAATAAGAGAGAGAGAGAGATTTGTGAATATTGTAATGAAGACTGTGGGAGCCATAAATTAATCAAAAGCACATGGAAACTGATCTTGTCAACATGGGCCATGGGGACAGAACCCACTCAATAAGAAATGCCTGCACAAAGCTCTTAAATCTCACCTTTTAACTACTTCTATTGCACTTCACTTCAATAAAAGCTAGACCTAGGAGTAATTGCTCCTAATGAGAGTCATGTGGTGGAATTCTTTTTACATCTTAAATGTTTTTTAATTATGAAATTCATGTTAAATGACATATAGTTTCATTTATACCGCCCAGTCACATGATGGTAACATTTTTTTTATTTATTGAATAACCATGTTAATATTTTTGACCAAGTTATTCAACCAAATGTAGCCAATACCATGCTGGTACTAGCTATACCATTGGTTATGTACCATATTGGCATTTAAATTGATATTGATATTCCTCTAAAACAATAGGTCAATGTACTTATGTTAATATTTGAGCTTATAAATATGTATTTATGTTTGTAGCAATAACTTCTAAATTGTACACCAATATTGACCAATACCAAAACATATGGTTCCTTTGGCCAAACCAAAACAGCTCCCAAGTACAAAATTGACTCCCTTGATTCTGCTCCCTATCCATGAGACACCCCTGAAAATATCATAGATCGCTAATGGTGGATTGAATTGGGACCTACGAGACTAGGGGTGTTTTACGGTGCGGTTTTAAGCCATATTTAACACTACATCGTGTGGTGCAATTTTTCCAAAACCCTTACCATACTGCACTTTAATAGATCAGTCACCATGCAGTCCATGTGGTGCGATTTAGTTAGTTTTCATATATATTACAAATATATACTAAATATCTATTAAATATATGTTAAACATATATAAAACCTATATTAAATATAAAATATATACTTATATATTAATAGGTGCGGTACAATTTTAATATATAATATATTTAATCAGTCTAAAACACACACATATGTATGGGTGTACGTTTTGTGCAATTTTCAGATTACTCTATTTTGCGGGTGATTTTGGTCGGTTTAGGTGTAGTCATGCTATGCAAGCAGTTTTTTGAACACCTTTATCCAAGACCAATGAGTCCACCATCATGTACCATATGCATGAACTTAATGCTACAAACATTAAATAATTTGACAATATTTTTACAACAACAAAATTGACAAGTTTTTATTGGCCTTCATTTGAACCAATTACAAACATTACTTTATTACCAATTACCTATCATTAATAACTTGTTACTTCAACTTATGTGAATCAAGAAACACTAAGAAAATTTGGGTGCCTCACGGTTGGTTCTTCATCAACTTTAAACACTTTATTAGGTAAGTTATCCATGATATTTTTCAGGCAAGTGATTTTAAGATTATGAAACACACATGATCATATCCCCTTAAAAAAAAAAAAAAACTACTATATTCGCAACAAATTATATGCAGTAAGTTGTTATTGGTTATAATTTGAATTCACAATCTAAATTACTTTTTGTCAATCCGTAACAACCAATAATAACCTGATATTTAAGATTTATTATAAAAGTGTTATAAAAATGTTATGGACATAGTCTTTCTCTTAAAAAAATAAAAAATAAAAAATAAACGAAAATCATCCCAATGACATTAACAAGTTTCTACTACCAGACATCCAGAGTGCATTTATGCGTACGTTGACTGTTGAGATCCAAGACCACACGCACACGCTTCATAAATTTATTGTATTTTATGCATCATCAATAAACATCACTGACAATAGGCGATGTATTGCTTATTTGATTTATATTTGTTCTGGTTAATCTAGGGCACCTAGTACATTCTTATAACAGTTTGTATCCATCTCTCATATCGAAACATGTCTTTCGTTCTATCTAAAGTTTCTCTAGAGCTGTACTGTCATATAATTGGAGAACACTTACCAATTTTATTAAATCAATATATAAAATAACCTTCTAGCATTTTATTCTCAAAGTTCTTTCTTTAGAATAGATAAGATAAGAATAGTAAAAGAAGTGTACTAACTATATACAAATGATAAATCCATGGAACTCTTAGCCCCCAAATAAAAAAATCATACTTCTCACACAAATAAATAACAATAATCTTCACCATAGAAGGCATATTGCATGTAACTATGACAATATATAAATTCATGGCCTTTAATCCAAAAATACCTAATATTTTTTCAAAATGAACTTTAAATTTCACAGTTATGTCACATTACTTATATGTAAAACTTAATATACCTTCAGATTTGTAATTTTTTAAATTAAACCACAAAATGATGTAAATTGCTTTAACAGAATTTCTAAAAGAACATGCATCTCTCTAAATAACTCACCTGAGGCTGAAACCTTTGAACCCCATGGTCTTTGGTTTACAATTCAGAGCGCTTTGAAAGCCACTAGTCCTTATTAATTATTTGTTTGGTAAAAGTAGGGTAATGCCGAGGCACGGGCAAAGAATATCCACATCAAGTAGAATAATTGAAAACACAAAACACAATAGCTAAATTATAAGGAGCTAAAGTGACCAACACATTAAAATTCACAACTAACATATATATAACTAGGTTTGTCTGTTACGATATTTATCAAGGAAATTCTAGTAAGATTCTGAAACACACCATGATCAGGGGGTCCCCTAGAAAATGCAAATCATTCAATAACAAAGTTTGTACTACCAGACCACCAATGCATTTATTTATAATAACAATAATATCTACTACTAGTAAACTAGGCCTTCTCCCCAGTGATGAGATCCATGACCACACGCTTGATACTCCCATTGTTCTTCACCAGCAGCTTCTTGTTCTTCTCCTTATCATTAAAACCCTACAGCCACAACAACAACAACAACAACAAAATGAGGGGGGAAGGAAAAGCTGGCATTAAAACAATTCATCATGCTTTCGAAGAACACTTACCATCTCCTGCAACTCTTCAAGGATAGGATCCCACTCAGAAACGCCACAGAGATCATCCACTGATTGCTCGAAATCATACTCGTTCATCCTCAGTACTTCCTTGTTTAAATCAACCTGCTTGAATCCCATCTCCTCAAGTTCCTTAAGGAGGGTCTCCTCAACAGGATTCTTTGGAACAGCTGATGTTGATGCATGCGCAACAGTGGATTGCACTTCGGTGGGTAATACAGGAATGGGGTTCTGTACATAGGTTGGTGCTGAAGGGGAATGGGATGGTGCTTGAGCAGTAGCTGGCAGAACTACTTCGGAGAGATCAATAATGGGATATGACACAGCTGATTGAGGCCCTGTTGTAGTGGGGGCAGAGACACCTTGGCCAACCAGCAAAGTATCATTTATTGGAAAAAGCTCATGGTCCTTTTTAGGCTGCTCGTCAACCACTTTCTTTCCTGGTTCTGTGGTTGCCTTTGAGTTGGAAGGCTCAAAAAATTCACCATCCATAGTGGGTTGAACATTCACATCTATAATTTCAGGGCCGTTGGACCCAGAGTTGACAGGGGGAAGATTCAAGTTCAAACCTTCTAGGGTATCACAAAGAGATTCATCCAATGAAGCATCAACCTGATTTTATAAATAATAAATAAACAGAAATGATTAAAAAGTCACTGAAGATATTAAGCAAACAAAAGGAGGGCTGCATGTAATGCAATGTTACCTGGATAAGAACCCAAATACGTTGTCCAAACTTTTGACCGGAGGGTGATGCCATCCTCCAGTATGAACAGTATCGACCAGGAGATGCGGGTGCAGTGAAGTCAACTGCAATGTCAAGCTCCTTATCCATAAACACACCATCTGCGGGGATCTGGCAACAGATCGAGAAGGTAGATCAGAAAAACTTACCCACATTATAAGATAGACATCAGACTCAATGTCGGGCATGACATGATAAGAACAACAATAATATTTTCAAAAATAGCAATGCTCACCTCAAGATCAAGTGAAACTGCATCACTAAATCTGTCTCCCCCAATCCAGACAAGTTGAGTTCCCTGAGGCCACAATAAACTGCCATTGTTGCGCATCCTCCAAATCTTAGTAAATGAGGTAGAAGGGGCCATCGTTGTACCATCCATCACATTGACATCCAAAATGAAGCGACTATCCAGCTTAGGACGACCCAGCTTAGCTCCAAAACCTCTAGACAAATGATGTGGCAATACTGGGGCAACCCAAGGAGCATTCATCTGAGGATGGAATGAAAGCAGTAGAATATAAGTCAATAAACATAAGAGTTACCAAGAGAAGTAAAACAGATGAAGAATCTACATACTTGTATGCAGGACCGTGGATTCCGACAAGAAACAGGACGGTCCATTCTAACAGGACGGTCAATTCTAATGTAATCAGTGTCATTACCCATTTCTGAGAAGCAAATACTGCAAAGGTCGTAATCTTCTTTTCTGCAAAGAAATCAAGAATTTAGCTTTAGCAATTAGACTGCTGAAAAACTTCACTAACAGGTTAACATCAGAGCTAAATATAAATTTCTTACACTTTGGACTTGTACCGAGGTCCAATTATGGGATGAACACCGCAGCCATCACATTGAACACCCTTGTGGAACATGCCACCCATGGATGCAGCATGACCATGGCTCCTTTTAAACGGTTGGCTAGGTTGGTATACATAAGAAGGCACAGATGAGTCATTTGCTATGGCCGTTCCAGTAAATGGACAGTCACCGTAAGGAATACTAAAAATGTTATTAGTCTGGGTGGGCCTTATAGGAGGAACAGATGAACTTGTGGATGCACCAAAGCCAACAGACTTCAGACCAACAGGACCCTTGCTGTCCTTCTTAACCTCCTTCCGGAAATCACCAGCAATAACATTTTTTAATGCAACTGGTGCAAAATGTAAAGCTGTGCTACTTGATGGATTAGTATCACTAGGAGGAGATTCAAATCAACAGAAGCAGGAAGAGAGATAACTGGAACGCCCACACCTCTGGACACATTTCCAGTGCCCACATCAGAACTGTTCTTTAAAGCTGAATCAACTGTCAACTTCACTGTGTCTCCTCCGTTTGAAGCATTTGAACCACCAGTATTATTCTTTGTGCTTGAATCTGCACCAACTTGAGACTGGGAATCCAGATTTGAGGACTGTTCCCCCTTTGCGAAACGGTCAACAAGTTCAGCAAGCACTGGGCTAGAGATTGCAGCTTTAGAAGCAAAGTCAAAAGAAAGCTTTGAAAGTGCTTCACGTAATGGCTCTGGCACAGACTTGAAGACTTCAGCGACAGCAGCGTTGATGTTTGGTAAGGGATGCTGGACTTGAGGAGATCTTAACGGGGTAGAACTACCACTTGATCTAGCATATGATTTACCACCATTGTCATTGATCAGTTGTACATCAATCCTCAAGAATTTCAGGTTCTGCCTCATCACGTCATGCAGATCATCATCATCAACAAGTGTTACTACATCACCATCTTCATCAATATATGTCAAGGTAGGTTCAGCATCAGGGGGAAACTGAAAAGACTAAGGATCTTGGCCCTCAAGCCAGCCATGTCAAGCGCCAGTTTTTCATTTTCATCAACATGGGCATTGAAGCGCCTAAGGCTATCTCCATACTTAACCTGTATAGGCACATGTTAACAATTAGTTACCCAAAGAAGTGTTCATCCCCACTCATCATGACGATAGAATATAATCCTTCAACTCCCCCCAACATTTTAGATTTTAAAGGCACAAGAATAATGAGATATTTGAAATTTATAAACCTACCAATAGAACAAAAGAAAGATGAGCATACCCCAAAAAAATGCATGATGAAAATCGCAGAAGTTATTTTTCAAGCATCTCCATGGTGAAAGCAAACAAAAATACATAGGACAAAACAAGAGGCACATCTTTCATGCTTCATCACGTTTTGACTTATACCTACCTCAAACCTATCAACCACCAAGGCTTAAAGCATGGTTCCCAATCTACAGAGAAACACAAATTCTAGAAATTTTACTGTAATGAAACCGCCAACTAAGACGACTGATAGCAATACCCACACGTTTGATAATCATAATAAGAATACAATTTGCAATAGTTTTTATGGGGTGCCAAAATTAAACCATCAGGAAACTTCACACATTTTCAGCTCTAGAAAACAGTCTCTTTACACATCAACTGGTCATAGTATTGACAGATTACCAGATTACAAGCAACAAATTTTGGTACAAATAATTTTCATTGCAACAAGAACAGTTATATCAAGACTCAATATTACTGAAACTTGTAAATTAATTGAAACAACTGCTAAAATTTGCAACTGCATTAAGCATTAATCTCTACAAAGAGCAGTCCTGTTTTGCTAACAACTCATATTTTACAGCCATTAACAATATTTAAGAGCAAAATTTTAAAATCCAGAACAACCCAAAACCAAGTTCTGAATCTGAATCCAAAATCAAATTCCTTATAGTTGACACACAAACACTAATAATCCATTTTCTTTCTATAACAAACATTAAATTATCTCTGATTCCTTTTTTATTTCAATTCTTCACTAATTTTCAGTGACTACACAAAATAAATCCAAAAATCAAATCTTTATTTCTTTCTTTTTTAAAAATCCGTACTTTCACTTAGAAGTAAAATAAAGGATCAGTCTTTTTCATTAAAAGCACTTCAATTCTTCAAATTGAACTGATTTCCTACGTTTTCTCAGCAACCAAACACATTCAATTAATGCAAAACAAGCAAATTCCTCACCAATTTTCAGTGACCACACAAAACAAAACGAAAAATCAAATCTTTATTTCTTTACCGTACTTAAGTAAAATAAAAGATAAGTTTTTTTTTTTTTTTTCATCCAGAGCACTTTAATCTGATTTCCAACATTTTCTCAGCAGCCAAACACATTCAATTAATGCAAAACAAGCAAATTCGTCCCAAATTTTCAGTGACCACACAAAACAAAACGAAAAATTAAATATTTATTTATTTCATTTTAGAAAAATCCGTACTTTCACTTAGAAAGTAAAATGAAGGAACAGGGTTTTTCATTAAAAGCACTTCAATTCTTCAAATTCAACTAATTTACCACGGTTTCTCAGCAGCCAAACACATTCAAATAATGCAAAACAAGCGAATTCGTCACGAATTTTCAGTGACCACACAAAACAGAACGAAAAATCAAAATTTTATCTATTTCTTTTCTAAAAAAAAAAAAATGCGTACTTTCACTTCGAGGTAAAATAAAGGATCAGTTTCTTTTTCTTTTTTCATAAAAAGCACTTCAATTCTTCAAATTCAACGTTTTCTCAGCAACCAAACACAAACCATCAATCCAAAACAAGCAAATTCACCCAAATCAATAACTCAATTCACAATCCAACCCTTTCTCACCGATCAAAAACGGCAAAAGAACCCCAACCAAAAAAAAAAAAAAAAAAATCAAAATTTACACAACCAAACGAAAAATCAAAACTTTCTTGGAAATATCACCTTGATCACCATCGTGGACTCCATAGCTCTGGAGATTAAAATCAAAGCGTCGCAGTGAGCCGCTTAAAGCAGAACTAAAAATTCACGAAATCCACGAAACCCTAAAACCCGATACTTCGCGATTTTGCAATCGGAGATTAGAGAAAAAAGAAAGAATTGAGAAGAGAAAAGAGAGAGAGCTCAAAAACGAAGCGTACCCGTAAGCCGCTATAAAAGCAAGAGAGTTTGTTTTTTTTTTTTTTTTTGTGTGTGTGTGAGTGTTTGGGAAATAGTGTTAAGTGTATTTTGTTAAATAGCGAGAGAGTTTATTATGTGTTTAATGTGACTTAGGCGATAAGAAACTTGGATCTTCTTGACTTTTTAATAGCTTTCTTATTGCCAAAGAATACAGCCACAACTCAAAACGCTAATTTGATTGTGATTTCTTTTAATGGGGGTTTGCATACGTGGCAGGGTTTGATTGGTTGGTGTGGATTTTTATTGGGCCACGTGGGGAGGTGCAGGGTTTGTGAGGTGGAGGTGAGAGTGCTGGATTTGGAATGCTACACATGGATAATGTCAAATTAAATGTATCTAACTAGGAAAGTGTTTGGGATTGTCTGAGGACTAATTCTAGGATTGCATTAACATTGAGTTCTAGTTTTTCTTGCATTCACATTTGATGGCCGTGGAAGGTCCTAGAACTTGAAAAATGAGGAATTTTGAGAGGAGAGAATATTGCAAGATGTTTTGGCTTTTGCTTTTGTTTAGAGTTCTTTTTTATGATATATATGATAGAATCTAATAGAATGATTGTTTGTTTTAAAATGAATACACTTTATCGTAATGCAAGATTTTAACTGGTGCAATTTTTTTATGATATATTTAATAGAATTTCAACTTATAGCGTTCACTCTTTAATGATTACTCTTACTTTTTATCATCATGTAAAACTTCAAGTAGTACAGCTTCTTCTTCTTCTTCTTTTTTTTTTTTTTTTTTTTTTTATGATATATAGATAGAATTTGACTGCATGATGTTTGCTCTAAAATAATTACTCTTTATCATCATGCAAGACTACAATTGGTACATCTCTTTTTATGATATATCCGATAGAATTTCAACCTATTGCATCCGCTCTCTAATGATTGCTCTTATTATCAAGCAAGACTCCAATTGGTACGGTTCAAATTAATTGATATTTGAGAAATTTAACAATGGAAATATTAAAGGAAATTTTATACTATATGAGGTCTTTTACGGATTATGACCATAATAAAATCTCATAATATTTATACAAAATGAATTGTTAATAAATTATAAGTCAAAATAAAATAAAAATAACTCACTTAAGGTGGTGTTTGGTACGGGATAATGTTTTAGGATTCTCAAGAATGTTGAAAGATTCCCACATTTAGTTGTAAATCACACTAGGAAATCGGATGCTAGGGGTAGTTGGATTCCCACTCAACCCCTTTCTTTTCGGAATGTGGATTCCCTTTGAAATAGGTGGGTATCCAGATTCCTAAGTTTAAAAAAATTACATTTGTTATAAATTGACAATTTTACCATTTTTTTCACTTATCGTTTAACCAATGGAGATAAAATATACTTATAAAAAATAGAGATAAAACATAAAAAAATTATTAATATCTATTCCTTTATTTTTATCTGTTCTTGCCACAACAACATAAATGCTAAAATAACATGAAATATTTATTTTTATTAACAAATTTGAGATTGGTTATTTGCTAAAATAAAATAAAATATTTATTTTTATTAACAAAACATGATGTTGTGATTTCCATAAAGAACAAGAATTTAAATAATTATTTTTGCATTATACATGTCATTTTGAAATGTTAGACTATAGTTTTAATGAATTTGTTGTAATTTATAATTTATATCTTGTTTGTCATTATTTATTTAGAGGAAGATTAAAAAAAAAAAAAATGGTATTGGGTTTATAAATCTAGGGGTAGTATGGGAAAAATAAATAATTCTTATCCCTATGAATAAACTAAACATAGGAATAGTTTCATTCCAAGACATCTAGACGGTAAGATATCACATTCTAAGGAATCTGGATATTGGGATAATGTGGATTCCCCCATAATAAATGCCATCCACCACAATCAAAATAAGCCTGCTGGGAAAATGTCATTATGTGAGAAATTGTTATTCTCATGGACTTTCTTCTATATTATATGTAATTTAGTAAAAGCTTGATTTTAAAAATCATGATTCAACTAGGATTAAATATTAAGATTGTTTATGAATTTATTACCAAAATAACAAGTGATTTATTTATTTTTATTAAAATAGTCTTCTTTAACTAAAACTCTATTACTAAGTTCCATGAAATTTAAAATACTTATAGGATTAAATTTTCCAAAAGTTTCCAAAACATTTCCAAACTTTTATTTTTTGTTTTGATTGTTTATTATAAATATTTTTTTTATATAGATGCGGTATTGATGTAGGGCATAGTTTAATCTCAAATTTCTTGATCGATAGCAAAAAACTTTATCAATTGAGCTAACTATAAATCATTATAAATTTATATTTTAATATAATAAAAGTTACATACTTGTATCTTACATGCCAGCGCAGAGATAAAATTTTAAGAATGAGAAGCCAAAATAATATCAAAGATTAAAAAAAAATTAATTTAAGAATGTTACATGAGAAATATGAATAATTTTGGAAAGGGGGCATTCATATATTGATATGTATAATCTAAGTGTAAATTTTGAATTAGACAGCTTGGCCCCTAAGCTTGTGACAGTGACAGTCTAGTTCTACCCTTACTGCAGACTGTGCTTTCACCAAGTCGCAAACTATATGTGTAATACATACATAATAAAATTATTGTACATTTACCCAGTACTTCGTTAATTATTGAAATAGTTAATTTAAAATTAATGTGCATTTACCCCTCATTAATTATTGAAATAGTTTAAAATTAATGTGCATTTACCCAATGCCTCATTAATTATTGAACTAGGTAAATGCCTCATTAATTATTGAAATAGTTAATTTGTTTTAAATGAAACTCTATTAAACTTTCAAATGGCTAACTAATTAAGTACAGTAATAATTAGTTTAGCAAAAAAAAAAAAAAGTACAGTAATAATTAAGATAGGCTCAATTATACTATTAAAATGCTTTCCTTTTTGTTTCTCAAGAAAATGCTTTTCTTTTTAATTTATATATAATTGTTAAATAACCCTGTGCAATGCAAATTAATGGGTAATACCGTAATACTAATTAACATCCAATTTATCTTAGACATAAGATATGGCTAAGTTTAGTTGATAATATGAACTTATATCTTATCTTCTTTTCTTTTCTTTTTATTTTATTTTTTTTTTTTTTTTTTTGAAAATTGGAATTTAATTGATAACATTAAGAAGTACAACATTTAGGGTAAGTGAGTAATTAAAACCCCATCCATGAATGTCAAAAGTCTTATAATTCAACTATCACTTTTTTATGTTTCTAAAGAAGGCATCCAAAGTCTAAATACAATTTTGCATCTATGATGATCTTTCAGATATTCATCTGATGTGCTATGTCTAACTAGACCATCTTTAGGAGCCCATAGTTCAATTACCAAATACCATTATGTTAGTAAGGCTTAAGTTATGTTAGTAAGGCTTTGATACTTTGTTAAATTATTGATTGTCTCAAAAGTTTAAACTATTGAGATATGATAAATTTTTCATTTAAGCATATAATTTTAACACTCCCCTAATGTGTGAGGCAAAACTACCTTTTAATAAGTAAGACTCAACAAGTGAGAATTTAAATAAAATAAAATAAAATTAATAATTTAAACCCTTATTACACTTAATTGACCCAAGTTGCATTGAATCATCTGTGTTGAGTTTGCAAAAGCCAATTGGTGGTGCATTCTTTTTTTTTCTTTTCTTTTTTTTTTTTTTTTTTTTTTTTTTTGAAAAGGAAAGAAGAAAAAGGAAAGCACCATCAATTGGCTTTTGCAAACTCAATTGGTGGTGCTTTTTTTCCAAGCAATTAAGTTTACATGTTCGCTTGATCTGCTACGGTCCAAAGTAGTAGAACTAAATTGTGAGTGTTTTTCAGGGATGAGATTCTAGTCAAAGACTTTTTTTTTTTTTTTTTTAAATTTTAAATCCAAGTTTATATATATATATATATATATATATATATATTTCTTGTGTTGACTATACCTATTATTGAAATGTCTTTTAGTAAAAAGAAAAAAGGAAGTATATTGTTGAAATTTAATTCAATGTAGGTTATGCTTTATGCTTTGAGATTTTTTATTACTTTGGTAAGAACTAAGAGGAAAAAAAAAAAAAAAGAAGAGAAAAGAAAATTTAAGAGATACCCTTATTACTTTGTTAATACTGTTGAAAAATGATTGTTAAAACCATTGTTCTAATGCAATCAAGAATTACCCGATTATGATTGCTAACACATTATTAACACAATTCTCACAAATAAGAGGTAATTGGATATTGGGTATGCGTTTGGATTGCATTTTTCGTGTATTGCGTTTGCGTTTGCGTTTGCATTTTCGTTTTCCTTCTATTTTTTTGTTTCTTTTATTTTTAATTGAGAAGCATGTGAACGTGGGACACAGACTTGCAGTGGGTCCCGTGTACAGTGCACGTGACCTACTACCTATTTGAACTCCAAATTTTGAATCAAAATGTGTCATACTAGTGGGTCCGTGTATTGTTCACGGGACTCACAAATATTTTTTCAATAACTTTTTTATTAAAAATAGGACTCATGATATTATTTACACATTTAAAAATTATTTTACTATATTATTTTTAATTTTTAGTAAAATAAGCGGTATTTAATGAACTCTCGGTATACATTATTATGCTCATAATTGTTTTATCTACAAATCCATGTAGGCAACAATAGGCTTGTGCTAATTTGCCCAAAAAAAAAAAACCCTAAACCTATTAGAACTAGGCAAATAGCTTTAAAACCACTTCTACAAAACAAAGGACAAGTGAAGTGACCACTGACCAACTCAAAAGTCATGCTAGTCTGTCTTCTTTATGCCATGTCCTGATGTCCATGTGCCTGGTACACAACCTTTTTCCCCCTTTCAGCCCGAGTAGCAATTTGTACCATATGGTGTTTTTATGGGAAAAACTCTGGGTAACAAAATGTGTTATTTAGTAAAAGAATTTTGTAATTCAATTAATTAACATTTAAAAAAATATGATTTAAATTCTCATGCTCGATATTGAAATAAATATATACATATATATATATATATATATTATAACTTGGCCTCACATACTTATTTAAGGCAGTGTGTTTAATTGATCAAATTCACCTTCTTAATCAAGAGTATATATGGGATTTTTTTTTTTCAAACAACAGTATTATTCAACTAGGAAGAGAGATGGTAGTCAGCCTTACATGCATACTAAACTTGACTGCATACTTTGCAGCCACATGAGCAGAAGAAGAAAGGGGTGAGATATTAGTTTGGTGTAGCTTATTTCTAAGCTTATTTAGTTTATGTATAACTTTTTAAAGTTATATTTTTCGAAGGTCAATTATACTTTTGCCTAATTTATATTTTATATAGTCAAAAAGCCTTGTAACTTATTGACATTACCCAGTTTTTTCAATAAAAAGAAAAAGAAAAAAACAAAAACAAATCTTTCTAATAGATTGGAAGGGGCTTTCAAACAAACGAACAAGAGGTCAATTTAATGTCCACGTCAAGAAATTATTCACATCCAATGTATTAATTGAAGAACAAACTAGATTAGTATCACCAATAAAGAGAAAATTGTGACTGCAAAGGACATTTGTGGCATATTCTTGTTCTATGGAGAGTAACAAAAGAGTTGGAACCCCATCAACCCTTCAGACAAACCTGGACATCACATCGTGAAGAACATTATTTCACAAATTCCATAGGAACCAAGGCTGCATTTGTTTTGGCTTCAAACCATTTCTGAAAATGCTTTTACACTAGCGTGTGTGTTTGGTAGGTACAGAAAATTGGGTCAAACGGAATTGGTTTCCTACGTTGATTGCAAAATAAGGCTTGAAGGGTGTAAAACCATTTCAGCTTTTATTTTACCTTCAAATGAATTACACCCAAAGAAAATGGAAGAGAGAGAGAGAAATCGGCCCAGATCGCACCACCGCCCCAGATCACACCTCCACCCCAACCCCAGATTGCACCGATCTCGTCGCATTCGAGTGCCGCCGAGATCACACCCCAGATCGCATCACCAAGATTGCGCCGCTACCACCGCCCTCTAGATCGAACTCTCGTCATCTCAATCTCGGCGCCTCACACGCAAACGCCGGTCCGAGGTCCCCCCTCACGCCGGTGAAGCCCATCTCATCTCTACACTACCCGATCCACATCCCTTCAAACCCATCTCCCTTTTCTTCTCTTCTCTCACGCAGACGCCGATCCGAAATCACGCCGCCGAGATCGTTGCCCATGACCCACCCCTGATCGATCTCTCTCTTTCTCAATCTACCTGTCCCTTTCCCTCCATTTTTGATCACTCTCTCTTCCTCCCTCTCCCAGGTTGACGGAATTGTTTGAGTTTAATGAATGGTTTTGTTTTGATTTTTGTTTTTTTAAGTTTATCTATTGAAATTTTCTATTATAACATTTGTTTGAATGTTGAGAAAATGGCTGAGATAGGAAAATAACATTTTCAGAATGTTACCAAACATTGAAAATCGTTTTTCGAACTATTTTCCATTGTAGAACTAAACATCCGGATTTCATTTTCCTTATGGAAAATCACTTTCCCTTGCATTCATTTTACACTCAGAATTCGATTTACATTTAACCAAACGGACCCAAGTACATTTTATTTTCTTGATACTAGGATAATAGCCAGTAGGAATATTGCATTGAACCGATTGAAGTATTTGAGTGATCGTATATATCATATTAAATGGAAAACTTCCATATAACCTAAGCTGCCATGAAAGAACAAACTTTTAATCAGTAATAAATTAATAATCTTCCAGTTCATAAAAAAAAAAAAAAATCAGTAATTACATTGCATATATCCACACCATATATAAGCTTATGCAAATGGTAGACAGTAGACTATTGCATGCAGGAATAGACCTAGGATTTTAAGCTAGAAAGGCCGGAGTATAAGCAAAATTAAAAAAAAAAAAAAAAAAAATCAAATAAATATCCATATAGCATTAAAATGGCTTGAGTTAGATTGAATTGGGTTAGACTATCTGAGTTGAGCTTGGCTAGCTAATGGGGTTAAAGTTTTGGAAGAAAGGGGCTCAACTAAAAAAAGAAAAAAAGATAAAAAAAAAAATATATGGTTTCTCTTTTTTTCCTAATTGCATGTCTTGTGGGCCTTGTGGCAACCATAGACCATAGTAGAGACCGGTATTTGTTTGTTTATTTATTTATTTTCATAATGGATTATGGAGCCCGCATAATAACAAGAAAGTATCTCTTAAACCCACTCTATAGATCAAGCGCATAAGATAATTTTTGCCATACTACCACACCACACCACGGCTGTAGCCTCCTCAATGGTCCCTTTGTGGCTATTTGGCATTATCGCTCAAGCTTACTCTTTCTTTTGGGGGCTTTTTCATTGCTTTGCCCCTCCTTGTGGTAGATTTCACACACATACACACACTCTCAATTTAATTTGTTCTTTTCATTCAACTTCTTGTTTTATATTCTAAACTGGTATACATGGAGTCATGATATCTGATATAACTTGTAAGCACAATATTTAATATATAAGTTTTATTGTATTGCATTTTGATATAATATGATTTGATATGCGTGTGCTCAAAGTTATCGGGAAAGTAACTCATATAGAAACAATTTGAATACAAGGTTAAACAACTTTACTTCTAATATACATCTACATACATTGGCTGATTTTCCACAGTTTTTCTCACAATTAAAAAAGCGAGAATTCTTGGTCTTCTTCTACTTTGTTCCTTTGTTGCTTTCTTTGCCACTGCCCACTGCTAGCTAGGAAGGTTCATTCAGTCTCACTTTCAACGAAGTCTACGTCAACTTTAGCCATGAATAATGTTTGTGATCCTTCAAGGTTATCAGATCTTGCACTTTTTCTTTGTGGTTATAATTCGATAATTGGGAGTGGAAGATTTTATTATAATTTTATTGGATTGAGAGTGGTTGTAAAATTAATAGGTCATGTGTTCATGCATAAAAGCACAGGTATTTAAATAAAATCTTGGACTAAATATGCCAAAAATTTGATCTTGAACTAAGTATGTCAAACTTTTGGGTTTCTGTGAATATTTGCCTCCCTAGAATGGTGGTAGGAGGTGCTCAATAGTGTATCCAACGTTGGTCCGGATTCCGGACACATTCTTTGATGATCTTGTTACCGAAACAATTGGACTGATTTTGGGTGTTTCCTTTTTCCATCATAAAATTGAAGTGAGAAATTTTTTACTATTTAACCAAAATATTTTTTGGTGATGGATAAAGTTTTAATTTTACCTTATGATCTTTGTTTTTTTATATGTAGACAGTAGAGGAGGGAGAGGGGGAGATGAGTTTCGAATCACAGACACGAGAAACCTTAAAATGATGCTATTATCACTTCAACCCTCTCTTATTGGATCTTAATTCAAATGAGAAATATAAAGCATGGCAATATTTTTCCACTTTTAGTATTGTTATTCACTGTTCATGAACATTGTATCCATTATGCATATACTTTTCTATCAAGTGTCATTTATGCATGTACTTTTCTTTTCAAAGATTAATTCTTTAAAGATACCTTTAAAAATCCCTATTTAATTTACACCCTCAAAGTATTGCCACATAATCCTTTTTAAAATAGAAATATAGATATTTTTACATACAAACAAAGTCCTAATAAAGAATTAAGCAACTTGAGGAGAAAGTCACTAAGGGTTTATTTGGGATTTATTTATTTTGTTGAAATTGAAAAATTTTTGCTGATAGATAAAGGTAAAAGTTAGTTGAAATAGTACAATGGGATCCATGAATAATACAAAAAAGTGTAGTGGAGCCATGAATATATAGTAGCAAAAATAAGCTAAATAGTAAAATAAATTGGCTTTTTAAAATGGAGCCAAACACACTAACGTTGAAATGGGGGATGAAATTAAAGCTGGCTTGGAATGCAAATTGGACAAGACCATGGAAATTATCACATATTGAATTCATGGGGAAAAGGTATCTCTATTTTATAATTCAATCCCAAGTTAGCAGTATCCAGTCCACATTCAATGCACAAAAATTGGCACCCCTTTTTGTTTGGTGAGGAGGGAGAAAAGAAAAAGAACTAAAGAACAATGCAATCTGGATCTATTTCTCAATTTTAAACCAAATGCAAGCTAACACTTTATATATGTTTAAGCAAAAATTGACAAGGAAATTTCATTTAGCCTCTATTATGCGAATCATAGCCATCAGGCTCACAATTGTTGCACAAGCCACAGCAACCAGGCCTCTTTCTTTGAGCACAACCTTGACCAAGTGCATTGCAACATCAGCAGTGATCTTCCTTCCATGTTGAACCAGCACCCGGCGACGGTTTCCTGCAAAGGCTAGCAGAACCAGAACTGTGATCCATGTCACCATGGTGGCGCGGGCCGCGACTATTACCAATGTTACCATCAAAGCTACCACAACATAAGGTAGCAACCACACATAGAGGCCTGAACATCCAGTTATCTGGTTACTGTAGGACAAAATAACATAGAAGGGTACAAAGAGAGACAACAACAATAGTACTATTGTTGCTTTTGTTGTCGTTGTTTTGGTTCTAGACAAGTTCATGTGTGTCAAAGCTAATGTGATCCCTCAAAATTATTAGGGGGAGAAGATGATGATGATGAAGTAGATGGAGAAGAAGCTGAAGGTGCTTAGTGGGTGTTTTCTGGTTTCCTATGATTGTTGTGGGTGTGTTTTTATTATTTGTTAGTACTTGCTACGAAGGTGTATGATTAAGAATTGGAATTGGAAAGGAATTGACAGCAATGTGGTGCACATGCTGCACATGGGGAGGTTGATCAATCGGGTACCAACCTTTAAGTGCTGTTAAAAGTAGGTAAGGTCAAATAATAATGTCACCCCTTTAGCTTGGTGTACTTGTAGGAATAATCATACTTGCAAAATCCTAGTTTGTTTTGGAATTGGATGGTAAAGCCCTTAATATCAGCCTAGGAAAAGGATTAAATGGAACTTCTTTGTTTTTTTTTCCCCCTAAAATAATCGAATTGATTGGAAGATTTCATGTAGAATACAAATCTAATGTTTCAAGGTTTTATTTATTTATTTATTTTTTATTTAATACAAGATAGAAATTATATTCTAATCTAACACACACACACACATATATATATATATATATATATATATATGTGTGTGTGTGTGTATGTGTGTGTAAAGTTTCCTTCTAGAGACTTTGACCTCAGTCTTTGTCCTCCCATCTTACAAAAATTTTGTACTTGTAGAATGACCTTCACGTTAAGGGTTTGCGATAGTACTATCTCAAGTTAAAAACATTTTTTTCCTAGATATTAAAAGAAAGAAAAAAGAAGAAGAAGTTAAAAACGTTTTCTTTGGTGGTAGAAGTCATCATAATAGGAAAGTAGAGATTTGATGAGTTTTCTTTGGTGGTGGAAGTCATCATAATAGGAAAGTAGAGATTTGATGAGAATATTTTTCAAAATATGTATATGTGAAGACAAAATACTTGGAAAAAAAAAAAAAAATCAGATCAGATCAGATCACCCTATGGATAGATTTTTTTTTTGTTGAGAAAGCACCCTGTGGATAGTAATCTCACCCACCCCTCGGTAATCTTTAATTTATACTTGCTACATGATCTTATATATATATATATATATATATATATATATATATATGTGTGTGTGTGTGACAATTTACAAGCATACTCCCTCTGCACCACTTTTTTTGTCCTTTATAAAAAGTCAAATTTTTTAAGAGAATATTATTTATTATTTTGTCTACCTTTTAAAAATATATAAGTTTCCAAAACTACCCTAAAAAAAATTTATCAAAAAATTAAATTAGTAAATTAATAGGGGTATAATAGGAACATTAGTAAATTAATGACTTTTACTTTTAAAAATAGGATAATATTTTGGGACATCTTAAAATGAAATAGAAAAAAAAAAAAAAAAAAAAAAAAAAAAAGTAGGATGGTCGGAGTATTTAAGAGAAGACGAAGACAACAACAACAAAAAGCAAAGAAATTTTAACGGCCCAAATTTATTGGACATCCTTTTTAGTAGCAACTGAAAATACCCATCTCGGATACAAAAGCTATAAGTACGTTTCTGATCATTTCACCGATGAGCCAATTTATAAGGGCACGTTTGGTAGACTGTAATTGTGATTACATAGGAATAGAAATAAGTATTACAAGGAATACAAGATGCTATAATGTAATACTTATTACTATTCATTTGTTTGGTGACAAAACCCTAAAGACAATGGAATAAAAATATTTTAAGTTAAATTGTCTAAAATACCCTTATTATAAAATTACAAATACACTTGATAAGGATTAGTTTAATGAACCCTATCTTGAACAAATGAACTCCAACAAACTCAATCTCTTTTCTTCTTCTTTTTTGTAAATAAAATTGCTTTCATTTCGTTGTATTGAAGTAGCTACATAAGTAATCAATTGGTCTTTCAAAAATTCTTGTGGGTCTTCAATCAAGTGTCCTACAGTTGTAAAATTTGACCAACAAACTACAATCTTACTTGAACAATGGTAAAATACTCAATTTTTTCAAAGTCCTCAATTGATTCAATATCTAGTTTTGCTCTTAACCCAACAATAGGTAATTTGGTAGAAATCTTTAGTTTGTCTATTGTACCAAAGTGATTTTTATTTAATGTATAAATAGCACTTTACAATTTACGATAAGTCTATAATTTAAATAAATTTACAAGTGATAAATAGGCATATTTAAATACAAGTTTGAATCCTATACATATCATCTATTATCTATCTTCTAGCGTTTATCTTCTTAGCAGACTTTGAATTGTTTCCAACCCTATACTCTTTATCTGCTTGTGGCTATCTTTCAAACTCTTATCTTATCACCTCCTTTATTTTTTTTAATTTGCTTGTGACTGCTTGTGTAATCCATACACGGCAGGTTGGTTAACACTTGTAGAAATCCTATTTTATTGTTTTTGAAATCGCAAATATAAAAAAAAAGTTTCAGAACAAAAAAAAAAAAAAATTCAGAACAGCCTATTCAATCGCAAATGAGGTTTCTTGTTTGTTCTGTCCTTCTAAGCTTGTTTTTGAAAGCGCATAAAGAACAACAAGAAGTTTTTGAAAACGCAGAAAATAGTAGAGAGAGAGAAAAGGAGGGGCAGTACTTGTGAAATCGCAGAGACGTAGTAGGGGAGAAAAAAATTCTTAAGAACAGAGAGTAACAACTGAGGGGAGAGAAAGGCCGTACCTGTAGAAATAGGAGATCTCTAGTAGTAGTAGGAGACTAAAATATTTCAAGGAGGGAGACAGAAAATTTTTGAGAGGGAGACGAAAAATTTGGAAAAGCAGATAGGCGGGGATTTTTTGGGAATTTTTTTAATTGAGCGTGTTATTAGGTGAAGGAATAGGAATTCTGACCTTTTAGTAAAGAATGATTATTCTTCATTTTAAGGAATAGCTATTCATAAGGAATAATTATTTCTTGTAATAAAAACTTTACCAAACAACCGTATAACTAAATCATAGAATTAGTTATTACATTCTGATATCTATTACAGTCTACCAAACATGCCCTAAGAGTGATGAGATAACTCCTCGATGCATGATGTTCTATAAAAGCAGTTAAAACAATTTTGATTAAGGTAATGAAAATTGCAAGATAGGTGCCAAAATTTGACACTCCAGATTTAGTGAATGTACAAGTACAGCTATAAGCATTCAACTGCTGTCATCAGAAACAGGATGCACAGCAGGCTACCTATTATTTTTTCCTACAAAACTCATATTTCCCAACTTGAACTGGAAAAAAAGAACAAAATTTAGTAAGATATTCATCACCCTCAAGCTTGATATGGATGCAGTAGAAAAGAAACTAGTACAAAAATTGCAACAGACCAAAGCCACCAGTTTGATCTTCCTTAGCTTTGGCATTTGAGCTAAGAAGAGTGTGACACTCAAAACGAGTCATGAATTATCAGAGCATCATAGCTGCTGATCAAGAAATGGGTCTTTAGGAGATCCCCCCCTGGGAGATCCCAAGTATTCCGAAACATGTGTAACATAATTTTTCACCCAGGAGGTGCTACGAGTCAACCATCCAGTCTGAGTCTGTTCTTGCATTTCAAGCATGCTTTTCCTTTCTTCCTCCACCAGTATATCTAGCCACCTCTTAGCCATGAAAACTTTGATAGCTTCAACCCCTTCCTTGACAACCTCCGCTGGTGGGATTAAAAGAGGATTTTGCTCCAGGTTGAGTTTGGTCAAATTATCAAGCCGACCAAATGTATCAGGAAGAGCATGAATTTGATTGTTGCTGAGATCAAGTTCCTTGAGGTTGGTCAAGTCGCCAAAAGTGTCAGGAAGTTCTGTCAGGTCACTAAAGTTACTGCTGAGGTTGAGAATTTCCAGGCTAGTCAATTTTCCAATCATAGATGGGAGGCCATGGAGCTCATTGAAATGAGCATCGAGAGAGCGTAAAGACTTCATCTCACATACAGAAGAGGGAAGGGAACGAATCTTGTTCAACTGGATTGAAAGCTTTTGTAGAAATACCAATTCATAACCGATGTTTGTTGGCAAATATGCAAGATTGTTGAAGCTCACATCTAACTCCACCAATGACCTGAATTATTCAAGAAATAAAACTAAATATTTCAAAAGGTAGAGGAAAAACATGTGTCACTTTAATTTTTTTTTCCCCTTTTCTATGGCAATAATAATTACCTGCAATGACAGATGGTGTCAGGAAGGGCAACTAGCTTGTTTCCTGAGACATTCAGAATTTTCAATTTTTGCAACAATCCAATAGAATCAGGCAGTATCTCCAAAAGATTAGATGCGGCGTTAAGCTCCTCTAGATTTTCTAGTCCCGCTATGGAGTCAGGGATGAACTGTTACTTTCACACAAAAATTAATTAGGGACAGCAATAAACCTAGTAAACTATTCTCGGTGCATCGTGATAAGTTAATCATCAATACTTGATTTTTTTTTTTAAAAAAAAAAAAAAAGAAGAAAAAAAGAAGAAGAAATGATGCAAAGAGAAGTTTGTGTTAAACAATTATAACTGATATATACAGAAAATATTAATGTCCAGCAAATATGAGTGCAGATTTCAGGGGTGGGAAAGCGTTCATGGTCCCATTACTGATCAATTTTCACAAAAAAGAAGTTACTTACATAATATACTAAAAATCAAGAAAGAGGAAAATATTTGTTAATAAGCTTCAACATAGACATGAACAGAAAATGATTGTTCTAAAGCTTATATGTGGTTAAATTGGAAGCGTAAGACACTTAAAAGTGAGTAACCATTATGCTTACTGATAGATAATAATAAACAGTGAGTAACAAGTATGATAGGCTACTCTAATATACTATTGGATCAACAAATGATTGCACATTTCAGAAACTGGAACATCTCCGTTCAAGGATTCCACAATCTAATAAATTCCTTGCTGGTCCCAAATAATCGAACGCTGATAATTACTTGTCCATGGTACACTTATGCTTTCAGTTATTCTACATAAAACCCTTGTGAAAACAATAACAAGAAGAAAGAGGTTTGTGAACCATGAGCCACATTCACTGTCTCTTGACCAGATTACACCCATGGTACTATGATCCTATCTTGCCTAGTATGATTGCACCATGTTGACTCTTTTTAAGCCTTGAAGGTTGGCACAACAGCAGGCAAGTACAAAACAACATGAAGCATATCATTTAACAAGAGGAAAAAAAGAAAAAAGAAAAAAGGAGAAGAAGAGGAAATTCAGGTGAAATGGTCAACCTTTGGATATTTGGAGGGGAAAAAACAAAGAAATATGGAAATGGACCTTTAAAGGTGAAACTTGAGCCAGAAAAGTTGCTGAAAATACGTACAAGATGAGTTGTTACTGATGTAACCAAGCCTCAACATATTTAAAGTGTTTGAACACAGACGTTATTTATTTTACCTTTGTTTTCTTATAATTCCAAACCACTGGGATTTCTTCTTTTTATTTATTTATTTATTTATTTTTGATAAGCCCAACCACTGGGATTTCTTATGCTAGTATAGCAAATAGTTTTTAACTTTCTGTACTTGAGCCTTTAGGTTTTGGAGAGAAATGGAGGAAGTAGATTGCATTTTGTATCTCTACTGTGAGATTTTTAGTGTTAATTAATGATACCCCCTCAGGTTTTTTAATAGTACTGTACTAAAGAGTTGAGATGAGGAGATCTTTATCTCCTTTGTTTTTTATTCTAATTATGGAGATCTTGAGTTGTATGTTGATGAGAAGGCTGTGAAAGGAGGTATCATTGAGGAAATAGAGAAGCTCTAACAAGTTCGCACCTGATGATACGATTTTGTTTTATGATTCTTCGGCTTCTAAAGCACATCTGTGCTACACTCTTATGTTTGAAAGCAGTTCCAGGTAGCGATCAACTTGAGTAAAGGCAAGATGGTAACTGTGGGGGATGTTGAAAATCTGGCTGTGTTGGCTGCACTATTGGGCTATAAAATGGTTTCATAATATAAAAATATTGCAGTTTGAAACATGGTTCATGAAAGGATGGAGAAAAGATTAGCTACAACAACAACAACCAAGCCTAAGTCCCAAAACTTGGCTCGGTTATGTATCTTGGTTATGTATCCTCAACGTACTAATCATGGTCAACCACATATATTCTTTTTCTTAATTCTATACTATCCAAAATCATACTTTCTATCACCACCTCAATTGACATGTCCTTTTTTACTACTACTAATGCTAGTTTAGGTCTTCCTTCACCTTGTTTTCATTCTCTCAACTTGAATCAACTTTGTTCCTTATTGGTACATTAATTGCTCTCCTTTGCACATGAACAAATAATCTCAAGCGATTCTCCCATATCTTTTCATCAATACAACAACAACCAAGCCTTAGTGCCAAAAATTTGGAGTCTTCAATTGATCCTAATCTTTTTATCAATAAGTAGGAAAAATCATATTTGTCTAAGGGAAGTCATATAACCTTACTTACAACCACATTATCTAACCTTCCAACCAACTCCCTTTTTGTTTAATATTCCTACACATGTAGCTAAAAGAATAGGAAAGATTCATCAGAATTTTCTATAGGGTGGGAGAGATGAATAATTCAAATTTGATTCATTTTAGTGCATAGGAAAGAGGTGTGCTCTCCCACAAAAGCCAACCGTTTAGGACTTCTAAAGCGATTAGAAGATCTTACGTAGTATCTTCTCTGCTGTTTTCAATAAAGCTATTAGATCTACTGATTCGTTAGAGCGTTCCATGATTGAATTTAGCACAGATGGATTTTTCTATGGATTCATTGTACTCTGATATTACTTTTGATAGACAATTAGACTTGATGAGATGGAGTTGGACATGAAGATAAACTTTTTTGATTACTAGGAACCTCTTCAAGGTAAAGCAATTTGGACCCACCCGACCCGTATCAACCCCAAATGCACGACCCCACCCGCAAGAACCATGCATCGAATAATCCCGATACTCAATCCCAGAACCTTGGGGGAGCACACCCCAAGGCCTACCAATCGGGATATCCCATGCGGGCTAAATTTATTGTTCGTTCTTATTATGATAAATAAAGGGGTACATTTAGAAGTCATTTTCCACAGAAGAGTACTTGGTGCCAAAGAAAACCACATTTTCTGTGTAGATTGCTTCTTTTGGTAAAATCTTGACGTTACATAAATATTTTATCTGGAACGTAACTCTACACTGTGTTTTATGAACCATTTGTAGATAGAAGAAAACCCATATTTTTCAAGGGGTTGAAAAATCTCTCTTTGTTTGAACATTTCAAACTATAATACTTTACCATATTTTTTGGATTTTTACATTTCAAATTATAATTCTTCAGCAAACTCCTACTTAATACAATCATAATGCTTAATTGAATTCTAAAAGCAAACTTTGAAATCAGAGAAATCATATAATCACAAACTTAATCAAAACGCTAATAATAATAAACAAAAAACAACATTACCTCAAGCTGATTGCTCGAAACGTCAAGCACGACGAGGCTCCGAATCCGGCCGAAAGCCTCGGGCAAGAAACGGAGCCTCCGACCCGACAAATTGACCCGCTCCACTCCTTTCCCGGAAGCCTCATGCAAAAGCCCAATCACATCCTCGTTCGGCTCCTCATCCACCACCTCATCCTCCACCGCGTCCTCATCAAACTCCTCCGTCGCCGTCGCCGTCGCCGCCGAATCCTCCGCCTGCCTGTAAATCTTCACGAGCCTCTCCTCCGCCTCCTTCAGAAGCCTCTCGTACGCATCGTGCATCTCCTCGAGCTGAATCACCGCCTTGTACACCTGCTTCTCCTTCTCCGCCGCTTTCCTACACTCGTTCTCCCGCTCCGACAGGTGCGCCCGCCACTCCAGCCTGTCCACGTCGGACGGCCGAGGAGACAGCACGTTCTCCTCGAGCTGCTTCGCGAGGCTAGCCTCGATATCCATCAGCTTCGCTCTTGCCTTATCCACGGCCTCGTGGTCCGGTCGCGGACCTAGGGTTTTCAGCACGGATCGGGTCTGCGACACGTCGGAGATCGCCCGGGTCATCGAAGCGAGCACCTTCGGGTGTGCCAAGTGAGGCATGTCATCTTCGATTTGCGCCGCCGCCGAGGAAGACGAAGACGGATCGCCCGACGACGATGAAGACGGCGGTGGTACTAGCGATTTCAACGGCGGCGAGGCTGGCTGTTCGATATCGACTTCGGACGTAGAAATTCCGGGTTTGGAGCCGGGTCCGAGAGAAGGAAGTCGGGCCAAAACATAAGAGAGAATCGGAAAACTTTTCGGATTCGGATCCATTTTTTTTGGGAGTGATTTTGGTATGGAGTTTTTTGAACGTTAAAAACTGGAAGAGAGAGTGAGTGTGGATTGAAACAACGGGCGTGGATAATAACAGAATGAGGAGGGGAGTGATAAAGTCACCCGAAAGACTTGGAATTGATGGTTAGGATTTGACAAAAGAAACGCTGTGAGACCCTTGATTTAGCATTTGTGGGGTTTTGATTTCCACGTGGCGGTTAGGGGAATTCGGTTGATCTAGAAAGCGTGTGACTTGGGGTGGGGTTTCGTTGCCGACTGTTACCAATTTTTTTTTTTTTTTTTGGATTGAAGCAGTTATTGAATAGTGAATACTAGCTTCATCATATACGCATCCGATGAGACTTATTTTTTACAGTATTTTTTTATAGGACATGGCTTGTGTCCAGTGGAAATTTCTACTAGACATATCCGGAATCGGATACGTGTCTAAGAGTGGACACATGTCCACTATCCAACGTGTCCAGTGGAAACTTCCATTGAACACAAGCCACACGGTTGCTCGATGTATTTAATGAGCAAGATACAAATGGAAAAGTTGTCCGAGAAGGAATATCTCGGATACTATAAATACAACTCAAATATGTATTCCAATTATCAGAGTGACCTTCCATGAAGTTAGAGTGACCTTCCATGAGCTCTAGTGATAGAGACGTACATCATGAACATACGAGAAGGAAGGGAACCCAAAAATATCTAAGAGAAAACTGCTACCATCGCATTGAATGCAATGCGGCTACTTTCTAGGCCGCATTTATGTGGAGGAGACCTCTGAACAATGTTGTTTTGGCTACCACAACTCACAAAAAACCAAAGAGGGTGTTTGATGGGATAAATACTCAAATAAGGGCTCGGATGACCAACAAGTGTAGGATCAAGATGGTCCAAATGGAGCTATATAATGTAAGAGACCCTCTATGAGGAAAGGATAGAAAAAATAGAAAGAGAACATTGTAGCTATCAAAATTATACTTGTATTCAGTTTAGCTAATTTATATAAAGACTTACCTACTCGGACATTAAATTGATTCAGATTAGTGCTTCTTGTTCTTGTTTGATCATCATTTAAATCCATACTAGCCGTTGTCCAATTCATTAAGGTCTAGTTATTTGACCCACTCTCTACAAATTTATTGTACTAAGCTCACTGGGCCAAGATCTCATATATTTTGGGCTTGGGTTGCAAAAAGCGTCTTTCTGACATCAATTATAATTTGAAATTACTACATTTTTCAATCACAAAAATACTTAGGGGTGTGATAAGTGTTACAAGTTTTGAATGAAATAATTTTTTTCATAACACCCCTATTTATTTTTGTGATTGGAAAATGTAACAATCTCAAATTATAATAAATGCAAATAATTAATCTTTACCAAAAAAATAGAAGAGTCTCTGCACACAAGGGTGAGTGTGTGCTCAAAGACTAGTTTTCATTAATATTACATATTTAGAACTTCTAATACAATCAGATGTGCCATGAGGTTAACTTCAAGAAATGGACAAATATAATAATTTTTATTTTGTAGCCAAAAAAAAAAAAAAAATCTTGTATTTTTATTTTGAGAATTTAATTTGTAAGTGAATAAAGTAATTTGAAAATCAACCCGAGAGTGGCTATATTTTTAGGCAATGCTTTTGTAGGAGTTAGAGTTATATTTTTATCAAATTATCATTTAGTTTTGTCTCAACTTAAACATAACGGTGTAGGGGTATTTTTGAACAAAAAAAATGAGGATCCTAAGCAATGGAAAGCTCTTAAATAGTAGTATAGACTAAAAATTTCTGGTGGTGCAAATTTTAATTTTTTTTATTCCATAAATGAAATTATATATATTTAATTTATAAATAATATTATGTTTTTTAAAAAATTATGTGTTTATTATACATTAAAACATATTTTATGAATACATATTCATGAAAATATCATAAAGCACCAATTGATACACAAAATCATTTGACACACAAATCACCTAAAAACAACTAGAATCATGACTTGAAATCGCGATTAATTTTTTTTTTTTTTTAATTCAATAATTATTGGAGATTTGAAACTGAATGTTAAGGTGAAAATAAGCATTTGGGTTAACAAAAAAAAAAAAAAAAAAAAAAAAAAAGAGAGATGGCTAGATGAAATTATTTTTACAAATTGAAATGTTATTAATTTTGAAAGATCAAAAAGTTACGTACTTTTTCTTTCATTAAAATCTGAATCTCTATCTGTTGTCCATGTTTTGATCGTTAAAATATATTCTTTGATAGCAATGGTGCCAATGATGAACATGACAATTATTAAAAAAATAACCTTAATGGGTGTGAATTTTTTTTTTTTTTTCTGCAGAAATTCATTTTCAAAAAACCAGAGGCTGGTTTTGACCTAGCTAGGTCTCCCTTTAAGCATGATTAATAGCTGAGAGCTTATTCAATTTTTTTAATTTTCAATAATGACTCCCTTGAGATGTTCCAAAAGGCAATGTAGATTTGTGCTAGTCACTGCTAGTGCATGCCCATTCTCCATAGCAGTTTTTAGATTTGAAGGGGTTGGGTATATGAAAAGAAAAATATAAAAAATTGAGAAATTAATATAACATTGTGGGGTCCAATAATTGACGGGCCAGACCCATTTACTATTGAAGGGTCCAAAGGCCTAAGCCGAAAAAGGTCATGACCAAAGTTCAAGAATAGTATGGCCCAATTGGCTCGGAGAAGCGGCCGAGGACAGTGCGGTCCTCGGCTGACCCAAGAGTAAGCGCGAAAGGTAAAGGGACGTGCTTGAAGGGAAATCTAAAATATCTAGGAAAGACTTCCTTTGCCACCTTTCCCATGCATATCTCTGCGCCTAATGAGCCTTATCCATTAACTTTATGAACAACTCTCAACGACTTAGGTATGGTGCTGATGGGACAAGTATCGGTCTTGGAAAGGTCGACCCTACACGTGGACGAAGGAAATTGAACGCATGCTAATATAAAAGGAAAATATGCAACTTAATCAAGGGGGATCTCTCCGGAGAAAAAGAGAACTCAAAGGGTGTATACCCCAAAACCATGCATGAACAACTTAACAAAACGATTGCCGAATAATCACGACTAAGCCTTTCGAACCCACTCTCTACAAATGATATTGTTTGGGCTCATTCACGTGAGGACCCAACAAGCTGTTGAGGTTCGTTTCGAACGTGTCCCTACAATTGGCGCCGTCTCGTGGGAGGCTTACACGCGAGCTCGAGCGGCGATGGAGTTGAGTTTCTGTTGAACAAGGGTCTACGAGGACGCCTTCATGATGGGCAACACCTAGTTATTGTTCCGATATAGGTTCCCACCAGGGGCTATGCCTTATGATGCCAGTGGCATGGCAAGTCCAGGGGCTTCAAGCATCAAGATTGCTTCCCTCGCTTTGTTCGATGAACTAACCTCTAAGAAACGAATGAACGAACTACTTGCAGAAAACATACAAGTTGTGGACAGAACCAAGGCCTTGCATGGTCCTCGGACCCAAGCCTCTGGGGAAACCAACTACTTAAAAAGACAATACAAGTTTTGGACAGAACCAAGGCCTTGCATGGTCCTCGGACCCAAGCCTGCGGGGAAACCAACTACTTAAAAAGACAATACAAGTTTTGGAGAACCAAGGCCTTGCATGGTCCTCGGACCCAAGCCTGCGGGGAAACCAACTACTTAAAAAGACAATACAAGTTTTGGACAGAACCAAGGCCTTGCATGGTCCTCGGACCCGAGCCTGCGGGGAAACCAACTACTTGCGAGAAAACATACAAGTTTTTGGACAGAACCAAGGCCTTGCATGGTCCTCGGACCCAAGCCTGCGGGGAAACCAACTACTTAAAAAGACAATACAAGTTTTGGATGAACCAAGGCCTTGCATGGTCCTCGGACCCCAAGCCTGGGGAAACCAACTACTTGCAGAAAACATACAAGTTTTGGACAGAACCAAGGCCTTGCATGGTCCTCGGACCCGAGCCTCTGGGGAAACCAACTACTTGCGAGAAAACATACAAGTTTTGGACAGAACCAAGGCCTTGCATGGTCCTCGGACCCAAGCCTCGGGGAAACCAACTACTTAAAAAGACAATACAAGTTTTGGACAGAACCAAGGCCTTGCATGGTCCTCGGACCCAAGCCTCTGGGGAAACCAACTACTTAAAAAGACAATACAAGTTTTGGACAGAACCAAGGCCTTGCATGGTCCTCGGACCCGAGCCTCTGGGGAAACCAACTACTTGCAGAAAACATACAAGTTTTGGACAGAACTAAGGCCTTGCATGGTCCTCGGACCCAAGCCTCTGGGGAAACCAACTACTTAAAAAGACAATACAAGTTTTGGACAGAACCAAGGCCTCGCATGGTCCTCGGATCCAAGCCTCTGGGGAAACCAACTACTTAAAAAGACAATACAAGTTTTGGACAGAACCAAGGCCTTGCATGGTCCTCGGACCCAAGCCTCTGGGGAAACCAACTACTTAAAAAGACAATACAAGTTTTGGACAGAACCAAGGCCTTGTCGTCCTCATACAATATTCTCGTGCTTGCTATGGAACGTTCAACCGTTATCTCGGTTAGTTTCCTAAGTTTAACTTGCTATGAATTATTATTATTGCCTTTGATAGTGTCGAATGATTAGAATTAGTTGGATTGTGTTTCAAAAGTTCTTGCTTTAAATACTGCCGAGGAAAAACACACACATAGAGCACACCTACCCACCAAGTGGTTTTATCAAAGGAAAAACATTCAAAACAAGTAAAGAAATCGCCATTTTTTTTTTTTACTAAAGCAAAGAGATAGTACAGTGTACAATGAAAAGCTAGAATCAGTTTATGTCAAAGCTCACTACACGACCAAAAGAAAGAAAGATACAAGAGAATAAATAAAAGCCGAGGAAGTAGATCGGAGGAGAGGTTGGCTGCAGCTCCAAGACCTTGCTCTTCCTCAATGCTTTCACTTGCCCACAACTCAAACAGCAAAAGAGACCCAACTTGAGCCTGACACCGCTGAAGGAAAGGTGCGGGGAGTTGGAAGGCGAGGAGCTTTCTCTAAATATTCGTCCGCCACAAGGCAGAGACGGTGATGGCGGAGAATCTTCCTTCTGACACACCAAAGTTTTGGCATGAACAAAACCTGCTTCGGATTTTGACTAAAAGAGGGAGAAACATCCTTTCCCCTCGATTGAAATGGGGCACTCTCTTGAACTTATGCGTCCTGTGCCCATACCTTACCATTTTTAGTCTCATAAGGGCACGACGCTCCTGTGGCGGAAGGAATTCTTTCTTCCCAACTCTCGCCTCAAACATGTTATGCTAAGGGAGAACAGCACCGAGTGTAGGAGCTGTGATTTGGGAGAAAACTAAAGAGTTGGTGCGAGGGTGAAGTAACTTTCTCTCCTATTTATTTATTTAAAGAAATAAGGTGGTGGCACTTAATGCACGCAGCGTCCCAAGGAACGCTACGGACAAGATGGCTTAGGCTCAATCTCCAATGCCACCTGTAACCATGGGATTAAAGGAGTCTCCGGAAGGTGCACCTCGAGCATTGGGACGCCGAGAAAGCACCACGTAACCATAAACTACGTAAATACCCTTAAAATTATGGGCCAAGTAAATTCGCGGTTCAGGCTTGTTCTCAGTATGGGGACCCGGGGGCCATGGCCCACACCGAGGGGTAATCGTTGCCGAGGACAACTTTCCGCTCGGCACCTCGTGAAATACCCGAGTAAAAGGAGAAACGAACTCAAAGAATCTTGGACAGAACCTAGGCGCTACGAAATCCTCGAACTCAAGCTTTTGGGAAATCAAATGCTCGGATGGAGAAGTTTCTCGGCTCAAATCTTTGGAGAAGGTTAAGGTCGGTATGCTCGGGAGATGACGAAACGGCCCGATGATCGTTAGCCTAAGGAAACTACTCACCGGGAAGGTGACATGTCCTCGGATAGCTACTTCTTACACCTTATCTAGCATTTAGCCCCCATCTCGGCTAATTTAAGGTGAGTTTCGTCCCTCACTGGTCGGCTTTGCTATGTTAAATAATTTTATTAAGGTCATGGTGACACCTTTTTCTTTTGTTTTATTATTAGCAAACATTTTAGCCTTAGTTATTATTGATTCACATGCTATATTACGGCGCCGAGCAGCGTTGGTAAACTTGTAAAAGCATAAAAACATAGCACACGAAATAAATGAATAGCAACTTTTATTAATATTGAAAATTGTTACAACGTACAAAGAAGGACTTGAACAAGCCTATACAAAAATAAACTGTCAAAGCAACACTAGTATCCGCAATACGGATAAGTAAATAGTCACCGCCTTTCAAACTCGCCTTCAAAGCTTTTCCAATCTCGCCTCGTCATTGCTCGTATCGGGAGAAGGACCTTTTTAGGAAAAGATAAAGGAGAAAGAAGAAGAATTGGAACACATGGAAGCACTTGAGCAAGCTCTTGTCGCCGAAGAGTGCAAAGGAAGAAGATGGAGGAGATGAATGAGGAAGATGGATGACATGAGCAAGAGAAGGAGGAGAAGAAGAGGGAAGTAATGAAAAGAAGGTAAAAGGAGCAAAAGAGGGAGAAGGAAAAGCACCAGGATGGATCTGACGGGGGAAAGAAGAAGAAAGAAAAGTAAAGGGTGGCGCCGGTGAACAAAGAGAGGAAGAAGCGGGGGCATTTAGTCCCCCGCTGATCTGACTCCTAGCACACAGTACCACATTAGATATGCTCATGAGAGAGTGGGTGGTGATGATCTTGTGTGTTGTTCGGCTCGATCCACGTCGGAGGTGCGACGTGACGAGTTCTGCCGGATTTTGGTGAAAGGTGGGCGAGACAAATCTTGAGTCTCCGCCACCCTTGCCCCGATCGAGCCATCTCGAGCTTAGCCAAAGCAAGGTATTTTTGGAAGGGAGAAAGTTTCTTCATCACCTATGTTTGTGACGGACGTATTACGAGTCAAGGTGTAATCAGAGAGTAAATGTGAATGCTAGGAGGAATCTAAGAATTTCAGTTTTCTGGGGGATTAGATGATTCACATATGAAAGAAATAACTCATGTCCACCCTCTTTATATAAGGGACGAAGAGGATGGCATTAAACGTGTTTCGATCTTTAAGGAAGTCCGCCATCAAGAATGTGACTATTCCGCTCCCCCACGTTATCGTAGCCATTGAATTTGAGAGGCCTCGTGAAGGAAAAACATTAAAGACTTACTTGAGTAGCTAAACGGACGAGAATGGATAAAGACTAAATCAAAAAGGATATCTCGTAGATAGGAACGTTTCTGGGCATTCGGATAATCGCCAACGCCGGGAAGGGTCGAATTAAATGAGCCGTGATTGAGGCTCGGAGTTACCAAAAACCCCCTCTCCAACCAAGTGGCCGGACAGCGGGGTTTTGAGGGGCTATTGTGGGGTCCAATAATTGACGGGCCAGGCCCATTTACTATTGAAGGGTCCAAAGGCCTAAGCCGAAAAAGGTCATGACCAAAGTTCAAGAATAGTATGGCCCAATTGGCGGAGAAGCGGCCGAGGACAAGTGCGGTCCTCGGTGACCCAAGAGTAAGGCGAGAAAGGTAAAGGGACGTGCTTGAAGGGAAATCTAAAATATCTAGGAAAGACTTCCTTTGCCACCTTTCCCATGCATATCTCTGCGCCTAACTGAGCCTTATCCATTAACTTTATGAACAACTCTCAACGACTTAGGTATAGGACTGATGGGACAAGTATCGGTCTTGGAAAGGTCGACCCTACACGTGGACGAAGGAAATTGAACGCATGCTAATATAAAAGGAAAATATGCAACTTAATCAAGGGGGATCTCTCGGGAGAAAAAGAGAACTCAAAGGGTGTATACCCCAAAACCATGCATGAACAACTTAACAAAACGACCGCCGAATAATCACGACTAAGCCTTTCGAACCCACTCTCTACAAATGATATTGTTCGGGCTCATTCACGTGAGGACCCAACAACTGTTGAGGTTCGTTTCGGAACGTGTCCCTACAAACATCATCGAATCCAAATCTATATTAATTTAAACCTTTGCGACGTGATTCTAATAGGTCGGTGGCAGCCCATACAAGTATGATGAAGGGGGAAAAATCATGATGGAACTAGTAAAACTTATTTGTTGCCCAAAAAGAAAAAGGTCTTATTCTAAATCTATAAGATTTTTTTTTTTTCTATAATTTGATTGTTATGCGTGTGAAAATTTGAATCCTGAATGTCTCTATTAAAAACATCGGAATGTGTTAACCAATTGAGTTATAAGGTTTATGGAAAATTCATAAGATTAAACTTTAAGATTAGTCATTGATTGTATTTATTTTCATTGGACCTCCACAGGTTTAGAGCAAGTAGATTAGTGCTGACTCAGTTGTGACTTGTAACTCCACCCATAATGACTATGAAGTGGATGAATTGACAACTTTGAGACTTAACCAAAGTTTATGTTATCGTAATCAGAGTGCATATGGGATAGTGACTTTTTGGGGTGAAATCATTCGCCTCCCCCAGAAGGCACTCTTTTTGTGGCCCACTTGACTTGTATTGGCCAAGAATTGCTTTGAAACCCACTAGAACTCTACAAATTTTCAAAGAGTTCTTAAAAGACCTTTTTATGAATAGTTTACTCTTTACATGGACTAGTACTCCACGGCATAGTTTGGCACCTAAGAACACTCAACACTCACATTAATGGTGTATAATAAAAAAATAATTAAAAATAATATATTAATGAAATGTTGTGTAATGAGATAATCGATATAATGTGTTTTGAAAAGTCTGTATGTAAAATAGAAAAAATAGGTTCTTATACTAAAATAGACAGAAATTTTTGCACAAGTTAATACGAATGCTTAACATAGATTATTTGACTACCTTCTTTCAATATCCAAAACCTAATAAATCATAATTCTCTAGAAGAACATAAAAAAAACAACAATGATAATAATAACAAAGCCTTAGTCCTAAAAGGCTAAAACTATGGGGTCCTTCACAGGTATTTTTCTATGTGATTCTATCCTATCCAAAATTAAAAGAAATACAAGAATGAAATGGTAACTAAGAGCATTGGATACAATTGGCAAAATTCCTTGGAACATGTTTTGTTCTAAAAATGTTTTGTATTTACTTCAACACTATGCACTTTCAGCTTTCCATAGAAAAGCACTTTAAATGACAGGAGCTCAAAGTATGTAATATGTATCAAATGGAACTATCCTGATGAGTTTGTAAAGAGAATCTCTATTTGAGCAAGTTCAAATATCTCCTTCAGTCTATTGGTAAACTTCTCGGTTATGTTCCGGGTGATCCTCTCCTGAAACTTGGTGCTTTTAAGCCAGGTAATACCCATGTAAACATCACACTTACACGCGCAATGAGCAAGGGGAGATTTCTCAATTTGGTACCTGAAGTGAACCTGCATGTAAAAGGCACCACAAGAAGAAAACTATTTCATTCTTTGTTACTTTGTTAGGTTCATTAAGTACACAAGAAGTTGACTGAAAACAAAATGGAGCAATAAATGGCAGATTGTAAGATTAAAAGTTTCCAAGTTTTTGTCACATACACGGAAGTGATCGCCAAATGGGACACCATGTAGAGCCATAACTTCATTGACAATCCACCCTTCATTTTTAGCAATTGGAAACTTTTGTTGTGTGCATGTGACATCCCCTCCAAAAGTTGAGACATGGCGATTGAACTTGTAAGACAAATGTCGTTCATAAACATCAGGCTTCACAGGTTCCCATGTGGTAGTTGTATAATTAAGACAACCGGATTTTCCCATAATTTTATGCTCCAACTTTCCTCCATCAAACATTTCCATCAATGATTTTATCTGCACCATTACCCGACAAACTTTCAGCACCAAAAAAAGAGTTCATCAAAGAGAAAAGGGGAGGGGGTTTTGGGGGGGGTTGTGAATAAGGCAAGGGAGTGTTATCACCAACTGCCAAACTTAGCAGCTTCTAAAGAAATAGTGTGTGTGTTATTAATGGACATGAATCTATAGTTTTAATATTTGGGTTCAAAACAAGAATAGATGTTAGAGAAAGACCATCTTGAATGCTTAATGAAGATATGGACAAGCGAATGGGAGAATAGACCACTCACATCGACAGGAAGTTCTGCATTGTAAAACTTGGATATATTTGCATCTTCAGCATCCGTACTTGATCCTGCATCAACTCTGGATGCATCTTCAGCATCCAGAATGGACCCTGCATCTTCAAGCATGATGGACCTCTCATCTTGATCCTCCTGCACTTTCGCAATTTGTTCTTTCTGCTCAGGGGTCAATGTTCTTGTTCTCCACAATGCCATAATTGTTCTATGAGTACAACATGGTGAATCATCAAATTTCACATTTATAGAAGTGTGCAAATTAGATAATTTTTTTTTTAAGTTCAATTATGAGAATGCTTTTGTGAAGCATTTCATTACACTACTACCTGCTAGCAACATTGAATGACACAAATGATTGGAAATAAAATTTGAGTCTGCCTTCTTCATCTTGAGATTTTGCACCATGCCTTGCATCAAGACCTCGACCCTTCCGTAGAACTAAGACCAAAGTAGGGCTACCCACAGATGCCAGGGTCGGAGGAAGCACTTGGATAGCTTCAATATCCTCCCAAAGAAAGAAAAAAACTGGCTTTATGTCCAAATAAATTGGCATAAAACCCCACAATTCTTGCTGATAGAAAGAGCTTTCCCTGCACCAAAAGTCATCCCCAACTTCAAGTTACAGAGACAGAAATAAGCTGGTAAACTAAAAAGCAAATACTATCTGGTAGAGTTGGCCACTAGAACTATTTATACTCTTAACTAAACAAACGGGAGGGACTTTCGCCAAGCATAAAATCATCTCACTGTGTTCTTCTTGCATTTTAAATAATACCATTCTGGTTTTGATTTATTTCAATGAGGTCCTTTGTTAGTTTAATACTCAGTTAGTCTTTGATTTCTATTTTCGTACAGCATTGAGGGATTTCATATTACATGGCCAAGATATGCTTAATATTCTATGAATACGAGTTCAATGCATGGAACTTGTATACACCTTATGGATAGAAGTTACCATATCATTGTCAATGCCATCTTCATCACTGTATAGTATTTGATTAAGCTCTGCAACTGTCTACTTAATAAGACCACTAGACCAACTTTAACAAGCTCACTTTTTGGTGCACTCTGAGTTTAGTTTAAGACCATTCCTTAAACAGACACGTACTCCCATGGTGAATATATCTAGTACCTGTAGATGCATTTTTCTCTTCAGGGAGCATGCATAGTCACTGATGAGAAACTCTTCTGGTGGCAAGCCGAACAGTTTCTGGAATGTTGAATTCTTGTGAGGTGATCGTAGATTCAACTGTCAAGCAACCAACAAGCCATTAGATTGACAATTCTAACAGAAAAATTAAAAGGCTGGCAGGTTTAACAGCAAAATGCTAAATAACTAGCACCACCATGACAGAAAAATTGTTATGCATGAGTAGAGGTTGGATAAAACTGGACTAGATCTCATCATATGCATTCACACATAAATTACAAAAGATAATCAAATAAGAAGGTATATTAAGTGCCTACCTTCTTCCCAACTTCCTTTTCCATCTTGGTCAAATACTCCCTAATTGTTTCAACTCCATTGTTATTGTCCAAAAAAATTCTCAAGTGCAATTTTGACCGACAAGACTGAGCAAACTTTCCTTCAAGGGGCACCCACATGTCCATGAGTTCAGTAGATGTGTGTTTTACAAAATTGATCTCAGCATGCCCAAGTGAGGGGGTTTGGTCAAAGGGACAATCAAAATCAAAAACTTCCACATCTAAAACTGATGGCGGTTCTTCCATAGCATCAAACTCAAGTATCTCTGCATGATTTTATAAAGATCAGTCATGCAGTAAAATTTGGAGGAACACATGTCAATGGAAAAATAATTCAAAAACAATAGAACAAATCCAGCATTTAATGGCCTCACCATTCCATTGAGGCTTGCAAGGTTGGAGCTGGACAGAGCTTGTTCTTGTTTTACCATTGCAGGTGAAAACCACATAGGGAATGCAAAACTCTGTTGATTCCAAGGATGCTAAGTTGATCCCTTCAATTAAAGCTATGGTAAGAACCCAACCGTCACCTTGGGATTTAACTCCATGATCACTTCCTGTATAAATCGAAGTGAAAAATAAGTGAATCCCAGGTCAAAGTTGGAAAAGTGGCACCGAGTGTGAAAGTGCTTTAGATTCCAGTTGGTTAATAAGATATGAGCTAGGTAGCATAATTTGTTACCTCTCTGAAACCTAGCTTGTATGAAGCGTGAGATCATGTTATAAACTCGCTCCAACTGAATGAATAAGAATCCACAAGTAATAAGCTCCTCAATGCTGTCGGGCAAATCAATTCCGTTAAATTCCAAGCCTTGCATTTTCCTGGGCTCAGAAAGTAGAATATGCACTAGAACATACAAAACCATAACAATGGTTGCAACAACAGTGAAATTCCAGAAGTATTCAGTTGTCAAATTCCAGTCTGATTGATGTTCTGTTTGCAAAGTTGCCAGCACATCATCCTTGTTGGATAAGTTCATGGAATCCAACGTTTTAAAATTCTGAGCAAGCAAGTTTGCAAACTGCTCAAAGCTCTCTTTCAGTCCCTGCCGAACTCCTCCTTCAATCATACCTCTCATCATTGTGTTTTGGAGAAAGTTGATGCCCCAAGACAAAACAAGATGGGAGGATTCTTCTCCTGAGGATAAAGCTGGTCCAGACATTATCTTGTAAAGCAATTCCACCTTGAATGTATTCCCATATGGAACTTCAGGTGTACTTACACTTACTAATACAGCAAATTCCCCTCCACCTGCTCTTATATAGGTTTGCTCCTCTGTAGCCTTAACAGCCTTGACTAACTTTGATGCAGCTTTTATGTAGGAAACATTTCGTGTCAGACATGATGTTTCTCCTGATTTCCAAATCCAACACCCCTCTTGCACATCTATTGTTCCCTGTAGTTCAGCTAATTCTTTTCTAAACTGTGAATCGGGAACAAAAAGAAATGCATTAAGATCATAGGGTGGTACTGCATATGTCTGATCTAGAAGAATGCCGCCCTGCAGGTTTTCAGGCATTTCTTGTCCATTGTTTCTTGATAGCATTGTATCAATTCCCTCTTCAAAACTAAAAGTAGAGGGATGTTCTTCCATGCAATCCTCATAATCAGATAATGTACTGGACGTCTCCATAGAATCACCGTTTCTTGGGGCTTCTTCATTCTTATTGAATAGCCTCTCTAGACGACTAGCAACTGCCTTCATCAAAATTTTCCCTTCTGCCATCTTTCGTCTTGGAGCTTTTGAGCCAACTATGTCCTGACTTGATATATGAGGACCTTCCAATTCTTTAGGCTCCTCAATTTTGACATTCGAATGCACATAATGGGGTTGCTTGGTCAAAGAATCATGGCCTTTTCCATGAAGAGAAATGGTTAGAAGAATTTTCCCTGCATGCAAGGGGCAAAATTATGACAAACCTAAAACAAACGTTCCCCAAGATGCCTAGAAAGCAAAAACCAAACGTTGATTGAATTGACAACAGAGCCGGTCATGACAACGACCACTCCATCAATCTAGCCTTCAAATGTTATGCCATTAACATACTGTCCCTCGAGTTAATTACAAATAAGTAATAACCAATATGCAAACTACAAATTTAAGGGCAAAAAACAGGATCCAAGCTTAGACAAAAGCCATAGTGCATTTTGTTACCTAAGATAATAAATTCACATTAGGAAAGAGGGTCACCTTTTTCCTATACCATAAGACAACAAAATTGGATCTCTTAAATCATGAGCAGAAAAGAAGAACGGAATTTCCAAGCGTTCTTCGCATACATGAAATCTACATAATTTGCTTCTCACTAATTGTATTTATCTACTTATTTTGTTTCAAATGTTATCATTCTATCAATGGACGCCCTTAATTGTTGATAAACTATTTTAGGAAAGTTTTGACATTACTTGTATTAGAAATATAAAAAATTATCAACACAATTAATTGTTTAATCATTTTCCAATAAAATGTTTTTAAAAATAGTTCTTAAACCAATGCATTTGGCATTTGTTAACATTTCCCATTGACTTATTGCACGATATTGAAACCAATTGCTTAAAACATAATAAAAGAAATAGTACTGAGAGAGGTACTAACCATAATCTTCATTAATAAATTTCCCAGCCTTAGGCCTTTCAAGCGGAAACCATGTAGGCAGCAAGGTATGATTTTCCTCAGCAGCAATGGACCAGACAGGAATTCGAACCCGACCCACCAAATCCCTTGAGCCATGGAGCACTCTAGGCTCATCATCATGGTGAAACAAAGACACAACAAGCTCTTCATCCATGTCATGGACTCTGAACACAAACTCTTCATTCCAAACTGGCATCATGGTGTTCCTCAAAATCCTAGTCTTGGACTTGTGCTTCTCAACCTGAAGCTTCACGTACGAGTCCTTCACACTCAAGTCCTTGGCCTCCAACACGTACACATATAGCCTCATGTCTATTAAAAAAAAAAAAAAAAAAACTTACACCTCTAATACTATTTGAAAAAAAGAAAACTGGGTTTGAAGGGGCTTAAAGTTAGAGACTTGGGGTGGTTGTTGTTGTTGTTGTTGTTGTTGTTGTTGATGTATTTGTACTTGTTTGAAGAGAGAGAGAGAGAATTGTTTGTGAAGCCATGAGGAGACGTGGATGAAGAAGTAAGAGGACACGAGGGAGGTAAGTAAGTACGAAAATATGGAAACCTGTATCTAAAGAGAGAGAGAGAGAAGTAGTGTTGGTTTGGTTTACATTTTCGGTAAAGGTTAAATGGGGCTTTGATCTGTTGATATTGCTACTTTTAAACAGTTATCCACTTTGTGTTCTTTGTTTGTATTAGTTTTATAGTGACGCTTTTTCATTCCCAAAGCTGAGTTTGAGAAGTTTTTGGAATCAGAAAAAGAGTGAGGGGAGATGGGGACACAGGAGTACACGCTCCACATGGGACCAGATTTGATTTGAAGAGGAATCGAAACTGCTTTTATCACACGCTCTGATTTCCTTCGTTTATCTAGCTTTCAAAGCCTAATTAACTTCTACCTTTTTCAGTAAAAAAAAAAAAAAAAGCCTAATTAACTGAACTAAGCAAGTTCTATTTAAAAACTCATTATTCGGGCGTGTAAAGTGTAGATCCTGTTTCTTATAATGGGCTGCACATGATTGGTCTGAAAAGTAGCATCAGGGACACCTAGAAGGTGAGTTTGATGGATTCGAAGAATAATTACCACATTATACCTTCATGAAAATTTTAAAGGTTCTCATAGATAAGGAGTGAAATAGTTTGACAAAAGATTAAGATGTAACTTCCTTCTTTATAGAATTTGGAATTGAACTAGTTTTTTTTTTTTTAAAAAAAAATTATAATTCGATAAAAAATGAGAATTTAAACCATAGTTACTCTAATACAAGAGAATACATTATGTAATTAAATTACAAGATTTTGATGAGTTGAATTAGTTTGAGCATCATTATGACTTATGAGAAGCTTTTAAAGAGTGAAGACCTATGGGAAGTAGCAAGCATTAGGAGAGATGAACTATGTCGCAAAAATCTATTTCTTTTTAATAACATATTAGCAAGAAATTGGACTATATTGAAGCACTCATAAAAGCCTTATTCATTCAAATTATTTGAAAGCAATCTCAATCCAAATAGTTGAGTAAAAAATGGAAGTTGTAAAATAAGACACATTATATGTGGCAAAGTTTGGGAAAAATGGGCTTTTGCCCTTATTTTTAAAATATGTAGTACACTGTCTCTTTTTTGATATTATTAAACACGGTGTCTCTGTTTTGAAACTCAATTTTTTTTAAAAAAAAATTTGAGTTACAGGTGTAACTCGATAGTATTAATGTTGAGTTTTATATATATTTTGACACTTATTTTTTTTTTTTTTGAAAATTTTAGTGAAACTTAACATTGCTAATGTTAAGTTTCACTTAAAAATATACATATAACTCAATTTTGAGGATATTGAGTTTTATACGTAACTCGAGTTTCAAAAACAGGGGTATTCTGCTTAATAGTTTCAAAACATAGACATTGTACTAGATATTTTAAAAAATGCTAAAATGCAAAACTCACACCCTAAATTTCACATTTTTTCATTTCAGTCCTTTAAGTTTGGGTTTTGTCATATACCTCTTGTGTGTGGGACCTTGTTCGTATACCTTTTGGACTCATGAATTTTTCACAATCTAATAGAGGGACCTTTTCAAATGTTTGTTTGTATCCATAAATGTTTATATATATATATATATATATATATATATATACCTTTTTAGCAATGTCTAGTGGACCTTATGAATTATGTTTATGATAGGAATACATAAAGTGTTTCGTGGAGGCCTTTTGTTCATTTACCTTGTGGACCTTATGATAGACATGCAAAAGTAGTGTTTCATAGATGGACCTTTTGGACCTTTTCAAGTGTTTGATGGGAGTCATGGAACAAAGTTTCTCTCCAAATTAGTTCGGAAAGATACTCTTCAAACTTTTCATATATCTATTTTTTGGGGTTGAATTTTAAAAATCTAACCATTGAATTTCATATTCCTTATGTTCTTAATATGCATATCAAATTTTGTTCAAATTGGATGTTATTTACTATTCAATCAATAAACTTATTTTTTATACATAATTTTAGATCACAAATACTTAAAATTTTAACTTTTGTTTGATGACATTACAATTGATTTTTGATATTTTTGAAATTTTGCAAGCATGAAAGATATAACAAGAACATGTAATTCAGCGATTAGAAAGCACTTAACACATCTCTATCACTTAACGTATATTAAGACAATATGACCATGGGTTTTATAAATTTTATTATATTTTAATGGAAAAATTAACGAATTCTCCGAGGGTATTGGTTTAGTAAATATTTTTTTAAAATTTTTTATGAGTAAAAAAAAAAAAGGCAAAATTTTGAAATTTTTTTATATTTCTTATGAAAATAGTATCAAAACTTTTCTAACTCGGTCAATTAATAAATACTCCAATGGCACTTGTTAACTGGATCTATATTCCAAAACTGCCTTGTCAATGTGTTAGTTTATCAAAGATCTATTAACTACTCACCTTAATTTTTCCTATGTAGGAGTTATTAATTTAACTAACGCGACAATTTAAATGTGAATATTCTTCTTTTTATTATTATTATTTTTATAAATATGATAAAATTGGAAAACTACAACAATTTAATTTATGATAATTGCTCTTTATCATTAAATCAGATTACATATAAATACTTATAGGATTTGATTAACGAGGGCCCCTAGAGTATTTGTTAATTAACAATTTTAGGAAAATGTTGGTACTATTTTCATGAAAAATATAAAAAGCTATCAAAAAAAAGGAAAAAATTTAACTACAAAATTGGTTGTAAGTTTATACTACAACCTTACTCAATATTAAATTACATCTTCTTCTTATATCCTTCATGCTTGCAAAATTTCTAGAAAATTAAAGATCAATGGTTATATTATCAATAAATTGTTTAACTTGTAAGTTTTGTAATTTAAAATTATGCATAAAATATAAACCTATAAATATATAGTAAATAATATTTGATTGACACAAAATTTGACATGTGTATTAAAAACATAGAGAATATGTAATTCAACGATTAGCTTTTCAAAATATGTAATAATGTATATTTTATTGAGTAAGGTTGTAACCTAAGGCTACAACCAATTTTGTAGCTAAACTTTGTCTTCAAAAAAATCAGTTACTTTTTTTTTCCCTCAAAAAGAGTTTTTAAAAATATTTTTTGCACGTTATTTTATTCATAGAAAGTTTTAGCAATTTTGCGTTTTGGCCTTTCTAATTCCTTATTCATTGGACTGAAACAAAATCACTTCTTGGCTCATTACAAGATACCTAACAATGGGATGATTTAGTTGATCAATGATATTGATACCATTTATGACCCAAACTTGGCTCCAGACCGGCCATATTTGTCTTGCATCGTGTATAAATTGTGTGTGTGTATATATATATATGTTTTGAATTTATCCATTGTACTTCATAAATTGATGTGAATAAAAATCTTCATAAGATTTAGTTGCCAATTAAAGTCCGTTTATTGTTCTTCATAGTCTATGCATGAACATTTTAATGGTATAGATCACCCATATATATTAATCTGGATCTCTTGCTGTATAACATGAAATATATATGCAATATGTTAGCATGTTTACTTTCTTATTGTGAAAATTTACATAGGATTTCACTTTAGAAGGGTAAAGTGATCCAATGTTGCTCCTCAAACAATCCATTTCTTCGCTACAGATGGCCTAATAAGTTTTGTTGTTGATCCACGATTAAAACGTTGCATCATTAATATCACCACTACACGAAATTGCAAGTTGATTGGAAATTTTACTTGTCACACTACCACTTGAAAATTTCAACATAGGACCACTTGCGCAATTTTACAATTTTTTTCCCAACACAATTATGCAAGAGTTATAAAGAGTATTAGAGTAACTGAGTAAGTAATAGGTTAGAGGATTCATGGCTCATGCTCATCAAAAAATTTATACAAACAAATATTGTTTGCATTTTTCCCATCTCATTCCTAGCTCCTTCTCTCAATCAGGCCTCAAGAGTCATTGGCACTATAAATCTTGATGAGAATTCCTATATAATCTCTAATAATCAATTTTTTTTAAGGTAAAGCAGTAATAATAGTGAAAAAAAAAAATCCATCACTTTTTTTTTTCCACTATTGTATTCTTTTGTTATTCATTAAGCTAATACATCATCAGGGCATTGCTTCTTCATCCTTTAATTCTTTTTAGTTTCTAGTGGTTTATTTATGGTTGGCAGTAACTACTTAAAAATATTTTCCTTTAGAGATTAAATTCTATAATGATGTGGTGTAAAACCTATGTTTTACCCCTCAATCTTAACATGCCACATCACCTTATCATATATTTAAAAATAAGCACAACCATACTTAATCAATTCTAATACCCATATATAAATTTAATCAACTTGAGAGTTCATAGAGATATTATTAGATGTGGTAGAATGTATTGAATTTTAAGTAAAATGCTGATGTATCAATATTTTATTGGAAGGTGTAAAACATGGGTTTTACACCCTATCCTTACCAAATTTAGACTCTTTTCTTTGCTATGGTTATTATTTTTATGATCAAATTGGCAATTAATTGATTGGAATATTTCTTCTCAAAAAACCAAAAAAAAATTGGAATAGCATTTAGATTAATTTTTGGGGAAAAAATGATTCATACTCTTAATTGTTAGTTTTTTTTTTTTTTTTTTTTTTTTTTTTTTTTTTTTGAGAAAATGGTTTTTGGAGAGTTAAATGGCCCAAAACAAATTTTCTAGTTGGGTTAAAATGTTGATCAACCCATTAAAACCAAATGTCTTCAACACTCATCTACCAAAGAGGTTAAATTTTTGGGCTATTTAGTTGCATGTGTTTGGGTCAATCAAATGGTTTGGATTCGAAGCTTAAGTCTAAAGGTCATAGGTTTCACTCGCTTCTCACACCTAAATTTTATGAATTTGTATTGTACTATTGTATGTCCACTAACCCAAATTTGGCATTTGGAAAGTACTTTGTTATACCACATAAGAAAAGGGAAAGATAGCTCAAATGGACAAGGCAAACTTATCCAAAAAAAAAAAAAAAATCCTTATTTGGTTTGTCAAAGAAAACAATAATGGAAACCTAGTTCTAGATCATACAAAAAAGCAATTAGATCTAAATCATAGTCCATGTTGATTGGTGATTATGAAAATAACTTAGAACCATTTTTTTTAAAAATGATGAAAAAAAGTGACCTATCCATGTCGATTTGGGGCTTCTATAAAAATCCATACAAATCCACATTTAAAAAATGATGAAAATAAGTGACCTATCCATGTCGATTTGGGGCTTCTATAAAAATCCATACAAATTCACATCTCTAGTTTGTTAGCTCAAAGTGAAGATTTAGCTTTGAGGCCCAAAACAATTTCCTCTATGAAAACTTCACAAACATGCCAGCAGAAAGAAAAAGGCCCAGATCCACACTATCATTCAAGACCTCAACAAGTTTTTGAGGAAAAAAAAAAACAGAGGATTAAAAAAGCCCACAGATCCACACAACATATATTTTCAAGACCAATTAAAGAGGATTAAAAAGTACAACAGTTCAAATTTTCATGACCCATTAAAAGAGGATTAAAAAGTACAACAGATCCACACAACATATATTCTGCAAAATGGGAAAAAAATAGTACGTAAGTAAATTGCAAACCCTACACTACAGGAAAATTCAATTCAAGCAACGTAATTCAAACAAACCTACGAAAACAGAGCATGGATCATAGTATATTGGAGACTCAGACAGCGTTGAAGTTCAGAGCTATAAGTTCGATATTGTCATGGTTGCTGCTGTTAGTAATGCCATCGGTGCTAGCAACGTTGCCTTCAGGAAGAGTTTGGATAGCATTTCCAGTGTTGTTAGTTGTAAGCTTGCGAAATGCAAGAATGAGTGTGATGATGAGGACGAGCAGGCTAAGGATTTCTGCCGCAAGCTTAACGATTGAAAACAACGAGGTTTGTTCCCTGCATCAACAAGAGGAAATTAATTCTATGAATTACTGGAACCGACGAAAATAAAATTACAAAATAAATTGCTAATAAAAGAATATGTAGCTATTGTCACCTGTTTGGAGGAGGAGACAAAGAGGACGATAGGATTGAAGGAAGAGGGACCAGAGAATATGGAAAGAGTTTTGCCATGTTTTGGATTGAAGAGAGCAATTTTAAGTCTTATATATCGTAATATATATAGCTCTCTGTGAGTGATGCGTATATAGAAACTCATAAAGGTCCTCTCTCATACAACTCCTCTCCCATAGTTGCTCTATAGAAACTCATACAACTCCTCTCTCATAGTTGCTCATAGTCATAGTTTTTATAGAGGGTCCTTTCTCATAGTTGCTCATAGTCCTTTCTCATAGTTGTCCTTTCTCATAGTTTTTGGTACCCGCCCTTTCATACGACTCCTCTCTCATAGTCCTTTCTCATAGTTTTTGGTACCCGCCCTCTCTCATAGTTGCTCATAGTCATAGTTTTTTATGCCTGTAGGACGTTTTTGCCCTCATAGTTTTGTTTGAATATACCGCTTGTTTGTTTCAAGAATGACGCGTTTTTAGAAAACGAGTCATTTTTCAATAAGTATTTTTTATAAAACTATCTCATTTTCTAATGTTTGGTAGCAACTTTAAATGAGTTGAAAAACAACTTCCTAACTTCCCTTATTTAATTTGCTATGAGATATAGTTGTTTTCCAAAAAAATTTAATGGAAAACAATTTCTAAAAATAAGTCATACTTTTTATGTTGACCAAAGATAGTTTTCCTTTTACTCATCTTTTTTTATGCTACCAAACACTAAAAAACATGAAAAACTATCTTTACACAAGGTTTTCCATTGAAACAAACGGAGCGTACGTAACATTTTTGTTTGTGGGGCAGGCAGTTTTGTGAATATTTTGACTTTCTTATATTTCGGAATTACCTTTGTCAATGAGTCAGTGCTACAAAGATATATTAACCATTCATATGTGTTATTACTATCCCATGTGAGACTTAATCATTTAACTAATTAACTAGGTAACTTAAACATAAATTTAAAAATTAGAATATTTATTTATGATATTTCTCTTTATCATTAAATCAAGATAATATATGAATATTTATATGTGTACTTTTTTGTATACTCATATAGTATCATACTAGTATCTATTTCAAAATATGCAAAACATTTTACATCAATTCAAGACTGTGCTTTGTTCCTGCAAAGCAATATCAATATTTGTCAACCATTTAGCTAAAATATAAATGATTATAATTGATCTATTTCTCAAAATTATACTTGATGTGCTTTAAGAGATTTAATGTACAACAAATTCTAAGAATTCATAGTAGATTAAAGAAATATATAACCACTACAAATAGTATATAACTCAATTAATACTACATTAAAATTATTAATTTTTATCATCTTTCTCTAAAAACATATACATAAAACAAACTAGATTTATTCTCTAAAAGTTTGGTGTATACTTATCGTTGCATTTGGTGCAACATTTTTTATTTAACACAAATTTTGTTGTTACATAATAAATTTTTTGAAATGCTTTAACACATGCCAAAAGTCTTTAACTCACCCATCCCCCAATTATTGAATCATAAAAATAAATAAAATTGACACAATAATTCTAACACATGTACACATATATATATACAAAAATATAATTACACACACAATTTTAATTTTTATATAGAGATAATCCAGAATTCAGGCAGATACCTTGGGTTAGGTTTATGACAACCCTTTGGGAAGCATGTTATCTTTCCTATGAGTTAAACCTTTGATACAATTCCTTAGGTGTGTTGTACATTATGTTTCTCATTTAAATTCAAACAACTGATTACATTAAATGTAATTGTTTAAGGGAAAATAACATAATTTGTATTGTATTGGTCAATGCAATAATGTATTTGATTTTAATTAAGAAACCTAAAGTAAAACAAATAAAAAATAGTACATAAGTTTGTCATTATATATAAACAGATTCTAAAAAAAAGAAAAGCACCAAATTAAATAAATATATAGTTCTACTTACTAGTAAAAATACATAATTAAATCAATATTGCATTATAATGATTAATTTTAATCCTTTTCTAAAATTAGCCTTGTTGGCTTATGTGAAAAGATGTCAGTGAAGTCAAGCCCATCCTATTGAGTGTAACCCTTGGCCACAAGTCTTACCTTATATCTTTCTACAAACTCAATAGACTTATACTTTTTCTTATAGACCCACTTACAACTAATTGTTTGTTTCCTAGAAGCTAAAGTTCGGTGCCTTACTTATACAGTTAAACTTATGGCATGTTGTTTTATTCATTGAAAATTTTAGTAATACGTTGTGTTTTGATCTTTCGTATACCTTATGCTTTATCAAGTTGCAAGGTGATTGGAAATTTAATGTGCCACACTGCCATCTGAAAATTTCAATGTATGACCACTTGTAAAATTATACAAAGAGTTAAAAAGAGTAAGTAATTGTTGAAGCCATTGAAGCTTTTGCTGCTAATGAAGTAGTTCAATTTGCCAAGGATCTTAGCATTCACAAGCTTGAAATTAAAGGGGACTCATTGTTGGTCATCTCGGCCTTGAGAGACAAATGAGACTTTCCTATGTTTTGCATGGACATTTTATGGAAGAGACAAAAATCTTGTCAAAATCTTTACAATGGTTTAATTTTAAGCATGTTAAAAGGGAGGGCAACTATTTAGCCCATGCCCTTGCTAGAAGAAAGGTACATAACCTTCTCTTTGGTGTTGGTCACTACCCTGTGGCCAATTTGGATCCAAAATAATAGAGTAGTGTTTGAAGGAATTGTTGCTAATGCTTTATCCATTTTGCATCTAATTTTAAATATACAATGCAAGTACAAATAAGTTGTGTCGGTAGGAAAGAATAGCGAGAGGCCTCACCGAGAAAGCACAGAGAGACCCATTTCTTGCTATGCGTTAACTGTGAGAAGCGAGAAGCATTTCCCACCCTAATCAATTAGTTTAATTTGTTACAAATTCTATTTAAAAGAAATGCAAAGTCATCTTGACTTGTCTCCAAATGACACACACGTACAAATTGAGGAATCAAATGCAACTGCCTACCTAAACAATCAATCGTTGAATTACATTTGGACATTTGACACTTGCTCTCCAATCTTTATCATCTTAAATACAAGTAGTATTTTGTATCAAAAAAAAAAAAAATAGAAGTAGTATTTCGAAATATTTTACAAAAGTAATCTCCTATTACTAGCTCTTTTTACTTCAAGGGCTACGTTTTGAAGATTCTGGTGTAAAATACAATTAGAATCGCATGACAGAGGACATAGTTATCTAATTCCAACTTGTCTCGACTAAATTTAATCCTCTCAAAACATCCGAGCCAAATGTCATGGAATAGTTAAATTAGTGAGTATACAGAGTTTCTGTTGGAATCAAATAAAGCAGATGAGATTCAGGAGAATGAACATGTAACACACCAAGAGTAAACAAAAATCAAATAACTTAACTTAGAGGTAAGAAAAAGAAAACACCCATGGCCCATTTGGCCAATTAACAAAAATGATATTAACTCTCACACCCTATAAAGATTGCCAAACTACAAAGCAATATTTGATGCCCAAATTGACAAACAAAGAAGGTAGAAGGTATAGATAAGATCAACATATCCACAGTACCACAAGGCCAATTAGATCTAAAACAAAAAAACAAAAAAAAAAAAAAAAAAAAAAAAAAAAAAAAAAACCAAGTATAAGTAAAAACAGAATTTATGCCAACAATATGAAACTAGCAAGCAATTAAAATGAAGAATGCACATATAGAATTTTTCTTCTATAATTGTAATTTGACAATAATTATATAGCTCAAGGTCAGTGTTATGATTGTGAATAGAAATTTATGAAGAAAACCTAAATCTATAGTAATCCCCTCACCATAAATCCAAAAATTCGAGCCACCTCAAAATGAACTGTCCCACTACCATCAAACCACACTAGTGCATTTGATGTTCACTTGCATCACATATTAATTGAACGACAACACTTAAACTTAGCTTCTTAAATACTTATAGAATTCTTAAAATCCTATTTATTTATTTCAAAATAAGTGAATTGAAATTTACAATACTACTTTTGTATTTTTATTTTTTGGTGAAATACTAAATTTGGTGATAGTTAATTTTTATTTAAATGTTGTTAATGTAGTAAAATTCAATCCTTTTATTTCAAAATTGATGGATAGGATTTAGGAAATCGATGATAGAATTATCTTAAAAACTCTCAAAGATCTTAATCCACTAAGTTCATCTAGTGGTTATAAGTACTATATTAATTTCCTATCAGAAGTAGCTCCAGCTCCTTAAATACTCTTGGAGCAGTACATTGTAAAAATTACAATAAACTTGTAATCACAATGCGCCAAATATATATATATATATATATATATATATATATATATATAACCTGTCCGGGCTAAATCTAATTCTCTCAATTCTCAAACAAAAAAGTCAAATATCATTCATTAACTAAATCAGTGACTAAAATTTCCTCCTAAAATAAAATAAAGTATACAAGAATGAGAATGATAATGTAGTAATAATAATATTAAAAGCACTCATAAATCATTCCATAACCCAAATATATTAAGAGAGGTGTCAGTCCAAAATCAAAACAGACCAAATCCGAAAAGTCCATGAGCAAAATGCAAGAGTCATGTGTGCACCTTTTTTATTCTAAGTTCAGCTATGGGCCTCATAAGTTGTAAGCCTCACAGCTTGGAACAAAACAGATAAAACCAACAAAAAGAAGAAGAAAAGAAAAGAAAAGAAATCAGTCATTTTGCAATTAGTTGAGCAATTTGTCTCGCTCACACACTACAAGAAAACTGGACTATTGCGGCGGGCCAAAAGCGCCGCTAAAGCCAAAAAAAGCGCCGCACAAGGTACATATGACCTATAGCAGCGGGTGCTATTGCGGCGGGCCGTCCGCTTGATCTTTGCGATCTTGCCGTTATAGGTTAATTGCGGCGGTCGCTAAAAGCGCCGAAATATATCTGTCATTTAGCGGCGCTTTTTGGTCTATTGCGGCGGGCTAAAAACCGCCGCCATATGAGGTTGCCATTTCGATCAAATGGCCTTTAGTGGCAGGATAAGCCCGCTGCTATAGGTTGTCACCTATAGCGGCGGTAAATAAGCGCCGCTATAGGGCTCCATGGAGAACGTACCCTATGTACCTTTTAGCGGCGGTTTTGCCCGCCGCTATATGTTTGAAGCTTTAGCAACGGGCGATAAACGCCACTATAGGTCTTCAATTATTTCATAATCTTAGTCCTTTAGCGGCGGTTTTTGCCCGCTGCTATAGGTTTTTTTTTTTTTTTTTTTTTTTTTTTTTTTTTTTTTTTTTTTTATAATTCCTCCCGGGTTCTAAAACCACATTTCTATTACAAATAACCTGTAATAATTTTCACTCCACTAAAACATTACCACAAATGTCTCCAAACTAACATTATATTAACATAAAAACATATTATCAAATACATAACATTTTTTACGTAACCATCATCATAAGATTAACAAAAGAAAGATGTGATCTTTTGAATAAAACCACCACTTAAATTAAGCTAATACATTAATCAAAGTTTCAAAGTGTTTAAAAATATCCCCCAACACTTGCAAAAAAATATCCTCCATTCTAGTACCATATTTTAATTTGATACTACCTACACAATATATCTAAGCCCACTACATCATTATAAAAACATAATCATGCCTTTCGAACGAAAAAGAAAAGTTATCATGAAAAGCTACTTTCATGTCAAGCACAGGATTTGTACATCTTAACTTCAAGAAAGATATATAATAAAAACCCCTTTAGGCATTCAAAAACAATTACTAACCATCAAGACTTCCCAAAGGAGGTACACCATGTCCACCAACACCCATGCCAAGTATAATTGTAATAACAGGATTAATGAATGCATGCTGACTCCTTCGTATCTTCATAAAAGAAATAAAAATAAAAAACTCATAGCTCAGCATTACATATCATTCAACAAGGTGGTCAAGTGTGTGAAGAGCGAGAGAGCACATACCTCATCTATATCTTCAAACGATACAACCACGTATTAAATTTATAAGGAAATCAATGAATAATTTAAAATTCTAATAATAACAATTAAAATCCTAAAATTACCTTCAACAAAATGTTCCATGGAAAGGTTTTTTTTTTATTTTTTTTTATTTTTTAAATCACTCTAATTATGTGTATCCATGAATTTATGGAAAAACTTACAATTTACACACAGACTTTGTCACAGAATTAGCCAACACTACAAATGTTATATTTACCCGCTTAAGAGAGAAAAAAAGGTACTAGGAAAGGAGTGCAAGAAAGATGGGCTTGATAGCTATGTTGTCCAAAAACCTCATAGGAGGACACTACAAATTTATGACCAACAATACCAAAGATGTAGACACAACTAACCAGAAATTCCAGCATATGCTTTCCGCAAAAATTTAGGAAAAATTACAATTTATTATTTACTCTGCGTCCCTCACTTTTAAATATTAACTGGTTTGGATTAAAACTATATATTTTGGTGAATCAATCAATTATCTACTTTAAATCATGTTACACAAAATCTTTCTTCATTCTTTCCTTCAAACCTTGCTTCCAAAATGTATTAATGAATCCACTCCACAAGAACACCATGATAATTGAGGATAATAATGGGAAAAAGGTTGTTCACAACTAGGATGTCAATTAGAGGATGTTAATGTGATATCACTTGAGGGTTCATCAAAACGTACCAATTTAATCCAAATTGTAAGGAGGTTTTGCTTTGTTTATCTAAAAGTAAAGTGTAATAGACCTAACCTCAGGGAGATGAATTTCAATTTGCACAAATTTTTAACTTCTCATGCTATCAAACATGAAACATTTAAAGGAAGTATACAGCACTAATTACAAAAATAATAATAGCTTTTTCTTTTCAAAAAACTAGTATTATAAACAAAAGAGCCTAACAAATATGAAATTAAAAACATGATAATTGAGAAACTCCCACTCACATAGCTAAGCGAATCTTTGAAACGACAAAGAACATGAATCCCATAAGTGTTATCTGACAAAATATAAAGATTTTGTCGGTGAATAGGCATGAGTATATTACATCAAAGCAAAAGTTACAAATGAATGCAACGATACAAAGAAGGAGCCAAGATTACAATACCATGTTTGGGTGATAAAAGATCCCGAATGCAACACCAAAAATCAAAGAAAAAGATAAAAGTCAGCATATCTCAATAAAATAAAATACTAAAACTTGCCTGGAGAAAAATCATTAACAAATCGTACATAGTCGGTGATAGAAGTTCCTAATAAGGTGAAACTTTAAAATATTAAAGCCATAAATAAATCACACACACAAAGGCAGGCATAAATAAATCTAAGGAAGCTCCCACCACCCACCAACCCAATAAAGTTTCAAAATTGAACATACCCAACTGACCCCTTTCAACCACAAAACAAATATAACAATATCAATACATGACAAGATCAAAACAATAAAAAAAGATCCAAAAGACAAAACCCACATCACATATGAAGTCACAAACACCAAAAATCAAATCTTTACCCAGAACCCAATTCAAAAAAACCAAAAACAATAACTTTTCACAATAAGAATCAAAACCCATGTTTTATATAATGAATAGAATTGAACCAAAAAAATCCAGATCCAAAAAACAAAGATTTGGGATTAAAGGTACAACCTTGACAGAGAAAGTAGAAGGAGCACCACCGTGAGGCCGAAGGAGTGGGAGATCGGAGGTAAAAGAACCAAAAGTAGGGACAGAATTGGTAGAAGAAGTATCAAAGCGTGGACCAAGGAATCTGCTACCGCGACCACCACCACGTCTTAAGCTCAAGACCGTCGATCACCGATGAAGCTCAACGGCGACGCCTCGGCGTCGCGATCGGCGAGCCGAGTGTCGTGTTTACGACGCTGAAGCGTCGCCGTTGAGCTTCAGCTCGCCGATGAAGCTGAATGGCGACGCTTTAGCGTCGCGATCGGCGAGCTGAGCTTTAGCTCGCTGATGAAGCTTAACGGCGAGTGGCGTGTTTGTTGAGCTTCAAGCTGAACGGCGACGCTTCAGCGTCGTGATCGGCGAGTTGAGCCCGCGATTGCGACGCTGAAGCGTCGCCGCCAATGAAGCTCAACGGCGACGCTTCAGCGTTGCGATCGGCGAGCCGAGGGTCGCCGTTGAAGATTAACGGCGACGCTTCAGCGTCGCGATCGGCGAGCCGAGTGTCGCGATCGTGGACGCTTGACTTGTCGATGGCAACGCTGAAGTGTCGCCGTTGGGCTTCATCGGTGACGGTTGGCTCAACGGATTTGCTTTGGGTTTTTTGGTTAAGCTTGGTTTTTTTTTTTTTTGACTGAAATGCTTGGTTTGAAATGATTTAAGGTAGCTGGGTATTGTATTGATATGCATAACACGCGTGTTAACCACTAAGGCAACATACGTTTGATTTGCCCATTATTATTATCTATATATAATATAAAACTAAAAATTTTTTACTTTCCTTAAAATTAGGATTAAAAAAATAATAATATTTTTTTTTAATTAGATCTCACATTATAATTTTTTAATCTATATAAAAAAAAAAAGACTCACTTTAAGTTTCAATACAAAGAAAAATAAAAAAGGAAGACTCACGTAAAAAAAAAAAAGTTACACCAACCAATAATTTATTGCTGATTTCATATTTTGAAAATCCAACCGTTGGATCACATTTTCTATATGTTATTAACGTGCATGTCAATTTTTATGCCAATCGGGTGTAATTTACCATTTGATTTTTACACTCATTTTTTATGCGTTATTTTAAACTACAAAAACTTGAATTTAAACAATTGATTGATAACATGGTTATTAATCTTTAATCACCTTGAAATTTGGTAAGCAAGAAAAATATATGAAGATAATGTAATCTAACGGTAGATTTATCAAAATTCACATCGAATTAAAAAATATAGCGTTGGATTCAAGTTACACTTGATGTAACTCTAAAAAATGTCACACAAACTAATAACTTATTGTTGAATTCATATTTTCAAAATCCAACCGTTGGATCACATTTTCTATATGTTCTTAACGTGCATGTCAATTTTCATGCCAATCAGATGTAATTTACCCTTTGATCTTTAAACTCATCTTTTATGCGTTATTTTAAATTACGAAAACTTGAATTTAAACAATTGATTGATGACATAGCTATTAATTTTTGATCAACTTGAAATTTTGTAAGCATGAAAAATATATGAAGATAATGTAATCTAACGGTAGATTTGTCAAAATTCACATCGAATTAAGAAATATAAGATTGGGTTCAAGTTACACTTGATGTAACTATAAAAAATGTCACACAAACTAATAACTTATCGTTGAATTCATATTTTGAAAATCCAACCACTGGATCACATTTTCTATATGTTTTTAACATGCATGCCAATTTTCTTGCCAATCGGATGTAATTTACCCTTTGATCTTTAAACCAATCTTTTATGCGTTATTTTAAACTACGAAAACTTGAATTTAAACAATTGATTGATGGCATAGCTATTAATCTTTGATCACCTTGAAATTTTGTAAGCATGAAAAATATATGAAGATAATGTAATCTAACGGTAGATTTGTCAAAATTCACATCGAATTAAGAAATATAAGATTGGGTTCAAGTTACACTTGATGTAACTCTAAAAAATGTCACACAATCTAATAACATATTGTTGAATTTATATTTTGAAAATCCAACCGTTGGATCACATTTTCTATATGTTCTTAACGTGCATGCCAATTTTCATGCCAATTGGATGTAATTTACCCTTTGATCTTTAAACTAATCTTTTATGCGTTATTTTAAACTATGAAAACTTGAATTTAAACAATTGATTGATGGCATAGCTATTAATCTTTGATCACCTTGAAATTTTGTAAGCATGAAAAATATATGAAGATAATATAATCTAACGGTATATTTGTCAAAATTCACATTGAATTAAGAAATATAAGATTGGGTTCAAGTTACACTTGATGTAACTCTAAAAAATGTCACACTTGATGTAACTCTAAAAAATGTCACACAAACTAATAACTTATTGTTGAATACATATTTTGAAAATCCAACCGTTGGATCACATTTTCTATATGTTCTTAACGTGCATGCCAATTTTCATGCGAATCAGATGTAATTTACCCTTTGATCTTTAAACTCATCTTTTATGCGTTATTTTAAACTACGAAAACTTGAATTAAAACAATTGATTGATGACATAGCTATTAATCTTTGATCACCTTGAAATTTTGTAAGCAAGAAAAATATATGAAGATAATGTAATCTAACGGTAGACTTGTCAAAATTCACATCGAATTAAGAAATATAAGATTGGGTTCAAGTTACACTTGATATAACTCTAAAAAATGTCACACAAACTAATAACTTATTGTTGAATTCATATTTTGAAAATCCAACCGTTGGATCATATTTTCTATATGTTATTAACGTACATGCCAATTTTCATGCCAATCGGATGTAATTTATCCTTTGATCTTTAAACTCATCTTTTATGCGTTATTTTAAATTACGAAAACTTGAATTAAAACAATTGATTGATGACACAGCTATTAATCTTTGATCACCTTGAAATTTTTTAAGCATGAAAAATATATGAAGATAATGTAATCTAACGGTAGACTTGTCAAAATTCACATCGAATTAAGAAATATAAGATTGGGTTCAAGTTACACTTGATATAACTCTAAAAAATGTTACACAAACTAATAACTTATTGTTGAATTCATATTTTAAAAATCCAACCGTTGGATCACATTTTCTATATGTTCTTAACGTGCATGCCAATTTTCATGCCAATTGGATGTAATTTAACTTTTGATCTTTAAACTAATCTTTTATGCGTTATTTTAAACTACGAAAACTTGATTTTAAACAATTGATTGATGGCATAGCTATTAATCTTTGATCACCTTGAAATTTTGTAATCATGAAAAATATATGAAGATAATGTAATCTAACGGTAGATTTGTCAAAATTCACATCGAATTAAGAAATATAAGATTGGGTTCAAGTTACACTTGATGTAACTCTAAAAATTGTCACACAAACTAATAACTTATTGTTGAATTCATATTTTGAAAATCCAACCGTTGGATCATATTTTCTATATGTTATTAACGTGCATGCCAATTTTCTTGCCAATCGGATGTAATTTACCCTATGATTTTTAAACTAATCTTTTATGCGTTATTTTAAACTATGAAAACTTGAATTTAAACAATTGATTGATGGCATAGCTTTTAATCTTTGATCACCTTGAAATTTTGTAAGCATGAAAAATATATGAAGATAATGTAATCTAACGGTAGATTTGTCAAAATTCACATTGAATTAAGAAATATAAGATTGGGTTCAAGTTACACTTGATGTAACTCTAAAAAATGTCACACAAACTAATAACTTATTGTTGAATTCATATTTTTAAAATCCAACCGTTGGATCACATTTTCTATATGTTCTTAACGTGCATGCCAATTTTCATGCGAATTGGATGTAATTTACCCTTTGATCTTTAAACTCATCTTTTATGCGTTATTTTAAACTACGAAAACTTGAATTAAAACAATTGATTGATGACATCGCTATTAATCTTTGATCACCCTGAAATTTTGTAAGCATGAAAAATATATGAAGATAAATTAATCTAACGGTAGACTTGTCAAAATTCACATCGAATTAAGAAATATAAGATTGGGTTCAAGTTACACTTGATATAACTCTAAAAAATGTCACACAAACTAATAACTTATCGTTGAATTTAAATTTTGAAAATCCAACCGTTGGATCACATTTTCTATATGTTATTAACGTGCATGCCAATTTTCATGCCAATCGGATGTAATTTATCCTTTGATCTTTAAACTCATCTTTTATGCGTTATTTTAAATTACGAAAACTTGAATTAAAACAATTGATTGATGACACAGCTATTAATCTTTGATCACCTTGAAATTTTGTAAGCATGAAAAATATATGAAGATAATGTAATCTAACGGTAGATTTACCAAAATTCACTTCAAATTAAGAAATATAAGATTGGGTTCAAGTTACACTTGATGTAACTCTAAAAAATGTCACACAAACTAATAACTTATTGTTGAATTCATATTTTAAAAATCTAACCGTTGAATCACATTTTCTATATGTTCTTAACGTGCATGCCAATTTTCATGCCAATCGGATGTAATTTACCCTTTGATCTTTAAACTAATCTTTTATGCGTTATTTTAAACTACGAAAACTTGATTTTAAACAATTGATTGATGGCATAGCTATTAATCTTTGATCACCTTGAAATTTTGTAAGCATGAAAAATATATGCAGATAATGTAATTTAACGGTAGATTTGTCAAAATTCACATCGAATTAAGAAATATAAGATTGGGTTCAAGTTACACTTGATGTAACTCTAAAAAATGTCACACAAACTAATAACTTATTGTTGAATTCATATTTTGAAAATCCAACCGTTGGATCACATTTTCTATATGTTCTTAACGTGCATGCCAATTTTCTTGCCAATCGGATGTAATTTACCCTTTGATCTTCAAACTCATCTTTTATGCGTTATTTTAAACTACGAAAACTTGAATTAAAACAATTGATTGATGGCATAGCTATTAATTTTTGATCACCTTGAAATTTTGTAAACATGAAAAATATATGAAGATAATGTAATCTAACGGTAGATTTGTCAAAATTCACATTGAATTAAGAAATATAAGATTGGGTTCAAGTTACACTTGATGTAACTCTAAAAAATGTTACACAAACCAATAACTTATTGTTGAATTCAAATTTTGAAAATCCAATCGTTGGATCACATTTTCTATATGTTCTTAATATACATGTCAATTTTCATGTCAATCGGGTATAATTTATTATTTGATCTTTAAGTGGGAAGACGAAAAAATAGATTGAAATTTAAATGTCTATTGGCGGTCCAACCCGCCGCAAAAAGGAGTACATATTGCGGCGGGTCATTGGCCTACCGCTATATCTAGGCTTAATGCCGCTAAAACAAGTTTATTGCGGCGGGTCATTGGCCCGCCGCTATAGTACGCCGCAAAATATTTGAGCTATTGCGGCGGGTTGATAACTCGCCGCTATATGTACGCTGAATGCCACTAAAAAAGGTTTATTGCGGCGGGTCATTGGCCCGCCGCTATAGTACGCCGCAAAATACTAGAGCTGTTGCAGTTGTCATATAGAACGCCGCAATAGATCTCATCTATAGCGGCGGGCCAAAAATGCGCCGCAATAGGCGACCTATAGCGGCAGTTTTTGCACCATTTGCAATAGGCCCACCGTAATGACTTAGTTTTCTTGTAGTGACATTTATAGTCTTTCTTTAAAAAATAAATAATTAAAAAAATTGTATGGAAAGCCTGTTAAAAAGTTTATTCAAATCATAATGAATGAAGCACATCTTTGAGCCAAGATTTGCTTGTTAATATTAGGAGTTTCTTCAATCCTCGGTCCGGCTTAAATATTAGTTATTTTTTTTGCATCTTGAGCCAGTAAAGGGGATCTTCCACCAGCCTATCCTCTTAATATTGTCTTATTGAGCATTAATTAGGCTTAACACTCAATTTGTAGTAGGAATACACCTAATTTGAGAGTTAATTCTTTCAAAAAAAAAAAAAAAAAAAAAACAGCTTTAATTTGGAAATAATGGATCCAAAAATATAAGGAATAATTGATTGAGCTCATTTATGAACTCTATGGAAACTTGAACCAATAGTCTTGCAACCTTTCAAATTATTATTAGAGTAATACTAAGACCACAACTTTTGCCACAATTTATTCATGTGACGAGTTGTAGGTGGTGGGTCTTTTACTCCATTACTCACAATTTGTCACATGAGTAAATTATGGCAAAAATTGTGGTCTTAATATTTTTCTTCTTTTTCTTCTTCTTCTTCTTCTTCTTATTATTATTATTATTATGAAGAAGTAAAAAGCTTCATCAAAAAATGAAAAAAGAAGTAAAAAGCAATTAAAATGCAGAATGAGATAGTGGAGTTGTTGGTATACAAGTCAAATAGAATATCTTGCAAAATAAGTACATTTAAAAACATGACCAAAAAGTAAAAGGAAAAACCCCCACAAGAAATTTAAGGCCAGAAGAAATCCTATTTAGACAATCAAAGAGAGGGATTTACTTTTTTTTTTTTTTTTTTTTTTTGGTAAAATATTGTTGAGGACTCTATTTTCACCCCACATGGCACTACTTCATTGGCAACCCACGCCACATCAACATATTACCGATTTTTTGGGTAAATCTCTTTAAAGTCCAAAATAAGCTCATATCTCATTCAATTACATGGATTGGGCTCACATGACCCACAAGATCCTTACTTCAAGAGGTGGATTCATGGTCCACATTTCCTCTTCATCAATTGGGATCATAACCCCATGACATCATCAACATCAACATATGGATCAGGCTCAAGCAATGAATCAAAGCTCACTATCCATATTACCTCTCTCATACTCATGGAAAGCAGCTTCTCCAACAAAAGCACATATTTACACAAAATGACAACAAAACCCAAGGTACATCATCTTATCTTCGGCTTATGATCCAAGCTCATGAGTCTCTTCGAGGAAACTTTAGGAGCCGTGGTTTGGAGGGCCAAGAGGTATGTTGAGTAAAGCTCCAGCGATTTAAAGTTGATAAAAGAAATATGTTGCTTGGCATGTCTTCTCCAACTCCCTGAACTCTAACGAGTCCGTGTGTAGCTAGTAACATATGGTAAGCATCTCTAATCACATAGCACTTAAGATGATAAAACTCCCCATTACTTGTTTTCTAAAACTTAATATTCATCATATGACAAATACTCAATATCTCCGGCCATCCGAATCTTTGACAAAATAACTATTCATTCAATCTCCAATTTGTTGCTATACGAATTTAGAAACCTAATTCTATTATTCTACATAAATCTCATTACTACTTTCAGCTAAAATCCAACTCAAACGCATGGCCTAATCTAATTGGCTATCTTTAATCTCCAAATATATAGAATATTCATGATATCTCTAATACCTAGCTGTCATCTATCACAATCGGACCAAATATTCCTCTACCAGTTGCTAGAGCAGAGCATTAAATGCTTTTCTTGCTCATCAAGATTAAATCACAACACAATGAGACCTTGATTAGATCTCTAAAGCTTCATTAACTATCGATCAATCATTCTATTACTTACTAAAAATGTATTATAATAGAATCTTGGACCAAAAATATAAACACCCAAAAAATGAAATATTTCTAGTAGAACACCAGCAGTGTGTTCAGCACTTGACACCTGACTAAAACTGATATCACTAGCCATTTAATGCTCAAATCCCAGCAGCCAGCTGCTATACCTAAGATAGCAAGATATCCTTAAAAGAGATCTTACCATTTTCAGTCAAACCCATGAAATAAACGTTGAATATTCTCTCCAAAGATCGATATCATCCGGTGACCTCATTTATCGCCCCAAGTAATAGTTGTCTTGTGTGATCGTGACAACTTTTTTCTCGACGATTGAGATAGTTTTTCGAAGAACATTTGTAATAGCTGACCTAGGAGCCTTGAAATTACAAATTTACCTTATTTGGCTAAAAATCAAAACCAACTAAAGAAACTATCCTTTTCTTGCTAAAATCATTTCCTTTTCTCGCTACTCTTTCCTCCAAAGAACTATTACCTAAAAACAGAAGAACGCCTTAAAGCTAAACATACCATTTTTGGCCAAACCTAGGATGGATTTTCTGAAGATTCATTGTGGATTGGGATAGATTTTGGTTAAGATTATTTGCTAAACACCCCCATAAACTCAGCTATAAATAGAGCCCTTCATTAGCACCTTAAGACACACCAAGTGTGAAAGTGCTTTAGATTCCAGTTGGTTAATAAGATATGAGCTAGGTAGCATAATTTGTTACCTCTCTGAAACCTAGCTTGTATGAAGCGTGAGATCATGTTATAAACTCGCTCGAATCGAATGAATAAGAATCCACAGGTAATAAGCTCCTCAATGCTTTGTCGGCAAATCAATTCCATTAAATTCCAAGCCTTGTATTTTCCTGGGCTCGAGAAAGTAGAATATGCATTAGAACATACAAAACCATAACAATGGTTGCAACAACAAGTGAAATTCGAAGTATTCAGTTGCCAAATTCGGTCGATTGATGTTCTGTTTGCAAAGTTGCCCGAAGACATCATCCTTGTTGGATAAGTTCATGGAATCCAACGTTTTAAAATTCCGAGCAAGCAAGTTTGCAAACAGCTCAAAGCTCTCTTTCAGTCCCGGCCGAACTCCTCCTTCAATCATACCTCTCATCATTGTGTTTTGGAGAAAGTTGATGCCCCAAGACACAATAAGATGGGAGGATTCTTCTCCGAGGATAAAGCTGGTCCGGACATTATCTTGTAAAGCAATTCCACCTTGAATGTATTCCCATATGGAACTTCAGGTGTACTTACACTTACTAGTACAAACAAATTCCCCTCCACCTGCTCTTATATAGGTTTGCTCCTCTGTAGCCTTAATGACCTTGACTAACTTTGATGCAGCTTTTATGTAGGAAACATTTCGTGTCGACATGATGTTTCTCCCGATTTCCAAATACAACACCCCTCTTGCACATCTATTGTTCCCTGTAGTTCAGCTAATTCTTTTCTAAAGCGTGAATCGGGAACAAAAAGAAATGCATTAAGATCATAGGGTGGTACTGCATATATCCGATCTAGAAGAATGTGCAAGGTTGAATTTATTCAACCATCTAATTGGCTTTATTCCGTGCCAAATTTGCTTGTAATTCAGCATTTAGTAACCCTGTATTTAGGTGGGTTTGTTGTAAGGGTAGTGAGTGAGATAGAGTGAAGATTGCTCAAGAGTGTGCAAGAAAACAGAGAGTCGCGGCTGGGACTCGCGGGTGGACTCGCGGCTTCAACCCGCTGAGAATCTGCACACGTGCCAAGCATCTTGGAAGATGAACAGTCATGCTAGCTGGAGCATTACAGGACAAAACAGGACAACTGGCCATACGGTTATCTCGCGACTGGAACTCGCGACTTAGTCAAGCCGCGAGGTCAAGCCGCGAGCCACCCCTGTTTTGTAAAACCCGACGTTTCACATTCCTCTCCCACTCCAATATAAATACCCCTTTTACCCACGATTGAGAGAGAGCTTCCAGAGAGAATTTTGAAAGAGAAACCCTAAAGAAAAACAAGATTGTTTCACACACAATCCCTACCTTAGAGTCTCTTCATATTCCTCAACTCTCTTCCTTTCCATTGTCAAATCCTTGAGAGGTATTTTACCAAACCTGGTTCTCACCATTATCATCACTTTGTGAGACAGTCGTTTGGAGTTCGGGAAGCGATTAGGAAGGAGCCAATCTACATTGGTTGATGCTATGGTATAGTAGCGGAATCCAGGAAAGCTAGAAAAGAAAAAGGTTCGGCGCAACCTCGTTGGAGCAAGAAGCTTGGAGGGCTTAGGTGCACTTTGGGTAGATTAGGCTTGGAGGGTCTATTTTTGTCCTTGTATCCCAACCTGTATTTTCTAGTGGATTGATTACCGCTTGGAGGGCGACGGAGAGGTTTTTCGCCGAGGTCTTCGGTTTCCTCTTCGATAACACATCGCGTGTTGTCTTTGTGTTTGCATCTTCCTTCCTCTATCTCTGCCTTTATATTATCTCTTTGTGATTTTATTATGTTATGGCTTAGATAGTTTTCTATTCTATTTCACATTATAGCATATGTTAAGTTTCCGCACACTTGTTGTTTAACATATTGCTTGTGTTGATTAAGTTAATTTTTGGGGTCTAAACGTTCAAAAGTGTTTTGTACACGTTTTTGAACTTTCAATTGGTATCGAGCGGGTACACTGTTATTGGTTTCAATACCATTGTGTGATCCTTGACTCCCTTTTGAGATGGATAGGTCTCAATCCCTTAATGCACCTCCATATTTTGATGGTAGTAATTATGCCTTTTGGAAGGTTCGCATGAGAGCCTTTTTATGTTCTATTGATGAATCTGTTTGGGATCTTTGTTGAGATTGGTTGGATCAAACCCGAGGCAGCCAAATCCATATGGGATAAGGCAGCACTTGTCTGCATCAAATGCTAACAAACAAAGCACTAAATGCTATTTTCTCGTGGTGTGTCTCCGGATGAATTTCACAGATTTCTCACATTACCATTGCCAAAGAAGCATGGGAAATTCTGGAAACAACTTATGAAGGCACGAAGAAAGTGAAAGATACCAAGTTACAAATGCTGACCACTCGGTTCGAGGAGCTCAAGATGAGTGAGGATGAGTCTTTCGACTCTTTCTATGGGAAGCTAAATGAGGTGGTTGTCAGTAAGTTTAACTTAGGGGAGAAAACGGAGGACTCAAAGATTGTAAGGAAGATCCTTCGATCATTGCCGGAAAGTTTTCGTGCAAAAGTGACAGCCAAGGCTTAGGGTTTGGGGTTTAGGGCATACTCGCTCTTGGAGAAGTCGGGTGAGTACACAAGGGTTGCCAAGGCTGCTGTGAGAAAAATGAAGAAGGCCGAGGAGGACTACAAAAATCTCCTAATCCGATATAGGGAGGCCAAATGTGAGATTGAAACTCGAATGGTGAATTGTCCGAAACTTACACAAAAGTGAGATTTCTTGAGAATGAGGTTGTGCAAGCGAATGCTAAGATAGAGAGGGTCGCCACCAAGAAGCTAGATGATGTTATATCATCTCAAAAGAGCTTCTCCGACAAATCCGGATTGGGGTATACCGGAGGAAGTAGTTCATCTGTAAATATCACTAAAGAAGTGAAGTTTGTGAAGGCAAAAGATCCAGTTGTAGATGAACTTACGGTGAGAAGCTCGAGGTGGAAGAGAAGAAGAATTTGGTGAACCAACGGATTTGAATCCCCGTAATCGGTCGTGGGCAGGTCTCGAATCTCGTGCCAAGTCACGTCCACGACCACAAAGAGGTCCTAGAGGAACTTATGTGTGCCATTATTGTGGAATTCAAGGGCATACTCGACCAAATTGTCAAAAGCGAGAGCAAAGAACAGTGCAACTCCTCAAAGGTCGGGAGGACCCGAAATGATAGGAGAACTTGGGCGGGTGATCAATCAAGAGAGCAAAATGGAGATCCCGGAATGATGAACGTGATGAAGATGATTGGTGCATTCACCAACTGCTTGGAAAGCTTCTCACGAAGGTTTGAAAGCCCTAACTCCCGTACCCAATCCTTTAAGGAAATCACCCCAAACGCAAGTGACGTGTGGGTGAAAAGGGGTACTCATGCATAAGCATTACAACATGTCCATGCATTAATACTTCCTATGCTTTGTGACTATGATTGTTTGGTTTGCTTGCTGGTTTTGATGTTGGTTGTTTGCTTATCTTCTTGTGTATATTCTTTTGTTATGTTGTTTGTTTTATCAATCTTTTTGTGTCTTGTGTCAAAAATCCAAAAATCACATAAAAAGTAGAAAATCAAAAAGCTTGATTGACTTTGTTGAGTTTTGTCTCAAAACTTGTTTTGCCTTGTACCTTTGTGCTAATGGTTTTGTGCATTTTCGAGCATTGCTTGTTTTCATGCACCTATATCTCTGTGAGAAAAATCTTGAAATCTATGTGATTGTTGTAAATAGATCTTCAAACTTGTCATGAATGATTAGTGAATAGTTATGTTGATCTTGAGACATGCATAGACTTGTGTCTATATCTCTTCCTACTCTTTATTTTTTTTGCTAAAAAGAGCTCACCAAATGTAAATCTCCAAATGAAAAAAGATATTGAGCTGCAAAAGCCTGTCGCACATTCTAATATTTGACTAGGAAAAAGGGTAAGCGACCTTATATTAAAAGTGAATATTCATTCAAAAAGGGCCAAAGGCCTGTTCTTCAAAGAGAATTGTTATATACCTCTCTCACAATGAGAGATGATTGCCTCAAAAGATCAAAGATTATGATTGAAAGTGGAGTCAAATGAAAAGCTCCAAGTTATGTTATCAAGTTATGTGGGAGGTCATATATACATATTTCTATAATTGAGATTGGTCACATGATCTAGTACTAATTGTGTATGCCTTGGTTGAATTGATCATTGAAGCTTCACATTAGACAAAGGACTATCTCATTGTTGGTATCCACACACAACACACAAGTTTATGTTCAATAAATGCTTTATTCATTTGTGTGATTGTACTTGATGAAATATGTTTTCACATGCTCAATCTTTGTTAATTAAAGCACCAAAAGATTTTTGAGTGTTTTAGGTGTTTTTGGAAAGTATTTTGGTTGAAAAATCTGAAAATTTCAAAAATACAGTTTTGCCTGTTTTGGCGGCTCGATCGCGGGTGTGTCAAGTTGCGAGCCTCAGTCGCATCTTCGCTGGTCATTTTTGGCGACTTGTTCGCGAGTAGAAGGTCCAGTCGCGAGTTCACTCGAGAGATTTTCGCGGCTCATTTCGCGACTCACTCGCGGGTAGACCTTCCAGTCGCGAAAAACACTTAGAAATTTTTTTAAAATTTTGTTCTTGTGTATTCTGGCGGCTTGAGTGGCGATCGTGTGGCGACTTGATCAAGTCGCGAAAATCGCGTGTTTGGCAGAAACAGGAGCAGTTTTTAAACATTTTCCAGTTTTCCCTCGAACTTTTGTAATTGTTCATCTTCTCTTTAAACTGTTTTCCTCCCAAACTCTTCGTGAATCCAGTTTTTCAAACCCCATTGGTGCTTCATTCCGTATTCAAATCATCAAGAAAAGGTATGGGTTTTACTTTCTCAATCTCATTTTCCTTTTCCCGCATATTTTCATTCTTGTTTGGTCCAGTATTGCATTCGGTGTACTTATCTCTTTGTGTAATGGGTATGGCGTGTAGTGCTTGATATTGTTCCCTTCTGTTTTCATGCTTGACAGTCACAATGTGTTTTTTTCATTATTCTGATTTTTACCTTTTACTGAATATGAGATTCTTTTTTGAAATGGGTTTGGTGTCTATTTGACTTACCCATTACATTTGCTTAAGTCTTGCTGAGGGTGTTTGGCATATGATTTCTTTTTTTTTGTGATAACATAATGAATGTTTCCTAACCATGTGCTCTGTGTGGTTAATGGGTTTCCTCATATTGAAATTACTTTTCCCTTTTCGTATTTCTGGTGAAGTGAATCATGTTATTTCTTTGTTGATGTTCAAATGTCAGATCTCGATTGCATATCATGGTCAAGTTATCTTGTCGCATTGACAGTGTTTGTCAGTTGAGTTGTCCATTTATGGTTTGGTGTAATATTACCATTTTGTTGCACTTGTTAGTTTGTGTTGTGGTATCATTTTGTTGGATGTTTTGGTTGGGTGTGTTCCATCTTGAGTTTGTATCTATATATTGAAATACTGTTTTTACCACGAACCTTGTTGACAAACATTTTGTGTGGTATTGTTGTTTGGTTCTTTGCTGTTGGCCTGTTTTCTTGCGGATGTCTCGTCGATCTTCCAGGGGTAAAGACATTGTTCTTTAACCAGCAACACCGGTTGCCAAAAGAACTCGTTTATCATCTCGGGCATCTCAAGATCCAAATGAGGATAGATTCAGACTTCCGCTTAACTCACATGTCTACTCAAATGTGTTTGACAAGTCAACTACTATAGTGGAACGGGTAGTAGAGTTCAACACTTTGGGGACCACTTTCATCCCTCGAATCTTTGAGAAACGAGATTGGGCAAACTTGTTCGGGAACTTTGATGATCCAATGGATGAGCTGGTCAAAGAATGCTTCTCCAATGCAAGCGATCTTGGACACGAACTCATTTTTCCGGGTCGGAGGAACGAGTTTATTGTTACCCTGCATTCCATCGCAGATCTTCTCGGCATCACCGGACCTCAGAATGTGAATATAACTCCTTACGATGAACGAAATCCAGAAGTTGGAGAAATTCTTCAAATCCTAGGCTACGATCATGAAGTCTCCGGTGCAGGTACATCCATCAAAGACCGCAAAGTTTGCTCGGAACCCGACCACACCGAAGTTGATCATGTTCACCAATCTCTACCCACTATCCAACACTACATTCATCAATCTTGGGAGAGCACTATTTCTTTGTGACCTCATTACACAGAGCCCCCATTGACATATGTGCTCACATCTACTACACTTTGAGGAAGGCTGCGTGTCGATCCGGCTCGAGGAGTTATTCCTTTTTGCAGCCTCGTCATGAAGCTCATTCTTCGTGCAGGCATTATTCCTCCTAGAGATGGAAAAATGTTGCCTCATCAACGTTCCATTTCCTTGTTCACTCTTCAAGCTAGCAGAAGTCACTCCTCTAAATCACCGAGAAGTGCTCACATCTCTCCGGTTCCTCCTTCCGCCCCTGTCTCAGAGACACCTGCACATACCACATCTACATCACGTCTTTGTTCTGAAGCTTCACCGGGTAGTACTCCGCAAGCACAGATCGCACCTCATACCGATCGAGTCAGCGGTGTACTTGAGCATATTCAGAAACGCGTTGATGAGCTAGTGACTCTTCTCTACTCCACAGACAACCGTGTTCAAATGCGTCTCGAGACTATGGAGAATCAGCTAGATGAGATTCAACGAAAGTTGGACGAGAGCCTTTAGCTATTCGTGCCAAAAAGGGGGAGAGCATACAGTAAGGGGGAGAAAAGTTCAAAGGGAAGTGTGCATAGTGATAGGGGGAGTACACACACACATACTTTTGTTATAACTTTGTTCTAGTCTTATCTTCTAAACTTATGATTTTAGGTTTATGCTTTGTTGGGTATTATTTAATGTTTCTATGGTTTGATACACTATGTTTTGGTGTATAGTTGTTTCTAACTCATTTCTTATACTCTTGGTTTAATCCTTAATATATTTTGATGATGTTATTCAGGAAATTCTGTGTTTGTACCCATTTGCTTTTGTAAGCTGTTAGGGTTATGTTTTTAAGCATTTTTGTAGGCTTTATGGTATGTACCTTGCTTATGCAGCCTTTATGCTTGTTGAAATCAGTACTTTGATCTAAATGTTCTGCATTTTGGTTTATTGTCTTGTCACTCTTGTGCCCTTGTAGGATTGTTCCTAGATGCATATGCCTTGTGTGCTATGCATTGGTTGAGTGTTGAGCATACAAGTGACTTGCCTTGTGCTTGTTAACTTGTATGTCATTGTGTTCATTCCAAGTGTGAATGAACACTGTGATCACTACCTTGAGGTGGTCACTTGGTTGATCAAGCCATGGTTTGTGTATTACTCCATCTTTGCTTGATCACTTTCAGCCGGTTTCATATGCATTTATAATTTTCTGCCTACAATAATCATAGTGTATTGTTGTGTTTTAGGAGTATATTGTTCATATGATTCAAGTGCTTCATGACTTCTAGAGTTAGGTGTGAGTGAGTTTTGTTCAACTGTTCCCAACTCACATGTTAAGTCTAGAGTCTGTTTTAGGGTTTTGTCACGGAATAGCCAAAGGGGAGATTGTAAGGTTGAATTTATTCAACCATCTAATTGGCTTTATTCCGTGCCAAATTTGCTTGTAATTCAGCATTTAGTAACCCTGTATTTAGGTGGGTTTGTTGTAAGGGTAGTGAGTGAGATAGAGTGAAGATTGCTCAAGAGTGTGCAAGAAAAGAGAGTCGCGGCTGGGACTCGCGGGTGGACTCGCGGCTTCAACCCCCTGAGATCTGCACACGTGCCAAGCATCTTTGGAAGATGAACAGTCATGCTAGCTGGAGCACTACATGACAAAACAGGACAACTGGCCATACGGTTATCTCGCGACTGGAACTCGCGACTTAGTCAAGCCGCGAGCCACCCCTGTTTTGTACAACCCGACGTTTCACATTCTCTCCCACTCTAATATAAATACCCCTTTTACCCACGATTGAGAGAGAGCTTCCAGAGAGAATTTTGAGAGAGAAACCCTAAAGAAAAACAAGATTGTTTCACACACAATCCCTACCTTAGAGTCTCTTCATATTCCTCAACTCTCTTCCTCTCCATTGTCAAATCCTTGAGAGGTATTTTACCAAACCTGGTTCTCACCATTATCATCACCGTGAGACAGTCGTTTGGAGTTTCGGGAAGCGATTAGGAAGGAGCCAATCTACATTGGTTGATGCTATGGTATAGTAGCGGAATCCGGAAAGCTAGAAAAGAAAAAGGTTCGGCGCAACCTCGTTGGAGCAAGAAGCTTGGAGGGCTTAGGTGCACTTTGGGTAGATTAGGCTTGGAGGGTCTATTCTTTGTCCTTGTATCCCAACTGTATTTTCTAGTGGATTGATTACCGCTTGGAGGGAGGCGGAGAGGTTTTTCGCCGAGGTCTTGGTTTCCTCTTCGATAACACATCGCGTGTTGTCTTTGTGTTTGCATCTTCCTTCCTCTATCTCTGCCTTTATATTATCTGCTGTGATTTTATTATGTTATGGCTTAGATAGTTTTCTATTCTATTTCACATTATAGCATATGTTAAGTTTCCGCACACTTGTTGTTTAACAAATTGCTTGTGTTGATTAAGTTAATTTTTGGGGGTTTAAATGTTCAAAAGTGTTTTGTACACGTTTTTGAACTTTCAGAATGCCACCCCGCAGGTTTTCAGGCATTTCTTGTCCATTGTTTCTTGATAGCATTGTATCAATTCCCTCTTCAAAACTAAAAGTAGAGGGATGTTCTTCCATGCAATCCTCATAATCAGATAATGTCTTTGGACGTCTCCATAGAATCGCCGTTTCTTGGGGCTTCTTCATTCTTATTGAATAGCTTTGTCTAGACGGCTAGCAACCGCCTTCATCAAAATTTTCCCTTCTGCCATCTTTCGTCTTGGAGCTTTTGAGCCAACTATGTCCTGACTTGATATATGAGGACCTTCCAATTCTTTAGGCTCCTCAATTTTGACATTCGAATGCACATAATGGGGTTGCTTGGTCAAAGAATCATGGCCTTTTCCATGAAGAGAAATGGTTAGAAGAATTTTCCCTGCATGCAAGGGCAAAATTATGACAAACCTAAAACAAACGTTCCCCAAGATGCCTAGAAAGCAAAAACCAAACGTTGATTGAATTGACAACAGAGCCGGTCATGACAACAACCACTCCATCAATCTAGCCTTCAAATGTTATGCCATTAACATACTGTCCCTCGAGTTAATTACAAATAAGTAATAACCAATATGCAAACTACAAATTTAAGGGCAAACAACAGGATCCAAGCTTACACAAAAGCCATAGTGCATTTTGTTACCTAAGATAATAAATTCACATTAGGAATGAGGGCCACCTTTTTCCTATACCATAAGACAACAAAATTGGATCTCCTAAATCATGAGTAGAAAAGAAGAATGGAATTTCCAAGCGTCCCTCGCATACATGAAATTTGCATAATTTGCTTCTCACTAATTGTATTTATCTACTTATTTTTTTTCAAATGTTATCATTCTATCAATGGACGCCCTTAATTATTGATAAACTATCTTAGAAAAGTTTTGACACTACTTTTATTGGAAATATAAAAAATTATCAACACAATTAATTGTTTAATCATTTTCCAATAAAATGTTTCTAAAAATAATTCTTAAATCAATGCATTTGGCATTTGTTAACATTTCCCATTGACTTATTGCACAATATTGAAACCAATGGCTTAAAACATAATAAAAGAAATAGTACTGAGAGAGGTACTAACCATAATCTTCATTAATAAATTTCCCACCTTAGGCCTTTCAAGCGGAAACCATGTAGGCAAAGAAGGTATGATTTTCCTCAGCAAAGAATGGACCAGGACAGAATTCGAACCCGACCCACCAAATCCCTTGAGCCATGGAACACTCTAGGCTCATCATCATGGTGAAACAAAGACACAACAAGCTCTTCATCCATGTCATGGACCCGAACACAAACTCTTCATTCCAAACTGGCATCATGGTGTTCCTCAAAATCCTAGTCTTGGACTTGTGCTTCTCAACCCGAAGCTTCACGTCACGAGTCCTTCACACTCAAGTCCTTGGCCTCCAACACGTACACATATAGCCTCATGTCTATAAAAAAAAAAAAAAAAAAAAACATACACCTCTAATACTATTTGAAAAAAAGAAAACTGGGTTTGAAGGGGCTTAAAGTTAGAGACTTGGGGGGGTTGTTGTTGTTGTTGTTGTTGATGTATTTGTACTTGTTTGAAGAGAGAGAGAGAATTGTTTGTGAAGCCATGAGGAGACGTGGATGAAGAAGTAAGAGGACACGAGGGAGGTAAGTAAGTACGAAAATATGGAAACCTGTATATAAAGAGAGAGAGAGAGAGAGAGAGAGAGAGAGAAGGGTTGGTTTGGTTTACATTTTCGGTAAAGGTTAAATGGGGCTTTGATTTGTTGATATTGCTACTTTCAAACAGTTATCCACTTTGTGTTCTTTGTTTGTAATAGTTTTATAGTGACGTTTTTTTCATTCCCAAAGCTGCATTTTCTGAGTTTGAGAAGTTTTTGGAATCAGAAAAAGAGTGAGGGGAGATGGGGACACAGGAGTACACGCTCCACATGGGACCAGATTTGATTTGAAGAGGAATCGAAATCGCTTTTATCACACGCTCCGATTTCCTTCGTTTATCTAGCTTTCAAAGCCTAATTAACTTCCACCTTTTTCAGTAAAAAAAAAAAAAAAAAAAAGCCTAATTAAATGAACTAAGCAAGTTCTATTTAAAAACTCATTATTCGGGCGTGTAAAGTGTAGATCCTGTTTCTTATAATGGGCTGCACATGATTGGTCCGAAAAGTAGCATCGGGGACACCTAAAAGGTGAGTTCGAGGGATTCGAAGAATAATTACTACATTATACATTCATGAAAATTTTAAAGTGTCTCATAGGTAAGGAGTAAAATAGTCTGGTAAAAGATTAAGACGTAACTTCCTTCTTTATAGAATTCGGAATTAAACTACCTTTTTTTTTTTTTAAATATTTTATAATTCAATAGAAAAAAATGAGAATTTAAACTATAGTTACTCTAATACAAGAGAATACATTATGTAATTAAATTACAAGATTTTGATGAGTTGAATTAGTTTGAACATCATTATGACTTAAGAGAAGCTTTTGAAGAGTGAAGACCTATGGGAAGTAGCAAGCATTAGGAGAGATGAACTATGTCGCAAAAATCTATTTCTTTTTAATAACATATTAGCAAGAAATTGGACTATATTGAAGCACTCATAAAAGCCTTATTCATTCAAATTATTTGAAAACAATCTCAATCCAAGTAGCTGAGTGAAAAATGGAAGTTGTAAAATAAGACACATTATGTGGCAAAGTTTGGGAAAAATGGGCTTTTGCCCTTATTTTTAAAAATATCTAGCACAATGTCTCTGTTTTGAAATTATTAAACACCGTGTCTCTGTTTTGGAACTCAATTTTTTTTTTTTAAATGAGTTAAAGGTAGAACTTGTGAAGAGTAATGTCGAGTTCTGTGCATATTTTGACACCTTTTTTTTTTTTTTTTGGAAAATTTAAGTGAAACTTGACATTGCTAATGTCGAGTTTCACTTAAAAATATACATATAACTCAATTTTGAAGATATCGAGTTTTATACAGAACTCAAGTTTCAAAAACATGGGGATTCTGCTTAATAGTTTCAAAACATGGACATTGTGCTAGATATAAAAAAAAAAAAAGGCTTAAGTGTAAAACTCACCCTCTAAGTTTCACATTTTTTTCATTTCAGTCCTTTAAGTTTGGGTTTTGTCATTTCAGTCCTCTAAGTTTTATTCATTCCCAATTGAGTCCTCTATTAGTGTTTTGTTAGTTGCTACCGTCAACTTACCAAAATGGCGTCGTTTTGGTCATTAGTTAATTTTTTTTTTTTTAATTTTACAAAAACATTAATTAAAAAAAACATAAAAGAAATTCCCCACAACTGAAGAACAAATATTCCCCACCCCACTAATACCTAAGAGACAAAGGGAGAAAGAGGGGGTTAAGAGATACCAAAACCAAAGAGACTCATATGCTCAACAACATTTTATCCTACAAAACAAAAACACAAACCACATTCTGAGCTCAAAAACAGACAAAAGAGACACATTACAATGATTCTTGAACCACTAAGCACTTTCATGTGCAAATTGTTCGAAATCTTGTCCTCACCGAGATTCAAATTAGCATTGCTATCCTCCAACCCGCAACTAGTCTCCACCAACACATGTGGATCATTGTAATGCCTAATAGCTTGAATTATGGCCTAAACACACTTATATGGATCCAAACAATTGAAAATCTTACTCCAAGAACACGCCATCGTAGCCTAATTACATCATCAGTGCTATGTTGGCCGGAGTCATGACGGCAAATTGAACCATTGGCATCCTACCCATTTGCTTGGTTTAAGCCACGAGATCATAGGGTGTACTTTTTCTCTCTCTTTCCCCACTAGATCTCTCACACACACACACTCTCTCTCTTTCCCCTTATTTCTCCTTCAGTCTCTCGATCTCTCACTGGCAATTTTTTTTAATAACATTTTTGTTTAATTAAGAAATAAAAAATTAAATATTAATTAATGACCAAAACTGCGTCGTGGCAACAACTAATGGAACACTAACAAAGGACTTAATTGGGAAAGAATGAAGCTTAGATGACTGAAATAACAAAATCCAAACTTAAAAGACTAAAATGAAAAAATGTGAAATTTAAAGGGTGAGTTTTGCATTTTGGCCTTATTTATTTATTTATCAATTCCCATATATCTAAAATTAAAGTACAATTACAATTATAAATATAGTAATAAACATATAAAAACAACGATTAATTAAAAAATAATATCAAAATAACTAATAACTTTATAAGCTAAATAGGTCAAATGGGTCAAACAAGTTTACATGTTGAATATGAATACTACTAATTTATAAAACAGGTTAGTTGTGTTAACCCAAATATAACCCAAATCCGTTTAACCTCAACCCATGACCCGTTTATAAATGAGTTAGTCATGTCAGGTTTGTGGATCGTGTCAAATTTTGCCACCTTTAATCCATGATATAGTTGAGCATTCATATCCCTTTACTTCCAAAGTCCATCAAATTGGGGGAATTTCAAATGGTGGGTTTTCCTCCCCATCTCCTTCCCTTTTCCTCTACACCATCCATATCCTAAACTTGGTGGAGAATTCTCATCTTAGACAACAGTCCCATAAAGACTTTCTTTCCATTCTACACCTTGCTTAGGGATGGTCTAATGTTGTGCATTAGTTTAAATCTTTTGGTAGTTGAGATAGAGCTTGATGCAAATACTATGCTTGGTTGAGTTACTGAAGAATTTAATAGTAACTTACAAATGTACAGAAACCTTAGCAAGAAAGGCTTGGATTCAAGTCAAGATTATGCTTTTTAATAGTCCGCCTATGGATTTAAGTATGTTGTTATTTTTTGATAATTCTGGTTTGTATTGTGGTCTTTCAAGAAAATGACAGTTTAAAACAACACATTTGAGTTGCTTAATTGCTTTTGTTACCAATAAAGGAGGGTAGGCCATCTTAGATTCATTCCTTTAGTAGGGCATAACTTCCCACCATTTATTTATGGTTTATTTTTTGGTGACACTAAAAAATTTTAAAAATAGAAGTTTTTTTTTAAACATTTTTACTATGGATGTAATTTTAATGATCAAATTTTGCATTTACTTTTTCTAACTATTATTAAAAAAAATGGCAACTATTTGATTGGAATTGTCAACTTTTGGATAATTTTGGTAAAAGACCATTTGTTAAGGCTGTGTTTGGTTGAATGTAAAATATTTTCTGGGTGTAAAATATTTTCAAGAAAGAAAAATATTTTCAAGTGTTTGGTTGCATTCCAAAAAATGCTTTAGAAAATATTTTTTAGTGTTGATTGTGTTCTTTGAAAATGCTCTAGAAAACCCATTTTTATCATATTTCTCACATTTTCTTAGGATCTAAACAAACATTATTACAGAGAATCAAAATATATTAACAAAACAAGAAACAAAAATCAAAACAAAAAAATCAAAATCACAAGACCAATCGTGAGAGAGGGACAGAGAGAGATCGGTTTGCGGGTGCGACTTGTCGGTGGACGAGGTGGGTCGATCCGAAGGTGGCGGCTCAATTTAGGAGTGAGTCACTCATTGGGTGGGTCGATCGGTTTGTGGGTTCGTGGCACGATCTCGCCGATGGACGAGGTGGGTCGATCGGTGGGTGGGTTCGTGGCGCGATCTCGCCGGTGGACGAGGTGGGTTGATCGGTGGGTAGGTTCATGGCGCGATCTCGTCGGTCTTGGGGTGCACGACTTGCCGATGCTTGGATGTGCGATCGAGCTCTTGCTGGTGCTTGGATGTGTGATTGGAGCTCATTTGGTGCTTGGATGTGCGATCGGAGAGGAGTGCGCATGAGGGAAGCTCAGAGAGAGTGTTATGTGAGGAGTGGAAAATGTTTGAAGTGAAAATAAAACCTGAAAATATTTTACACCTTCTTGCCCTTATTTTACAGTCAATATAGAAAACATTTTAAGTTTGACCCAATTTTTAGTAACTACCAAACACCCACTTTTATGGAAAAGCATTTCCAGAAATGGTTTGAAGCCAAAACAAACATAGCCTAAATTACATATTCATTTGTTAACCTTTGGTTTTTGTTTCAAAATTATTATTATACTTTAAAATGTTTCAAAAATATCCTTAAAAATATCTAATGAATATAAAATATTAATGTATAAAAAAAAATTCATTTAATTGAGGCCTCAATGACATGAAGCCCATGATGTGATATAAAGAACAAAGTTTAGCTAAAAAATTGGTTGTAGCGTAAGGTTACAACCTTACCTAATATTTTTTTATTGGAGGTGAATTTTAAAAAATTCATCATAAGATTACATCTTCTTCTTATATCCTCCATACTTGCAAAATTTCTAGAAAATTAAAGATTAATAGTTATGTCATCAATAAATTGTTTAAATTGCAAGTTTTTGTAGTTTAAAATTATGCATCAAATATAAGCTTATAAATCATATAGTAAATAATATCCGATTGACACAAAAATTAACACGTGTATTAAAAACGTAAAGAACATTTAATTCAACGGTTAGATTTTCAAAATATGTAGTAATGTTTATTTTATGGCTAAACATTGTCTTAATATAAATTCTGTTTATCATATCAACATTTGTCATCCTTACATGTTAATAACTAGCTTTTTGAAATAATTTTGAAAATATAGGAACTAAAGTGAAATCTAAAAATAATAAATAAAATAAAAATTTGTTTGGTACTCTTAAATGTTCGTCTCTAGGAGTTGATAGTACAATACATTCGAATCGGTGATACTGAATTTGCCTCATTCCTTATCATAAAAATAGCCCAAAGCAAACCAAAAATAATTATACTAGTTGAATTAAAAGGATTGTGAGACATGATCAAATTTTGGGCTACTTATTATTGATCTAGTTTTTGTTTTTGGTTAAACCCAATATTTTGGATTGGATGCTATACTGGTACTTTTATAGGTCACACATTAACATCATATCTGCCAGCCCCAAATTTTTTGAACTTGTATTGTATAACCATTGACCATACGATAGGGTGGAAGGAAGTGGAGGACGAGGAATAGAGAATATAGAAAGGGTTTGGCCATGTTTTCTTTTGGGAGACTGGTACCCGAAAAATGCCCAAAGAGAGCAATTCTGAGTTGATTATATCGTGGTATATAACTCTTGTGTGTGGGAACTTGTTCATATACCTTTTGGACTCATGAATGTTTCATAATCTAATAGAGGGACCTTTTCAAATGTTTGTTTGTATCCATAAATGTTTTTATATATATATCTTCTGAGTAATGCCTCGTGGACCTTATGAATTATGTTTATGATAGGGATGCATAAAGTGTTTCATGAAGGCCTTTTGTTCATTTACCTTGTGGACCTTATGATAGACATGCAAAAGTAGTGTTTCATAGAGGGACCTTTTGTTAGAGAAAACAAAAATGGAAACCTAGTTCTAGATCATACAAAAAAACAATTAAATCTAAATCATAATCCATGTTGATTAGTGATTAGGAAAACAACTTAGAACCATTTTTATAAAAAGAGATGAAAAAAAGTGACCTATCCATATCGTTTTGGGGCTTCTATAAAAATCCATACAAATCCACACCTTTAGTTTGTTAGCTCAAAGAGGAAGATTAGCTTTTGGAGGCCCAAATCAATTTCCCCTATGAAAACTTCACAAACATGCCAGCAAAAAGAAAAAGGCCTAGATCCATGCACACTATTATTCATAGACCTCAACAAGTTTTTGAGGAAAAAGAAAAACAGAGGATTAAAGAAGCCAACAGATCCACACAACATATATTATCATGACCCATTAAAAGAGGATTAAAAAGTACAACAGTTAAAATTTTCATGACCCATTAAAAGAGGATTAAAACGTACAACAGATCCACAACATATATTCTGCAAAATACGAAAAATAGTACATAAGTAAATACACTACAGGAAAATTCAATTCAAGCAACGTAATTTAAACAAACCAACGAAAACAGAGCATGGATCATAGTATATTGGAGGCTCAGACAAGGTTCAGAGCTACAAGCTGTATATTGTCTTGGTTGCTGACGCCGTCGGTGCTAGCAACGTTGCCTTCAGGAAGAGTTTGGATAGCATTTCCACCGTTGTTAGTTGTAAGCTTGCGAAATGCCAGAATCAGTGCGATGATTAGCAAGACCAGGCTAAATATTTCTGAAGCAAGCCTAACGGTTGAAAGCAGCGAGGTTTGTTCACTGCATCGACAAGAGGAAGTTAATTCTATGAATTACTTAACTGGAACCAACAAAAATAAAATTACAAAATAAAAGAATATGTAGCTATTGTCACACCTGTTTGGTGGAGGAGACAAAGAGGATGATAGGATTGAAGGAAGAGGGGCCAGAGAATATGGAAAGAGTTTTGCCATGTTTTGGATTGAAGAGAGCAATATTAAGTCTTTGGATTGAAGAGAGGAATATTAAGTCTTCTGTGAGTGATCCCTGCTCATAGTCACTTGCTATTGCTAATAGATAGTTATCGGTCTATGGCGTCTATGGCGAAAGCGAAAGTAATGGAGTGTATGGAGTGTACTTGTATCATGTACCTGTATCAGGTGCTATCGGCCCCTAGGTGAGTTTTCCATCTTATTTATTGATCGGCCTCTTATTTATTGATCGGCCCCTAGGTGAGTTTTCCATCTTATTTATTGATCGGCCCCTAGGTGAGTTTTCCATCGGCCCCTAGGTGAGTTTTCCATCTTATTTATTGCGTTGGATACATAGAGGAATATTAAGTCTTCTGTGAGTGATCCCTGCTCATAGTCATATATATAGTAGTTGCTCTCATAGTCATAGTTGCTAATAGAAATCACTTGCTATTGCTAATAGATAGTTATCGGTCTATGGCGTCTATGGCGAAAGCGAAAGTAATGGCGTCTATGGCGAAAGCGATATAGTAGTTGCTATGGCGTCGGCGAAAGCGAGCGTCTATGGCGAAAGCGATATAGTAGTTGCTAATAGAAATCATGTACCTGTATCAGGTGCTATCGGCCCCTAGGTGAGTTTTCCATCTTATTTATTGATCGGCCCCTAGGTGAGTTTTCCATCTTATTTATTGCGTTGGATACATAGAGGAATATTAAGTCTTCTGTGAGTGATCCCTGCTCATAGTCATATATATAGTAGTGTCTATGGCGAAAGCGAAAGTAATGGAGTGTACCTGTAAGTAGTTGCTAATAGAAATCACTTGCTATCGGTCTATGGCGAAAGCGAAAGTAATAGTCATATAAATCACAAGTGATTTCCTAATCCAATGGTTGCTGAATGGTCGGTCTATGGCGAAAGCGAAAGTAATAGTCATATAAATCACAAGTGATTTCCTAATCCAATGGTTGCTGAATGGTTGCTGATTTCTGTCTATTAATCCAATGGTTGCTGAATGGTTGCTGATTTCTGTCTATGGCGAAAGCGAAAGTAATAGTGTGTACCTGTAAGCTAATAGAAATCACAAGTAATTTTGAAATCACTTGCTATCGGTCTATGGCGAAAGCGAAAGGCGAAAGCGAATATTAGAAATCACTTGTTGTCTATGGCGAAAGCGAATAATAGAAATATATATAGTAGTTAGCACTTGTCTATGGCGAAAGCGAATATTAGAAATCACTTGTCTATAAATCACTTGTCTATGGCGAAAGCGAAATAGATAGTCATAGTCATAGATACCGTGAGGCGTTTTTTTATACGTACCTTTTTTGTTTGTGGACCACGCAGTTTTGTAAGTATTTCGACTTCCTTATATTTCGGAATTACCTTTGTCAATGAGTCAGTGCTACAAAGATATATTAACCATTCATATGTGTTATAACTATCCCATGTGGGACTTAATCATTTAACTAATTAACTAGGTAACTTACATATAAATTTAAAAATTAGAACATTTATTTATGATATTTCTCTTCATCATTAAATCAAGACAATATATGAATATTTATATGGGTACTTTTTTGTATACTCATATAGTATCATACTAGTATCTATAATTCAAAATATGCAAAACATTTTACATCAATTCAGGACTGTGCTTTGTTCCTGCAAAGCAATATCAATATTTGTCAACCATTTAGCTAAAATATAAATGATTATAATTGATCTATTTCTCAAAATTATACTTAATGTGCTTTAAGAGATTTAATGTACAGCAAATTCTAAGAATTCACAGTAGATTAAAGAAATATATAACTACTACAAATAGTATATAACTCAATTAATACTACATTAAAATTATTAATTTTTATCATCTTTCTCTAAAAACATATACGTAAAACAAACTAGATTTATTCTCTAAAACTTTGGTGTATATTTATTATTGCATTTGGTGCAACATATTTGATTTAACATAGATTTTGTTGTTACATAATAAATGTTTTGAAATACTTTAACACATGCCAAAAGTCTTTAACTCACCCATCCCCCAATTATTGAATCACAAAAATATATAAAATTGACACAATAATTCCAACACATGTACACATATATATACAAACATATAATTACACACAATTTTAATTGGGGGAATATAGAGATAAGCCAAAATTCAGGCAGATACCTTGGGTCAGGTTTATGACAACCCTTTGGGAAGCATGTTATCTTTTCTATGAGTTAAACCTTTGATACAATTCCTTAGGTGTGTTGTACATTATGTTTCTCATTTAAATTCAAACAACTGATTACATTAAATGTAATTGTTTTAGGAAAATAACATAATTTGTATGGTATTGGTCAATGCAATAATGTATTCGATTTTAATAAAGAAACCTAAAATAAAAAATAGAACCTAAGTTTGTCATTATATATAAACAGATTCTAAAAAAAAAAAAGCACCAAATTAAATAAATATATAGTTACTACTTACTAGTAAAAATACATAATTAAATCAATATTGCATTATAATGATTAATTTTAATCCTTTTCTAAAATTAGCCTTGTTGGCTTATGAGAAAAGATGTTAGTGAAGTAAAGCCCGTCCTATTGAGTGTAGCCCTTCTCCACAAGTCTTACCTTATATCTTTCTACAAACTCAATAGACTTATACTTTTTCTTATAGACCCACTTACAACTAATTGTTTGTTTCCTAGAAGCTAAAGTCCGGTGCCTTACTTATACTGATTAAACTTATGACATGTTGTTTTATTCATTGAAAATTTTAGTAATACGTTGTTTTTTTTATCTTTCTTATACCTTATGCTTTATCAAGGTGCAAGGTGATTGAAAATTTAATGTGCCACATTGCTATTTGAAAATTTCAATGTACGACCACTTGTAAAATTATACAAAGAGTTAAAAAGAGTAAGTAATTGTTGAAGCCATTGAAGCTTTTACTGCTAATGCAGCAATTCAATTTGCCAAGGATCACAAGCTTGAAATTAAAGGGGACTTATTGTTGGTCATCTCGACCTTGAGAGACAACAGACCTTCCTATGTTTTGCATGGACATGTTATGGAAGAGACAAAAATCTAGTCAAAATCTTTACAATGGTTTAATTTTAAGCATGTTAAAAGGGAGGGCAATTGTTTAGCCCATGCTCTTGCCAGAAGAAAGATACGCAACCTTCTCTTTGGTGTTGGTCACTACCCTGTGGCCAATTTGGATCCATAATAATAGAGTAGTGTTGGAAGGAATTGTTGCTAATGCTTTATCCATTTTGCATCTAATTTTAAATATACAATGCAAGTACAAATAAGTTGTGCCGGTAGGAAAGAATAGCGAGAGGCCTCACCAGAAAGCACAGGAAGACACAATTCTCGCTATGCATTAACAGTGAGAATTGGGAAGCATTTCCTACGCTAATCAATTAGTTTAATTTGTTACAAATTCTATTTAAAAGAAATGCAAAGTCATCTTGACTTGTCTCCAAATGACACACACGTACAAATTAAGGAATCAAATGCAACCGCCTACCTAAACAATCAATCGTTGAATTACATTTGGACATTTGACACTTACTCTCCAATCTTTATCATCTTAAATACAAGTAGTATTCTGAAATATTTTACGAAAGTAGTCTCCTATTACTACCTCTTTTTACTTCAAGGGCTATGTTTTGAAGATTCTAGTGTAAAATACAATTAGAATTGCATGACAAAGGACATAGTTATCTAATTCCAACTTGTCTCGGCTAAATTTAATCCTCTCAAAACATCCAAGTCAAATGTCATAAAATAGTTAAATCGGTGAGTATATAGAGTTTTCGATGGAATCAAATAAAGCATATGAGATTCAGGAGAATGTACGTGTAACACTCCAAGAATAAACAAAAATCAAATAACTTAACTTAGAGGTAAGAAAAAGAAAACACCCATGACCCATTTGGCCATTTAACAAAAATGATATTAACACTCACACCCTATATGGATTGCCAAGATATAAACTACAGCAATATTTGATGCCCAAACCGACAAACAACAAAGTAGAAGGTACGAGATAAGATCAATATATCCACAGTACCACAAGGCCAATTAGCTCTAAAACCAACAACAACAACAACCAAAAAAAAAAACCCCAAGTATAAGCAAAAACACAATTTATGCCAACAATATGAAACTAACAAGCAATTAAAATGAAGAATGCACATATAGAATTTTACTTCTACAATTGTAATTTGACAGTAATTATATAGCTCAAGGTCGGTGTTATGATTGTGAATAGAAATTTATGAAGAAAACCTAAATCTATAGTAATCCCCTCACCATAAATCCAAAACTTCAAGCCACCCCAAAATGAATTGTCCCACCGCCATCAAACTACACTAGTGCATTTGAAGTTCACGTGCATCACATATCCATTGAACGACAACACTTATACTTAGCTTCTTAACTCTTCCTATTAAATGTGTCAAAAAGAAAAAAGACAGCATTGAGCTCTCCCATTGATTTCTAACACCATTGTTTCACGGTACTGGAATTAGTGCTATAACAAACATTTTTTAAGAATCACTCATGGCCAAAGTCACAATTATTTTAGAGAACAATTGTTGTGGCTGAGTTTTTCTAAAATATTCGTGACCAATTTCATTTGAGGTCTGCCAAAATAATAGGTATATGGGTGAAAATAATTAGAAAAACACTCATGGCTGAGTCTTTCTAAAACACCCTACATGATAATGTAATCATCTCTTTCACTTAGTTTATCATAATTATTATTTCCAAAAGCAAGGATTACAAGGTCAAAAAGTAGTGGGAACTAGGAATGGAGTGGCCAAGATTGGTTTTGCAATATGAGAAGCCGATCTACAAAGAAAATTCTTCAATTCAATGAAGCTATTTATGAAAGAGGCTAACGATGAAATAAAAAAAAAAAAAAAAAAAAATCAGCCACAAAGAGTCTTTGCGGCAAGACAGTAACCAATCGACTTGGTGGTGCTCAACGATCAACATAATACATGGTGGCTCCCAGTAATCATCTATACTTCACGAGGAGAGAGAGAACATATAACTCGTTTTTGGTAAGGAGAGACTCGTATGGAAGGCCATAAATAAATGATAATAAATGAGATGCTAATCAGATATTAGTATTAATGAGTCATTTTTTTAAGTTACACATGGTGTAATTCTAAGTAATGTTACACCACTCATTATTTTTTAATAGGATGCCAATTTTGACAAATCCACCGTTAGATTACATTATCTTTGTATATTCTCTATGCTTGCAAAATTTCAAGGTAATAGAATATCAATAGTTATGTCATCAATTAATTGTTTAAATTCAAGTGTTTGTAGTTTAAAATAATACATAAAAAATGTGTTTATGGATGAAATGGTAAATAACATTTGATTAGCATGAAAATTGGCATGCATGTTAAAAACATATAGAACATGTAATCCAACGGTAAGATTTTCAAAATATAAATTCAATAACAAATTATGGGGTGGTGTAACATCGCTTAAAGTTACACTAGGTGTAACTTGTACTCAACCCATATATATATATATATATATATAACTTGTCCAAGCTAAATCTAATTCTCTCAATTCTCAAACAAAAAAGTCAAATATCATTCATTCACTAAATCAGTGACTAAAATTACCTCCTAAAATAAAATAAAGTATACGAGAATGATAATGTAGTAATAATAATAATATTAAAAGCATTCATAAATCATTCCACAACCCAAAAAAATTAAGAGAGGTGTCGGTCCAAAATCAAAACAAACCAAATCCGAAAGGTCCATGAGCAAAATGCAAGAGTCATGTGTGCACCTTTTTTATTCTAAGTTCGACTATGGGCCTCATAAGTCGTAACCCTCATAGTCACAGCTTGGAACAGAATAGATAAAACCAACACAAAAAAAAAAGGAAAGAAGAAAAGAAAAGAAATCAATCATATTGCAATTCGTTTGTGCAATTTGTCTCACTCATATTTATAGTCTTTCTTTATAAAATAAATAATAATAAAAATTGTATGGAAAGCCTGTCAAAATTTTATTCAAATCATAATGAATGAAGAACATCTTTGAGCTAGTACTTGCTTGTTAATATAGAAGTTTCTTCAATCCTCAGTCCGACTTAAATATTAGGTTTTTTTTTATTATTTATATTTTTGCATGTTGAGCCAGTAAATGGGATCTTCCACCTGACCTATCCTCTTAATATTGTCTTATTGAGCATTAATTAGGCTTAACACTCAATTCGTACTAGGAATATGCCAAATTTGAGAGTTAATTCTTTCAACCAAAAAAAAAACTTTAATTTGGAAATAATGGATCCAAAAATATAAGGAACAACTGATTGAGCTCATTTATGAACTCTGCGGAAATTTGAACCAACAGTCTTGCAACCTTTCGAGTTATTATTATAAGTTATTATTATTAGAGTATCTGAGACCACAACTTTTGTCACAATTTATTCATATGGCGAGTTGCAAGTGGTGGGTCTTTTACTCCATTACTCACAACTTGTCACATGAGTAAATTATGACAAAAATTGTGGTCATAGCATTTTTCTTCTTCTTCTTCTTCTTCTTCTTCTTCTTCTTCTTCTTCTTCTTATTATTATTATTATTATTATTATTAAGAAGTAAAAAGCTTCATCAAAAAATTAAAAAAGAAGTAAAAAGTAATTAAAATGCAGAATGAGATATTGGAGTTGTTGGTATACAAGTCAAATAGAATATCTTGCAAAATAACTACACTTAAAAACATGACCAAAAAGTAAAAGGAAAAACCCCACAAGAAATTTAAGGCCAAAAGAAATCCTATTTAGAAAATCAAAGAGAGGGATTTACTTTTTTTTTTTTTGTAAAATATTGTTGAGAACTTTTTTCGCCCCACATGGCACTACTTCATTGGCAACCCATGCCACATTAACATATTATTGATTTTTGGGTAAATCTCTTTAAAACCCAAAATAAACTCATATCTCATTCAACTACATGGATTGGGCTCACATGGCCTATAAGATCCTTACTTCAAGAGGCGGATTCATGGTCGACATTTCCTCTTCATCAATTGGGATCATAACCCCACGACATCATCAACATCAATATTAACATATGGATCAGGCTCAAGCAATGAATCAAAACTCATGGCCCATATTACCTCTCTCATACTCATGGAAAGCAGACTTCTCCAACAAAAGCCCATATTTACACAAAATGACAACAAAACCCGAGGTACGTCATCTCATCTTTGGAAGTCGTGGTTTGGAGGTTCAAGAGGTATGTTTAGTAAAGCTCTAATGGTTTAAAGTTGATAAAAGAAACATGTTACTTGGCATGTCTTCTCCAACTCCCTGAACTTTGACGAGTCCGTGTGTAGCGAGTAATATTTAATAAGCCTTTCTTATCACATAACACTTAAGATGATAAAACTCTTCATTGCTCTTTTCCTAAAACTTAATATTCATCATATGACAAATACTCAATATCTCCAGCCATCTAAATGCTGACAAAATTACTATTTATTCAATCTCCATTTGTTGCTATATGAATTTAGAAACCTAATTCTATTATTTTACATAAATCTTATTACTACTTTCAGCTAAAATCCAACTCAAACACATGGCCTAATCTGATTAGCTATCTTTAATTTCTAAATATATAGAATATTCATGATATCTCTAATATCCAATCGCCATCTGCTACAATCGGACTAAAGATTCCTTTGCTGGGACTACTAGAGCAGAGCATTAAATGCTCTTCTTGCTTGCCAAGATTAAGTCACAATACAATGAGACCTTGATTAGAACTCTAAAACTTCATTGACTATCAATCAATCATTCTATTACTTACTAAAAATGTATTGTAATAGAATCTTAGACCAAAAATATAAATCCCAAAAAATGAAATATTTCTAGCAGAACACCAGCAGTGTGTTCAAAGACTTGACACCTGGCTAAAAGCGATATTGCTAGCCATTTAATGCTCAAATCCCAAAGAGCCATTTGCTATACCCAAAATAGCAAGACATCCTTAAAAGAGATCTTACCATTTTCAGCCAAACTCATGAAATAAATGCTGAATATTCTCTCTAGCGACTTGACATCATCCCGGTGACTTCATCTACTTCTGCCCCAAGTAATAGTTGTCTTATGACAGCTATGACAGACTTTTCTTGACAACTAGAACAGTTTTTTCAGAACAGCTGTAACAGTTGACCTAAGAGCCTTGAAATTACAAATTTTCCTTATTTGGCTAAAAATCAAAACCAACTAAAGAAACTATCATTTTCTTGCTGAAACCCTTTCCTTTTCTGCTACTCTTTCCTCCAGCAACTATTACCTAAAACAAAGAAGAACACCTTAAAACTAAACATACCATTTTTGGCCAAATTCTAGGATGGATTTTTCTGAAGATTCATTGCTGATTGAGACAAATTTTGGTTGAGATTATTTGCTAAACACCTTCTTAAACTCAGGTATAAATAGAGCCCTTCATCAAAGACTCAAGACACACCAATATAGAGAAGAACAACTCTCTCATAAACTTCTCTATTCTCTCTCCCTTTAATTATCTTCTTAAACCCTTAATGAAGTTTTGAGCTTCTGAGTTTTTAGTTTCCAAATTAAGAATTAAACTTTTCAGCCCTTAGCTCATAATTGCCCTTCATAAGCCCTTATCTATCCTCTAGCAGAAAATCCCAGTAGCATTGCTAAATATACTACAACACCATTATTCTCTTATACTCATTCTTTCACTCTCCATATTTAGAAAATATATCTATCTCATTTTGCCAATATCTCTAAACATCTCTTTCCCCACTTCTCTTACACAATCTTTTACACACTTACTACACCATTACATATAACACACCATAACTCTTTTGAACTCCACCCTCACTTTGAAATTCTACTATTTTGCTTCCCATAAACATATCTCAATACTCTTCTCCACCTTGCTTATAAAAACCCTTCTCATGGAAGGCATAAACTTCTAATATTAAAGCCCTTCTCCTAGAAGGCACCAAGATCTTATATCAAAGCCTTTCTCATGGAAGGCACAAATCTATCTTATGCAAAGCCCTTCTCTTAGAAGGCACAAATACTCCATACAAAAACTCTTCTCATGGAAGGCAACATTATTCATAACTTCACAACAACTAAAAGAGCGTTGTCAATGAGCGTTGTCAATGGGGAAACTTACTTAAGTGCATGATAAGAGGGGCAAGTTTAACCGACCTCTACACACAGTGGGCATACTCTCTCTCCCTCAAGTTGCACCCATTTTTTCCCTTCAATCTTGAAGTTATCATGGCAAACTACCTTTCCACCGTTGGAGTCATTCTCGCTAGAATATTATCAACTCATTGACGCTACACAGTTGGAGCTACAAATCATACAAAGATAAGTGACTTTGCTTCCATATCTCTAAATTTACATCATTGAGTACATGATTACTTCACTTTTAAATACATATTACTTTATTTCAACTACTATTACAACTAATCAAAGCTATTATATCAAAACATATTATATATTTATTTTACCATTATCATGATTCTTAAACTTTGGGTTTTACCATTTTGTAGGCTTAAAAACACACTTTGGTAGCCATTGGACCACGTTGCCCAATGTTGAGTTTGAGATGCAACTCCCCATACCAACCTCGGGCCTAGCAAGGTCACCCTCCAGCAGACAACACGTGGCCAAGCAATCGAAAAAAGGCCCCGAACAAATATCATTTTCGTCCCTAAACTTTTACAAAAGTTTTTTTCGTCCCTAAATTATTAAAAGTTTGTTTTTCGTCTTTAAACTTTGCCAATTGTTTTACTTTTCATCCTTGACCTATGTTTGTTAGTTTATGTCATACCTGGCCTAATGGAGTGCTAACGTGACATCTGACTTGGACTAAATTATTTTATATATAAAAAATAGATACATGGCAAAGATTTATTGGTACCCTAATAACAATTATTTAAAATGACAAAATTACTCGCGCACCTTTAATGATCCTTTAGGCCTCCACTTCACCCCTCCCAGCCATACTCTCTTCTCCACCACCCAATTTCTCTCTCTAAAATACCATTGCATTCCTCCTTCAATGTCTTCTTTAGTTCCTTACCTTTACTTACTCTTTTAGTCCAAAGCGCTATCTAACCCAACAGCAAGTTCTACTTGACCCCATCAGGCAACGACCCACTCGAAGCCCTAAAGGTTCAACTCATGGAGTCTTCGAATTCCAACAAATAATCCACCGCCAAGCCTCTAGAACCCCAAACCTTCAAGAGCAAGACTTTATTAACAACCGATGGGTTTGAGATGTTTGATAAAGATGAGATTATTAAATTTGTGAACAGCAATAATGGGTCTTTGTCAAATTCTAATTTTGATTTGGGTTTTGATAGTTATGGCAAAGTTAAGAGTGGGATAGTGAAACCCAAGTTTAGGATGAGCTTAACTGAGCTTTTGGAGGAATGTGATGGGGATTAGAGAGAGAAAGTGGGGTGGTAGAGGGAGAGAAAGCGTGGTTGGAGTGGTGAAGTGAGGTTTGAAGGATCATTAAGGGCATGGGGGTAATTTTGTCCTTTTAAATAATTGCTATTAGGGGGACCAATAACTCTTTGCCATGAGTCTTTTTTTTTTTAAATATAAATAATTTAGTCCAAGTCAAATATCACGTCAGCACTTCATTAGGCCATGTATGACATAAACTAACAGACATAGATGGAAGGACGAAAAGTAGAACATTTTGGAAAGTTTAAGGATGAAAAACAAACTTTTGATAATTTAAGGACTAAAAACAAACTTTTGTGAAAGTTTAGGAATGAAAATGATATTTTACCCTTTTTTTGTTGGATGGTTGCAAGAGAACCCCCCATAGACAGATGCCATTTTCACAAACATTTTGGAAACACTTCTATCAACCATTGATTCCTCGCATAGAAATTATATACTTGTAATTGTAGGGTAATTAAATAGATCATGGTTAGTGATATAATTATGAATAGATATTTGTGAAGAAACCCTAACTCTAGTTAACTCATTATCAACAGAAGTCCAAGTTGCAAGTTATTCATTGGTTCAGTTTCAGCAATGTTGCAGACATAGTAAATGACAAGTAGTTTAGCTATAGTTACTATACAGTACTACAAGACGTATATGCATTGTATTTAATCAGTTAGGCATTGACACTTGTCATGTTTTCAATATGGTGGATCAGGTCAGTCAGTTAGATATTCTGTTAGTAGCAGTTACTACATTGTTAGTTTTTTTTTTTTTTTTTGGTTAGTTCCTACTTCTTGTACATAAGAGCACAGTAATGCAATGTTTATCCCTAATGAGAAAGATGATCACTTTTCTCTCATCTAAGCTCCATTGTTAAGATCATATCATTCCCATTTTAACACTTATCACCAGAAGTCCACAACATCAATCTACTCTAAAATGAACTGTCCCAGTGTCATCAAACTACACTAGTGCATTAGATTTCAACATCACATATCAGTGCAACGACAACTCTTAAAACTAGCATCTTAAATACTTTTCAGTGTATCATATAGAATAACCAGCCATGTTCACTTAGCTCAACAGCCTTCAACCAAACTTGGAAAGTGAATATTACAACATGCAGAAAACCACCCATTGCTATCCACTTAATAATAACATGGCCAGAACCACTCATCATCTACCGATCTTGACCTTTCTTATATTATTTGTCCTGGTTAAGTTCAATAACTTATTTTTCACATGCTGAAATGATCCAAACTGCAAAGTTCAGAACTTTATTTACCTTTCCTAATTAAGCAACAAAACCGTACATATTTTAAGAATTTTAATGCGCGTGGTTTGATCACAAAAGGTAGTTGTGTCATGTTTCTAGAACAATCATGTATAAGCAGAGAAGCACATATCAAGTACTTTAACCAAATATTGGCTAAAAAAATCCATATTTCCCAAAAGTACGAAAGCTTAGGAACAACATTTTCAACATCGAATTACAAATTTACAATGCAAAGCCATCTTGACTAGTCTTCAAACGACATAGCAAAAGAACTTGAGGAACCAAATGACAATTGCCCATTTGTCCACCAAAATAATCAATCATTGCATTTAAATAACTTTAATGGAGATATTTAAGGTTTAAATCCCATTTCTCATCTATTGAATTATAAAAAAAATAAAAAATAAAAAAACAAAAAAAAAACTATAAGGCTGATTGCTTAGACCGCCTACGTATTAGGATTAAAATCACTTCTTTCAAATTTTTACTTCAAGGACTACTTTTTGAAGATTCCATAAAATTCACTATATGTTGCAATTACAATTTGCCTAGAAAGGAAAAGGACATATGTCTTATGCCAACTTGTTTGGGCTAAATTTAACTCTCGATACAACAAAGTCAATCATGCAATAATTAAACCAGTGACGTATATCCTCCAAAAATCAAATAAAGTATATAAGAATAATATCTAATACTATAAAAAAGAAACACCCAGACGATCAAATAGTTAAACTGAAAATTGAAATTGAAAAGCGAAAACTGTTTGGAATCAACTTATTTTCTTTAAAATCGAAAACCTTTTACTAAAAATACTGTAGATAAAGGTAAAAGTTAGTTGAAATAATATAGTGAGACTTATGAATAGTACTAAAAGTACAGTGAGACCCATGAATAGTAGCAAAAATAAACTGATTAGTAAAATAAGTTAACAAAATTAATCATGTCAAACGAACACTTAAAGGTATGAAAAATGAAACATTCATTACACAAAAATGATATAACTCTTACACTCAACACATATTGCCATTTTTTATATATAAAAAAGTACAAACTACCTAGATCAAAACCACATCTACATATAAAGCCCAACTGACAAAAGCACAAAGTAGCAAGGCACATATTAATTAAGATTCAATATAACTTAAGGAGCCAAAATGCTCTTAAACAGAAAATGTAGTCAGCTCAAGTATAAGTGAAAACCAGATTTATGCCTACAATGTGAAACTAACAAACAATCTAAATAAAGATTGTAGATTGAGGAGGTGCAACATAGGAAGGAAGTGGAGTTATTGGTGCATTTTCAGCAGTTTCTCCAAATTTTGTATTGTTTGGAGAATGAATAATTACTTTTAGCTTTCACCTACTTACTTTTTAAATACATTTTGAACAGACTCTCTATCCTTATTCTATCCAATTTAAATATTATTTCTTCATTCATTTTTAATCTCCTTTATTTATTTTTTACTCTTTATTTATTCATCCTCAACAATTATTTTTTTCCTTATCAAATCTATGTAATTTGGAATGAACTTATTCATTAATTTTTCCTTAAAAATTCTTAACTTTTGTCTAGTTTTTATTTTTTAATTATTAATATTCATTAATTTTTCATTATCCTTTTATATTTTTTTCTTTTAAAAAAAACTATCTAATCTTAATCCAAGAGTAAGAGATTATTATTCTTAAATTATAATTATTTTTCGTTAAAAATGTACTTATCAGTTTCTTTAGTAAAAGCTTATCATTAAATTTTAATAAAATAAAAACTTAATTTAAAGGCTAAATCATGTTTCTTAGTACCACTTTCTCAAAAAAAAAATAATAATAATAATAATAAACAAAACAAAACGTTTCTTAGTACTACTAAATCCTCTGCCATTCATTTTTCAGAGGGAAAATATCTCCTTCCCTTTTGCCTTTCTTCTCCAGCAGATTCTTCTTCTTTAGCCAAGCGTATACTCTTGTGTTGGTTATAAAAATTCTTCTATCTGCCAATTGCTAAAATAATTTAGATCATCAACAACCATTCACCCAAAGTCTCTCAGATTGATCTAGTAGTTTTGGAGCTTCGGTTTTGCTAAGTTTTTTGGGTTCCAATGGTAGATCATGAAGGTTTTCAAAGACATAGGTGCATGCTTTTGGTTCGACTTGTTAAGACTCTATGCATGTGGCCGGATTGGGTTAGATCGGCTTCTATGTTTTTTTTTGTTCTAATTTTTGTTTGGGGTTGAGGATTTGCTAGATCGTTTTTGTGAGAGAGTTGTGTTGATTTTGTGTGAGAGAGTTGCTTCCCCTTTATTTTTTGACGAAAAAAGAGACCGTGGAGACTGAAAGAGAGGGAGGAAAGAGGAAAAATAATAATCTTTTATTCAATCGGGGATTATTTTAGTTGAGAAAAATATTTGAAGGTGCTACAGTAAAGACAACAATATTCTCTACACACGGAGAGGTGCGTAGCAACTCTTAAAAAAAAAAAAGAGATAGAAAAGTGTTAGAGTGAGTTTTTGGTGTGTTTGCTCTCCTAAATTGGTTTTAGAGAGCTTATTGGAGATGCTTAAGAAAGCTAAATTAGATTGTCTTGCAAACTTTGATATCAAAACTAGAAATGCAATCATACAACTATTGCAAAACAAGGAAAAAAATGAAAAAGCAAAAATACACTAGAGATTTAAGGTTAGAAGAAAATCCCAAACAGAAATATCATTTTCCAAAACTTTTTAGAACATTCCTATCCATCATTATTCTTCACATACAAATTCAACCATTGTAATCGACAAGTAATTATATGGACAAAATGGGCTTCGCCCTTTTGGGCAAATTAATTAGCCTTTTGCCCTTCTTCCAAAACTAAATAGGAAATGCCCCTCTTTTGAAAATCGAGTTTCTCAAAATCGAGTAAAAAAAAAAAAAAATTGAGCCCTATAGTGACGTTTTTAAGGACTTATAGTGACATTTTAAGAACCTATAGTGACGTTTTATAACTTGATATCCATGAAATCGAGTTATAGGCAATTTTGTTACAAAACGTCATTATAGGTTTTTATAAACGTCACTATAGGTCCTTGAAAACATCACTATAAGGCTTAAATCGATTTTGAAAAACTCAATTTTCAAAAGAAGAGTATTTCCTATTTAGTTTGGGAAAAAGGGCAAAAGACTAATTAATTTACTCCGAAAATGGCAGAAGCCCATTTTGTCCGTAATTATATAGACGAAGTTAGTTATACAATTGTGAGCAGTAATTTGTGAAGGTAACGATATTCTAGTAAACTCATCATATTGACCACATTCTACAACATCACGCCACCTCAAAATGAACTATCCTCTCGCTATAAAAATACACCGAGTTGTTGTAGCACATAATATATCAATGCAACAACAACACTTAAAACCAACTTCTTAAATATTTATCAATCTATCATATAAGATAACTAGTTGACGTTTACTTAGCTCAACAGGCTTTACCTTGAATTGGAAAGTGAATATTACAACATTCAAAATCTTCTCATTGCTATCCACTTAACACTATAACATGAACAGAGTTGCTCATCTATTCATCTATCGATCTTGACCTCCCTTATACTATTTGTCCTGGTTAAGTTTAGTACCTTATTTTTCACATGCACCGAGCAAGTAGAGAGTTGAGAGAGAAGAGAGTTTCAGAGGGTCAGAGAGAGAGAGAGAGCAAAAAATGAACAAATTAATATTAGGCTAAAATGCAAAACTCACCCTCTAAGTTTCACATTTTTTCATTTTGATCCTTTAAATTTGAGTTTTGTCATTTTAGTCCTCTAAGTTTTATTCATTCTCAATTGAGTCCCCTGTTAGTATTATGTTAGTTTCTTTGCCGTTAACTTAACAAAACGGCGTTGTTTTGGTCATTATTATTTTTTTAATTTTACAAAAACATTAATTAAAAAAAAATAAACATAAACTAAATACCCCACGACTAAAGAACAAATATTCCCCACCCCCATCGATACCTAAGAGACAAGAGGGAGAAAGAAGGGGTTACAAGATACCAAAACCAAAAAGACTCATATGCTCAACAACATTTTATCCTACAAAACAAAAACACAAACCACATTTTGAGCTCGAAACAGTCAAAAGAGATACATTACAATGATTCTTTAACCACTAAGCACTTTCATGTGCAAACTGTTCAATCCTATCCTCATCGAGATTCAAATTAGCATTGCTATCCTCCAACCCACAACTAGTCTCCACCAACACATGTGGATCATTGTAATGCCTAATAGCTTGAATTATGCCCCGAACACGCTTATATGGATCCGAACAATTGAAAATCTCGGACTCCAAGAACACGCCATCGTAGCCTAATTGCATCATCAATGTTGTGTTGGCCGGAGTCACGATGCCTCCAGCGGCAAATTGAACCATTGGCAGCCTACCCATTGCTTGCTTTAAGCCATGAGATCATAGGGTGTCCTTTTTCTCTCTCTTTCCCCACCTCGATCTCTCACACACGCTCTCTCTCTCTTTCCCCCTATTTCTCCCTTAATCTCTCGATCTCTCACTGGCAGTTTTTTTTTTTTTTTTTTTTGGATAATTACAAGAAACCCACTTGAGGTATGGTCCGTTTTTACTTTACCTACCCGTGATTCCAAACTTTACACTTTGCCCACCTAAACTTCAACTGTTACCCATTTGTTACCCACCTCACCCTTAGACATTAGAAAAAACATATTTTTAGGGAAAAACAAACATAACAAAAATCAAAAAGTTAGGATTTTTGATTACTTAAGAACTTCTATGAGAACATATGCCCGGAAAAATCAAACCTAACCACAAGTAAGATGTTAAGTTTAAACAAATATTTAGTTAACGACAAAGGGAGTGAATGATACAAGTCAAGTGTTAACTAATATGCCCAGAAAAATCAAACCTAACCACGGGTAAAGTGTTAACTAATATTTACCCATGGTTCAAAACAAACATATGCCTAGAATTTCCATATTAGTCTCTCTCTCTCTCTCTCTCTCTCTCTCTTTGATGGTGGAGTTAAAGAGGACATCGGCCACCACAAAGTTGGGTTTTATTTTCCTTCGTTCTTGCTTCATGGGTTTCATTTTTTTTTTTTTTTTTTTTTTTTTTGTGGTTTTGGTTGTGGGTTCATCTGATTTTTAGGGTTTTGGTTGTGGGTTCATCTAATTTCCTTCATTCTTGCATCCGTCTCAGTCTTAGCTTCCATCTTGACGGTTTGGAGTAGATCTAGGAAGAGGGCCAGTGGTGGTTTAGAGAGAATGGAGCTCGATCTTGGCCTCCTTCTAGGCCAAAATGGAGCTCGATCTCGGATTGACCACTATCTTTGCTTCATGGGTTTTCTTTTTTTCTTATCTTTTTTGCTTTTGGGTTGTGGGTTTGATAATGATTTGATTATGGTGGGGTTACGGGTTGTGGCTTGTGGTGGTTGTGGATTGTGGGCGAGGTGGTGGTGGTGTTGAGTTGTGGGTTCTGATAGTGGTGGTGGTGGAGTGGGTGGCAACACTTTGTGGGTTTCAATTTTTTTTTTTTTTTTTGGCTTTTTGGTTGTGGGTTTTGTTTGATTTTGGCTTGCAAGTGGTTTGAAAAATGAGAGGGATTTTTGGTCCGAATTCAGAGGATTTAATTGGTTTTGGATGTGTAATCGAAAATTTTGAACTATATTTACAAATGTTGTGTTCTTGTGGTCATGAGGAAAAGATTCAATGTTCGTGTTTTTGATCCGTGTTATGTCCGATTTTTAATAAAATGGTTTTTTTTCTAATGTATGAGGGTGAGGTGGGTAACGAATGAGTAACTGATTGAAGTTCAGGTGGGCAGAGTGTAAAGTTTTGAACCATGGGTAGGCAAAGTAAAAGCAGGTCATACCCTAGGTGGGTTTGTTGCAATTATCCTTTTTTTTTTAATAGTGTTTTTGATTAATTAAGAAAAAAAAATGAATATTAATTAATGACCAAAAGCGCTTCGTTTTGGTAAGTCGGTTTTGGTAAGTTGACGGCAACAACTAATGGAACACTAATAAAGAACTTAATTGGGAAAAAAATTGAAACTTAAAGGACTAAAATAAAAAAAAAAAAAAAAAAGAGTAAAATTTAAAAGATGAATTTTGCATTTTAACATATTTTTAAAAATAAGGACAAAATCCCATTTTTCTCGGCAAAGTTGTTTCAAATTCATGAAAACTGCTAGGAGGTCAAAAGATAAGTACTTTAGAAGCAAATGACAATAATTCTTGCCGTTTAACTAACTACAATATGTAACGAGACGTTTACATTAAACGACACTGATAATTTCTGACACTAGAAAATACGAACTCACTTTTTCACAATTCCCAGCAACACATAGAGAGAGAGAGAGAGAGATGTTACAGTTTCCAGCGTTCATGACACAGTACCCGTGGTCGACGAGGACAATTCCGACGTCGTTTTTGCTTCCCTCTCAGTGGCCTCAACCCCACAGCGAGGAGCTCCTCCTTGCCACGGAGGAGTCCGATTACGAAGAAAAGGTACACCCTTTTAACCCAACCCCTTCTCTCCTCTTGCTTAGATTTCATCCAAAGTTCTAATCTTTTTCATTCTCGTGGAGTTTGAGAACTTTTAATCAAAATTTCATTATCTGGGTTTTGTTAGATTAATCAATATGCATTTGTGAACTTGTAATCAAACTTTCATTATCTGGGTTTTTGTTAGATTTATCATATATTGCATACCCATGTAACAATTTTTTTTATTTTTTCCTAAATTTATGTTGTTATTATAGTAGAGAATTAGAGTCTAATGCAATTGGACCACACTCTAGAGACAATGCCTTTTAGCATTGGAAAGATAAAGTTATCTAAACCATCATTGTGACATGATTACACTGCTAAAAGGGTTTAGTTTAAACATCTGAGTTTTGAGCGTGAAGGTCATTTATACCCGCATGACTTAGTGAGATTAGGATATTCTTAGAGTAACTTCAGTATAAAATTCCTAATATTTTATCCATTTGTTTTGAAATGAGTGAATTAAATTTTACCACGTTGTCAAAATTTAAATAAACATTAACAATCATTACTTTTTGTTTTTGTTTTAATTATTGGTACTATGGTCAAATTGAATCCATTCCTTACAAATTATTAGTAAGAATTACTGTCAATGCTAGGATTTGTTGAAGGATAGTGCAAGAAATCAGTGAATGTGGTTTATCTGCCAAGACTGTCTTTATTAGCGCCATTCATACTTGGTTCCTTGGTTAAGTTGTTATACTGAGGTTGTAGTTATTTGAAGTTATGTCATAGTCATAGTTGGGACGTTTTGTTTCTCAGTAACTGTGAAGGAATAATCACTTCACGATATCAATCCATCTCTTTCTATCTCTAAAAAGGTTTCTCTTCCCCACCTTGATTTTAGATTTAGGATATTAGTCAGGGTAGTCACAATTTATAATCCAAACATTTTATCTCTGATTACAATTTGAAGGAAGATGTGGGCATTTGAATGATTTTAAGTCCTAATTGCACCCCATTGGGCATAAAAAAGTTGAATGAAAGCCTTGCCATTGAAGCTATCTTAAGGGCAGTCAGGCAGGTAATTTTTTTAAATGTTAGGGTTACCTATGCATAACAAAGGAGTTTCAAATGATCATAAATATGTTCCTGTAAATAACACAATATGCCAATGAGATCTAACTCAACTAGCACCCCCTCCCTTCGTAAGTGCTAGGTGGAGGGTGAGGTTGTGCTTTCATGACCCATTGGATGCGTGTGTAGCTTACCAATAAAATAAAACTAAAAAAAGAATAGTAACACAATATGTTTTATATTTAATGTAGTTTTTTTCATAAGTATCTAACATAAAATAATTTAGGGACTCAGTTTGGTTTTTATGCCGCTGATTTTTCATCCGTTTCTCTTTCAAATGGTTTGCTATTAGCTTGATATGTGAGCCTTTTGCAGTGCAATGAAATTGGGAAGACTAATAGCAACCTGATTGTGATTGGGAAAACCACTGTTGACAATGATAAAGAGGACTTTGATAATGATGCTGATGATGATGATGCTGACAATGCAGAGGAATCTGAGGGTGAAGAGTTTGAGCAGGAAACGAGTTAAAAATGCTGCGTATTTGTTCCCTGTTCTTGTTGCTTTTTTTGGAAGGTTCTAAATTTTGGCATACTCTATGTCATTGAGTATTATACGAACATCTCTGGATAGCCTGGACTTGCTCTTTTAATAGCTTATAAATAGAACAACTGTTGAATAAATTTCCAATTTCATACTTTGTTACACCAACCCATACATGCACCCATGCATTCACACAGACTCTTAAATCAGATGTGCAGAGGCAGATGCACTTAAATCAAGTGTTTTTATCTCCCTTTTCCCTGATTATTTCTATTGAATTTTTCTTTCAATAATCAGAGGAAAATTTTAACTTACCTCTACAATTGTCTAGCATCTTTACCAGATTACTCTCAAACCAATTGAAATTGTTAGAGAAATTTGTTGCATAACTTTATAAATTAAACAAATATCGCCATGAAGGCTGTACAATAGTTGGCTGATCTCCAGATAGTCCATTTTCATATTTGTTAAGGGAATCAGGATAGTTCCAATAGGGGATTCAAAGTTATTATAGCCTTCCTTTATTTTGAACTGGATTGATAAGCTTGAACTCAATGTATGCCTTTTAGGGTGTTTGGAACAAAGAGAGTAGAAGAAAGAGGAGAGAAGAGGGGAAAATGACTAGAATATACCAAAATTTACTAATGAATTTAGTACATTTTGGTCACTTACTCTTTTACTCTTTTCTCACATTATCTCTCTCCATCCAAACACGGGGTCAATCTTGATCTAGTACTCGAATTTCTCATTCTCTCCTCTCAAATACTTCAGTATTACGTCTATGAATGATTGATTACACACTGCTTATTTAGTCCATTTTGGCTGATTGTTAAGGTGAAAGTTTGGTCATTTTGCTAGCTTCCTGGTACACGCAAGGTGGGACATGTCACAATACAATGACATTGACTTTTTGATGAACATACAATGACATTGACTGAAAATGTTATTTTGGGAATATAGAATAAAAATAAATATTATTCTAGAATAATGTTTACATTATATTCTATGAGAGAAACGAATAAATTATTTTATACATCCAGTGCATGCATGAGATGTCTCATGAATTAGGGGAATACTCATGTAATCAGAAGTTCAAAAAAAACCTAAATTAACAAAAGAAGATATCTCTTGGGAGATAAAATCTCCTTTGATTTAAAACATAAAGGGGCTGTTTGGATTCATTTTTTTGGTCACTCAATTTTCATCACTCATCACTTAAAATACCATGTTTGTTTAGCACCATCACTCAATATTTTTCACATTATTTGTAGGCCCCATACCTGTCACTAGTGCAGTTTTTTTTTTTTTTTTTTTTTTTCTTGAGCACCCAAACTCACTGAATCCATTGAAAAAAAAAAAAAAGCCTGAACAGCCAACCTAGGAAAAGAAAAAAAAAAAAAAGAATGAACAGCCAACGCCAACCCAGAGAGAGAAAAAAAAAGAACAAACAAACAGCCAACGCCAACCCAAAAAAAAAAAAAGTCAAAAAGTGGTCATAAATTGCGTCTGTGGGTCCCCTTTGTGTGTTTAATTACAATATTGCCATTGAGTTATGAGTTATGGAAACTGAAAATAGCCAAAAGTTGTTTTCAGGTTCCATAACTCATAACTCAAAAATCGAAGAATTGAGTGATGGAAACAGAGTTATAGAAACAGAGTTATTGTTTGCCAAACAAACTTTTTGCTATGGGTCCCACCATTTTTGAGTTATAAGTTATGGAAACAGAAAATTGAATTATCAAAACTAGCAATCCAAACGGGCTCAAAATTTCTTTCAATTTTAGTCATGCTAATAGGATGCCCATGTGATATACAGATTAATTAAAAATTCTATGTAAAAGAAAATTATTACTTAAAAATATTATCGAAACATTTGTGAGCCACTTGAAATTTAAAGTTTCATTTAGACTAAATTATCTAAATGCAAACATATATTGAGCTACATGGCATAAAAATGGTATGTAATATGTAACTTTTTTTTTTATATTAAAATACAAAATTATGAAGAAGAAAATAGTTAAAACAAAATTTACAATTCTTGAAATTTTTGAAATAGAATGGTAGTTGGAGTATAATTTAAAATTTTTTGAAACTTAAAATATAGAAATTTACCTAAATTGAACAATTCTTGGAGGAGAATTCTAAGTGAGTGTTTGGATCCAACTTATTTGCACGTCCGCATTTTACATCACGTTTCATTCATTTTTTTTTTTTTTTTTTAAGCCGCAACTTTTGACTATTCTCTCATGAACAGTGCACCCGTACACTATTCACAGGTCCCACAAACTTCACTTTTCACCACTTTTTCATTAAAAATTAGTCCTATGACACTATTCACATATTTAAAAATTATTTTGCTACAGTGTTTTTAGTTTTCAGCTTTCAGTTTTTAACAAAAATAAGTTGTATCCAAATAGACTTTAATTTTCTTAAAACTAAACTAATAAACTTTTACTTAAAATGAAATTTCCTAATCAATGAGTATTTAACCATTAGTAGCAAAGAGAAGACAGCTGTAAGGACACAATTTGGCTCCCAAACCCAAAGGATGGATGAACTAAGGCCCAAAGAGCCCAATACAATGAATTTGTAGAGAGTAAGTTGGAAAAGCGTGCTTTAATGAGTTAGACAACAAGCAAACTAGATCCGGATGGCAAGAAAATGAAGATAGACTGATTTAATCTAAAGAAAATCGTCCTCAGCACAATCCGAAGAGATTAGTTTTTATATATTTCTTCTCAAGTTTGATTACAAGTTCAACTCTTGATTGATAAAGTGTTTTTCTCTCAATTTCTCGATCCCTTTTCCTCGGGGTCTTCATTCTTTTTTATATTACCTTCCTTCTTTCTTCTTTACCCTCCACGTGTAGGGTATATTGTTGGTGTTGATTCTTGTCTCATTAGCACCTTCTTGAAATCTCTGGTAGTAGCTGTAAGGCTAAAAATTCTTGTTCGTATCACCTCCACATTAATGCGGCCAGTTGGTTAGGTGCAAATTATTCAATGTAGTGGTAGCAACTTTCTCTTTAGGTATTTTAGAACTTCCCTCTATCCTATGCTTCTGTGATTCTTATCCGTATTAATAGAATCTCCTGGAACGCCGCTCTGGTTGGTAGACCACCCCCTCGGACCTCGGCTTTGCTCACCCAAGGAGGGATTCTGTAACACCCGCCTCACTTTAATTTAATTTTAATTGCTTCTAGAGTGAAATTGATGAATTATTTAATTTATTTTGAAGGTGATATTATTTTATATTATGATATCTACAAATGAAATAAATAAAAGAAGATGTAATGTCAGAGTTATTTTTGTGGATTATTCATATTTAACTTTTAGTCTCCTTATTAGTTAAGGAAAAAGATAAGAGATTTCCTATTTGGATTAGGAGTTTAAGTGTTATTGGAATTCTTTAGAGTTTTAGCCTATCTAAACAACCTTAATATGAGTTTTAGTGGGAATTAAAGTCTTGAAAGCTTATTTAAGTTCTAGTAGGTTTTAATTTCAGCCCTAGTGGAAACAGTTTTAACGTATAAAGTTGAAAGGTAAAATAGTGTTTAATTTGTAAACGTAGAGCGAGAGAGAGATTGTAGAAATTACAAGAAACTTTCTGCATCCGTGTGTTCAGGTATGCCTCTCTCACAAAGACCTATGGGTTAATCTATAAAGCTAGTGTAGTATATTAGTCTTGCATGATACAAGTTACTAGGTCCTACGGGTAGAAATAACTTTGTAAACTTATAGCATCCTTTTTATGTCTTACGGGTAGGAATCTTATTGGATGCCATATAAATGTAATTTGGGATAATATTGATTTATAAGCATAAAATTATTTGGAAGCCAACTCGTACTGGGAGAATTAAATAATATAGAGATCTACATATTCGGCTCATTAGAATTGTTTACTAGGTATTGATTTTGGAGTACTTGATAAGCAATTGAGTACTAGATTAGCTATAGTTTCAGAATAAGTAGTGAGATACGAATTTTAAGAGTGAAATTTATATTTTGTTGCTACCTTAGTTTATCCATTCTTATTGAGTCGTCTTGTGCTTATTTAGGTTCTAGTTGCTATTGTTTTGCATGCTTAGTTGAGGTGAAGCTTGGTTTAACAACTAGAGGTAAGTGGACTACAGGACATGACATCTCTCAAGACGTATATATTCATATATATATTTTTGGTAAAAATAAATATATATGTATATATATATATATACATAATTGCAAAAGTAAAGTTTCCAAAAACTTATACCATTGTCCATGCTTTATACATATACTTGAATTTTATTATTTCTTGTATATTACTTTCAAACTGTATAAGTTAAGAATGACTCAAAATTATATTTTTGAGAAAGTATTTGTTATATTATATATGATTAATATTTGCTATATCGTAATAAAGTAAGAATGTTTTCAAACAATCATCTAGACATTCTACAACCTTTGCCAACACAGGGTTAAGTGTTGGTCTTGAGCTAAAGTAGTGTTATTGTGGTGTGGTGCAATGTTATCGTTTGCTCTTTGGAGCCAATGTTGCCACTTTGAGGTTAGTGTTATTGTTCCCCATGGGAATCACCAACCGAGTGTTTAGCGACTTATGTCTTTGTCCGGCTAATGTTTAATGTTTTCCATATCAAACAACTGTTATATTGTTATTGATCTTTATAAGTGGAAAAATTGTTTATCGTTATAATATATTGTTTCTACCTATTTAGTGTAATTTTTACTAACTAAAGTGATTATTATTTTATTTAATGATTTCGGTGTTATAGTTAAATGTTTTATTCTTGTGATTTACAAAGTATATTATATTATGGTTAAAACTATTTGTAAATGTTTTGTAAAGCTTATATTTTATCAATGATACTAATGTTTTGTTTTGAAAGACATCCTCATGTAATGTAGTCTCTTATTGGGCTTCTAGCTCACCCCCCCAGTTCTTTTCTCCACCCTTTCAGATTAGAGCAGTGGAATATCTTTTGGTGGTAGATCATCGGAGACATAGATTGAAGACTTCTTTTGGAGCTATGTTAGTTGATGAACTATTTTAGTATATTTTCTTAGGATAATGAGTTTGGCATTTGTGGAACTCTTTGAGATTGTATTTGGAGACTTTATTGTTAAAGTTTTTGTTTTATGGATTTCATAGGAAAGATTTTGATTATTTGAAGTTTATTTGTGGATATTTAATTACGCTCTGTTCCATTATATTATTGTTGATTATTTATAAGACAGGTTATGCATCTAAATCCTTGGTATGGGTTTGGGGTGTTACAGATTCATCCTCGGATCACCCTCATGGGCCCTTATGATCAAAACTAATTTCTTCACTTATTAATATGGACTCCTTTGATTCTATACGCCCCTCCTTGGACTACTTCATGTCCTCGGATTGAGGTTTTTGACCTAATATATATATATATATATTGTTGGGCCTAACACCCTTACAAATGACCATTTAGTATAACCACAAATTTTAAGCCCAACTCTTATATGATAGCATATGATGTGAAGCACGTGACATTTATTTAATACGCTCAAAATTTTCAAAAAGAAATGTTACGTCCATAACATTTTCTTAACAAATTCTAAGTGGTAAGTTGTTACTAATTTTAATTTAGTAATTCTCAAGTACTCTTAAAGCATGAAAAATGGCGATTCCTCCTTTCATATTTATAGTAGGGTCCACTCATTAAATTTATGGTATACCATTTTTTCGTGTTCTAGGACTGGGAGCACCTAAGAATTTTCCGTTCTAATTTGAACATACAACTTATATTACTTTTTTTTTTAAACCAATAACAACTAGTAATAATTTGCCACTCAAAATTTTAAATAGTAAATACCACCTAAAATTAGATTGGAAGGAATCATTCCGCATCTTGCGTTTCTCACTCCAATTATAAGAGATTTGACGCGTATATAGTGGTTACATGAGTTACATGAAAGTATGAAACATTGTTCACTTTCAAGATGAAGGTATAGCGTATGATTATCTTCCTCTTTTTGTTTGTTAGCCAAAACCGTCTGTTTCATTTCCCACTTCCGTTTCAAATTGAAAAGCAAAAAAAAAAAAATAGTAAAATGAAATTTAACCAAACACATTCTTTCTTAAGTTTTCCTGTATAAAACAACCAACAAGTTCTTGTCTTGATTCGAGAAGAAGTGGGAGGAAAGTTCTGGTTTGCAATATACTTTTTTGACTCCTATTCAACCAAGTGTGGAAAAAAATAGTTCTTCCTCACTCCTCATTCCTTGCATTTTACTTTTTGACTCATTCCTTGTTTAGTTTCAAGTCTTAAGCCTTAAGGGGTATCTTTGAAATGGAATTAGTTTATTCCAACAATCTTCTCCTCCTAAAATTAAGTCGCCTCCTTCCTTTTATTTATTTATTTTTATCAAAATTAAGTTGGCTTTCGAAGCCCCTCGAAGGTACCACAACATAGTGCTAGCTAGTAAATCTCTCCAACTTGCCAAATTGCCAAACCAAGGCAATGGTAGAGTATATGCTTTGGGCAATTTGGCTTTAATTATTGAAAAAGTTTAGGTCCAAAAACATTTTCATAGCTTCTTGCGACAATTATGACATGATAGAGTCTGCTAGTAAAATTACTCTTAATTGTCAATTGTTTGGTTAGATTTAATATAACTATTCCTTGTCCTATTCTTAAGCACGTTTAAGTTGCAATTCCTTGAAATGTTCAAGATTCTGATATTTTAATTTTATATAGTTCCCACAAATAAGGCATTCCCCAGCTGTTATTTTTAGAACCAAGCTTGCCTACTCCTAGAGAGAAAGTTCAAACGCAATTCCCCTTTTATATTACTCTTCAGAATCTTCAAACGTCCGTGGGTTAGGTTAGGTTAAGCTCAACAGTAAAGTCTCGATGGTTGTATAAAGAGATCGAGGTTTAATCCCCGCCTACACCAAAAAAACGATTGGTGTCTTGGTCCTACGATAATAAAAGTTTATTATCGAAGCGGGACGCCATAGGTTGAAACTCTCTCTGAGAATCTTCAAACGTCCGCAACCACATATATGGTATCTAATGCCTCATTTTTCTTGACCTGCAAAATCACACAAATAAACGCAACCCATTAAATTCAAAAATTCAAATCAAATTAATTCAAACAACTGTAAAAAAAAAAAAATAAATAAAAAATAAAAAGTAACAAAAAAGTCAGTGAGTCTAGCTCTGTAAAAACGATACACGTGGCACAGACAGACGGAATTAACGGCGAGAGTAACGGAACCTTATCGGTGAAAATTTCATCATCGCCAACAATCCAAACACATTCCCATTGAAATGAATAGAGTACCAAATGAATAATAGAACCTCCATTGAAAAACACAAAGTCCTTCAAAAAAATTCACACCCAAATCACAAAAATTTAACTCAGCTATTTCTCACTCTCTCTTCAATTTTTTGTTTTTTTTTAATTACTGTATTTTACTAAGTTTTCGTAATCATCAATTTTTTCTTTCATTTTTCTTCATCTACTGGTATATATATAAGCATGTCTTCAATCTACGATTTTTGTTTTTGGTTCTCAGTGCCAGTAATTGCAGTGGGGGCCACAATACGAATACGACACCCTAGGATACTCCTGTACTTGGCAGCTATACGGATAGGTTTTCCGGTAGCAATTCCGAGCGCCGACGGAGTAACCGGCCGGCGGCGAGTGAGTCCGGGGAGCGAATCGGTAGGAAGGAGAGTTTCGCAACGATTCGGGGGGAGTTTGGGGAGGAGAGATTTGTTTGAGAGATTTCGGCGGCGAAAGCACCGCTCTGATCTTCAAAGGACGGTTGTTCATCGACGACGACGAAGCGCGATCGTACTCTTCGATAACATTCGCCAAGTCTTCGTCGGACGTGATCGAAATTAGGGTTTCCAAGTCGCCGGTCGGCAATTGACACCTCAGATTCACCGATGAGCCACAGAACTCTCCGAGCTTCACCATCAACTCTGTAACAACAACAAACATAAATTGATTACTTATTCACAAAAACCAAACAAGTTCACAAAAAATCGAATCTGGAAATTGGACAATCAATCAAACAAACAAACCTGTGAAAGAAATGGAGCGATCGACGGCGAGGACACGTGTGAGGCCGCCGGCGTAGCGGAGCTTGCCGTCGGTGTAGCGAGGGAGGATCTTCCCGCCATAACTGCAAAGGAATTTGATGATCTCCGTGTTTTTGCTGTTGTTGGACTCCATGAAAGTTCTAGAGAGAGAGAGAGAGAGAGAGAGAATTGTGGAGAGGAGATTTTGGTTAGGGAGAGGTGCAAACCTCTGGGGAGTGGTTTAGGTGAGTATTTATAGGGAGAGGAGAAATGGGAAGAAATGGGAGGGTGAAGTTGGAAAGAGGGAAGAGTGGGGCCGACACGGAAAGTGGGGTACACGAAGCAATGAAATATTGAAATGAGAAGCGTTCGCGATTATGCGGATGAATATTCTTTTCTTTTCCTTGGAGTTGGAGGGGGTAAATTGCGAAGAACAAGGAAACGGCTCTACCACGAGATTGGTCACCAGCACCGTGGTCTGTGGGCCTCACTTTTATTTATTTTTTTTTAAATTATCATTTAAGGTTGCAAAAAGAAAAATAAATTTAAAAAAATGCAACCTCCACTGTTAAGCAAACTTGCACACAAAGCGAGTTGTGAGCGGTGGCTTCGTATAGATCCATAATTTCACCGCTTAAAATTTACTGTGTGACAAATTTGTGATTTTAGTTGTGATATTATTATTATTGAGAAGAGAAATAATATGTTTATAATATCTTCACTTCAAATATATAACGTGTTTGTTTATTAGAACTTATTAGAACGAAAATAGGAATACTTTTTCACCCCTAATTATAGAATTATAAATAAATAAAAAATGCCAAACAGGAAAACGCATAGCTTAAATCTAAATGTAAAAAAACCAAAAAAGAAAAGAAAATTAGAATATTGATATTACAATAAATAACAATTATAAGCAAATGGTTTTTTTTTTTTTAAGGCAATTATAAGCAAATGTTAAATCCTATTATGTTATAAAAAAATAAAATAAAACCATTTATTAAGAGAAATCTGTTTTTTTTTTTTTTTTTTTTTTTTTATGTCAATTAAACAATTGTGAAGAATTAAATTTCTTTACAAAAGAGTTAAAGGAAAAAGTGGAAGAAACTTTTTTTTTTTGGAACAAAAAAAGAGAAAATTCCAAATCACTCTCTTCTTTTTTCCTTTTTGGGATTTTGATAAATATTGTGCTTCAACCTCAATGTGAATGTTAATTCAGTTCTTAAACTTTTGATTCAAAGCATTATTCCCTTGCACTTTAGTTTTGTATGGACAAACATTTTACTATGTGCATATAGTTTCCTCCACTTTATTAATTATTTTTAAAATGTCACTATTATTATTTTTTTTATAAAATATAGTGTATACTTCATTATAATTAGTATTTATTATTAACCCACAAAAATGTCATTATTACATAATGTGATTAAATCTTTAAATTTTAATAAAAACTACTAACAAAATGTGTAATTTGTCACAAATCTAACGTGCAAGAGACTTAATTGTTCAAATCAAAAGTCAAGAGAATAAATTTACAAATCAAAAGTCTAGAAATGACAAGTTATAATTCATTCGAAGGTCATATTTATAAACCTTTTTTTAATAGTTTACCATTTTATTTAATATGGTTACAGCTTAGCTTTTTTAATGGACAAGAGGTCCCAACTTAGCACTTTTGTTTTCTTTCCTTTTTCCTTTATTTATTATTTTTTTTTTATAAAAACACTATTTTGATTCTCATATTTTAGAGTTATTGTGAATTTGGTCATTATATTTTAGTAGCAATTAATTTAGCCTTTATTTAAATTGAAAATTACATTGACCTAATTGATTACTACCAAAATGTATGAACCAAATTCACAATAATCCCAAAATGGTATCTTTCACATTCTTTTTATTATTTTATTTTTGAAGAGTAACTGGCTATTTTTGTTTGGCCGAATTTTAATGGGCCCGAGGTCCCATGTTAGCACTTTTTCTTTTCTAGTTTTCATTTTCATTGTAAGTTCAGCTTCAAAGTGCATTGAACGCAAATTGATTAACCAACAAATGTTTTGATCATGTATTGTTGTTTTCAAGTCATGGCAAAGCATGTTCTTAGTTCAGTTGCCATTTTTATCTTTTTCCACATGATGAAATTCGAAACTGTGATCTAATTGCCTTAATACTGATTCCTTCGTGAAGTTGATAAATCACAATGATGAGAGGGGTAGGCCAGTTTGGTACTCGAACAATGCATAGAGGATCCCATATCTTGAAACACATCCTGTATTCTTGAAGCAAAGTAGTGATAACAACCATAATTATAATCCTCTGTCGTTGGATTTGATCATTTTAGTACTTAAATCATCTTTGATTTGGTTGTTTAATAAGAAAGAAGAAACAATTGCAAGTTTTTGGGCTTTATATTTAGTCTTGTTTATTCTGCCTTTTGCTGTTTGTTTGCTAGAGTAAAGGACAGGGAATAAAATGGAAAGAAAATAGAAAAGTTTTCAAATTTTAAAAGGAATAAATGGAATGGAAGCGAGTCTGAGAGAGCTTTTAAAGAATATTTCATTTATTTCCTTCTCCAACCTATTTTTAATCCATCCACAATGGGAAGGAATTAAATATATGTTAATGAAGTTTTAATTGAAACCCCCAATAATAATTTTTTTTTTTATAGAATTTATTATTTTATAAATGTTTATATCGTATTTTTATTAAAGAAATGACAAAATAGAAATTATGGGAGGTGGAATTTTGGGGACATGATGGAATTGTAGTGAGGATTTTGACCCTAACAAAACTGTGATGAAACTTTTGACTGAATCGATCTCCTCTTAATTGAACCAATAACTTGTTAAAGAAGAAGACCTTTGATAAACTAAGACCAATTGAAGGAGAGTGGCCAAGAAGGTTCGGATGATTAAAGTGAGAAAACTACAATGCATAAAGTTTGCCAACTGGTTGTCTATCAGGTCATAGGTTAGCTGAAGGAACGTGTGCTCGGATAACAATTTAATAGACTTGCTTGCGGGTTGTATGTTATGTCGGATTGGCTAAATAAATGTTGCTTGGTAGCATTAAATGCAATGGTGGATTGTTAGAACAAACTAAATGCCAAATGTGAAGAAATTTATGCTCCGTTTGTTTCGAAGTAAAATATTTACAAATGTAAAATATTTTACAAGTAAAAAATTTTAAAGTAAAATATTTTCAGTAAAACATTTTCCAGTGTTTGGATTGTCCTAAACTTTTGAAAATCCAAGAACAAATCAGCCACCACCAACCACCATGCAAGCATAGACCAACACCGGATGTAAGCACAGACCACCACCAACGGTACCAAATCCAGATTCCAGATTAGGAAGAAGGATAATGAAAAAAAAAAGCCATCATTATTGCTGCCACCAAAACCCAACGCTTCAAATCAATGCAATAGCCACCCATACCACCACAACAACAAGAAGAAGAAGAAAAATCCAAGATCAATGATAAACCTAGCCCAATCAGCCACCATCAACACCGGAACCCAACCCCAACGCACCACCATTGAACCGATGAACCATCGATCACCCAACATTATACCCAGCCACCAAACTCAAAACTAAACCCAAAGAACGCCATATACCCCACCAAAACCCAACACCGAAACCCACCTAACAAACTCAAAACTCAAAACTAAACCCAGCAACGCCATACCCAACCACCAAAACCCAAAACCAAACCCACTACCGACGACCCACCTATCCGGATCCGAGAGATACGGCCTAAAAGAAATGGACTGCCAGAGAGATCAACGCCGACCGCCTCATCACTCACTAGTAGGAGTCCCAATGGACTGCCGAAGAGAAAAGAAGAGAGAGGAAGGAGAACTTGAGAGTAAGAAGGGATAGTAGTTGTGGAAGAGGGAGAGCAAAAATTGAGAGGGACTGAGGACTAAGAAAGTTGAAGAATCGGGTAAGATGGAGGAGAGCAAATGTAAAATATTTTACCAAAAGTTTAAGTGTAAAATATTTTACACAAATTTGCCTTAGTTGATTTAGTTGACCAAAAATATTTTACTTTTGACTAAATATTTCACTATAAACCAAACACTGTAAAATAGGAAAATATTTTTCTAAAAATATTTTACATCGAAACAAAAGTAACGTTAGTGCACACTTCTTTTAAGGATTACTATATTACTTGGTCGATCAAAGTAAAAGTAGGAATGACAATTCTTTGCTCGACCCGATAAAGAATAGGGTCAGGTTTGGGTTTTAAAAAAACTCGAAGCAAATCCGGGTTGGGTTCGGGTTTTGGTAAAACCCGACCCGAACCCAACCTGATTAACTGTTAAATTACCAAAACACCCTCATATATATATATATATATATATAGAGAGAGAGAGAGAGAGAGAGAGAGAGTTATAAACCCAAAAATGAAATGAGTCATTTCAGCTCACACACTCATAGCCGCCCTTCTCATATTAGCTCACTATCGTCTCCCACTCTCACTCACTCGTAATCTCACTACCAGCCCAAGTTGTCACCGCTGGTCCAAGCTCTGTCACCTCCAGCCCAAGCTCTGTTACCACCGGTCTGCATTCATTCTCTTCAAAATCTTTATATATATATATATATATATATTGTAAGAACTCAATTTGTAACGATCCCAAATTGGTATTGGGTTTGAACGTTAAAGGCCCAAACAATAAATTTGTAGAGCGTGGATGTCAAAGAACTAGGTTAACTCCAAAAGAAAAATGATTAAACTTAACGTTTATAGATGGATTAGAACTAATATAACGATCAATTTCTTCTTGAAACAAGTTCAGTTCTTTATTTCATAAGGTTTTCTTCTCAGTACTCTTTGTTTAGAAGTTCTGATCCCCTTCTCTCAATGCATTCTTCCATATTATATATTCCCCTCCTAGTGTCATTTTCACTACACACGTGTAGGTTAGGTTCGGGAAATCCCTTCCTGTCTCATCCAACACCTCCTGGAACCTTCAACCAAGCATTTGTAAGGCTGCCTTATCACTATTCAGGCATCACCTCCACATTAATGCGGCCGGAGAGTTGGTTGAAAGGCAATTAATAATGCCGAGGCATTTGTTGTTAAAGATATTTGTTTACCTTTTCTTTCTTACCCTTGGTCCCATGTCCCACCTTCAATGGTAATGTAGCTCTGAGGTATGTTTACAACAATGTGACGTTCAGGTCTTCCTCGGACTCATACTGCCGAGGAGAATTTTGTCCTCGGACGAATACTGAACTCACCTCACGTGATATCTACTCTCCTTTTCATTTGGTTACACTTATAACCTGATGTGGGCCTCCTCGAACAGTTTTACGTCCTCGGATGGGCCACGAGCCCGATTAACACGATTTTAATAATTTATTGATTAACCGACCCCCACAATAGCCCCTCAAAATCTTGCTTTTCGACTCCTTGAGAGAAAAGATTGATTTTGATGTCACAAGCCCATACTCTTTTATGTTTTGGGCATGCTCCTGACGCTTCAACATCCCGAGCGTGGCAACATTAAATTTTGGTGACGCTTCTGTCTCCCACATTCAACGATAAGATGTAAATCGAATGATAGGGGGTCTGTCTCGTTTTGCGAGCGGGAACTTTCTCACTCATAACTTCTGCATGACTATAAAGGAATTCTCCAATCAATTCTCTTTCTTATCTTCAGCGATCACACAATTCTAGAGCTCATACATCGAACCTGTCTTTCTCCTTTTTCGTCGTTTTCCTGGCATCTACAAATACTTAAATCTTGTCCGAGGACCCTCTTTCAAACCTGTAATTTTTCTCAAAACCTTTATCTCTTTCATCTTAAACTCGTTAATTTCTCTACTAAATCCTTTAGGAAAATGGGGAAAAAGGAGGGTAAGTTTCGATGTCTAGTTGAGTCCGAGGAAAGTATGAGAAATTTCCGCTCTAAGTATAGGATTCCCTCTACGGTAGGAATGAGGTATGCAGCCCAAGGGGAATAGGCCGACGCTAGACAAACAGGGGAAGTGGTTATTCCCATGATTGCCTTCATAGAAGGCAAGATGACCATCCCCATGGGTAAGATTACTAGGAGCTACCTTAGGTTCTTTAGGTTATCCCCAACTCAGTGTGTCCTAAATATATTTAGGGTCCTGGGAAGTATAGAGGCTTTGAATGAGAGAATGGACCTAAACCCGACCTATCATGACGTGAATCGGGTGTACAATCTCCATCACTTGAAAGGGCAGGGGTATTATCTCAAGTCGAGATATCCCAAGGTGAGGCTAATTCAGTGCCTTCCCACTTCAAACAAGAACCTAAAGGAGGATTTCCTTATCTTCCATGCCCCGTGGAGGAAGGAGTACCAGATGGGAATGTAGTCATAGATTCATAACATTTGGTTTACACATACATGTTTTTTCCTTTTTTTTTTTTTTTGTTTTGTTTTGTTTTGAGTCTAAGTATTCTTATCCCTAATGATGCTTCATTTCAATTCAATGGCTTTGCAGATAGGCGTTTCACGAAGCCCAATCTTAAGTTAGTCAACAAAGCAAGCTTGGATAGGGTATTGAAAGCCGAGATATACGTGAACGAAACCGACGGCCAACTCCGAGCAGCCCATTTAATCCTCGGCTACACCCCCTTCTCGTTTGCTTTCCGGGCGCCGAAGTGTGTGATCAGAGCCCGCGATCCTCGGCTTCACCATATTAGTGTTGCCTTCAAGGGGTTCATCGTTCCAGAAGGTATCCCACTTCCCCAGGATACATCCCGCACCGAGCCCCTTTTTGTGGCCGCCGTCTTAACATGAGCCTCTTCATCCCAGTCTATCCTCAGAGAAGTGGAAGTAGAAGAGAAGGAGGAAGAGGAAGAAGAAAAGGAAGAAGTTGTAGAACTCTCGGACTCCTCGGAAGATTTTGGGGTTTTCGATCAACCTATACGCTCCAAGGAAGATCTTGACGAAATGGGAATACAAAGGAAGCCCCAAAAAAGTTTAATGGAGTTGATCGAAAATCAGCCTGGGGGGAAGAACGTGCCGGGGAAATCAACGCAATCCCGATTCCTTCTCTTCCCACGGTCTCCACCTCCCGCTCCTCGTCCACCTTCTCATCAACCTCAACAGCAAGTCAGAGCTGATGCGGCCGAATTGAAAAGGCGCAGGGAACAGAAAGGGAAGGAAGTGGTGGACGCTGGCAAGTCCCATTCGACCCGCGAGGAAGAAGCCCAAAGAGCTACAAAGCAGCAGAAGACCAGCCATTTTCCTCGGCGAGGCCAGGAGAGGTTTGAAACTCAACTTCCCGAGCCTCAAGCCTAGTTGCCAACACCCATGCATGATGGGGAGCCCCTACGAGATGATGCATCTATTAGGGACTTCGATGGTGGCATTGGGTGTCACGTAGCCTCGGCTATAAAAGAGGCCTTGTTACTCCCTAAGGACATGGCCGAAATAAAGAATGCAAGGAAGAGTGAACTCATCCTCAATAATAAAAGATACTTGGGCATGGTATAGTGCTAACTCTTTTCTTTTTCTTTTTGTGATCCTTACTCATTGATGTGTACTTTTTACCGACTATAGTATTAATCTCTTCCTTGTAGGTTATCCAAAATACTTTTAAGCTGAATGAGATGCTCAACATCTGCTACTGTTAGCTAGACGATGAAAAGAAGAAACGGGCAACGGTATCTGAGACTTTAACACAATCCGAGCAGGACTTGGCCGATGCGAGGAAAAAGTTACTTGATGAGGAGCAAGCTCGCAAAAGTGCTGACTTGGCCTTCGAAGGCTATCAAAAGCAGGCTCAAGACCAGGGAAAGCGCTTGCGTGAGGTAAATGCAAAACTCAAGACTGCGTGGGAGCAAATTGCCGTCCTTAAGAAGCACTTGGAGGAAACCCAAAAGCCGAGGGAGCGAGCTGAAAAATCCAAGGAGGAAGCTGAAAGAGCAAAAGGCGAGGCCGAATCGACAACGGATGAGGCCGAACAGAAGGGCTATGAGATCGGTGTAGGCGAGATCGAGGAGACTTTAAGGGCCGAGGTGCTAATGGTGTGCTACATCTACTGCGCCCAAACTTGGGATGAGGCCCTTAACCAAGCTGGGGTTGAGGCTTCATCCGAGTTAAGGAGGCCAGAGAACGTACTCTACCCTGAAGCCATCCGCCCCTCGGCTCCTCCATCCAACCAAGCTGAAGCCACTCCCTCAACCGTTAATCTCAATGAGGAGGTTTTGCCTCCAAGTCTTCCTCCTCCCGGCCAACCGAGAACCGATTAAAGAGAATACTACCCTTCCAGAAGCCTCCTTGGACAAGACTGCAGCAGCTTCCGAGGTAGAGGTGGTCTCCCAAAACTTTCAACGAGATTTGGCCTCCACGGTCTTGCTAGCTGGGAGAGCTGCTAAGGATAAAGAGGGAGTCACCACTTCGGAGGCGGATAAATCTGCCAGTTAAGCTCCAAAGCTCCAAACTAAGTTGAAAAAATAGAACTAATTTTGTAATTTGATTAGGAATTTTGCAAGAATATTTATGTTTATTTGCTTATTGCTGTTGCTATTTTATCTTATTTTTGTACTTGTTTATTATGTTATCTTAATTTGAATGGATTCATTTTGACTATCTTTTATTTGTAAGAGAAAAAATAACTTATAAATATTAACAATTAGGGATTAAAAATGGTTGATAACCATTAATACTATGAGGTCTCAGGGAGACATCTTGGATACATACGTATTGTTTCTTAATCAACTGAAACTTTAGGGGATGTTCAAAAGTTGAATAAAGTTGGGTCTACAATACTTCAATTGTACATTAGATGATGTTCATAGGCTTAGTGGGGTTTATATCCCCAATAGGTGATTAAAAATCCTATGATCTTAGGACGATATTTGAAAATTTGTTATCTTGGAATGCATAAGCCCAAGTGGCTCTAGCACTTTAATATCAAGAGGCTGTATTAGTTTCCAAGGAACCCACTTAGTGACCCAATAGACTTCACAGGTGTTAATTTCCACTAAGTTTGTGGTCCGAGGACTGACATAACTAGCTTCTATTTAATACTTCACAAGATGCAATAGGATATTAATTTCCACTAAGTTTGTGGTCCAAGGACCTGACATAACTTAGTTTTCATTTAATACTTCAATAGATGTCATAGGGTATTAATTTCCACTAAGTTTATGGTCCGAGAACCCGACATAACTTAATTTAACCTGACATAACTTAATTTCTGTTTAATACTTCAACAGATGTCATAGGGCATTAATTTCCACTAAGTTTGTGGTCCGAGGACCTGACATAACTCGGTTTCTGTTTAATACTTCAACAGATGTCATAGGGCATTAATTTCCACCAAGTTTGTGGTCCGAGGACCTAACATAACTCAGTTTCTATTTAATACTTCAATAGATGTCATAGGGTATTAATTTCCACTAAGTTTGTGATCCGAGGACCTGACATAACTTAGTTTTTCATTTAATACTTCAATAGATGTCATAGGGCATTAATTTCCACTAAATTTGTGGTCCATGGATCGACATAACTTAGTTTCATTTAATACTTCAATAGATGTCATTAGGTGTGGAAACACAAGATGCATGATTAGCATAAATTAAAGGAAAAACCAAAACTAGACTACTTTTATTAATAATAATACCTCTTGAGATTATTTACATTCCAAGGGTGAAGTACAGACTTTTTCATCTAGGTCTTTCGAGGTAGTAGGCTCCTATTCAAGCTCAAGTAATCTAATAAGGCCCTTCCCAATTAGGCCCCAATTTTCCCCAAGCTGGATTCTTGGTGTTTCCCAAAACTTTCCTCAGCACCAAATCTCCAACTGCTAATGGTCTCGACTTTACATTAGTATCATAGCCTTGCCTAAGTTTCTGTTGGTAGTAAGCCAACTGGACCATTACACTTTCCCTTCGCTCTTTAATCAAGTCTAAACTTTTCCCCAACAGCCCATTGTTCTTGTCCGAGGAAAATGTACTAGTTCTTAATGTTGGGAATCCAGTTTCTAGAGGGATGACGGCCTCGGCTCCATAGGTCATGGAAAAAGGAGTCTCCCCTGTTGATCGTCGAGGCGTCGTTCGATAGGTCCAGAGAACATGTGGCAATTCTTCTACCCATTTTCCTTTTGCATCATCCAGTCTCTTCTTAAGTCCATTGACTATTACTTTGTTAACAATTTCAGCTTGCCCATTCCCTTGAGGATAAGCCGGAGTGGAATATCCGCTTTTTATACCCAAGTCTCAACAAGTATTGCATGAAGGCCTTACTATCAAATTGAAGGCCATTATCCGAGACAAGAGTGCGCGAAGTTCCAAATCGCGTAACAATATTCTTCCAAATAAACCTCTTAACATCTTCGTCTCTAATGTTAGCCAAAGGTTCAGCTTCAACCCATTTAGTAAAGTAATCCGTGTCGACCAATAGATACTTTTTGTTTCCTAAGACTTTAGGAAAAGGACCGACAATATCTAACCCCCATTGAGTAAAAGGCCAAGGGCTGGACAGAGGGTTAAGAATTCCTCCAGTGGTGGATGTTTGGGGCGAACCTTTGACACTGGTCGCATTTTTTGACATAATCCTACGCTTCCTTCTGCATATATGGCCACCAATATCCTTGAGTAATGGCCCGGTGTGATAGGGACCTTCCCCCAGTATGACTTCCACAAATACCTTCATGCAACTCCTCTAGGAGTGACTCTGACATCTCGGGATGTACACAAAGTAGGTATGGCTCATAAAAGGATCGTTTATATAGCTTTTTGTCCTCGAATAACCAAAACCGAAGAGCTTTCCTCCGTATTTTATCGTTTCTATTTTCTCTTCGGGCAAGATGTCACTTTCGAGGAATTTCAATATGGGATCCATCCACTCGGCGCTAGATTAACTTGATGAACCCGACGTACGTCCTTTTCTGGTGAAGTGGGTGTATACAAATCTTTGACGATTATCACCCGAGGAAAATTCCGTGTTGAAGAGGTGGCAAGGGTTGCCAAGGAATCGACATGGGTATTTTCACCTCAAGGGATGTGCGACAAGACGAAGGATTCAAATTTCGTTTGCATACGCCTAACTTGACTAAAATACCCTTGCATTCTTGGATCTCGGGCTTCCAGTTCTCCTTTCACTTGGCCGACTACCAATCTTGAATCCGAGAATAATTCTCGCTATCTTTCCACCCATTTTCTCGGACCATACTCATTCCCATCAATAAAGTTTCGTATTCGCTTCGTTGTTAGTAGCCGAGAATCCCAACCTCAAGGATTTCTCAATGATGATCTCTTCGGGGGATATCAAAACTAGCCCCAATCCTGCCCCCCGTTGGTTTGTTGCTTCGTCCACATATACCTTCCAGGAGGAACCGCCTTGTGTGGATATCAGACCAACCGATTTTTCATCCATGTCACTTTGCTTCATATTAGCTTCTTTTGGACACTCGGCGAACTCAACAACCAGATCGGCAAGGATCCGGCCTTTCATAGAGGTGCGAGGCATATACTTGATGTCGAAAGCCCCTAGGATTATGCCCCACTTAGCAATTCTCCCAGTATAATCTGCACTTCTAAGTATGGACTTGAGAGGTAAGCGAGTCAAGACAACCACTGTGTGGGCTTGAAAGTAATGTGGAAGTTTGCGGGTTGTATGGACCACCGCCAAGATGGCCTTTTCCAATTATAAGTATCTCACCTCGGCTTCATGAAGGGACTTGCTTACGTAATAAATCGGTCTTTGTACGCCGTTGTCCTCTCGTATTAAGACAAAACTAATCGCATGAAGGGCAAATGCCGGATAAGCAAACAACACCTCATCTACCTCAAGACTAGACATGATAGGCGGCATGGACGGTACTCCTTCAATCGCCGAAACGCCACGGCACACTCCTCGGTCCATTCAAATCCTTTCCACTTATGCAGTAGAAGGAAAAATGGAGGACACCTCTCAACCAATCCGGAGATAAATCGGTTCAAAGCAAGATCATTCCGGTCGGTTTGCACCTCTTTTGGATTCCGAGGTGCTTGTAAATTGTTGATGGCCTTAATCTGATTTGAGTTCACTTCAATTCCTCTATGAGTCACCATGTATCTCAAGAACCTCTCGGAGCCTACCCCAAAGGAACACTTAAGCATTGAGGCATAGCTTATGCTTTCTCAAGATTCGAAGATGTTCGCGAGATCTTCCACATGCTCGGACACCACCTTACTCTTCACTACCATGTCATCAATATAGACTTCAATGTTTTTCGCGATTCGATTCAAATATTTTAGTCATCATCCATTGATAGGTAGATCCTGCATTTTTCAAACCAAATGGCATCACTTTGTAATGATAGTTTCCAATAGGGGTGACAAAAGCGGTCTTCTCTTGATCATCCAGTGCTAACGGTATTTGGTGATATCCTTGGAAGGCATCCAAGAAACTCATCCTAGGATGACCAACGGTTGCATCCACCAACTGGTTTATCTTCGGCATGGGAAATGGATCCTTGGGACAAGCCTTATTGAGGTCCGTGAAGTCCACGCACACTCGCCACTTTCCTGTCTTCTTCTTTACCACCACCGTATTGGCCAACCATTCAAGATAAAAACTTCTTTGATAGCCCTAGCCTGCTTGAGCTTGGTCACCTCACTTGACATTTCTTCAGCGTGCTCTTTTGATGGTCGCCGAGGTGGTTGTCTTTTGGAAATTACGAAAGGATTCACATTGAGTTGATGACAAATGAAATTCGGATCTATACCTAGGGCCTCATATGGGCTCCATGCGAACACATCTACATTTGCCCCGAGGAACTCCAGCAATCCCTCCTTCTCTTGCAAAGGCGGTTTGGCCCCAACCTGGAAGAATCTTTCCTAATCATTGGTAACAATTACCCTCTCCAAATCTTCACACTTTACCTCGTCGGCTGGTCCATCTAAGGGTAATGTTGGGGGTTTTAATTGCTATAATCCATTATCGGCAAAGAGCCGAGGTCTCGCCTGCGGCCGATGTTGTATAGCCGCTACCAGGCATTACCGAATCGCAACCTGGCTTCCTACTATCTCCAATACTTGCCCTCAAGATGGGTACTTCACTTTTCGATGTAGAGTATATAAGACTGCTCCCAGGGTATGAATCCAAGGTCCGCCCATAATAGCCGTGTATGGAGAGAAAACGTCTACAACAATGAAGTCCACCTCCACCACATCCATACCGGTTTGTACAGGTAGCCCGATCTGTCCTTTTGAAGCGACCATCCTTCCCTCAAAACTCACTAGAGGGGAACCGTAGGCTGCTAAGTCCTCTGGCTTCAGACCTAGCCCTTTATACAAATATGGGTATATTATATCAACAAAGACTACCTTGATCAATCATCACCCTTTTGACATCGTACCCACCAATTCTCAACGTGACCACCAGAGCATCATCATGGGGTTATATGGTTCCAACCTTGTTCTCATCCGAAAAGCCCAAGATCAGGGGGACGTCCACCCTGGCTCTCTTCGACGCTTGGCAATGATCCTCGGCCGAAGGTCGGAACACCGATAGTACCCAGGAAAGACAAGATCCGGTCCTCCCTGGGGCAGCAAAAATAATGTTTATTGTACCAAGGGGGAGTCTTGAAGAAGCATTCCCATGCATTTTCGAGCCTGTCTGGCTTACCTTACCTTTGGAATGATGCAATAGTTGCTTCAATTTCCCCTCTCGGATCAATCGCTCCAAATGATTCCATAAGTTCCTGCAATCCTCCGTTGTGTGCCCATGATCCCGATGATAGTGGCAATAAAGATTCGGGTTGCGTCTCTTAGGCTCTCCCGCCATCTTGTTTGGCCACTTAAAAAATGGCTCATTCTTTATCTTTTCTAATACTTGCTACACCGGCTCTCGAAACACCGCATTAACCACCTGGGTGTCAACAGAACCTGATTGCCCAACGAAGTCTTTCCGAGGTCGGTTACTATTGTAACGGTCCGACCGAAATCCCTCTCTCCTGAAGGATTACCTTAGTCTTTCCTTTTCCCTGAAGTTGGTCTTTTTCTACTCTTCTGTACTTATCAATCCTATCCATCAATTGGTGTACACCGGCAACAAAGTTTACGGTTAAAGATTTCCTTAAATCATGCTCGGCTAGAAGGCCAGCCTTGAAGGTACATATGGCTACATCATCATGCTCTCCTTCTATTTCATTAAACATTTCCCAGTATCTATTTGAATAAGCCTTGAGAGTCTCGTCCTTTTGCATGGACATAGACAGCAAGGATCCCAAAGGCCGAGGAACCCTACTACAAGTGATAAAGCGAGCGCCAAAAGCTCGGGTAAGCTTTTTGAAGGACTCAATAGAATTGGCCCTTAAACCGTTGAACCATCTCATCGCCACCGGACCCAAACTTGATGGAAAGACCTTGCATATCAAGGCCTCATTCCTGGAGTAGATAGCCATCTTTTGGCTAAAATGGCTAACGTGTTCTCTTCGGGTCCGACCGGCCATCATACAGGGTGAATGTAGGCTGGTGGAATCGCCGAGGAAGAATCGCATCTTCTATATTCCTTGTGAAGGGTGATTTGGAGACTTGACTTAATGCTTTGTTCATAGTGTCGTTCCCCAAGCCCTCGCCAGTGTGCTTTTGTACTTATGTCGATGGCCGTGCTCCTTTTCATAGGAGAAAGTCTCACTAGGCAGAGTTCTGGATCTCCGCCTATAACTAGCTCCATCCGTCTCCTCGGATGATGGTTCGGAGCAAGGTGGGGAACGTTCTCGCCGGGCATGACGCAACTCTCTTTTCAACTCGTCAATCTCACGTTGCAGGATCCTGTCATATTTTGCATGGGAAACATGACTCTTTCCACGATGGTGACTTTTGGTGGTATGAGTTGTGCGCACACTCCCCTCACGGCCTTCTCTCCGTTCGAGACTCGGTGGGGATCACCCGTCCGGGAGCCCCTTGACTTTGCTTGGTGTGGGTTGGCCTCTACCGAAGTGGTCTGCTTTGCGTAGTGATGTGGACCGCTTCCTCCATCATGAACGTTGCACCGGATTTCTTTTAAGTTAGATCAAGCTCTTCCTACGAGACGGCGCCAATTGTAAGGACTCAATTTGTAACGATCCCAAATTGGTATTGGGTTTGAATGTTAAAGGCCCAAACAATAAATTTGTAGAGCATGGATGTCAAAGAACTAGGTTAACTCTAAAAGAAAAACGATTAAACTTAACGTTTATAGATGAATTAGCACTAATATAACGATCAATTTCTTCTTGAAACAAGTTCAGTTCTTTATTTCATAAGATTTTCTTCTCAGTACTCTTTATTTAGAAGTTCTGATCCCCCTCTCTCAATGCATTCTTCCATGTTATATACTGCCCTCCTGGTGTCATCTTCACCACACACGTGTAGGTTAGGTTCGAGGGATCCCTTCTTGTCTCATCCAACACCTCCCGAAACCCTTAACCAAAGAATTTTGTAAGGCTGCCTCATCCTTGTTCAAGCATCACCTCCACATTAATGCGGCCAAAGAGTTGGTTGAAAGGCAATTAATGTGGAGGCAGCTGTTGTTAAAGATATTTGTTTATCTTTTCTTTCTTACCTTTGGTCCCATGTCCCACCTTCGGTGGTAATGTAGCTCTAAGGTGTGTTTGCAACAATGTGGCGTTCAGGTCTTCCTTGGACTCATACTGCCGAGGAGAATTTTGTTCTCGACGAATACTGAACTCACCTCACGTGATATCTACTCTTCTTTTCATTTGGTTACCCTTATAACCTGATATGGGCCTCCTCGGACAATTTTACATTCTCGGATGGGTCACAGACCCGATTAACACGATTTTAATAATTTATTGATTAACCTGCCCCCACACATATATATATATATATATATATATTGCATTGAGTCTGAGATGTTTGTTTCATATGAATCCTTTTTTTGAGCAAAGGTACAAGGAATCATGTGACATCATTGCCAAGTACCCAAACTAAGTCCCATTTGTCGAGCAAAGGTATGTTTTCTAATTTTTTTTCCAAAGCTCATCAATTTCTATTTTGTTGATTCATACTATTTTTGTACCTAAATCGAGTCCCTGTATTCATTAAAGAGGGGTTTTGTTGATTCATATTATTTTAAAAAAAGAAGATTAAATACGTTGATTCATATTATTTTTAAAAATATTAAACCGAGTCCCTATATTCTATTTTGTTGATTCATATTATTTAAAAAAAGATTAAATACGTTTTTAGTTATTAAAGAGGGGCTTCTCAATTATTTACAAGAAAGGGAAACTATGTGATTTATCAACGCTAAATTTTGGGTGTATAGTTTGGTTTGTCAATATATGTTAAAGCCTTGTTATGTTAGCTATAAAAAAGTGAGTGGGACATTTCATTTTTGATGAGTGAATAATTGAGTGTAGTTTAATGGAAAAATAAATTCTATGGGAAAATGTTTTTCAAAGAAAGTGTAATTGTTTAATGGAAGAAATTGTGTTTATTGTTTTTTGTGTTTGTTGTGAATGCGGTGCCTAAAACGGAATTGGGAGACACAAAAAAATCTGGTTCTCCCTTGCCAGGCAGCTCTCCCTTGAGAACCACACGTTGTCCCTTGCCCGCTATGCGGTCTCCTTCAACATTTCACGATCATCCTCGCCATTATCACCTTCCGGCAGCTCACCCTCGAGACGACAATCACCTTTATGCCCATTAAACAAAGAGTAAGTGTTTGAATTTGTAGTTAATCATGTTTAATTATGATTGAATTGATAGAATTTGTGAATATTTGTGAACAGGTATAATTATGAATTTGTGCCCATTAATCAATGAGTATGTGTAATAATGAATTTTTGAATTTTTTTTTATTGATAGAATTTCTAACTCTCAAACTTCTGAACCAATTGGGAGTTCGAAATCCCCGATGGTGGACTTAGTGGGAGAAGACCTAGAGGTATAGGAACAAGAAGAGACAAAGGAGGAGGGAGAGCAAGAGGCTACAAATGAAATGAGGACGTGGATACAAGTAGAAAAAGAATGACTACCTCAGATGTTTGGGAGCATTTTACTAGGAAGAAAGTTGATGGGAAGTCTAAAGCCCAATGCCATCATTGTGGCAAGCTTTACTTGGGTGAGTCTAGCCAAGGTACAAGCCATTTGTGTAATCATTTAGCAAGATGTCCACGGTTGAAGTTTAAAGATAAAAGGGATATGCGACAACAAGTGTTAATTAAACAACAAAATAAGGTGGATGGAACAATGAGTTTAAATCCTTACCAATTTGATCAAGTCAAAGTGAGGAGTAATCTTGCTCGTATGGTCATCCTAGCTACATGAATACCCACTTCAAAGGTTGACCACATTGGGTTTAGAGAATTTGTGGGTTCTCTTCAACCTTTGTTTAAACTTGTCTCAAGAAACACTTTGAAGAGTGACTCTCTTAAAATCTATGATAATGAGAGGGAGAAAGTTTTGAAGATGATGAGACAAGAATGGAAGTAGGATAGCAATTACAACTGCTATGTGAACTTTGAGTAACAAAAAGAGAAGGTCCATGGTCATTACCGCTCACTTTATCGATCACACTTGGATGTTGCAAAGCCGGTTTTTAAGGTAATTTTTTGGTCTATGAATGTTAAATTTGTTAAACCATATGAATTGTACCATATTTCATTGATCATAGTCTTTATTGAGTTATGTTATAATTATTCCTATTATTTTTCTAGATTTGTTTATGTTCCTTCTCCACACACAAAAGATGTCCTTGCTGATGTCCTTGTTGATTATTTTTTTGAGTGGAACATTGATAGGAAGTTGTCCACAATAACTATTGATAATTGTAGTATTAATGATGCCATGATAAAAATTTTCTTGAACAAGCTTGATACTAGTTCTCTTATGTTGAGTGGGTCTATGTTGCATATGAGGTGTGTTGCACATATTTTGAATTTGATTGTTCAAGATGGGTTCTCTTATTGGTGATGGTATTGAAATGATTCGTGATAGTGTGATTTACTGGACTGGATCACCAAAAAGGAGGCAGAAATTTGATGAAAATGCTAGTCAATTACGTATTCAATGCACCAAAGAGTTGGTCTTAGATTGTAAGACACGTTGGAATTCAACTTACTTAATGTTTTCTACTGTATTGATTTATAAAAATGTTTTCTCTCGTTTGGCTAAACGTGAAATATATTATACTTGTTTGCCATGTGATTATGATTGGGAGGTAACCAAAGATATTTGTGGGAAATTGGAGTTGTTTTATAGTGTGACTGAGTTTTTCTCTGGTCGTAAGTACCCCGTAACTAATATGTATTTTACTTTGGTGTGTGAGTTGAAAATAACATTGAATGAATGGAGTTTGTCTTCAAATGAGATGATAAGTAGGATGGAAGAAGGCATGCTTGCTAAATTTAATTCTTATTGGGCTAATGTTAATGTTGTTATGGTTATTCTTTGCCATCTTGGATCCAAGTATAAGATGAAGTTGTTGGAGTTTTATAATCCTAACATTTATGTTAATAATTCTGATTTGGAGATTAAAAAAATTAAGAATCTTTGTTAGGATTTACTTGATGAGTATGGAGATGTAGATGAGTTCCTTGTAGATAATGAAGGAAGTTCTCATATGCCTGCAAGTACTTCAAATTATGTGGCACAAATGAAATGTAGGTTAAGTGAGGCAATGTTATCTTTTGATTTGTTTGTCAACAATAGTTCAAGTACTTCAAAGAAACATGGGAGTGCTAGAATGAAATTTGATCGTTTTATTGATGAGGGAGTGTTGAAGAGGAGTGAAGAATTTGATATTTTGACATTGTGGAAAAGTAATGGTCTCAAGTATCCTACTTTACAAAGGATTGCAAGTGATATTTTGGCCATTCCTGTCACAACTGTTGCTTTAGAATTTGCCTTTAGCACTAGTGGGATATTATTAAGTCCACACCATAGTAGACTTCAACCCAAGACTATAGAGGCAATAATGTGTGCTCAAAATTGGTCATGGAGTGAAATCAAAGGTTAGCAATTGTATAATTTGTATTTATAAAATGAAATCAAAATTATATCTTTATATTTGCTAGTTATAATTTGATGAAGTTTATTCCATTTTTAATTTATTATTATTGTAGGTTCTTCAACTATGCTAGGAGATTGTACACTTTAATCAATTCTTGACAACGAGGAGCCTAATGAAGAGGATGAGAGTTGTGTCACTACTATGGAAGATTAGACTTTTTGTATTAATTTAGTAGCTTTTTAATTTCTTAGACTTGTTGGATTAACTTGTTGGTTTGTAATTATCCTAAACTTGTGGGATTTATTTTGTAACTTTTTAATTTCTTGGACTTGTTGGATTCATTTTATTTTTATGTTTAGCAAGTGATTTTAGCAGTGATTTATGATTAAATAGTTATTTTAGATAGGTAATTTATTGATTTATGATCTAAGCTATAGTTTATTGATTTATAGATTTATAATTAACAGGTGATTTATTGATTTATGATATTAGTTATGATTTATTGATTTATAATTAACAGGTGATTTATTGATTTATAATTAATAGTCTATGATTTGGACTGATTTGGCATTTGGGCCACGTTATATGGGCTTGAATCTGGATGTCATAGTGCTTGAATTTGAGCTTCAATTCAATTTTTTTTTTTCCCTATTGGGCCACGATTTGGGCCGCAGATTGGGCCTAAATCTAGTAGGGCTAAATGAGGCCCATAAGGCTCGAGGGGCTAGTTTGGGAGGGCATAAAAAAAACCCGTTTATTAAACGGGCCAGGTTTGGGTAATAGGTACGAGCCTGTGGGGCAGGTTTGGGTATAAAAAAAAAAGCTCTATCTATTACCATTCCTAAGTAGAAGTTGACGAACCTATATGATTGACTTGAGAAAATGTCACTCGACTTTGTGGTTGACCTAAAAAGATGCTAGTTGACCTACATGAATGACGTAAGAAGATGTCAATCAACCTACGTGGTAAATTTCTTATGTACTCTTCTTCTCCATGGTTAACTCATTGTTTACAAGTTTGATGTAAGAGCATCCACATCCGGATCTCAAATCCTATCTTATTTTACCATCCCAAAAAGCTACTTTATTACTTATACCATACCATTTTTCAATATACCCAACATCCCAACTTTTATTTTCCTATCCTACTCATTAAAATAATATTTTTACACAATAAAATAATATATCCTTAAACCCAAATAAAAACAAAAACCCAACCAACTGCTGCCACCACTACCACGAAGAACATACCCAAACTATTCATTTTCTTCAAACCCCGTAAACACCAAAGCCAGAAACTCATGGCCATCCAAACCCAGAAACCCATAGATTAACAAAATTAAAATCAAAATCAAACCCATAGATTAACCCAAAACTCCAAACCCGCCGATCCTCAGCCCCAGAGCCACCACAACCCACCACGACCCGCCACGATCCACACCGATTCACAAACAATTCACAAACACCGCCAACACACACAAACCCAGCAAACTCCATTTCCACCACGACCCGCCAACACACACACACACACAAATGATTCACAAACCCAGCAAACAAACCCAGCAAACAAACCCAACAAATGATTCACAAACACCGAAACAAACCCATCGGAAAAAGGTGGAGACCCACCCTCCGCCCAAACAAACCCAGCAAACACCGAAACCCACCATCAAACCCATCGGAACAAATCCCCCAACCCATCGGAAAAAGGCACAACCACCGGACCTAAATCCAACCACCCAACGCCAACCCAAACACCACCCAAACGCCACCCAAATCCGACCCAAACCCAGCAAACAAACCCATCGGAAAAAGGTGAAGACCCACCCTCCGCCCAAACAAACCCAGCAAACACCGAAACCCACCATCAAACCCATCGCGCTGACTTCCAACCACTGGTCTCCACGCCGATCTCCACCGCGCTGACTTCCAACCACCACGCCCATCGCAGCCGCGCCACCACGCCGATCTATAAATCCGATCAGGTGTGAGCTTCGGTCTGGCTTGGTGATCCGGCTTGGTGATTTGGTGAGAGAGAGAGAGGGGATGAGAAACAGAGAAGGAAGAGAGAGAAAAGAAAGAGCAAAAATGAGAGAGGTGATCTGGCTTGGTGATTTGGCGAGAGAGAGAGAGGGGATGAGAAACAGAGAAGGAAGAGAGAGAAAACAAAGAGCAAAAATAAGAGAGGAGAGAGAAATTACAGGGTTTAAAACGGTTGGTGAGTATTAAAAATTATTTTTTTATACCATTCAGCTATAGTACCATCTTACATTTGAGATGGTACTGTAGCTAAATCCCAAATTTAAGAATGGCATATGCAATATAGCCTTCCCATTGTTGAGTAGTTTTGGGGCTTAAATGCCAAATGTTCCTAACATTTGGCATTTACCAACCCCCATCACGATGCTCTAACCTTGATGGTTTAGAGCCAATTATAATTATATATCTCTATGATGTTTGAGACTTGATGGGAGGGAGTTATGCCAACAACATTATTAGGAAAAATTAAACACAAAATGCAATTTAAGCCTTTTATTTTGATTTTTTAAATTCTAAATAAAAATCAAGCAAATTTATGTGTTGCATTCAGATTGAAAAAGTACGAAAGAGTACGAAAAATATTTGGGATTACCAGCGGTGGTTGGGAAAAATAGAAGAGCAAGCCTAAATTACATAAAAGAACGAGTTTGGAATAAATTACAAGGGTGGAAAGAGCAACTATTGTCCCAAGCAGGTAGGGAGATACTTCTAAAAGCCGTTGTCCAAGCCATTCCAACTTTTGCCATGTCTTGTTTCAAACTTCCGGTGGGTCTTTGTCATGATATTGAGATGATGATAAGAAAATTTTGGTGGGGGCAAAGAGGGGAGCAAAGGAAAATCCATTGGAAGAGTTGGGAGGTTATGTGTCAACCAAAATACCAAGGGGGGTTGGGGTTCAAAGATTTAGTTAAGTTTAATGAGGCCATGCTCGCTAAACAGGTCCGGAGGTTGCTGCATGATCAGTCTTCCCTATTTTTCCAGGTTTTCAAAGCCAAATATTTCCCCCACGGGACGGTGTTTGAAGCAAAGAAGTCATCCGGCTCATATGCATGGCAAAGTATCTTAAAAGCTAGATCGGTCATAGAAGCTGGGCTGATGTGGAGGGTGGGGAATGGATCAACTATTCGGGTATATTGGGATAAATGGCTACCAGGAAAATTTCCTTCCACGATTAAGTCTCCAAGGGTAGGCGCACCAGGAGACATGCGTGTGGATTCTCCGATCGACCAAGACACAAAACAGTGGGACTTAGCAAAGATTGATCTCCTCTTCCTTCCATTTGAAGCAGCAAAAACTAAGTCAATCCCTTTATGTTTGTCTAATCGGGATGATTGCATGGTGTGGCCGAGGTGTAGGGATGGTTTATACTCGGTGAAAACTGGTTACCAACTACTCTGCGAGATGGACAATCGGATCGAGCATCGGGGTCGGACTCGTCAAGTTACAGGGGTTTTTGGAGACGCTTATGGAAGATGCGAGTTCCAAATAAGATAAAAATATTTCTTTGGCGTGCATGCACCGATGCACCGCCTACAAGATGCAACTTGGTTAGGAGGAAAGTGTTAGACGATCCAACTTGCTCTATGTGCGGTGCGGGAGATGAGAACGCGATGCATGCGCTATGGGATTGCAAACATTTGCTCACGGTGTGGGAAACGGTTTTTGGATGGGTTTTTAAAGACTACCCAGCGATTTCGGAATTCTCGGACCTGGTAGCTCTGGTTGGCGAGCAAGAAAAACAGTTGGAGCTCTTTGCAACGATTGCTTGGTTCATCCGGTGTCGCAGGAACAAGACTAGATGCAATGAACCGAGCGTGCCACCGGGGAAAATCTTGGAGAGTGCGGCTTCCCTGTTGATGGAATTTCAGAGCAGCGTCAAGTATGGAGCGAAAACAGTGACACAAATGAAACATCAAATGGAAGCCACCAGACGGAGTAACAGTGAAGACGAATTATGATGGGGGCATGTTTGCAGAATCGGACCAAGCGGGGATAGGTGTGGTTGTTCGAAACCATAGGGGTTATGTCATGGCGGCTTTAGCAGAAAAAATCCCCAAACCAACTTCCATAGAGGTACTTGAAGTCTTGGCAGCACGGAGAAGCGAGTCTGAGTTCACTCTTGAGCTGGGCTTTGCACATGCCATCTTTGAAGGAGATGCAGAGATTGTTACTAAGGCACTTGCCGAGGGGAACAGTTCTTTGCATAGTATAGGACACATAGTAAAAGACATTGAGTCTATTAGTGGTTTATTACAAACCAAATCTTTCTCTCATGTTAGGAGGCGGGGAAACATCAGAGCCCATGCCTTAGCTCGGAAGAGCAAGGCTTTCTTTTTTCTGTTTTAACTGCGGATGGAGGATGTTCCACCGGATATTTTTCGTTTTGTATCTGCGGATTTTCCAAGAACTTAATAAAATAACGAAAAGTTTGGATTCTCAAAAAAAAAAAGATTGGCTTTTCCCTCTTTTATTTTTATTTTTAAAAATATATTGGCTTTTCCTTATATATATTTGGGTGATATGGAGGGGTTGACTAACTTTTAACATTCCCTAAGAGATTTCAGTTGAGCCATCAAATACAAAGGGCCGCAAAAGATGCAACTTCCTTTATCACACATAAATTTCCACAACTAAAGAAGTAATAGTGTAAATGCCGACATGAGTTCGTCATTGCTGTCTGAACAGAAGGAGAATTGCAGGAACCGAAAAAGGGGCAAAAATAGCTATCAGCAGCATAAATAATTAAATATTGCTTGTTGGATACCACAATGGTTTGCATCAAAATTTGGCATATATCATCATTCCTTTCAATTATGCTGTGCCTACCCTTTTTGTACATCTTTAATTAGATGGGGATGAACTTTTATCATAAACAAAATAGGAGATGAACCAATAAAGCAAAAAATTTTCTCCCTTTTGCATCTACAAATTAAGTGCAGAAAATTTGCGGTGTGAGCATGAAAGAATGAACACTTACTTAGGACTTTCAAAAAGTCCATGAGAACACATTATGTTCTTTTTAAAAAGTTGCAATGGTGAAAATTTGTTGGGTGCACTGCTTTTTGACCTTAGGTGAGTAATATGAAAACACTAATATAGTAATATGAGAAAATGCCATTGTCTTGCCAAAACAAAAATCTCATGAAAAACCAAGTCAGACAAATTCTATTTTGATCAACTATCTTGTAATATTCGTAAAATTATTCACTCTTAGGAAAGGGAGGATAAGAAGTCCTCCCTCTCACCGAAGGAATGAAATAATTTCTCCTAATATGATTAAGTTTGTCAAATAGATTTATGTTATATAACTTATATTTACATTAAATATTACAAATTGAAAGTATATATTAATCTTTGTTTATAAATTTAAATAGATCTTGTCTTTAATATATTAAAAAAAAAAAAAAAACCAGAAATCAAATGTTAAGCATTCTGCTGTGCAAGAAATTTATCAATACTTGGAAGATTCCCTTTGGTTAATTTTGTTTTATATGTTTAATACAGTGTTTTAAATTGTTTTTTATTTGGGTGATTTGTAAGTAGGAGGTCTGAATCCTCTGATTGTTCTCCATCTCTCATCCAACCTCTAATTTTAATTGGTTTCTAAATACAAAGTGAACCCATTCAAGTACAAAAAGAGACAAAGAAAGATGCTATTCTGACAGACCACTGGCTTATAAAATTACGAGTAATATATATAAAAATCATGAAAGCATTTACCTAAATTAACAAACAATTGGGATTCAGTCGCTTGTCACCAACTAGATCCTTCTTTAGAATTTAGGACCGACTAAGAGAGCAAGAGCTAGAACCTTAGAGCTAGACACGTGGACCATGTAGTTGGCTGGACACTTGGACTTATATTGTGGCTCAGTAGCAGTAGCACCATTCGTATATATTATCCTTAAATCAGTGTTAAATCAGTGTTATTTAAAGTTTGCATTGCGTGTGGAGCTGATAGCATGCTTTTAAGTTTAGGCTTATTCTGGCCACAAGCCGACATCTTTAAGATAGAAACCAGATTTCTTTTAGGTCCGTTTGATTGGAAGAATCAAAAAATGAAAAGATAGAAAATGATGGAATGATGGAAAAGTGAGTGGAATGGTAAAGATTTTAATTTTTTTCATTTTTGTTTGGTTGAGAGTGAAAAAGTGAAGGGATGGAAAAAATATGTTTATATAAATTTACTTATATACCTTTGTTAAAAAATAATACCCTATTAAAAAAAAGTAACAAAAAAAAAATCACCCAAATTTATTAGAAAATAAAAATAATATCTAAAAAAAAATCACGTCTAAAAAAAAAACAAAAACAAAAAGAAAGCAAAAGAAAAAAAAAAAAAAAAAAAAAAAAAGAAAGAAGAGCAACGAATCTTGCCCAGGAAATCAAAAAAAGAAAAAAGAAGAGCAACGAAACTTCCCCAAAAAAAAAAAAAAAAAAAAAAAAAAAAAAAAAAAAAAACCCAAGCTTGCCCAAGAAAAAAAAAAAAAAAAAAAAAAAGCAACGGATTGGACAAGCCCATGTGCACGCATATTTGTTATTTACCTATCAAATTTCTCCCACTCAATTTTCTTTTTATTTTGGAAAGAAAATATTTTGGTGGGTTCGAAGAAAAAACACCTAGACCCCACCAATTTTTTTTCCTCTCCCTCCAACCAAACATCCACCCAAAAAGTTTTCATTCTCATTTTTTTTCTCAAAAAAATGCATTAATAAATAATGGAGGTGGCTCTTGACTTTGTGGCTGAAATGTGTGTTGTGTTTTGATACAGCCATGGTTAGGATTAGGGTTATTAGTATTTACATCAGAGTTTGTAAATAAATATTTATTTAAAAAAACTACTCTATTTATTTTGATTACCAACTTATTTAATAAATCACATAATATTTCAGTTTTTATTTATATATATAATTCATTAAAATAATACTAGCTTCGGCTCTTTTATTATAATTTTTTTTTTATAAATTGAAATAACGTTAATTTCAATTTTCTGACCAAAAGAAAAGAAAAAAAAAAAAACCAGGTTCCTATATTAAAAAATCTCTCCTTTTTTGTTTCTCTCTCACATTTTTCTTTTTTGCATGTGTTCAACTCTCTCAGAAAAAAAAAAAAAAAAAGTATAGGGTGAGTTAGTGCCTAATTTTATAAGATATGAAGAAATGTGGTGAAAAAAACTTTTTTTTTTTTTAATTTACCTAAAACTTTGGAGTTTTATTTAATGTTCACCGCTTAGACAATTTTATTAGGAGTTTTATCTAGTGTGTTGCTAAAATAACAATTTAGGGGGATTTTACACCCTTAATGCTAATGTTCTTTCATGGAAGGTTGAGTGTGAAACTCTTGCAAATATATAAGTCAATGAACTAAATTAATGACAGCATGAAATGGAATAATGAATGATGCAGAAGAACCTTTTCCTTAATTCCTTTATAAAGATAAGTGAGTGAGGAATAATAATGTCATATGAAATAAATAAATAAAACAATTAAAATAATAATGTACAAGATTTATCTTCCAAGTTCTAATTGTTTGTGTTGTTTTGCATTAGTGACCTATATTAATCATGGATTAAGGAATTAACGGGGAGATAGTTAGCCATATGAAGCTTCCAACAATGTTAATATTGGATGTAAAAAACGAGTATGAGTATTATTGCCTGCTTAGATATATGTGTTATACAAAGATAATATATTTTTCTAGAGCTAAGTGAAAGAGTCAAAGAAAGATAACATGTAAGTGCTAATATATAATCACGCACATTATAAATGGGAGGAAAAATTTGAAACCGTCTTAGTTGAAAATACTAAAAAATGAAAAATTTGAAACCATCTGAGTTAAAAATACTAAAAAAAATATATTATTATTAAAAAGTTCATTGCCTCATTGGTACTTCTTTTTTTGGCTAAAGCCTCATTGGTACTTCTATAAGTTAGGAAAGATAAATTGACATAAATATATAATTTGAAAAACTTTCTTAAAAAAAAAAAAGGAAAAGTCAAGTCCACCTTTATATAGATTGAGTCATTAATTCAAACTTGAGCTCACCACTTATTGGAAGCTGTAGGCGACATTGGGCCAAGATGTGTTTATTTCGGCCTCTAAAATGAACTAGCTTGGGTATCTTTTATGGATAATAGAAATGGCTCAAGGGATTTTTTTTTTTCACAAAACACAATGCTAAGAGTAAGGGACCACATTTGAATATGATACAGAACTTTGAAAAATTGGCATGGGAAAAATTCCAAAGCTCTTTCTTGACCGAAATTGAGTTCAAACTTTTGAGAAAGTCAAACTGCTGAGATGCTTGACATCTTCAGAAGCAATACGGTGAATTGGTATCAATAGTAGTCTAGGTGTTAATGTTATTGTCACTTGTCAGGACTTAGGACAAGATATGTATTAAATTCTTCATATTAGGTTAATTAGATTTCGCTAATGCCAAATAATAAATCAAAGATCAAACTTCATTTTCTAATCAAATGTGCACTTATTAAATTAGAGATAATGACTGACTAATATTACCATCCTTTTGGCCGTATTATGAAGTATGAACCATCCAAATATATGAGTATGACTCATTTTTTTTAAATAAAAAATATATGACTAGTTGACTACAAAATTGAAACAAATCGCAATCTCTTGATGGAGCATTCTTAACAACCTTTTTCATTATCAATTTTTAAAACTCAATTATCTTTTTTATATAAAAAAACTCATTAAAACAAAACTTAGTGGAGTATAATTTGCAACATGAGGTATATTACAAAATTTACATGGACCTTATAAACTGATGTGCAACTTGTAACTTTTTATTTTTATTTTTGTAGGTGCTTCACGCTTATTACAACAAAAACTGCTTTTAAGCCTAACAACAAGCTTGGTAGTAGCGTGGGCTACAAAATTTAGCTTTCCCCATTCTCAAAGAAATATTTTTTGAGTTTAAGAGAATTACAACTTGCAACTATTTCTATAATTTATTGATGTGACATCAAACATATTTATTGTCACGTTCTCACGTATATGAGCACAATAGATTTTAAAACACCCCTAACTTAAACACACCTAAGTTATGTTTGGAAATCTATTAACAATTCAATGGCCAAGTGAAGTGGCCTGTACAAAAGAATTTGAGATACATGAAAGACATCCAATTCATCTTTGACTGAGAGAGAATATTTTGTTCGCAATGTCACCATCGATGATAAATGGAGTTGTGCATTTCAAATGGAATTATATATCTCTATGATGTTTGAGTCTTGATGGGAGGGAGTTATGCCAACAACATTACTAGTTAAAATTAAACACAAAATGCAATTTAGGCCTTTTATTTCGATTTTTTAAATTCTAAATAAAAATCAAGCAAATTTATGTGTTGTTTTGAGATTGGCTTTTCCCTCTTTTATTTTTATTTTAAAAAATATATTGGCTTTTCCTTGTATATATTTGGGTGGAATGGAAGGGTTGACTAACTTTTAACATTCCCTAAGAGATTTCAGTTGAACCATCAAATACAAAGGGCCACAAAAGATGCAACTTCCTCTATCACACATAAATTACCACAACTAAAGAAGTAATAGTGTAAATGCCGACATGAGTTCTTCATTGCTGTCTGAACAGAAAGAGAATTGTAGGAACCGAAAAAGGGCAAAAATAGCTATCAGCAGCATAAATCTATTTGCGGTGTGAGCATGAAAGAATGAACACTTACTTAGGACTTTCAAAAGTCCATGAGAACATATTATGTTCTTTTTAAAAAGTTGCAATGGTGAAATTTTGTTGGGTGCACTGCTTTTTGACCTTAGGTGATTAATATGAAAACACTAATATGAGAAATGACTAGTAAGTTGAGAAAATGTCATTGTCTAGCCAAAACAAAAAGCTCATGAAAATCCAAGTCAGACAAATGCTATTTTGATCAACTACTTTGTAATATTCATAAGATTTTTCACTCTTAGGAAAGAAGTCCTCCTAATCATAGAAGGTGTGGAATAATTTCTCCTAATATGATTAAGATCATCAAATAGATTTTTTCTTTAAAAAACTTTCTCTCCTCTTTCCGTATGTGTATGTTAAAAAATACTTAATATTCTAAAAAAAAATTCATCAAATAGATTTATGTTATGTAACTTATATTTGCATTAAATATTACAAATTGAAAGTTTATATTAATCTTTGTTTATAAATTTTAAATATATCTTGTCTGTAATATATTACCAAAAAAAAACAGAACTCAAATGTTAAGCATTCTGTTGTACAAGAAATTTATCAATATTTGGAAGATTCCCTTTGGTTAATTTTGTTTTATATGTTTAATACAGTGTTTTAACTTGTTTTTTATTTGGGTGATTTGTAAGTAGGAGGTCTGAATCCTCTTATTGTTCTCCATCTCCAATTTTAATTGGTTTCTAAATACAAACTTAAAACCCATTCAAGTACAGAAAGAGACAAAGAAAGATGCTATTCTGACAGACCACTGGCTTATAAAATTATGAGTAATATATATAAAAATCATGAAAGCATTTACCTAAATTAACAAACAATTGGGATTCAGTCACTTGTCACCAACTAGATCCTTCTTTAGAAAATCAATTGGGGTTCAGTCACTTGTCACCAACTAGATCCTTCTTTAGAATTTAGGACCGACTTAATTAGAAGAGACTGAGAGAGCAAGAGAACCTTAGAGCTAGACACGTGGACCATGTAGTTGGCTAGACACTTGGACTTTTATTGTGGCTCAGTAGGACTAGCACCATTCATATATATTATCCTTCAATCAGTGTTAAATCAGTGTCATAGATGCAATATTGCGTGTGGATCTGGCAGCAAGCTTTTAAGTTTAGGCTTATTCTGGCCACAAGCCGACGTCTTTCAGATAAAGGGGAAACCAGATTTTTTTTTAAGGGTTCGGTTTCTGTCTAGTGTCTTGTGACACTTGTTGCGATCATGATATGTATCTAAAAATGGATATGTATTATAATCGGAGAAGGTTCAATACACTAAAAGCATTGGACAAAAGTCATGCCCTACTTTTAATATGATGAAGGAATGCATTATTAATAAATAACGGAGGTGGCTTTTGGCTTTGTTGGTGTTGGGACATTTTGTGGTTGAAATGTGTGTTGCATTTGGATACCTCCATGGTTAGGATTAGGGTTATTAGCATTCGCATCGGAGTTTGTAAATCAATATTTATTTTATAAAAAAAAAAATTATTTGATCTATTTTATCAATTTATTTAACAAATTACATAACATTTCAGTTTTTATTTTTATATACAACTCATTAATATATATATATATATATATACAATTTTTAATTATAAATTGTGTAAGGACACGATTAAGTAACGACCGTAATGAGTGTTGGGTTCGCACGTAAAAAGGCCCAAACAATATCATTTGTAGAGCGTGGGTTTGAAAGGCTAGGTCTTAGTCACGGGCGGTGGTGAGTCTTTCGTGGTGTTCATACATGGTTAAGTCATTTTCGTCCTAGGAGTTTTTCTCCGGGAGGCGGGCTGGGAGGCTCTGGTTTTTGGCCATTTTTCCCAGCATTCCTTATGAATTACTTTCTTTTCCTTTTATACTAGCCGGTGTTTTTTTATCCTTCGTCCACGTGTAGGATCGACATTCCAAGACTCGATACTTGTCCCATCGGCCCATACCGGAGTAGTTGGGGGTGGTTGAAAAAGTCGAGAGTATGGCTCAAAGTGCAGAGTATTGAATGGCGATGAAGGGCGACTTTCCCCGGTCGTTTACACTTTCCAGCATACCCTTTTCTATTGGCACATATATTTTAGATTTTTTCCCAAGTTGTTTCTATACCATTTTTGCCGTTTCTATACCATTTTTGCCATTTCTTCCGAGGAGACTTTGGGTGGCCGAGGACTGAATCGTCCTTGGTTGTATCCCAATGCTATTTTGTACTTGCATTACGATTAGAACCGGGCCATAACCTTCCTCAACTTGGGCCTTTGGGCCCCAACGAATAAATGGAGCTGGCCTAAAAATTGTTGGGCCCCACAAATTGAAATAATGTTAATTTCAATTTTCTAACCCAAAAATAAAAAATAAAAAAATCAAGTTCCTATATTAAAAAATCTCTCTCCTTTTTTGTTTCTCTCTCACATTTTTCTTTTTTGCATGTGTTCAACTCTATTAGGAAAAAAAAAAGTTTTAGAAAGTATAAGAAGAGTTCATGCCTAATTTTATAGGATATGGAGAAGTGTGGTGAAAAAAACTATTTATTTTTTTAAATTACCTAAAATATAGGAGTTTTATTTGTTGTTCAAACAGCTTGAAGGCCCCTTAAATAATAGCATAGGTAAACTACCCTATCAACTCACATAAATTGACATAAATATATAATTTGAACAATTTTTTTTTCTTTTTTAAAGAAAAGTCAAGTCGACCTTTCTAGAGTGAGTCATTAGTTCAAACTTGAGCTCTCCACTTCTTGGTAGCTGTAGGCGCCATTGGGCCAAGATGTGTGGACTTCGGCCTCTTAAATGAACAAGGTTGGGCATCTTATATGGATAATAGTAATGGCTCAAGGGAATTTATTTTTTTTATTTTTTTTTAATTTTTTTCACAAAACACAATGCTAAGAGTAAGGGACCACATTTGAATATGATACAGAGAACTTTGAAAAATTGGCCTGGGAAAAATTCCAAAGCTTTTTTCTTGACTGAAATTGAAGTTCAATCTTTTGAAAAAGTCAAACTGCTGAGATGCTAGACATCTCCAGAAGCAATTCGATGAATTGGTATCAATAGTAGTCTAGGTGTTAATGTTATTGTCACTTGTCAGGACTTAGGACAAGATATGTATCAAAATCTTCATATTAGGTTAATTAGATTTCGCTCATGCCAAATAATAAATCAAAGATCAAAATTCATTTTCTAATCAAGTGTGCACTTATTAAATTAGAGATAATGACTGACTAATATTACCATCCTTTTCGGCCGTATTATGAAGTATGAACCATCCAAATATATGAGTATGACTCATATATTTTTTTTTTTTAAAAAAATAAAAAATATGTGACTAGTTGACTATAATATTGAAACAAATCGCAATCTCTTGACGGAGCATTCTAAACAACCTTTTTCTTTATCAATTTTTAAAACTCAATTATCTTTTTTATATAAAAAAAACTCATTAAAACAAAACTTAGTGAGTATAATTTGCAATATGAGGTATATTACAAAATTTACATGGACCTTATAGACTGAAGTGCAACATGTAACTTTTTATTTTAATTTTAATTTTTATAGGTGCTTCTCGTTTATTACAACAGAAATTGCTTTTAAGCCTAACAACAAGCTTGGTAGTAGCGTGGGCTACAACTTGCAATTATTTTTATAATTTATTGACATGACATCAAACAAATTTATTGTCACGTTCTCGCAGATACGAGCACGATTGATTTTAAAACACCCCTAATTAAAACACACCTAGATTATGTTTGGGAATCTATTAACAATTTAACGGTCAAGTGAAAGTGGTCTGTACTAAAGAATTTGAGATTCATGAAAGGCGTCCAATTCATCTTTGACTGAGATAGAATATTTCGTTCGCAATGTCACCATCGATGATAAATGGAGTTGTGCATTTCAAATGGCTATGTAAAAGTCCACTTGTGCACGTAGTCTCTGTCTCTGTGTGCAAGTGTAGAGTCGGTTAAACAAGTCGAACCAAGCTTTGCGAAGTCTGTGTTGTATAAGAAGATCCTATCAGTCAATGTGTGTAAATCTTCGAAAACCTAGGATACTCCTCAACTTGGCGGCTATACGGGTAGCTTTTCCGGTAGCAATTCCGAGCGCCGATTGAGTAACCGGCCGGCGGCGAGTAAGTCCGGGGAGCGAATCGGTAGGAAGGAGAGTTTCTCAAGGATTCGGGGGGAGTTTGAGGAGGAGAGATTTGTTTGAGAGATTTCGGCGGCGAGAGCACCGCTCTGATCTTCAGAGGACGGTTGTTCATCGACAAAGAAGAAGCGCGATCGTACTCTTCGATAACATTCGCCAAGTCCTCGTCGGAAGTGATCGAAATTAGGGTTTCCAAATCTCCGGTCGGCAATTGACACCGGAGATTCACCGATGAGCCACAGAACTCTCCGAGCTTCACCATCAACTCTGTAACAACAACAAGAAACAAAAATTTGATTAATTATTCACAAAAAAAAAAAAAAACCAAACGAATTCACAAAAAATCGAATCTGAAAATAGAAGAGCACACAAACCTGTGAAAGAAATAGAGCGATCGACGGCGAGGACACGTGTAAGGCCGCCGGCGTAGCGGAGCGTGCCGTCGGTGTAGCGAGGGAGGATTTTCCCGCCATAACTGCAGAGGAATTTGATGGTCTCTGTGTTTTTGCTGTTGTTGGACACCATGAAAGTTTGAGAGAGAGAGAGAGAGAGAGAGAGAGAGAGTTGTGGAGAGGAGATTCTGGTTAGTGAGAGGCTCAAACCTCTGGGGAGTGGTTTTGATGAGTATTTATAGGGAGAGAAGAAATGGGAAGAAATGGGAAGAGTGGGGAGTACACGGAAAGTGGGGGCTAAGAAAGAAGGAATTATAACGTGTTGGGTACAAAAAGCAAATGAAAGAAATATTGAGATGAAGCAGTCTGCGGTTTGATATATGCGGATGGATATTCTTTTATTTTGCTTGAGGGAGTCAATTGCGTATAACAAGGAATCGTTTCTACTACGAGGCTGCTCACCAGCACTGTGGGCCTCACTTTTTTTTTTTGGGTGACTACGAGGAAATTGACTACTTACCTTTTTATTTTTAAACTATTTTGTAAAAGTATCTCGTAAAATTATTCTTTTTGTAAACTACGAGGAAGCAACCATTTTGTAAAATTATCTCGTAAAATAGTTCTTTTTTTTTTTTTTGAAATTGATATTAACATTATGGAGTTTCAAGATAAAGGTTATTTTGTTATATATATTTCAAAAATAAAGGATATCTGGTCATTTTAATAAACATGTTCGTTTATTAAAACCAATGTAAGAGTAATATTTAGTAAAGAAGGATATGCAATTCAACAAGTCTTTTAGCTGAACACTGCAAAAAATGAAGTTTATTTGTGATATGGATATTGTTCAAACTTATTTGAGAAAATGAGGAGAAAATTTTTTTTTCGTTAATAGTGTAGCTGAAATTCTAAGAAAAAGTATGAGAGAGGAGTGAGAAATGATGTGGTGGAGGGAGAGAGAGATAATTTAATTTTGGTGATGTAGTTACAGAAATTCCTGTCCAAAATGCAAGCTGCCCAGATTAGAGGAGCACTCAAAATAGGAGAAGTGTTGTAAAGGAGAGAGAGAAAAAAAAAAAAAAAAAGGAATTGTAACAATGGAGTTGCCGAAATTGTAGGGGAAAGGAGAGAGAGATAAAAAAGAATTAAGGCAATGGAGTCGCCGAATTTGTGGAGAAGAGAAAAAAGAAGATGAAGAAAGAAAGAATTATGGCAATTGAGTTGCCAAGAATGTAGGGGAGAAAAAGAAAAGAACTGTGGCTTGTCGAAACTGGAGAAAAAAAAATTATGGCAAGCCAACCACAATTTTGGCCACTCCATTGATCATTGCCTTTTTTTTTCCCAAGCTTTAGCAAGCCATAATTCTTTTTTTTTTTTTTTTGTCCCTTACATTTTTGGCAACTCAACTGTTATAATTCTTTTTTTTTTTTTTCTCTCTCTGTAGTTTCGGCAAACCACATTCCTTTTTTTTTCCTCCCCTATATTTTTTTGGCAACTCAATTGCCATAATTCTTTTTTTTTCCCCTTTCCCCACAATTTTGGCAACTCCATTGCCTTAATTCTTTTTTTTTTTCTCTTTCCTCTCCCCTACATTTTCAGCAACTTCATTGCCACAATTCCTTTTTATTTTCTCTCTCTCCGCACTCCTCCTAGGCAACTTGCATTTTAGGCAGAAATTTCAATAACTATATCACTGAAATTTAATTCTCTCTCTCTCTCTCTCTCTCTCTCATATTTTTTCTTAGAATTTTGGCAACATCATTGTCAGAATTTGCCTTTCTCTTCATTTTTCCAAATAAGTTTAAACAATGCTTATATTTCAAATAAACTTCATTTTTTGCAGTATTTAACCAAAAGACTCGATACAAAAAGCAAATGAAAATATTGACATGAAGCAGTTTGTAGTTTAATATTTATGCGGATGGATATTCTTTTCTTTTCCTCGAGGGAGTAAATTGCGCAAAACAAGGAAACGGCTCTACTACAAGGTTGCTCACCAGCATTGTGGGCCTCACTTTTCTTTTTATTTTGGGTGACCAAGAAAAAAAATAGAAAATATATATATGGAAAAATTGACTACTTACCATTTATTTTTAAACTATTTAACCAAACAACCATTTTGTCAAAGTATCTTGGAAAATACTTCTGTGGGGGCCAGTTAGCGAGAAGGTACTATTAAAACTATACAAATTGGGCCTATGGCCCAATCCGAGAAGATTAACTAATCCGAGATGACATTTTGTTGGGTGACATTTTGTTGCAATGGTGACATTTTGTTGGGTGCACTGCTTTTTGACCTTAGGTGATTAATATGAAAACACTAATATGAGAAAATGACTAGTAAGTTGAGAAAATGTCATTGTCTAGCCAAAACAAAAAGCTCAAGAAAATCCAAGTCAGGCAAATGCTATTTTGATCAACTACTTTGTAATATTCATAAGATTTTTCCCTCTTAGGAAAGAAGTCCTCCTAATCATAGAAGGTGTGGAATAATTTCTCCTAATATGATTAAGATCATTGAATAGATTTTTTCTTTAAAAAAACTTTTTCCTCTCTTCCCGTATGTGTGTGTTAAAAAATACTTAGTATTCAAAAAAAAAAAAAATCATCAAATAGATTAATGTTATGTAACTTATATTTGCATTAAATATTACAAATTGAAAGTGTATATTAATCTTTGTTTATAAATTTTAAATGGATCTTGTCTGTAATATATTACCCAAAAAAAAAAAGAAAACAGAACTCAAATGTTAAGCATTCTGTTGTACAAGAAATTTATCAATATTTGGAAGATTCCCTTTGGTTAATTTTGTTTTATATGTTTAATACAGTGTTTTAACTTGTTTTTTATTTAGGTGATTTGTAAGTAGGAGGTCTGAATCCTCTTATTGTTCTCCAACCTCTAATTTTAATTGGTTTCTAAATACAAAGTGAACCCATTCAAGTACAAAAAGAGACAAAGAAAGATGCTATTCTGACAGACCACTGGCTTATAAAATTATGAGTAATATATATAAAAATCATGAAAGCATTTACCTAAATTAAAAATCAATTGGGATTCAGTCACTTGTCACCAACTAGATCCTTCTTTAGAATTTAGGACCGACTTAATTAGAAGAGATTGAGAGAGCAAGAGAACCTTAGAGCTAGACATGTGGACCATGTAGTTGGCTAGACACTTGGACTTTTATTGTGGCTCAGTAGGACTAGCACCATTCATATATATTAATCCTTCAATCAGTGTTAAATCAGTGTTATAGTTGCAATATTGCGTGTGGAGCTGACAGCATGCTTTTAAGTTTAGGCTTATTCTGGCCCCAAGCCGACGTCTTTCAGATAAAGGGGAAACCAGATTTCCCACTGCGATTGGGATACATGTCTAAAAATTGACGTGTTATAGTCGTAACGGATCCGATACATTAAAAGCACTGGACAAAAGTCATACCCTACTTTTAATATGATGAAGGAATGCATTATTAATAAATAATGGAGGTGGCTTTTGGCTATTGGCTTTGTTGGTGTTGGGACATTTTGTGGTTGAAATGTGTGTTGCATTTGGATACCTCCATGGTTAGGATTAGGGTTATTAGCATTCGCATAGGAGTTTGTAAATCAATATTTATTTTATAAAAAAGAAAAATCATTTGATCTATTTTATCAATTTATTTAACAAATCACATAACATTTCAGTTTTTATTTTTATATACAACTCATTAATATATATATATATACACACAATTTTTAATTATAAATTGAAATAATGTTAATTTCAATTTTCTAATCAAAAAAAAAAAAAAAAACCAAGTTCCTATATTAAAAAATCTCTCTCCTTTTTTGTTTCTCTCTCACATTTTTCTTTTTTGCATGTGTTCAACTCTATTAGGAAAAAAAAGTGTTAGAAAGTATAAGAAGAGTTCATGCCTAATTTTATAGGATATGGAGAAGTGTGGTGAGAAAAACTATTTTTTAAAAAAAATTACCTAAAATTTAGGAGTTTTATTTATTGTTTAGACAGCTTGAAAGCCCCTTAAATAATAGCATAAATAAACTACCTTATCAACTCATTGACATAAATTGACATAAATATATAATTTGAACAATTTTTTTTCCCTTTTTTAAAGAAAAGTCAAGTCCACCTCTATAGAGTGAGTCATTAGTTCAAACTTCAGCTCTCCACTTCTTGGTAGCTGTAGGCGCCATTGGGCCAAGATGTGTTTACTTCGGCCTCTAAAATGAACAAGGTTGGGTATCTTATATGGATAATAGTAATGGCTCAAGGGAATTTTTTTTCACAAAACACAATGCTAAGAGTAAGGGACCACATTTGAATATGATACAGAGAACTTTGAAAAATTGGCCCGGGAAAAATTCCAAAGCTTTTTTCTTGACTGAAATTGAAGTTCAATCTTTTGAAAAAGTCAAACTGCTGAGATGCTTGACATCTCCAGAAGCAATACAATGAATTGGTATCAATAGTAGTCTAGGTGTTAATGTTATTGTCACTTGTCAGGACTTAGGACAAGATATGTATCAAATTCTTCATATATATTAGGTTAATTAGATTTCGCTCATGCCAAATAATAAATCAAAGATCAAACTTCATTTTCTAATCAAATGTGCACTTATTAAATTAGAGATAATGACTGACTAATATTACCATCCTTTTCGGCCGTATTATGAAGTATGAACCATCCAACTATATGATTATGACTCAGATATATTTTTAAAATAAAAAATATATGACTAGTTGACTACAATATTGAAACAAATCGCAATCTCTTGGAGCATTCTAAACAACCTTTTTCTTTATCAATTTTTAAAACTCAATTATCTTTTATATATATATATATATATATATATATATGTGGAGGCCGATTAGCCATAAGGTACTATTAAAATTGTACGAATTGGGCCTGTGGCACAATCCGAGGATATTTATTAGTCCGAGGATAGTTAAATAAGGTTATTATGAGAATGGTAGAAGAAGAAGAAATAAGGATTGTATACGATAATCCAAAATATGTCCGAGGAGAAAAGTCATCTCGGAAATAGAGATCCGAGGTCAATAAGATTGTCCTACCATCATGAACATCCTTCAAGGTTGCATCACGATTAGAAATCGGACATTGGATAAGGGAGGAGTAAAGGGAAGCCACAAATATCTACAAAAACTGCTACCTCCACATTAAATGCATCCCGATTAACTCTCGACCACATTAATGTGGAGATGATACTTGAACAGTGGTGAAGCGGCCTTTATTTTGCTAGTTGAAGGTTCCGGGAGGTGTTGGATGGGACAAGAAGGAGTTCCTAGAACCTAACTCACACGTGTATGGTGGGGATGATACCAAAATTATAGTATATAGCATGGAAAGGTGGCCTAAAGGAAGGGGATCGAAAAATCAAGAAATCTTTGTAATAATCCTTTAAACTCTTGTAATCTTGATCATCAACTTGATATTATAACGTAACTCCTCGGACTGTGTTGAGGACAGATTTTCTCACCTTAATTGTATTTAATTCTCTTAAATAAACAATTGTTATTGTCTTTCTTACCAAATAGAACTAGTTCTTTTACCCACGCTCTACAAATTCATTGCTTGGGCTTGTTGGGGTAAAACTCAATCCTATATTAGGTCCAATCCAAATTCAGTCCTTACAATATAAAAAATAAAAATAAAAAAATAAACTCATTAAAACAAAACTTAGTGGAGTATAATTTGCAATATGAGTTATATTACAAAATTTACTTAGACCTTATAAACTGACGTGCAACTTGTAACTTTTTATTTTTATTTTTATAGGTGCTTCTCGCTTATTACAACAAAAATTGCTTTTAAGCCTAACAACAAGCTTGGTAGTAGCGTGGGCTACAACTTGCAACTATTTCTATAATTATTGACGTTATTGTTACGTTCTCGCGTATACGAGCACGATCGATTTTAAAACACCCCTAATTAAAACACGCCTAAATTATGTTTGGGAATCTATTAACAATTCAACGGCCAAGTGAAAGTGGTCTATATTAATTGCTCAAAAAAAAAAAAAAAAAAAAGAAAGTGGTCTGTACCAAAGAATTTGAGATTCATGAAATGCGTCCAATTCATCTTTTGACTGAGATTGAATATTTCGTTCGCAATGTCACCATCGATGATAAATGGCTACGTAAAAGTCCACTTGTGCACGCAGTCTGTCTGTGTGTGTGCAAGTGTAGAGTTGGTTAAACAAGTTGAACCAAGCTTTGCGAAGTCTGTGTTGTATAAGAAGATCCTATCAGTCAATGTGTGTAAATCTTCGAAAACCTAGGATACTCCTCAACTTGGCGGCTATACGGGTAGCTTTTCCGGTAGCAATTCCGAGCGCCGATTGAGTAACCGGCCGGCGGCGAGTAAGTCCGGGGAGCGAATCGGTAGGAGGGAGAGTTTCTCAAGGATTCGGGGGGAGTTTGAGGAGGAGAGATTTGTTTAAGAGATTTCGGCGGCGAGAGCACGGCTCTGATCTTCAAAGGACAGTTGTTCATCGACAAAGAAGAAGCGCGATCGTACTCTTCGATAACATTCGCCAAGTCCTCGTCGGAAGTGATCGAAATTAGGGTTTCCAAATCTCCGGTCGGCAATTGACACCGGAGATTCACCGATGAGCCACAGAACTCTCCGAGCTTCACCATCAACTCTGTAACAACAAGAAGAAACAAAAATTTGATTAATTATTCACAAAAAAAAAAAAAAAACCAAACGAATTCACAAAAAATCGAATCTGAAAATAGAAGAGCACACAAACCTGTGAAAGAAATAGAGCGATCGACGGCAAGGACACGTGTAAGGCCGCCGGAGTAGCGGAGCGTGCCGTCGGTGTAGCGAGGGAGGATTTTCCCGCCATAACTACAGAGGAATTTGATGGTCTCGGTGTTTTTGCTGTTGTTGGACTCCATGAAAGTTTTTGAAAGAGAGAGAGAGAGAGAGAGTTGTTGAGAGGAGATTTTGGTTAGTGAGAGGCTCAAGCCTCTGGAGAGTGGTTTTGGTGAGTATTTATAGGGAGAGAAGAAATGGGAAGAAATGAGAGGGTGAAGTGAGAAATAGGAAGAGTGGGGACTACACGGAAAGTGGGGGCCAAGAAAGAAAGAATTATAACGTGTTGGGTACAAAAAGCAAATGAAAGAAATATTGAGATGAAGCAGTTTGCGGGTTGATATATGCGGATGGATATTCTTTTATTTTGCTTGAGGGAGTAAATTGCGGAGAACAAGGAAACGGTTCTACTACGAGGTTGCTCACAAGCACTGTGGGCCTCACTTTTGTTTTTGGGTGACTACGAGGAAATTGACTTACTAACCTTTTTATTTTTAAACTATTTTGTAAAAGTATCTCGTAAAATTATTCTTTTTGTAAACTACGAGGAAACAACCATTTTGTAAAAGTATCATGTAAAATAGTTCTTTTTTTTTTTTGGAAATCGATATCAATGATATTGAGTTTCAAAAATAGGATCATTTTGTTATATATACTTCAAAAATAAAGGATATCCGGTCATTTTAATAAACATGTTTGTTTATTAAAACCAAGGTAAGAGTAATATTTAGTAAAGAAGGATATGCAATTCAATGAGTCTTTTAGCTGAACATTGTAAAAAGTGAAGTTTATTTGTGATACAGTCTTGTTCAAATTTATTTGAGAAAATGAGGAGAAAAGAAAATTTCGTTAATAGTATGAAGAGAGAGAGAGAGAGAGAGAGAGAGAGAGAGAGAGAGAATTGTGAAATAGAGTTGCCGAAATTGTGGAGAAGAGAGAGAAAAAAAAGAATTATGGCAATTGAGTTGCCAAGAACGTAGGGGAGAAAAAGAAAAAAAAGAAAAGAAGAGAAAAGAACTGTGGCTTGTTTAAACTGGAGAAAAAAATTATGGCAAGCCACAATTTCGGCCACTCCATTGATCATTGCCTTTTTTTTTCCTAGCTTTAGCAAGCCATAACTTTTTTTTTTCTCTCCCTTACATTTTGGGCAACTCAATTGTTATAATTCTTTTTTTTTTTTTTTTTCCTCTAGGTTCAGTGAACCACATTCCTTTTTTTTTTCCTCCCCTATATTTTCGGCAACTCAATTGCCATAATTCTTTTTTTTTTCCTCTCTCCCCACAATTTTGGCAACTCCATTGCCTTAATTCTTTTTTTTTTTCTCTTTCCTCTCCCCTACAATTTCAGCAACTTCATTGCCACAATTCCTTTTTTTTTTTTTCTCTCTCGGCGCTCCTCCTAGGCAGCTTGCATTTTAGGCAAAAATTTCGATAACTATATCACTGAAATTCAATTCTCTCTCTCTCTCTCTCTCTCTCTCTCTCTCTCTCTCTCTCTCTCTCTCATTTTTTCTTAAAATTTTGGCAACATCATTGTTTAATTTGCCTTTCTCCTCATTTTCCCAAATAAGTTTAAACAATGCTTATATTTCAAATAAACTTCATTTTTTTGCAGTATTTAGCCAAGAGACTCGGTACAAAAAGCAAATGAAAATATTGACATGAAGCAGTTTGCGGTTTAATATTTATGCAGATGGATATTCTTTTCTTTTCCTCGAGGGAGTAAATTGCGAAGAACAAGGAAATGGCTCTACTATGAGGTTGCTCACCAGCATTGTGGGCCTCACTTTTCTTTTTATTTTGGGTGACCAAGAAAAAAAAATAGAAAATATATATATGGAAAAATTGACTACTTACCATTTATTTTTAAACTATTTAACCAAACAATCATTTTTTTCAAAGTATCTTGGAAAATACTTCTATTTTGGAACTTGATATTGTTGATGTCGAATTCTACTTGGAACTCGACATTAGCAATATCAAGTTCCAAAAACATGGTTATTTTGTTATATATTTTGAAAATAAGACTATTTTGCTATATACTTCAAAAATAAAGGGTATCACCTATATATTTGCCAAATAGATAATGTGGGGCCAAATAGTTTATGGGCCCGGCCCGCTTGCTTATAAGGAGCCCACAGGCTCGAATCGAAGGAGACCAAGGCCCAAGCTCGAATTATGGAGCCCAAAGAGGCCCACAAATACAGCCGAGGATCGCATAGTCCTCGGCAAATCCGAGATCCCATAGATAAGGATGGAGTACCAGCAAAATAAAAGGATCAGAAAATATCTCAGGGAAATTGTCCTCAGTACCCTTCATTAATATGACACCGCACCTAACAAAACCGGATTCTTAGGCTTTACCGACAATCTCCAACAATTTCGGGATTAGATTGATGGGACCAAGATCGTCTTGGAAAAGTCGACCCTACACATGGATGAAGGAAATTGAACGCAGGCCAATATAAAAGGAAAATATGTAACACGATCAAAGGGGAGGTCCCTCCGGAAAAAAGGACACGGAAGCCATGCATGAACAATCGAACAAAACCACCGCCGAATAATCTCGACTTAGCCTTTAGAACCCACTCTCTACAAATGATATTGTATGGGCCCATTCACGGGCGGACCCAATGTTGTTGTGGTCCGTATCGAACGTGACCCTACAATTGGCGCCCGTCGTGGGAAGGCTTACGCGTGAGCTCGGCAGTGGTGGAGTTAAGTTTACGGTGAACCGGGGTCTACGAGAACGCCTTCATGACCGGGCGACACCTTGTCGTTGTTGCGCACAGTTCCCACCAGGAGCTACGCCTCATGATGCCAGTGGCATGGCAGTTCTAGGGGCTCCAAGCATCAAGATCGCTTCCCCCGCTTTATTCGATGAACTAACCTCTAAGGAACGAATAAACGAGCAACACCATACAAGTTTTGGACAGAACCAAGGCCTTGCATGGTCCTTCGACCCAAGCCTCTGGGGAAACCAACTACTTAAAAGAAAAATACAAGTTTTGGACAGAACCAAGGCCTTGCATGGTCCTCGGACCCAAGCCTCTGGGGAAACCAACTACTTACCGAAAAAAATACAAGTTTTGGACAGAACCAAGGCCTTGCATGGTCCTTCGACCCAAGCCTGCGGGGAAACCAACTACTTAAAAGAAAAATACAAGTTTTGGACAGAACCAAGGCCTTGCATGGTCCTCGGACCCAAGCCTGGGGAAACCAACTACTTACGAAAAAAATACAAGTTTTGGACAGAACCAAGGCCTTGCATGGTCCTTCGACCCAAGCCTGCGGGGAAACCAACTACTTAAAAGAAAAATACAAGTTTTGGGAGAACCAAGGCCTTGCATGGTTCTCGGACCCAAGCCCTCTCGGGGAAACCAACTACTTACCGAAAACATACAAGTTTTGGACAGAACCAAGGCCTTGCATGGTCCTCGGACCCAAGCCTGGGGAAACCAACTACTTACCGAAAACATACAAGTTTTGGACAGAACCAAGGCCTTGCATGGTCCTCGGACCCAAGCCCTGGGGAAACCAACTACTTACAGAAAAAAATACAAGTTTTGGACAGAACCAAGGCCTTGCATGGTCCTCGGACCCAAGCCCTGGGGAAACCAACTACTTACCGAAAAATACAAGTTTTGGACAGAACCAAGGCCTTGCATGGTCCTTGGACCCAAGCCTCTGGGGAAACCAACTACTTACCGAAAACATACAAGTTTTGGAGAACCAAGGCCTTGCATGGTCCTCGGACCCAAGCCTGCTGGGGAAACCAACTACTTACAGAGAAAATACAAGTTTTGGACAGAACCAAGGCCTTGCATGGTCCTTCGACCCAAGCCTCTGGGGAAACCAACTACTTAAAAGAAAAAATACAAGTTTTGGACAGAACCAAGGTCTTGCGTGGTCCTCGGACCCAAGCCTCTGGGGAAACCAACTACTTACCGAAAACATACAAGTTTTGGACAGAACCAAGGCCTTGCATGGTCCTCGGACCCAAGCCTCTGGGGAAACCAACTACTTACCGAAAAAATACAAGTTTTGGACAGAACCAAGGCCTTGCATGGTCCTCGGACCCAAGCCTGCGGGGGAAACCAACTACTTACCGAAAAATACAAGTTTTGGACAGAACCAAGGCCTTGCATGGTCCTCGGACCCAAGCCTCTGGGGAAACCAACTACTTACCGAAAACATACAAGTTTTGGACAGAACCAAGGCCTTGCATGGTCCTCGGACCCAAGCCTCTGGGGAAACCAACTACTTACAGAGAAAATACAAGTTTTGGACAGAACCAAGGCCTTGCATGGTCCTCGGACCCAAGCCTCTGGGGAAACCAACTACTTAAAGAAAAATACAAGTTTTGGACAGAACCAAGGCCTTGCATGGTCCTCGGACCCAAGCCTCCGAGGAAACCAACTACTTACCGAAAAAATACAAGTTTTGGACAGAAGTTTTGGACAGAACCAAGGCCTTGCATGGTCCTCGGACCCAAGCCTCTGGGGAAACCAACTACTTAAAGAAAAAAGACAAGTTTTGGACAGAACCAAGGCCTTGCATGGTCCTCGGATTCGAGCCTGCGGGGAAATCAACAACTTACAAAGAAAACTACGCTACGTGGATCTTAGAACTCCCCGAGGAAAACTTTCCATTAACAATTGGGTTAACTCAGTGTCTGCTCGAACGCTCTAGTCTTTCCTCGGGTCCTCAACGCCAAAAAGGCCAATACGAAATGGAGTAACATGTTTCCGAAACATAATCGAAGTCGCACGATGCTCGGTCGCCCCCTCAAGTGAATTAGTTAGAGTTCATCGTTTCTCGGATAGCATTCTCGCATATATCACGGGACGTTCAACCGTTACCTCGGTTAGTTTCCTAAATTTAACTCATTATCAATTATTATTATGCCTGGTAGTATAGGTAAATTAGAACAAGTTAAATCGCGTTTCAATGGGCTCTTGCCCTAAGTATCGCCGAGAGAAAGCACATACAGAGAGTACACTCATTCACGAGGTGGTGTGCCAAAAGAACAATAGTCAAAACAAGTATATAAATTCCTATTTTTATTACCACAAAGAAATAGTACAGTGTACAATGAAAAGCTGGAATCAGCCCACGTCAAAGCTTACTACATGAATACTACATAAGCAAGAAAAAGAAAAATACAAGAAAGCTGGAGAAAGCCGAGGAGGTATGTCGGAGGATAGGTTGGCTACTGACTCGAGACCTTATTCTTCCCCGCGCTCTTACATGCCCATAACTCGTGCAGCAAAAGAAACCCAACTTGAACTCGACACCGTAGAAGGAAAGGTGCGGGAGCGGAAAGCGGAGGGGCTTTCTCTAAACATTCGCCGCCTTTGCTAGCAGAGGCGCCGATGGCGGAGAATCTTTCTTCTGACATACCAGAGTGCTGGCATGAGCAGAACCTGCTTCGGATTTTGACTAAAAGAGGGAGAGACGCCGTTCTCCCTCGGTCGAGATGAGGTACTCTCCTGAACTTGTGCTTCCTGTGCCCATACCTTACTATTATAAGCCTCATGAGGACATGGCGCTTCTGTGGCGGAGAGAGTTCTTTCTTCCAAAACATCGTCTTCAACATGTTAAGCCCAGAAAGGAGAACTCCGGATAGGGGAAGTATGGTGTGAGGGAAAACGAAAAGGGTTGGTGTACATATATATAGCAACGCCCTCTCCCTCCTATTTATTTGAAAAGATAAGATAATGGCAGTCAACTCATGCGGCGTCCCAAGGAGCACTACGAGACAAAGTGGTCTTGGCTCAACTTCCAACGTCAACTGCAGTCACGGGACTCAAGGAGCCTCGTAAAGGCGCGCCTCGATTCTTGGGGGCGCCAGAGAGGTCTTGCCTGACCAAAGGTTGCAGAAGTATCTCCTAATCCGCGGATTCATTGAACTCGCGGCCCAGGCCCGCTTTGCGTGAAGGCCCGGGGGGACACCTGTTTAGCACCTCGGGAAATGCTCAATGGAAGGGAAATCTGAACTCAAAGTCTCGGACAGAACCTAAAGCATGCGGGGTCCTCGGACTCAAGCTAAAAAGGAAAAACTCAGTATTCTTCTACAGAACCTAAGGCTTGCATGGTCCTCGGACTCAAGCTAAAGGGGAAACCAAGTACTCTTGCACAAAGCCTAAGGCTTGCGGGGTCCTCGGATTCAAGTTAAGGGAAAACCAAGAACATAGGATAAAAAGCATAAGCCCTAAACAAAACCCAAGTTTTGCAAAGTCTTTGGACTCGGGCTCCTCGGGAAATCATCCGCTCGAATGAAGAACTTTCTCGGCTTGAATACTGGAAAAGGGTCAAGGCTTGCATATCGTGGAAGAGGACAGAATAACCTGATGATCGTCAACCTAAGGAGGCCGTTCATCCGATGGGTAATATGTCCTCGGATAATCGCTTCTTACATCTTGTCGAGCATTTGGCACCCATCACGGCTAATTTTAAGATAAGTCTTATCCCTTATCGATCGGATTGTTATGTTAAATAATAATTCTGTTAAAGTTATCGCGGCATCTTTTTATCAACGGTTACTTTGGCCTTAGTTATTATTGATTCAAATGCTATACTCTTATGCCGAGCAGCGCTTTCACATTTATTAGAATATGTAAATAAGACATACGAAATAGAGAAACAATAATTTTTATTAATATGAAAAATGGTTACAATGTACAAGGAAGGGCTTAAACAAGCCTATACAAAAAACGAATTGCTAAAGCAATAACAATATCCAAGTAATACAAATAAGTAAATCATCGGGGTCTTGAACTCGCCTTGAGTCTCTCTCCGAAATCTACCTTGATCTTTGCTCATATCAGGAGAAGATCCTTATACAAAAATAATGAAGGAGAAGGAAGAAGAATTGGAACACATGGAAGCACTTCAGCAAGCTCTTGTCGCCGAAAAGTGCAAAGGAAGAAGATGGAGGAGATGAATGAGGAAGATGGAGGACATGAGCAAGAGAAGGAGGAAAAGAAGAGGGAAGCAATGAAAAGAAAGTAAAAGGAGCAAAAGAGAGAAAATGGGAGCCATATTAGGTATGCTCATGAGAGAGCGGATGGAGATGACAAGGGAGGTTTTCGACTCGGTCACACCAAGAACGGGGTGTGACGAGCCCCTGCTTCGGATTTTGGCTAAAAGAATGGGGAGGCAAATCTTGAGCCTCCACCATCCTTGCCCCGACCGAGCCATCTCAAGCTTTGTTAGGACATGTCGTTTCTGGGAAAGGAAGGATTTGTTCATAACGGATTACTATGAGAGAAGTATTATTGAATAGGGAATAACTGGATGGAGGAAGCGAACTCTGAGAAGAGCCTTAGGGTTTCAGATACAAGAGAATCACTTTTTGTCCTCTCTCTTTATATAGGGGAAAGGGACAGGGGTACGTAACGTATTCTGATATCCTAGGAAACCATCGAGTAAATGTGCGTCCGTTTCGTCTTCCCACGTTATCGAGAACCGCTTGACTTGGGAGGCCTCGTAAAAGGAAAATATTAAAGGCACACTACGAATAACCAAACGGTATAAACGCATCCCGCGTAAATCGAGGGAAACATCTCGTAGACCGGTGCCTTCCTTGGGGAGGTGAAAAGTCGCCAACGTAGATCAAGGGCCGAATTACATGAGCCACCATAGAGGCTCGGTGTCATCAAAACCCACCTTTCCAACCGAGGGGTTGGACAGCAGGGTTTCGAGGGACTATTGGAGGGCCAAATAGTTTATGGGCCCGGCCCGCTCGCTTATAAGGAGCCCACAGGCTCGAACTGAAGGAGACCAGGGCCCAAGCTCGAATTATGGAGCCCAAAGAGGCCCACAAATACAGCCGAGGACTGCATAGTCCTCGGCAAATCCGAGATCCCATAGATAAGGATGGAGTACCAGCAAAATAAAAGGATCAGAAAATATCTCAGGGAAATTGTCCTCAGTACCCTTCATTAATATGACACCGCACCTAACAAAACCGGATTCTTAGGCTTTACCGACAATCTCCAACAATTTCGGGATTAGATTGATGGGACCGATGATCGTCTTGGAAAAGTCGACCCTACACGTGGACGAAGGAAATTGAACGCAGGCCAATATAAAAGGAAAATATGTAACCTGATCAAAGGGGAGGTCCCTCGGAAAAAAAGGACCTGGAAGCCATGCATGAACAACTGAACAAAACCACCGCCGAATAATCTCGACTTAGCCTTTAGAACCCACTCTCTACAAATGATATTGTATGGGCCCATTCACGGGCGGACCCAACAGCCGTTGTGGTCCGTATCGGAACGTGACCCTACAGATAACATGTTTGTTTATTAAAACTAATGTAAGAATCATATTTAGAAAAGAATATGTAATTCAACAGTTAGATTTTCAAAATTGGTTGTAGTTGTAGTCTAAAGCTATAGCCTTGCTCAATAAAATAAATATTACTAATTGCATATTCTTTGCACTCTTAATACACATATCAAATTTTGTGTCAATTGAATATTATTTAATATATGATCTATAAGCTTATATTTTATATGCATAATTTTAAATTACAAAAATTTGTAATTTAAACAATTTATTGATGAGATAACTATTGATCTTTAATTTTATAGAAATTTTGCAAGTATGGATAATATAAGAAGAAAATGTAATCTAATGGTAAATTTGTCAAAATTCATCTCCAACAAAAAGATATTAAGTAAGGTTGTAACCTTAGGTTACAACCAATTTTGTAGCTAAACTTTGTCTTTCTTGAATTATTAAAGAAAAAATTGTCAAATACAAAGCTTAGAATGGAATTTTGTTAATAACCAAAAAAAAAAATAACTATTAATATATTGGTATGAATTATGATGACAACCAATAATTATCATGAAACAAACAATAAATCCTATTATATTGATTCTCAAAAAAAAAAAAATCCTATTATATTACTATATGTAGGGACACGATTTTCAGCCCAAGCCCAAAATGTATGGGATACTAGCCCAGTGAACCAAGTACAATAAATTTGCAGAGAGTGGGTAGAAGAACTAGGTTTTAGTGAATGGGATAACAGTTATAATGAGTTTTCAAGACAATCAAATAGAAATAAACCAAGTTTGTACAAGAAAGTTTGTCCTCGGCACAATCTGAGGAGCTCTGTTCTAGTATGTATTGGATGATAATGGTAACAGGAGTTGTTGAGATTGCTACAGTGCTTTCTCTTCCCCTTTTTTTTCCCTCGATCTCTGGGGTCTCTACCCTTATTTATACCACATATCTTCCTTCATCTCCACCCTACACGTGGATAGTTGATGGTTTATGTTGATACTTGTCCCATCAGCCTCTTCTAGAAGTCTTCTGGGGTGGTTGTAAGGTTGCAATAATACTATGCAGAGGTCACTTCCTCATTAATGCGGCGGGGGACTTAGTGGAGTGCATTCAATACGGTGATAGCAGCTTTTCCCAAAATATTTTGGGATTCTTCTTTGTCTTTTGTTCCTGCAATACTTATCCATATTTCCAGAACTTCATGGATCGCACCTCTAAATGGCAGGCATCTTTACGGACCTCGGCCTTGGCTAGCCGAGGAAAAATTCATCCTCGGCACAAACTCCTAGGCCATTATGTTCAATATTGTCTTCCTTATCCACTAGTATGGGTTTCCTTGGTTATACTTACCCATCCTCGGACGGCTCATTATCCTTAACTTGGGCCTTAAGCTCAAAACCCAATTGTATGATCCGGGCCCATGACCCCACAATAGCCCCTCAAAACTCCAGTTTTTTCCTCTCATCCGAGAAAAAATGTGGGGTTTTGAATTCTTAAAAGTTAATTCTGCTTTGATCCTTTGATTTACACCCGGGGGAGTGCCGTTTCACGCGCCCCATATTTGTCTTGTAAATTGCTCCTTTCAGAGCTACCAATCTGAGAAGTTGGTTATGATTTTGGGTCTGTCTTGACACTTATAGAAAGATATCATGTGTGTTAATTTTCCCAAAGCATGTGGTTCGAGGACTTATGCATGGCTAAGGTTTTGCTTAACACTTAGCAGAAGATCCGAGGGGATCCGACATAGCTAAGGTTCTTCTTAGCAAGAGGTCTGAAGGACCCGACATAGCTAAGGTTCTTCTTAGCAGGGGGTCCGAGGGACCCGACATATTTAAGGCTCTGTATCACGCTTAGCGGGAGATCCGAGGGGATCCGACATAGCTAAGGTTCTTCTTAGCAGGAGGTTTGAGGGACCTGACATAGCTAAGGCTCTTCTTAGCAGGAGGTCCGAGGGACCCGACATAGCTAAGGCTCTGTATGACACTTAGCGGGAGATCCGAGAGGATTCGACATAGTTAAGGTTCTTCTTAGCAAGAGGTTTGAAGGACCCGACATAGCTAATGATCTTCTTAATAGGAGGTTTGAGGGACCCGACATAGCTAAGGCTCTGTATAACGCTTAGCGGGAGATCCGAGGGGATCCCATATGGCTAAGGTTCTTCTTAGTAGAAGGTCCGAGGGACCCGACATAGCTAAGGCTCTGTATGACGCTTAGCGGGAGATTCGAGGGGATCCCATATGGCTAAGGTTCTTCTTAGCGGGAGGTCCGAGGGACCCGACATAGCTAAGGTTCTTCTTAGCGGGGAGGTCCGAAGGACCCGACATAGCTAAGGCTCTGTATAATGCTTAGCGGGGAGATCCGAGGGGATTCGACATAGTTAAGGTTCTTCTTAGCAGAAGGTTTGAGGGACCCGACATAGCTAAGGCTCTTCTTAATAAGAGGTTTGAAGGACCCGACATGGCTAAGGCTCTGTATAACGCTTAGCAGGAGATCCAAGGGGATCCCATATGGCTAAGATTCTTCTTAGCAGGAGGTCCGAGGGACCCGACATAGCTAAGGCTCTGTATAACGCTTAGCGGGAGATTCGAGGGGATCCCATATGGCTAAGGTTCTTCTTAGCAGGAGGTCCGAGGGACCCGACATAGCTAAGGTTCTTCTTAGCAGGAGGTCCGAGGTACCCGACATAGGTAAGGCTCTGAATAACGCTTAACAAGAGATCCAACATAACTAAGGTTCTTCTTAGCGGGAGGTCCGAGGGACCTAACATAGTTAAGGCTCTTCTTAGCAGGAGGTCTAAGGGACCCGACATAGTTAAGGCTCTTTATAACGCTTAGTAGGAGATCCGAGGGGATCCGACATAGCTAAGGTTCTTCTTAGCGGGAGGTCCGAGGGACCCGACATAGCTAAGGCTTTTCTTAGCGGGAGGTCCGAGGGACCCGACATAGCTAAGGCAATGTATAACACTTAGCGGGAGATCCGAGGGGATCCAACATAGCTAAGGTTCTTCTTAGCAGGAGGTCCGAGGGACCCGACATAGCTAAGGCTCTGTATAACGCTTAGCGGGAGATCCGAGGGGATCCGACATAGCTAAGGTTCTTCTTAGCAAGAGGTCCGAAGGACCTGACATAGTTAAGGCTCTTCTTAGCAGGAGGTCTGAGGGACCCGACATAGCTAAGGCTCTGTATAACCACTTCAATAGATTAGAAGATATCAATATATACCTTCCAGAACTAGCCCCGCCGTGAGCCCCTTGAATCGCTCCGTGTTGCTGCCACTTTCTCTAATGGAGGTTCAGCGAACTCGGCCACTAGATTCGTGAGGACCTGACCCTTGACAGAAGTACGAGGCATGTACATGATGTCAGAAGCCCCTAGAACTGTGCCCCATTTAGCAATCATCCCCGTATAATCCGCACTTCAAAGTATAGACTGAATGAAGTTTGAATTAGGACAACAACTATGTGTGTCTCATGTAATGTCTTACTCACATGGTAAACTGGCCACCATAATGGCTTTCCCTGTGGATTCTTGCTAATGGGGGCCTGATCCCACCATAATTAACTGTTGCACTCACTATCACACAAGCTCTCCCCACAAACGGCGCCAATTGTAGGGGCACGATTTTCAGCCCAGGCCCAAAATATATGGGATACTAGCCCAGTGAACCCAATACAATAAATTTGTAAAAAGTGGATAGAAGAACTAGGCTTTAGTGAATGGGATAACAGTTATAATAAGTTTCCAAGACAATCAAACAGAAATGAACCAAGTTTGTACAAGAAAGTTTGTCTTTGGCACAATCTGAGGAGCTCTGTTCTAGTATATATTGGATGGTAATGGTTACAGAAGTTGTTGAGATTACTACAGTGCTTTCTCTTCCCATTTTTTTCCCCTCGTTCTCTGGGATCTCTACCCTTATTTATACCACATATCTTCCTTCATCTCCACCCTACACGTGGATAGTTGATGGTTTATCTTTGATACTTGTCCCATCAGCCCCCTCTAGAAGTCTTCTGGGGTGGTTGTAAGGCTGCAATAATACGGTGCAGAGGTCACTTCTTCATTAATGCGGCCAGGGAATTAGCTGGTGTGCATTCAATGCGGTGATAGCAGTTTTTCCCAAGATATTTTGGGATTCGTCTTTGTCTTTTGTCCCTGCAATGCTTATCCATATTTCCAGAACTTCATGGATCGCACCTCTAGATGGCGGGCGTCCTTTACGGACCTCGGCCTTGGCTAGCCGAGGACAAATTCATCCTCGGCACAAACTCCTAGGCCATTATATTCAATATTGTCTTCCTTATCCACTAGCATGGGTTTCCTTGGCTATACTTACCCATCCTCGGATGGCCCCTTATTCTCGGCTTGGACTTTAAGCCCAAAACGCAATTGTATGATCCGGGCCCATGACCCTACACTATATAAAAAAATGAAACCATTTATTATTAGAAATTAGTTTTTTATGTCAATTAAAAAATTATGAAGAATTAAATTTCTTTACTAAAGAGTTAAAGGAAAAAGTGGAAGAAACTACTCTTTTTTTTTTTTTTTTTTTTTGGGATTTTGACAAATATCATGTTTTGACTTCGATGTGAATGTTTATTCAGTTCTTAAACTTTGATTCAAATCGTTATTCCCTTGCACTTTAGTTTTGTATGGACAAACTTTTTTCTGTGCATATAGTTTCCTCCACTTTATTAATCATTTTTAAATTGTTATTATTATTATTATTATATTTGATAACCTATAGCACATGCTTTATGATAATTACTATTTATTATTTAGTGTCCTATACATTGTTCATGGGAACCACAAACCTCTTTTTTCAGTAAAATTTTCATTAAAAATGGGTCACATAGCACTATTCACATATTTAAAAATTATTTTGCTACAGTATTTTCATTTTTCAGTTTTTAGCAATAAGCGGTTTCCAAATAGACCCTTAGTCAAAACACTAATAAAATTTTAGTGTAGACAAGATTTGAATTCTAAATCTCTCATTTAATAATAAGATACTTTACTAGTTCTTATTAAAAAAAAAAAGATACTTTATCAATTGAGTTAATTAAAAGCCACAAAAATGTTATTATTACATAGTATAATTAAAATCTTTTAATTTTAATAAAAAATATACTAACAAAATGTGTAATTTTTCACAAATCTAACGTGCAAGAGAGTTAATTGTCAAATCAAAAGTCAAGAGAATTAATTGTTGAGATCAAAAGTCTAGAAATGACAAGTTATGGTTCAAAGGTTCTATTTGTAAACTTATTTTTTATTTTAATAATTTACCATTTTATTTAATGTGGTTACAATTTAGGTCACATTTGGTACACTGTAATAATTATTACATGGGAATAGGAATAAGAATTACAAGGAATACATTAAGTTGAAATGCAATAAGTATTACTATTCATTAGTTTGGTGACCATTTAGGAATAGAATCCTGAATATGCATCTACAATTTAGTAGAGTATAAAAAAAATGTGTAATTAAATCATTTTTAAGTCAAATTTCCTAAAATACACTTATTTTAGGGTGTTCAAAATAGAGTTAATAATTAACAAGAAGGAAAATTTATTTTCTTTCCTTTTGAAGATGTGACAACTAATGACTTTTTAGGAAATTTTTTTAAAAAGTTATTACATAAGGTGAAGGAATAGATATTCAGTACTTTTGATAAGGAATAATTATTCCTCATTTTGAAGAATAGCTATTCATAAGAACTAACTATTCATTGTAATAAAAACATAATCAAACAACCGAATAGTTATGCCATATGAATATTTATTATATTACAGTGTCTATTACAGTCTACCAAACGTGCCCTTAGCTTTTTTAATGGAGTGGAGATCCCAACTTAGCACTTTTGTTTTCTTTCCTTCTTCCTTTATTTTTTTTTTGGAAAAAAAAATATTTTAATCTTCATATTTTAGAGTTATTGTCAATTTGGTCATTATATTTTGGTAACAATTAATTTAATTTCTATTTAAGTTGAAATTATGTTGATCAAATTGATTAATTACTACCAAAATGTTTGAACCAAATTTACAATAATCCAAAATGCTATTTGTAGGGTCGGGTTCCGTAACGAACCGCAATAGTGTTGGGTTCGCACGTGAATGGGCTCGGACAATATCATTTGTAGAAAGTGGGTTCGAAAGACTAGGTCGTGGTTACCTGGCGGTGATTTTGTTATGGAGCTCATACCTGGTTCAGGTGTATTCACCTCTGGAGTCCTCTTTCTCCAGTTGTACCCCCCCTCCTTTAGGTTCTATATCTTTTCTTTTATACTAGCATGCGTTCACTTTCTTTCGTCCACGTGTACGGTCGACCTTTCCAAGACCGATACTTGTCCCATCAGCCCAAGACCCGAGTCGTTGGGAGTGGTTGATAAAGCTAAAGAATACGGCTCTGTTAGGTGCAAAGCTTTGTATGGGAAAGGTAGTAAGGGCAGTCTTTCCTAGATATTTCAGATTTTCTTTCAAGTTTGTCCATATGCCACTTTTGCCCCTTTTCTTGGTGGGGCTTTGGGTCAGCCGAGGACTGCACCGTCCTTGGTCGCTTCTCCGGCCCATTTATGCTTTGCGTTATTGAGCTTGGGCTACCACCTTCTTCGGCTTGGGCCTTAGGGATTCCCGTGAATAAGTGGGCCTGGCCCATATATTGTTGGGCCCCACAATAGCCCCTCAAAACCCTACTGTCCGACCTCCTGGTTGGAAAGGGGGGTTTTGATAATTCCGAGCCTTTATTACGGCTCATTTAATTCGACCCTTCCCTGGCGTTGGCAATTCTCCGAATGCCCAGGAAACGCTCCGATCTACGAGATATTCTTCTTGATTTATCCTTGATACATTCTGGCCGTTTGGCTACCCGAAGCATGTCTTTAATGGTTTCCCTTCACGAGACCTCTCAAATTCAATGGCTACTGATGACGTGGGGGAGCGGAACAGGCGCATCCTTGCTTGCAGATTTCCTTGAAGATCTGAACACATTTAATACCATCCTCTTCGTCCCTTATATAAAGAGGGTGGACACGAGTTGTTTCTTCCATATACAAATCCTTTTAATTACCCAGAAATTTGAAACCCTTAGACTCATCCCAGAGTTTGTTTCTAATCTTTGGTTATATCTTGACTTGAAACATACACTCGCCATAGTAATAAACAATGAAAAAGCCATTCACCTCCCGGAAACACCATGTTCTGACCAAGCTCGAGATGGCTGGGTCGGGGCAAGGATGGCGGAGACTCAAGATTTGTCTCGCCTTCCTTTCAGCCAAAATCCGAAGCAGGAACTTGTCACGTCGCACCTTCGGCGTGGTCGAGCCGAGCCGAGGACACACATTATCATCACCACCCGCTCTCTCATGAGTATATCTAATGTGGCACCGGTGTGCTAGGAGTCGGGACTGGGGTAGGGACTAAATGCCCCTGCTTCTTCCTCTCTTCGTTCACGGGCGCCACCCTTTACTTTTCTTTCTTCTTCTTTCCACCACCAGCTCCATCCCGGTGCTTTTCTTTCTCCCTCTTTTGCTCCTTTCTCTTTCTTTTCATTTCTTCCCTCTTCTTCTCCTCCTTCTTTTACTCATGTCCTCCATCTTCCTCATTCATCTCCTCCATCTTCCAATTCTTCTTCCTTCTCCTTCAAATTCTTCTTCCTTGTCCTTCATCTTTTTCTAAAGAAGGTTCTTCTCTCAATATGAGCAATCTCGAGGCGGAGATTGGAGAGACTTTGAAGACGAGTTCATAAGATACCCGATTGTTTACCTATTCGTATTACGGATGTTATTATTGCTTCGGCGGTTCACTTGTTATATAGGCTTGTTTAAGCCCCTCTTTGTACGTTGTAATAATTTTTCATATTAATAAAAGTTGTTATTATTTTACTTCGCATGTTCTGTCTCCATGTTTTTATAAATTTGCAAACGCTGCTCGGCACAATAGTATAGCATTTGAATCAATGACAACTAAGGCCAAAATACTCGCTAATAAAAAGACGCCACAATAACCTTAATAGAATTATTTGACATAGCAATGCCGACCAGTGAGGGATGACACTTACCTCGAAATTAGCCGAGATGAGGACTGAGTGTTCGACACGGTGTAAGTAATCGCCCGAGGACAAGTCGCCCGCAAAATGAACAGTTTCCTTAAGGCATTGAATAGGGGGTCATTTTGCCATCTTAACACACTGGCCTTAATATTTTACAGTATTTGAGCCGAGGACATTCCTCATCCGAGTAGTTGGTGTCCCAGTATGCCCGAGTCCGAGAACCATGCAATGCTTTGGTTCTATCCAAAGCTTTTTCCAATACTTGGTTTCCCCGTAGGCTTGAGTCCGAGGACCATGCAGTGCCTTGGTTCTATCCAAAGCTTTTCCCAATACTTGGTTTCCCCGTAGGCTCGAGTCCGAGGACCATGCAAGTCCTAGGTTCTGTCCAAAACTTTTTTGAGTTCAGATTCTCCCTTTCCTGATGTATTTCACGAGGCGCCGAGCAGGGGTTGTCCTTGGCAACGGATGTGTCTCGGCGTGGGCCATAGTCCCTGGGCCCTCCTGCAGAACGGGCCTGGGCCGCAAATTCACTAAGCCCACAAATTAAGAGATACTTCTGCAGTTTTTGACCACGCGGTACTTCTGACGCCCCAGTGTTTGAGGTGCGCCTTTACGAGGCTTCTTTAATCTTGTGGTTGCGATTGACGTTGGAAGTTGAGCGAGAACCATTTTGTCTGTAGCGTCCCTTGGGATGCTGCGTGAATTAAATGCCACCACCTTATTCCTTTAAATACATGGGAGAGACAGTTGCTTTACCTACACATAACTCCTTGACTTCCTCCCAAATCACAGTTCTTATACTCGAGTCTTTGTCCTCCCTGAGCACAACATGTTTGAGGCGAGGGTTGGGAAGAAAGAACTCTCTCCGCCATGGAATCGTCGTGTCCTCCCGAGACTCAAAATAGTGAGGTATGGGCACAGGAAGCACAAGTTCAAGAGAATACTCCATTTCGACCGAGGGGAGAGGGTATCTCTCCCTCTTTTAGTCAAAATCCGAAGCAGGTTCTGTTCATGCCAGAATTTTGGTGTGTCGGAAGAAAGATTCTCCGCCATCAGCGCGCCGCCTTGTGGCAGGCAAATATTTGGAGAAATCCCCTCAACATCCCACTCCCCGCACCTTTCCTTCAGCGGTGTCAGGCTCAAGTTGGGTTTCTTTTGCTGCCTGAGTCATGGGCATGCAAAAGCATTGAGGAAAAACAAGGTCTTGGAGCAGTAGCCAACCTCTCCTCTGATCCACTTCCTTGGCTTTCTCTTATTCTCTTATATCTTTCTTTTTTGGTTATGTGATTAGCTTTAGAAGCCAATCTCTCGTCTGCATCTTGCTCCTCGGCTTTATTTTATATATTTTTCTTGTGTCTTCCTACTCAATTATGTAGTGAGCTCGACATAAGCTGATTCCGACTTTTCATTGTCTGTTGTACTACTTCTTTGTTTTAGTAAAAATAAGAATTTATTTACTTGTTTTGAGTCTTGTTCTTTTGGCAACACCACTTCGTGAATGGGTGTGCTCCCCGCATGTGTTTTTCCTCAGCGATACTTAGAGCAAGAGAAACACAATCCAACTAGTTCTAATTTACCTATACTACCAGGCATAATAATAATAATTGATAGTAAGTTAAACTTAGGAAACTAACCGAGATAACGGTTGAACGTTCCGTAATATGTGCGAGAATACTGTCCGAGAACGATAAACTCTAAATAATTCACCCGAGGAGGTGACCGAGCATTGAATGACTTCGATTATGTTTTTGGAAACATGTTGCTTCATTCCGTCATTGGCCCCCTTGGCATTGAGGATCCGAGGGCAAACTAGAGAATCCATGTAGTTCAGGAACTAACCCAATTGTTAATGGAGAGTTTTCCTCGGGGAGATTCTAAGGTCCACGTAACGTAGTTTTTCCTTTCAAGTAATTGGTTTCCCCAAAGGCTTAGGTTACAAGGCCTCGGTTCTGTCCAAAACTTGTATTTTCTTTGTAAGTAGTTGGTTTCCCCAGAGGCTTGAGTCCGAGGACCATACAAGGCGTTGGTTCTGTCCAAAACTTGTATTTTCTTTGTAAGTAGTTGGTTTCCCCAGAGGCTTGAGTTCGAGGACCATACAAGGCGTTGGTTCTGTCCAAAACTTGTATTTTCTTTGTAAGTAGTTGGTTTCCCTGGAGGCTTGGGTCCGAGGACCATACAAGGCCTTGGTTCATCCCAAAACTTGTATTTTCTTTGTAAGTAGTTGGTTTCCCCTGGAGGCTTGGGTCCGAGGACCATATAAGGCCTTGGTTCTGTCCAAAACTTGTATTTTCTTTGTAAGTAGTTGGTTTCCCCAGAGGCTTGGGTCCGAAGACCATACAAGGCCTTGGTTCTGTCCAAAACTTGTATTTTCTTTGTAAGTAGTTGGTTTCCCCAGAGGCTTGGGTCCGAAGACCATACAAGGCCTTGGTTCTGTCCAAAACTTGTATTTTCTTTGTAAGTAGTTGGTTTCCCAGAGGCTTGGGTCCGAAGACCATACAAGGCCTTGGTTCTGTCCAAAACTTGTATTTTCTTTGTAAGTAGTTGGTTTCCCCAGAGGCTTGAGTCCGAGGACCATATAAGGCCTTGGTTCTGTCCAAAACTTGTATTTTCTTTGTAAGTAGTTGGTTTCCCCAGAGGCTTGGGTCCGAAGACCATACAAGGTCTTGGTTCTGTCCAAAACTTGTATTTTCTTTGTAAGTAGTTGGTTTCCCCAAAAGCTTGAGTCCGAGGACCATACAAGGCCTTGGTTCTATCCAAAACTTGTATTTTCTTTGTAAGTAGTTGGTTTCCCAGCAGGCTTGGGTCCGAAGACCATACAAGGCCTTGGTTCTGTCCAAAACTTGTATTTTCTTTGTAAGTAGTTGGTTTCCCCGCAGGCTTGAGTCCGAGGACCATACAAGGCCTTGGTTCTGTCCAAAACTTGTATTTTCTTTGTAAGTAGTTGGTTTCCCTAGAGGCTTGAGTCCGAGGACCATACAAGGCCTTGATTCTGTCCAAAACTTGTATTTTCTTTGTAAGTAGTTGGTTTCCCCAGAGGCTTGGGTCCGAAGACCATACAAGGTCTTGGTTCTGTCCAAAACTTGTATTTTCTTGGTAAGTAGTTGGTTTCCCCAGAGGCTTGGGTCCGAGGATCATACAAGACCTTGGTTCTGTCCAAAACTTGTATTTTCTTTGTAAGTAGTTGGTTTCCCCAGAGGCTTGGGTCCGAAGACCATACAAGGCCTTGGTTCTGTCCAAAACTTGTATTTTCTTTGTAAGTAGTTGGTTTCCCCAGAGGCTTGGGTCAGAGGACCATACAAGGCCTTGGTTCTGTCCAAAACTTGTATTTTCTTTGTAAGTAGTTGGTTTCCCTAGAGGCTTGAGTCCGAGGACCATACAAGACCTTGGTTCTGTCCAAAACTTGTATTTTCTTGTTCATTTATCCGCTTCTTAAAGGTTAGCTCCTCGAATAAGGTGGGGGAAACTAGTTTGATGTTTGAAGCCCCTAGACTTGCCATGCCACTGGCATTATAAGGCGTAGCCCCTGGTGGGAACTTGTGTCGGAATAACAACAAGGTGTCGCCGGTCATAAAGGCGTCCTCGTAGACCCTTGTTCAACGGAAACTCAACTCCATCGCCGCTTGAGCTCACGCGCAAGCCTTCCCCACAGACGGCACCAATTGTAGGGTCAGGTTCCGTAACGAACCGCAATAGTGTTGGGTTCGCACGTGAATGGGCCCAGACAATATCATTTGTAGAGAGTGGGTTCGAAAGACTAGGTCGTGGTTACCCGGCGGTGATTTTGTTATGGAGCTCATACCTGGTTCAGGTGTATTCACCTCTGGAGTCCTCTTTCTCCAGTTGGACCCCCCCTCCTTTAGGTTCTATATCTTTTCTTTTATACTAGCATGCATTCACTTTCCTTTGTCCACGTGTAGGGTCGACCTTTCCAAGACTGATACTTGTCCCATCAGCCCAAGACCCGAGTCGTTGGGAGTGGTTGATAAAGCTAAAGAATACGGCTCTGTTAGGTGCAAAGTTTTGTATGGGAAAGGTAGTAAGGGCAGCCTTTCCTAGATATTTCAGATTTTCTTTCAAGTTTGTCCCTATGCCACTTTTGCCCCTTTTCTTGGTGGGGCTTTGGGTCAGCCGAGGACTGCACCGTCCTTGGCTGCTTCTCCGGCCCATTTGTGCTTTGCGTTATTGAGCTTGGGCTACCACCTTCTTCGGCTTGGGCCTTAGGGATCCCCGTGAATAAGTGGGCCTGGCCCATATATTGTTGGGCCCCACACTATTTTTCACATTCTTTTTATTATTTTATTTTTAAAGAGTAAGTACCGGCTGTTTGTGTTTGGCCGAATTTTAATGGACCAGAGATCCCATGTTAGCACCTTTTCTTTTCTATTCTAGTTTTCATTTTCATTGTAAGTTCAGCTTCAAATTGCACTGAACGCAAATTGATTAACCAACAAATGTTTTGATCATGTATTTGTTGTTGCCAAGTCATGGCAAAACAGGTTCTTAGTTCAGTTGCCGTTTTTATCTTTTTTCACATAATGAAATTCGAAACCGGCCATGTGATCTAATTGCCTTAATTCTAACTCCTTCGTGAAGTTGATAAATTACAATGATGAAAGGCGTAGGCCAGTTTGGTACTCAAACAATTCATAGAGGATCCCATATCTTGAAATACATCCTGTACTCTTGAAGCAAAGAAGGGATAACAATCATAATTATAGTCCTATACTCCTATGTCGTTGGATTTGATCTTTTTAGTACTTAAAACTTAAAAACATCTTTGATTTGGTTGTTTAATAAGAAAGAAGAAATAATTGCAAATTTGTGACCTTTATATTTAGTCTTGTAATATTGCTCTTTGCTGTTTGTTTGCTAGAGTAAAGGTCAGGGAATAAAATGGAAAGAAAAAAAGAACAGTTTTCAAAATTTAAAGGAATAAATGGAATGGAAAGGAGCCTGAGAGAATTTTTAAAAAATAGCTCATTCATTTCCTTCTCAAGCCTATTTTTTAATCCTTCCACAATGGGAAGGAATCAAATATATGTTAATGAAGTTTTATTTGAAACCCCTAATAATACCCTTTTTTTTATATAGAAATTATTATTTTATAAATGTTTATATCTTTTTTTTCTTAAAGAAATGACATAATAGTAATTATGGGAGGTGGAATTTTGGAGACATGATGGAATCGCACTGAGGACTTCGACCCCAACAAAACTGTGATGGAACTTTTGACTGAACCGATCTCCTCTTAATTGAACCAATCACTGGCTAAAGAAGAACAGACCTTAGATAAACCACGACCAATAGAAGGAGATTACCCAAGGAGGTTCCGATGGTTAAGTCAGAATACTACAATGCATAAATTTTGCCAACTGATTGTTTGTCATGTCACAAGTTAGCTGAAGGAACGTGTGTCAATATAACAATTCAATAGATTTGCTAGCCGATTGTTTGTTATGTCAAATTAGCTTAAGAAATGTTGTTTAGTAGCATTAAATGCAATGGTGGGTTGTTAGAACAAAATAAATGTCAATGTAAAGAAAGTAATAGACACTTCTTTTGAGAATTACTGTATTACTTAGTTTACCTAAGCAAAAATTGACCAACCTATGTGATCAACTTGAGAATATGTCACTCAACCTTCATGGCTGACCTAAGAAGATGTCACTTGACCTAGCTAGACGACCTAAGAAGGTGACAATTGCCCTATTGTCGACCTGAGAAAATGTTGGCTGAGCTTTGTAGCAAACTTGGTACACCTTCTTTAGTCTTATCATAACCAACCCCCACCCCTCAATCAGTGGCAGTTCCAGAAATTTTTTCCAACGTGGTCATAAAGAAATTTATATTAAACAAAATCTAATAAAAATATAAATTCATATATTGACAATAACCAAAAATGAAAGCAAAAAAAAAAAAAAAAAAAAAAAAAAAAAGATGAAGTGTTACAATTTTCTTCTACGATTTTTTTTTTTAAATCAATGCATAATAATCTCACTATCAATGTTATATCTTTTTCAAAATTTTATTTAAATAAAATTTTTCTTGGATTTAAGGGCTCAACATATTGTTAAGAGGAACAAAGTTTGAGGACAAAATTTGACTACAAACTTAATTGTAGCTTAAGACTACAACTTTCACTAAACAAATTAACATGATTACATATTTTGAAAATCTAACCATTGAATTGTATGTTCTTAAAACGTATGTCAAATTTAATGTTAATCGGGTGTTATTTACTATTTGATCTATAAACTTATTTTTGCGTATAATTTCATACTACAAAAACTCGAAATTTAAACATTTGATTGATGAAATAAGCTATTGATCTTTAATCTTCTTGAAGTTTTGCAAGTATTGAGGATATAAAAAAAAAAAAAATGTAATCTAATGGTGGATTTGTCAAAATTATTATCCATTAAAAAAAATATCGAGTGGAGTTGTAGCCTTAGTCTACAACCAAGTTAATTTGTTGCTAAACTTTGTCCAAAGTTTAATTATATTGAGCTTAAAAAATTTTAGGGTGGTCACACATTTTTTTAAGGGTAAAAAAATCATAAAATTTTTAAATTTTATATATAATAATTTTTTTTTTCCAAGTCGGGGTGGTCCTGTGACAACCCCGACTCTAACGTGGAGCTGCCAGTGCCCCAATAATGTGATTATAAAAAGATTTAATTATATTTTATTATATTCAACTCTCAAACAAATTACCGCACACCCTTGGTGCGATGGTCACTCTACAAGTATAAGTGTTTGTGGGGTGTGGGGAGTAACGGCCGAGGTTCAAGTCTCCAAGAGGGAGTTTCACACACATATACACTTAGATTAGGCTAGAGTAGAATTCTATCTTGAAAAAAAAAAAAAAAAAAAAAAAACTCTCAAACAATGTTACTTTCTATTCTATTCCTTTTCATTTTCAAACGTGAAAATTAGCGAAAGATGAATATTATATTACTATTATTCATTCCTTTTAAATTTTGGCTTTTCCTTATAAATATTTTAGTGGAATAACTTCTAACATTCCCTAAGAGATTTCAGTTGAACAATCAAATACAAAGGGTCACAAAAGATGCAACTTCATCTATCTATCACACATAAATTACCACAACTAAAGTAATAGAGTAATACCAACATGAGTTCTTCATTGCTGTCTGAACAGAAAGACAATTGTAGGAACCGAAAAAGGGCAAAAATAGCTATCAGCATAAATATTGCTTGTTGGATACTTGGTTCCTTATTCCTTAAACTAAAAAGCGTGGAGATGCCATAATGGTTAGCATCACAATTTGGCATACATCATCATTCCTTTCAATTATGCTGTGCCTACCTTTTTTGTACATCTTTAGGAGGGGATGAACTTTATCATAAAAAAGGAGGAGATGAACCAATAAAGCAAAAAAATTTCGGTGCTGAAATTTGCGGTGTGAGCATGAAAGAATGAACACTTATGACTTTCAAAAAGTCCATGAGAACATATTATGTTCTTTTTTAAAAGTTGCAATGGTGAAAATTTGTGGGGTGCACTGCTTTTTGACCTTAGGTGAGTAATATGAAAACATTAATATGAGAAAATGACTAGTAAATTGAGAAAATGTCATTGTCTTGCCAAAACAAAAATCTCATGAAAAACCAAGTCAGACAAATGCTATTTTGATCAACTATCTTGTAATATTCGTAAAATTATTCACTCTTAGGAAAGAAGTCCCCTCTCTCACAGAAGGAGTGGAATAATTTCTCCTAATATGATTAAGATTGTCAAATAGATTTATGTTATATAACTTATATTTACATTAAATATTACAAATTGAAAGTGTATATTAATCTTTGTTTATAAATTTAAATAGATCTTACATTCATTTCCATTCCTTTATTTTAAAACATCCAATCAAGGTTACTTAATTCCATTCCATTCATTTCCCTTACTTACATTCCATTCCATTCCATTCCATTCATTTCCATTCCCTTATTATTATTCAATTTCATTCATTTCCTTTCCTTTATGTACTTCCAAATGGAGCCTTAGTGAAAGAATTTTCTCCTTTTCATAGTGTTGGATTATACGTGTGAGTGAAGTTTCACATTGAAGAATAATAAGAATAATGAATAGTTAATGTAACATAATTAAACACATATCCATTAGACTTAAGCTTTTTGGGTTAAAGTGTATCTCTATATGTTATATTAATTATTCAAGAAAATTTCCTAAGGTGTCTATCTCCCCAACACATAGAAAGTGTGGAATAATTTCTCCTTATACGTTGATTAAGATCTTCTCAATTTCAAATATATTTATGTTATATAACTTATATTTACATTAAATATTACAAATTTAAAGTTTTTTTTTTTTTTATAAATATTAATGGATCTTGTCTGTAATATAATACCCAAAAAACAGAAATCAAATGTTAAGGGCATTCTTTTGTACAAAAAATTTATTAATATTTGGAAGATTCCCTTCAGTTAATTTTGTTTTATATGTTTAATACTGTGTTTTAGCTTGTTTTTTTAATTTTGGTGATTTGTAAGTCGGAGGTCTGAATCCTCTGATTGTTCTACATCCCTCATCCAACCTCTAATTTTAATTGGTTTCTAAATACAAAGTTGATCTCATTCATAGAACAAAAAGAGACAAAGAAAGATGCTATTCTGACAGTCCAATATATCATGAAAGCATTTCCTTCTTTATTAGAATTTAGGACCGACTTCGACTTAGAAGTGACCGAGAGCAAGAGAACCTTAGAGCTAGACGCGTGGAAGGCAGCAGGCAGTGTCCATGTAGTCGGCGGACACGTGGACTTATATTGTGGCTCAGTGGCACCATTCATGTAATCGTGTTATCCTTAAATCAGCGTTATATAGTTGCACTGCATGTGGAGCTGACAGCATGCTTTATTTTTCGGCTTATTATTCTGGCCACATTCACAAATTTTGGGTCTTCTTTATCCATAGCCTACAGGCAATGACATGGGGAACAAAGCCGACATCATCAGATAAAGGGAAAACCTTATTCTGTTAATATGGTGAAGGAATGCACCATTAAATAATGGAGTTGGTTATGGCTTTATTGGTCTGAGCTATTCTTAGATAGATTCGGAGCAGTGTTAAGGGTCTTACAAATGAGGTGGGCCTTACACGTCGATCTCTCCATAGGATCCACACCCTTTGTGAGAGTTCGGAGCACTACTACTCGAAACTGCCTAAAAATAGCCCACACTAACAAATTAAGCCATAACCACCTCCATTATTTATTGGTGCATTCCTTCACCATTTTAGCATAATATGGTTTTCACTTTATCTCAAGATGTTGGCTTATTGCCCATGTCATTGTTTGCAGGTTATGGATAAAGAAGACCCAATTAAAATTTGTGAATGTGGCCACAATTAGTTTTTTTCTTGTTGGTATTGGGTCGTTTTGTGACTAAAATGTATGTTGTGTTTTGATACATCTTAGGATTAGGGTTATTGGGAGGATAGAGTGTGAAACCCTTGTAAATGGGTCACTTGTTGACTGCTACTGTTGTAATTTTCAAAAGCAATGAACTAGATTGATGAGTATTTAAAATAGAATAATGAATATTGTGGAATAACCTTTTCCTTTATAATGATAAATAAGAAAGGAATAATAATGTTATATTAAACAAAAAATAGCTGAAATAATAATGTGCAAGACTTATCTTCTAAGTTCCAATTGTTTGTGTTGTTTTGCATTAGTGACCTATATTAAGCATGGAGTAAAGGAATTAACGGGGAGATAGTTAGCCATACGAAGCATATCCAACAATGATGATATTGGCAAGTGGTATTGAACGAACCATATGACTTTTGGTAGAAATTACATTGCATGTGTGAAATAATTAATGGTGGATATAGTTATAGGCCCCACGCTTTTATGAAAAAGCTTATAAAATAAATGTATAAATAATTATATATTTTAATAGATTCAATAAAGATAAAAGAAAAAATTATCAAGTGTAAATAATTATCTCACTAAAATAAGGGGTAAGATTTCAACCTAAAACTAGATTAAATTGATAATTCCAAATTGAATTTTAAATTGGTAATTATTTAAAAAAAAACATATTAAACAATTGATAAATCTAAAATTAATATAATCTTGATAATATTATAAATTAAAATTAAAGTTGATAATTCAAAGATACACGTGTAGAACATCTTGATAATTTGATGTAACATAAAAATCAAATAAGAAAATTGTTAAAATTATTCTATTAATTCTAATCGTAAGGACTCAATTTGTATAGACCCAAAATGATACTGGGTTCGCACGTAAAAAGGCCCAAACAATATCATTTGTAGAGCGTGGGTTTGAAAGGCTAGACCTTGGTCACCGAGCGGTGGTTTGTCGTGGTGTTCATACAGAATTAAATCGTGTTCGCTCGAGGAGTCTTTCTCCTAGAGGCGGACCGGGAGGCTCTAGTTTTTGGCCTTTTTTCCCAGCCCCTTTTCCAGATTACTTGCTTCTCCTTTTATATTAGCTTGCATCCCTTATCCTGCGTCCACGTGTAGGATCGACTTTCCAGGATCGATACTTGTCCCATCAGCCCATACCCAAAGTGGTTGGGGATGGTTGTAAAAGCTGAAGAGCATGGCTCACAAAAGTGCGAGAATGCTTTATTGCGATCTTGTGACCTTTTACTTGTGCTGTTTCTGCATTGTGATCACTCTTCCTTTTAGGGGTATTTATGGCATGCCGAGCAGGAGCTCGTCCTCGGTCATTTCCTTAGACCGTCCTCGACTCTCATGGTGCGTCCTCGGCCCTGTATCTCATCGACGCAGGCCTTGCGCCTTAACATGAAATGGGCTGGGATCACAAACTCTCCGGCCCCACAATAGCCCCTCAAAATCTCTTTGTTCGACCTCTTGGTCGGAGAGGAGGGTTTTGGTGATGCCACGTCTTTATTGCGGTATGCTTAGATCTGCCCTTCATTAATGCAGGTGTCTCTTCATCTATCTAGGAAACACGCCTGATTATGAGACATTCCTCTGAATTAATTCACGATGCGCTCCTGCCGTTTCGGTGTTCGAGACGCGTCTTTAATGATTTCCCTTTACGAGACCATTTAAATCTGATGGTTATTGTGTGGCGCGGGGAAGTGGAGTGGGTATATTCTCGTTTACTGATTTTTTGGAAATTTGAATAGATTAAATGCCTCCCATTTTGCCCTTCATATAAGAAGAACGGCAAGAGATTACCTCTCTCACACAGAGACCTTTTAAAGTCTGAAACCCTTAGCCTCCCCCAGAGTTTCCCTTATTCGCTCGCTTACACCTTGAATTGTGATACGTCCGAGATAGGAGCGGGAATGAAGAGACCACACCCTTCCCAGAAATGCCATGTTCTTCTGAAGCTCAAAATGGTTCGGTCGGGCGGGGATGGTAGAGACTCAAGATACCTCTCATCCTCCCTTTAGCCAAAATCCGAAGCGGGGGCTCGTCGCGTCAAACTTTTGGTGCGACTGAGCTGAGGTCACCCATTATCAGTACTAGCCGCTCTCTTATGAGCATAGCTAATATGGCACTAGCGTGTTAGGAGTCGGGGCCGACGCAGGGACTAAGTATCCCCGCTTCTTCCTCTCTTCCTTCACTGGTGCCTCCTTTTGCCTCCCCTTCTTCTTCTTTCCCATCACCAGATCCATCCTGGTGCTTTTCCTTCTTCCTCTTCTTCTCTTCCACCAAGGGAGGTTCTCTTCTCAATATGGGTGCTACTAGGGCAAAATTTGGAAAGACTTCTGAGCAAAGCTTAAAAAGACTTCTGGTTGTCTGTTTGTTTGTTTTTTTTTTTTTTTTTTTTTTTATTGTTTTTGCAATTTGTTTTTCGTGTAGGCTGGTTTAAGCCCTTTATTGTACACTGTAATATCTCTTTATATTAATAAAAGTCAACATTGCTTTATTTTGCATATTCTACCTCTTCTTTTTGAAATGGTTATGCCATGAATAGACGTACTACCATATGACTTCTTTTTTATTTTTATATTCTGAACGATGCTTAGGGCCGAAATCCCGATTAATAAAAAGACCTTGCTCTGTGCTTATTGAAACTATCCAGCACAATAATGCCGACTTGAACAAATGATATTTAGGGAAAAAACCTTTGTTTGAGAGAAAGATGTAATTCTGTACTTATCGGGCTGCTCGGCTTGATAATGCCGTCCTAAAAAAAACAATACTTACTACCAAACCCCCGCTAAGGAAAAGATGTTAAGAAAAAGATGTTATTACGAACTTATTAGAGCTATTCGGCACAATAATGCTGACCTGAAGAAAAAAAACGATACTTAGGGTCGAAACCCTTGCTAAGAAAAAGATGTTATTATGAACTTATTGAAGCTATCTTGCACAATAAGACCGACCTGAAAAAGGGTTGTATACCCCGAACTGAACGAGATGATGGCTGAATGCTCGGTCTTTGTGTAGGAAGTAATCATCCGAGGATATGTAACCCAAAATGAACAGCCCCTGCGGGTCATTTGAGTAATAAGGCGTTTCGCCATCTTCCTAATGACCTTCATAGCCTTAGTCTTTTTCGGTATTTGGTCCGAGGACCGAGCGACTTAGAATTCTCCTTAAGTAGCTGATTTTTCCATAGGTTTGAGTCCGAGGACCATGCAATACCTTGGTTCTGTCCAAAACTTGACTTATTAAGTAGTTGGTTTCCCCATAGGTTTGAGTCCGAGGACCATACAATACCTTGGTTCTGTCTAAAACTTGACTTTTTAAGTAATTGGTTTCCCCATAGGTTTGAGTCCGAGGACCATGCAATACCTTGGTTCTGTCCAAAACTTGTTTTGTAAGTAGTTGGTTTCCCCATAGGTTTAAGTCCGAGGACCATGCAATACCTTGGTTTTGTCCAAAACTTGATTTTTTAAGTAGTTGGTTTCCCCATAGGTTTGAGTCCGAGGACCATGCAATACCTTAGTTCTGTCCAAAACTTGATTTTTTAAAGTAGTTGGTTTCCCCATAGGTTTGAGTCCGAGGACCATGCAACACCTTGGTTCTGTCCAAAACTTGATTTATTAAGTAGTTAGTTTCCCCATAGGTTTGAGTCCGAGGACCATGCAAGACCTTGGTTCTGTCCAAAACTTGATTTTTTAAGTAGTTGGTTTCCCCATAGGTTTGAGTCCGAGGACCATGCAACACCTTGGTTCTGTCCAAAACTTGATTTATTAAGTAGTTGGTTTCCCCATAAGTTTGAGTCCGAGGACCATGCAATACCTTGGTTCTGTTCAAAACTTGATTTTTAAGTAGTTGGTTTCCCCATAGGTTTGAGTCCGAGGACCATGCAATACCTTGGTTCTATCCAAAACTTGATTTTTTAAGTAATTGGTTTCCCCATAGGTTTGAGTCCGAGGACTATGCAATACCTTGGTTCTGTCCAAGACTTGATTTTTTAAATAGTTGGTTTCCCCATAGGTTTGAGTCCGAGGACCATGCAACACATTGGTTCTGTCCAAAACTTGATTTTTTAAGTAGTTGGTTTCCTCATAGGTTTGAGTCCGAGGACCATGCAACACCTTGGTTTTGTCCAAAACTTGATTTATTAAGTAGTTGGTTTCCCCATAGGTTTGAGTCCGATGACCATGCAATACCTTGGCTCTGTCCAAAACTTGATTTTTTAAGTAGTTGGTTTCTCCATAGATTTGAGTCCGAGGACCATGCAACACCTTAGTTCTGTCCAAAACTTGATTTATTAAGTAGTTGGTTTCCCCATAGGTTTGAGTCCGAGGACCATGCAATACCTTGGTTCTGTCCAAAACTTGATTTTTAAGTAGTTGGTTTCCCCATAGGTTTGAGTTCGAGGACCATGCAATACCTTGGTTCTGTCCAAAACTTGATTTTTAGTAGTTGGTTTTCCCATAGGTTTGAGTCCGAGGACCATGCAACACCTTGGTTCTGTCCAAAACTTGATTTTTTAAGTAGTTGGTGGAATTAACCCCTCGGCTATGGCGTGGGACATTGGTTTAGGGGGGATTAGCTCCTCGGCCAAGCCCCTAGAACCATCCGCGCTACTAACGCTTCGAAGCGTAGCCCCTATTGAAGAAACGTAGCCCCTAGTGGAACTTTACGCTAGAACACTACAACCGGCTGTTGGAAATGATGTGGGGGATTGTCTCAACCCACCACCTATGCCAAGACACAAGCCTTCCCCACAGACAGCACCAATTGTAAAGACTCAATTTGTAACGATCCAAAATGATACTGGGTTCGCACGTAAAAAGGCCCAAACAATATCATTTGTAGAGCGTGGGTTTGAAAGGCTAGACCTTGGTCACCGGGTGGTGGTTTGTCGTGGTGTTCATACAGAATTAAATCGTGTTCGCTCGAGGAGTCTTTCTCCTGGAGGCGGACTCGAAGGCTCTAGTTTTTGGCCTTTTTTCCCGGCCCCTTTTCCGGATTACTTGCTTCTCCTTTTATATTAGCCTGCATCCCTTATCCTACGTCCACGTGTAGGATCGACTTTCCAGGACCGATACTTGTCGCATCAGTCCATACCCAAAGTGGTTAGGGGTGGTTGTAAAAACTGAAGAGCATGGCTCTGTCAAAAGTGCGAGAATGCTTTATTGCAAGATCTTGTGAGCCTTTTACTTGTGCTGTTTCTGCACTGTGATCACTCTTCCTTTTAGGAGTATTTATGGCATGCCGAGTAGGAGCTCGTCCTCGGTCATTTCCTTAGACCGTCCTCAACTCTCATGGTGCGTCCTCGGCCCTGTATCTCCTCGGCGCAGACCTTGGGCCTTAACATGAAATGGGCTGGGGTCACAAACTCTCTGGCCCCACACTAACCATATTTAATCATTAATTCTAAGACCCTAACCCTAAGCATATAAATTAGATCAAAACTAAGAAAATTAGTTTAAACAAAAGGCAACCAATACACAAAACCTAATCAATTTAATAAAAACAAAATACAAAAACAAAGAAGGAGCCTTTAGAAACTTGATAATGTTTTCGAATGTTTTGAATTCATTAATTAAAATCACATGAAGACAAAAAGCCAATAATAACACTAAACAAAATGAAATTAATAATAATAAAAGAAGAAAGAATGCATACTTGCATTGTCATGGGATTTAGGCATTCACATATTGAAATAAGCTTCACTCCAAAAAGGATATATAGGGTTATATTTATTGGTAGAGTTCCATTTGAAATATAATTCATTTAAATCTTATTGAAATTAAAGATATCTAATCAATTTGTTTGTTTTTATCCCATAAAAATTGGAATTAAAAAAAAGGTCATATGAATAGAATAAAAAATAAAAAAAAAAAAAAAGAAGAGAGAAAGAGAACGTGGTTGATAGCTATAAGAAATTTTGATATATATATATATATATATATATTAATGTCATCAACGTAGAAATTATCAAATTAATGGAGATATATACTGTTTTTTGGAATAGATAGAAATTATCAAATTATTTGAGATATATACTGTTTCTTGGGATAGATTTATAATAATCACCTCTTGAAGAATTTGGATTGTGCTTATCCCTTAATAATCAAGTTTTGTAGCTTGATAATCAAGTTTTGGATTTATATACTTTTTTTTTCTCACAAAACACAATGCTAAGACCACATTTGAATATGATACAAAGAACTTTGAAAAATTGGCCTAAGAAAAATTTACTATCACGTACCCTTAGTGCGGTGGTCATTCCACAAGTATAAGAGTTTGTGGGGTATGAGAGGTAAGGGCCGGAGTTCAAGTTTCCGGGAGAGAACTTCACATACATATACATTTAGAGAATAGAAATTCTATTTTGTATAAAAAAAATAAAAAAATAATAATTAGCCTAAGAAAAATTCCAAAGCTTGTTTCTTGACCGAAATTAAAGTTCAATCTTTTTGAGAAAGTCAAACTGCTGAGATGCTTGACATCTCCAGAAGCAACACGATGAATCGGTATTGATGGAAGTCTAGGTGTTTTTTTTTTGAGAAGTCTAGGTGTTAATGTTATGTTATTGTCAGGACTTAGGACAAGATACGTATCAAATTCTTCAGATTAGGTTCTTTAGATTTCGCTCATGCCAAAATAATAAATTAAAGATCAAACTTCATTTTCTAATCAAATGTGCACTTACTTTTTTTTTTTTTTTTTTTTTTTTTTTTTTTTTTTATGGCACATATTGAATTGGAAATAATGACGAATATTACCAACCTTTTCGGATCGTATGAACCATATAAATATATGACTTGGTTTTTTTCTTTTTATATAATAAAAAATATATGAATAGTTGACTACAATATTGCAACAAATCGCAATCTCTTATTGAAGCATTCTATACAACCTTTTTCTTTATCAATTTTGGAAACTCAATATTCTTTATTATATAAAAAACTCGTTCATGTATTTAACAAAACTTATTGGAGCATAATTCGCAATATTAGGAATATTACAAAATTTACATGAGGCTAACAAATTGATGTCCAATTTGCATTTTTTTTTTTTTTTTTTTTTGACAACCTACAAAATTCATTAAATAAAACAGAGGCACCTACAATAATGCGATCAGCCTTGCAAACATTCAAGATGACTTTAGGGGTTTCAAGCTTTAATTAAAACAAAAAGTAGCTTTTAAGCCTATCAGCAGGCTTGACAATAGCGTGGGCTGCAGAATTTAGCTTTCTCCTAAGCCTATTAAACTTACAGTTAGAGAACTTTCTCCAAAAAAAAAAAAAAAAAAAAAACTTACAGCTAGAGAAATATTTTTTGAGTTCAAGAAGATTACAACTTGCAACTATTTCCATAATTTAATTTGTTAATGTGACATCAATCACATTCATTGTCACGTTCACTCAAAGTGCACATCGGGAGAATATATGAGGACCTTAGATCGTAAAACACACCTAGGCTATGTTTGGGAATCTCTTGACAATTCAATGACCAAGTGAAGTGGTCTATACTAAAGAATTGAGATTCATGAAAGGCATCCAATTCATTTTTGACTGAGATAGAATATTTCGCTTGCAATGCCACCATCAATGATAATGGAGTTGTGCATTTTAAATGCCATGTAAACATCAAGTGAGCCACCCATGGCCAGTTGCACATGGTGGATGTCCCCATGTGTGTTTGTGGCTCTGTGCGTGTAAAGTTGCCTAAACATAAACATAAATTGGCATGTTGCTAATATTAAGAGATTCACAAGGACAATAGAGATCAATGAGTATTATTATTCATCGAGATATTGGCACTACAAAATCTATAACCAGCATCGTAGCAGTTATGGGCTTTTTGAGATGGGCCACATATGGCAACCTAGCTAGGCTTTTTTGTGTTCAAGTAAGAAACAAGGGAGAAAATGGCTAAATGCTAGCAAAACACATCTCTTTTCAAAGTATCTAACAAAATGTCAATGTTTTGGAACTTGATTTTATCGAGTTTTACGTAAACTTGATATCCTCAAAATCGAGTTCCACTAAAATTTAAAAAAAAAAAAAAAAAAAAAGATTTCAAAATATGCATAGAACTCAATATTTTGTTAAAATTGAGCCCCAAACAAAGGTATTTTGCTAGATACTTTGGAAAGAGAGGTGTTTTGCTACATACTTTAAAAATAAAGGACATTTAGCTATTTTCCTTGAAACCAAGAACAAAAAAGAAAATGAGTTTTTCTATATGTGAATAAATGAGGTGAGTATGTGTATAGTAGAGTCTCTTGTTGTCCAATAAGAAAAATGTAATTCAAACACCATCTAAACAAAATAATAATAATTAATTGGTATCTTGGCCTGATGATAAAGAGTAACAATCATGAAGCAAATGCTATAAATTAAAATTAAATTATCAATCTAAAATAAATAAATATTTGTATAAAGTGGTATTATTTTAAATGTTATTTGTACACTTTTATATTTATAATTTTTTAATTAAATCGTTTGTGGAGATGATTCTTTCCCAATCACAATCAACCATGCTTGTTGCGAAATCAATGCGAAATGTTCCCTTTTTTATAATTTAAGATTTATTTCATCCCACCCAAAAGGTGAATATGACACCAAAATTAGTCTGGCAAAGTTTAAGACTATCCCATTAGCATTTCATGATGCACACGACCTTGGGCCTATCTGTCATCGCAGTATATAGCCCTAAAAAACTTTAAAAAGGGACTTCAAGCTTTTTTGTTATGTTTGTCATTTTGTCCTCTACTTTTAGCCATTTCGCTTATAAGTTCTCAATGTTAGTTCTGAATCTGAATGTAAGTTCTCGAGATGAAAAGAACTGACCAAAACTAATTAAACGTTGATAAAAAAAAAAAAATAAAAAAATCACAATACTCTTGACATTTATTTAACAATTTTGTGATTCACTAAACCGTTTTTGTTCCTCTATAAAGCTGAAAAATAACTCGTTGGCATGTCTTGGTGTCGGCAATGGAGACATTCAAGAAAAACCAACTTTATTTGAAAAAAAAAATTCTAGTATAAGTGTACATATATTTATTACACAATTAGTACCCCTTAGACCAATACATAAAATTTTGAGTATTTCTTAAAAATAATAATAATAATACAACGATATATATAAAAAAAATACCAATGTACAATACTTAATTTATGGTAAGGATAATATCATTTTCATATAGATCCATTAATATTTAATTTAGAGAAGTAATATGTTCACAACATTTTCACAACAAATTATAGGTAATTAGTTGTTATTGGTTCAAATTTGAACCTACCACTGAAATTATTTTTTTACCCTAATAATAACAACTAGTAATAACTTACCATTTAGAATTTGTTGTGAACATATCATTTCTCTTTTAAATTATTATACATCTCTTCTATAAAATAAAAAATAAAAAATAAAAATTATTACTATACATCAAGTACAATATAGTTATTAAGGATCTGTTTGGAATCCGTTTATTTTGTTGAAACTTAAAACTTTCTGCTGAAAGTACTATAAATAAAGGCAAAAGATAGCTGAAATAGTACAGTGGGATCTATGAATAGTATCAAAAAGTACAGTGAGACCGTGAATAATAGCAAAAGTAAATTAAATAGTAAAATAAGTTGGTAAAATTAATCATGCCAAATAGACACTACGAGTGAAACTTGGTGTCTCGATACTTATTAAAACAAACAATACTTTTTTATTTAAAAAGAATCTATATATAGTCATACTTATTGAAACGGTCCTGTTCAAAATAAGCAGTCCACTAAAAATTCTACCTCAGTCACAAATGCAACAGCAGAAGCTTTAAAACTTAGCATTTAATGACAAATTGCCAACAAATAGTATTAGTATAGAATAGGAGTATGAATAATGCTAGAGATACAATTTTTTTTACAAATTACTGATGTGGTAAGTGATTATTGGTAAATGAAAAAGTAATATTAATAGTGAGCCTAAATGAAAACCAATAAGAGATTGACTACATCAACATTTTGTAAAAATGTTGTAAAATAGTTTATGCCTGTAGCATTATTCATAGTAGTAAAATACTTAAAAAAATTCAGCATAAACCTTTAATCAAGCATGGCTGTCCGACTAATACTAATCAAGAATAGTAGTATTATACTTAAAAATCCTATTTCTCTAGAAGCAATAGGAGGAATCATATTCTAATTAGACGTACAAATATTCAATCATAAACGATGACCAATATATATAACCAACCTTTTTGGACTGTATATGTAGGAATTTTACTTTAAAATTAATTCAAGAGAAACAAATATAATACATCTATCAGTTAACATAATTATATTACATGCATATGTAATAAAAATTAATAATAAGATGTGAGAAATTTACATACTAAATTATATTATTCAAAAACCTTACAAGTAATTAGGATGCTTTCCCTAGCTGGTAGGATTAACAAGAGCTTTCTTTTCTCTTTTCACACCCCTTGCAAATGTGGCCTTGACAATATCTATAATACTCGGAAAGGACATGACTAGCCATAAAATCATTTCTATCATAATAACAATTCATGTAATTGATATGTTACATTCATTAATAAATAACTTCATTAATTAGATTCATTAATGAAGAAGTTCATTAATGTGTCATTACTTTTATAACTCCATACTAACTCATGGATTCATCTATCGTTCATATCCAAAATCACTATAATGAAAGCACCTCTTATAGGATGTCAAGTTATTGGCAATGACAAGATAGATTTACTAAGGCCAATACTCAACGTGCATGAATCTCATTACGGAAGGACTGCCGAGATTATTATGCGCTAACCACCAAAAGACTAGCCCTTATTGTCTTTCATAGTTTGAGCAATTTTAATTTACACCTCCTTTCCATCATGGTCCAACAATGTACCTATAAAAATAGGCTACATCATGATGGATATGGTCAAGTTAGGGACTATAATTAATGCATTCATAATCTTAGTCTACAAAATCAAGTAAACATATTTCAATATACCAATATTTTACATCATAAAAATATTGCAAAATTTCACAAGAAATTTTGAATAATTAATTATTGATAATAGAGACATCATAAAATATCATGTTGGGCTACATAAACAGTGATAGAATATTTTGCAATGTCACAATCGATGATAAATGGAGTTGTGCATTTCAAATGGCTATGTCAAAGTCGAGGAGCCATCCACTTGCACAGACAGCAGTGGAACAAGTCGAACAAAGCTGCTTTGCATGTCTGTATGTGTTGTATAATAAGAATTAAGAAGATCAATCATATCCTAAATTCTAATATCCTATGTATATGTATGTAAAACAATGGATCTAGGGCATTTCAAATGCCTAACGTAAACGTCAATGGAGCCACCCACTTGCAAGTGGTGGGTGCCTCCATATCTGTCTTTGCGTGTAAAGTCGTGCATGGATTTTCGTGTCCATAATGGATGTAGAGCATTCACGTCAGTCTGTTTAGATTTTTCTTTCTATTTTAACATAAGAACTTATTTTTTCTATTCTACACAATTATTTTTACAAAACACTGACGTCAGATTATCTATTATATACTCTATTTTATTTATATAATCATTTTTTATTATTTTTACTTTAAACTTTATAATTGATTCTCTTCTCTTTCTGATGGCATTCTCATCTTTTCCTTAAACAACCACCACAAAGCTCCATGGCCATCTTTTTACTTTTTACTTTTTCTAGTTAGAGCATTCTCATCTTTCTAAACCTCCATGGCCAGGGCCAAAGCTCACATAACCACCACAAAGGCCAAAACCCACATAAATCAAACCCCTTCTCTCTCTAGCTATCTAAACGTGAACTCCACCTAGCCTAGACCACCATGGCCAAACACCATGGGTTCAGCCAATCAACCACCACAAACAAAAGACTTTTAACTTTGGGTTCTCTCTCAGGTTTGGGGACTTGGTGATTTTGTTTGGTTTTTGTTGTTTTGAGATGTGGGTGTAGTTTGATTTGGGTTTTGGGGTTTGATAAAGGTGGGATTTTTGGTTTGGGTGTGGTGGCTGGATGGTGGTGGGTGGCTGGACAACTTTGTCTTGTTTAGAGGAAGAGTGAGTGAGTGAGTGAAATGGAGATGGAGAAAGAAGAGAGTTTGGGGAAGAGAGAAAAGGAAAAAGGGTCCAGCGAGGAGGTGAGAGAAAAAACAATAAAATATTAAATACAAAGTAACCATGTATATTTACACGGTTAACGTAGCAAGTTTGTAAATATACACACTTATACAAAGCCCGATGTGTCATATTGTTTAAATTTGAGCACTTTTTGTGTTATGCACTCACATTAGTGAGTGCTCTTACAAGGCCAATAGTCAATAGATCAATGACTTTTCATCATCGAGATTGAGATATTGGCACTACAAGTCTAAAATCAGCATTGTAGAAGTTTTGGGCTCTTCGAGATGGGCCGCAAAAAAGCAGATCTAGCTAGTAACTAGGTTTCGTTGTGTTCAAGTAAGAAACACATAAAGAAAGGAGATCATGCATGCGTATCTATGGAGTGCCTATTTAATAGTGAATAGTTATGGTTAGTTCAATTAATAAAATTGTGGGGCCCAATAATTTATCGGCCAGACCCACTTGCTCATGGAGAGTCCACAGGCCCAAACCGAAAAAGGTTATGGCCCAAAGCTCAAAAATATAAGGCCAAAGATGGCTCAGAGATGCAGCTGAGGACAGTTTAGTCCTCGGCCGACCAAAAGCTCCCTTAAGAAGACGGGTAAAAAAGAGGTAAAGGAAAATTGGTAAGAAGATCTAAAATATCTTGGGTAAGTTACCCTTACTACCCTCCCCAGATAAGACTCTGCACCTAACAGAACCAGATTCTCGGGCTTTATCAAACCATCCCCAACAATTCCAAGATTAGACCGACGGGACAAATAATGATCCTCTGAAAAAGTTGACCCTACACGTGGACGAGGGGGAAGCGAACGTAGGCTGGTATAAAAGAGAAGGTAAACTAATCGAAAGAGGCCCATCTCACCTTCAGGAGAAAAACTCCAGGATGAGAATGCCCGGACAATGTACGCACACCACCACGAAAAACCCACCGTCGGGTAATCGGAGAAAGACATTAATGCTCCTCGGACCTGATCCAAGGAGTCCAATCCCTCGTGTTACGAAGTTGTAGGGCTTGGGTATCCAGACTCAAGCCCTTTCTTATCCGAGTTCCCCTAAAGTCCGGTTTGGACCAACGCCCTGTGACCAAACGCTAGCCTTTCAAACCCACTCTCTACAAAACTTATTGTGAGGGATCTTTCACGTGCGAGCCCAACGTCATTGTTGGGCCGTTAAACAATCGTGTCCCTATAATTGGCGCCGTCTGTGGGAAGGCTTGCGCGTTGGCACAGGTGGCGCATAAGTCAACTCTCTAGCAAGCAGAGATTCGCGAGTTTTTCCCCATTTCCGGTGACCTGCAGTTGTCGCTCCGATATAAACTTGTGCCAGGGCTTACATCCTGTAGTGCCAACGGCACGGCAGCTCTAGGGGCTTCCGACCCCAAGTCAGCTCTCCCCGTCATGGCCAAGGGGCTGACCTGCGAAAAAAAGCAAATAAGTACTCAAAAAGTTTTGGGACAGAACCAAGGCCTTGCATGGTCCCCGGACTCAAGCCTATGGGGAAACCAAGTACACAAAAGAAAAACCATAAGTTTTGGACAGAACCAAGGCCTTGCATGGTCCTCGGACTCAAGCCTATGGGGAAACCAAGTACACAAAAGAAAAACCATAAGTTTTGGACAGAACCAAGGCCTTGCATGGTCCTCGGACTCAAGCCTATGGGGAAACCAAGTACACAGAAGAAAAAACATAAGTTTTGGACAGAACCTAGGCCTTACATGGTCCTCGGACTCAAGCCTATGGGGAAACTAAGTACACAAAAGCACAATCGGAGTTCCCTACTTCCCCGATCATTTTGCTCGGATGGATTATTTAGAGATTATCGGTCTTGGACGATATTCACGCGTTTATCACAGAATATTCAACTGTTATCCCGGTTAGTTTCCTATGTTTGATTTACTATGAATTATCAACATAATGCCTGGTAGTATTGGTAAATTAGAATTAGTTAGATTATGTTTCAAGGTATCTTGCTCTAAATATTCTTGAAGAAACACACACATGGAGCACACCCATTCACAAAGTAGTGTTGCCAAAAGATCAAGACTCAAAACATGTAAATAAATTTCTATTTTTACTAAAACAAAGAAGTAGTACAACATACAATGAAAAGCTGGAATTAGCTTATGTCGAGAGCTCACTACATAATTGAGTAGGAAGATACAAAAAATAAAATAAAGCCGAGGAACAAGACAGACGAGAGGTTGGCTTCTAAAGCTAACCACATAATCAAAATGAAAGATACAAGAGAATAAAACAAAGCCGAGGAGGTGGCACAGAAGAGAGGTTGGCTCTCGCTTCAAGACCTCGTTCTTCCTCGGTGCTTTTACATGCCCATAACTTAGGCAAAAAAAGAACCCAGCCTGGGGCCCGCAACCTCGAAGAAAAGGTGCAGAGAGAACCCAACTTGAGCCTGACACCGCTGAAGGAAAGGTGCAGGGAGCTGGAAGTTGAGGATCTTTCTCCAAATATTTGCCTGCAACAAGGCAGAGGCGCCGATGGCGGAGAATCTTTCTTTCGACACACCAAAATTCTGGCATGAATGTAAACCGCTTCGGATTTTGACTAAAAGAGGGAGAGACACCCTTTCCCCTCATTCGAAATGGAGTATTCTCTTGAACTTATGCTTCCCGTGCCCATACCTCACTATTTTGAGTCTCGGGAGGACACGGCGATTCTGTGGCGGAGAGAGTTCCTTATTCCCAACCCTCGCCTCAAACATGTTACGCTAAGGGAGGACAAGACTGAGTATAGGAGCTGTGATTTGGGAGGAAGTCAAGGAGTTGTGTGTAGGTAAAGCAACTGTCTCTCCCATTTATTTAAGGGAATAAGGTGGTGGCATTTAATTCACGCAGCATCCCAAGGGACGCTACAAACAAAATGGTTCTGGCTCAATTTCCAACGTCAATCGCAACCACAAGATTAAAGAAGCCTCGTAAAGGCGCACCTCGAACATTGGGACGTCAGAGAGTACCGCGTGGCCAAAGGCTGCAAAGATACCTGTTAATTCGTGGGCCTAGTGAATTCGCGGCCCAGGCCCGTTCTGCATGAGGGCCCTGGGATTATGGCCCACGCCGAGAAATAGCCATTGCCGAGGACAACCCCTGCTCGGCGCCTCATGAAATACCCGAGGAAAGGGAGAATCTGAACTCAAAAAAGTTTTGAACAGAACCTAGGACTTGCATGGTCCTCGGACTCAAGCCTATGGGGAAACCAAGTACCGGGAAAAACATAAGTTTTGGACAGAACCTAGGACTTGCATGGTCCTCGGACTCAAGCCTATGGGGAAACCAAGTAACCGAGAAAAACATAAGTTTTGGACAGAACCTAGGACTTGCATGGTCCTCGGACTCAAGCCTATGGGGAAACCAAGTACACAAAAGAAAAACATAAGTTTTGGATGAGAACCTAGGACTTGCATGGTCCTCGGACTCAAGCCTATGGGGAAACCAAGTATTGAGAAAAACATAAGTTTTGGACAGAACCTAGGACTTGCATGGTCCTCGGACTCAAGCCTATGGGGAAACCAAGTACACAAAAGAAAAAACATAAGTTTTAGACAGAACCCGGGCGTTGCGAAGTCCTCGGACTCAAGCCTTTTGGGAAACCAACTACTCGGATAGGGAAGGTTCTCGGCTCAAATACTGTAAAAAGTTAAGGCCAGTGTGTTAAGAAGATGGCGAAACGACCCAATGTTCATTAGCCTAAGGAAACTGTTCATTTGGCGGGTGACATGTCCTCGGATAGTTACTTCCTACACCGTATCGAGCACTTAGTCCTCATCTCGGCTAATTTTAAGGTGAGTTTTGTTCCTCACTGGTCGGCATTGCTATGTCAAATAATTTTATTAAAGTTATGGTGACATCTTTTTATTAGCAAATATTTTAGCCTTAGTTGTCATTGATTCAAATGCTATATTATTGTGCCGAGCAGCGCTTGTAAACTTGTAAAAACATAAAAATAGAACATGCGAAGTAAAGTAACAGCAACTTTTATTAATATGAAAAATTATTACAACGTACAAAGAGGGGCTTAAACAAGCCTATACAAAAGGTGAACTGCCAAAGCAAAGCAATAACAACCGCAATGAGATAAGTAAACAATCGGTGTCTTTTGAACTCGTCTTTAAAGTATCTCCAATCTCCGCCTCAGTATTGCTCATATTGAGAGAAGAACCTTCTTTAGAAAAAGATGAAGGACAAGGAAGAAGAAGATGAAGGAGAAGGAAGAAGAAGATGGAGGAGATGAATGAGGAAGATGGAAGAGATGAATGAGGAAGATGGAGGACATGAGTAAAAGAAGGAGGAAAATAAGAGAGAAGAGATGAAAAGAAAGAAAGAGAAGCAAAGAAAGGCGCCGGTGAACAAAGAGAGGAAGAAGCAGGAGCATTTAGTTCCCGCCCCGGCCTCGACTCGACACATCTGGTGCCACGTTAGATATGCTCATGAAAGAGCGGGTGGTGGTGATAATGGATGCCCTCGACTCGATCCACGCCGAAAGTGAGATGTGACGAGTCCCCGCTTCGATTTTGGCTAAAAGGAAGGGGAGACAAATCTTGAGTCTCCGCCACCCTTGCCCCGACCGAGCCATCTCGAGCTTTATAAGGACATGGTGTTTTTGGGAATGGAATGGTTTATTCATGGTCGACCACTCGTGTGGTGAACGTATTATCGGATAAGGTATAACCAGGAGGGAAGAAGTGAACTCTGAGAGGAATCTGAGGGATTCAGGTATGAGAAAATCCGCTTTTGTCTTCTCTCTTTATATAGGGGACGAGAAAAAGGGTTCATAATACGTTCGGATCTCCAGGGAAATCTGCAAATAAAGATACACCCGTTTCGTTCCCCCACGCCATCAATAACCGTTAGATCCGGGAGGTCTCGTAAAGGGAAGATATTAAAGACGCGCCGGATACCCAAACGGCATAAGGGCGTCGTGCGCAAATTAAGGGGAACATCCCGTGAGACCGGTACACTCCCTAGGCGGTGAAGGGTCGCCGCGTCGGTCAAGGGGCTGAAATAAATGAGCCATAATAAAGGCTCAGTATTACAAAATCCACCTTTCCAACCAAGATGTTGGACAAGAGGGGTTTTGAGGGGCTATTGTGGGGCCCAATAATTTATGGGCCAGGCCCACTTGCTCATGGAGAGTCCACAGCCCAAACCGAAAAAGGTTATGGCCCAAAGCTCAAAAATATAAGGCCAAAGATGGCCGAGAGATGCAACCGAGGACAGTTTAGTCCTCGGCCGACCCAAAGCTCCCTTAAGAAGAGGGGTAAAAAAGAGGTAAAGGAAAATTGGTAAGAAGATCTAAAATATCTTGGGTAAGTTACCCTTACTACCCTCCCCGGATAAGACTACGCACCTAACAGAACCAGATTCTCAGGCTTTATCAAACCATCCCCAACAATTCCAGGTTTAGACTAACGGGACAAATAATGATCTGAAAAAGTTGACCCTACACGTGGACGAGGGACAATGAACGGAGGCTGGTATAAAAGAGAAGGTAAACTAATCAGAAAGAGGCCCATCTCACCTTCAGGAGAAAAACTCCAGGGATGTGAATGCCCGGACAATGTACGCACACCACCACGAAAAACCCACCGTCGGGTAACCGGAGAAAGACATTAGTGCTCCTCGGACCTGATCCGAGGAGTCCAATCCCTCAGGTTACGAAGTTGTAGGGCTTGGGTATCTAGACTCAAGCCCTTTCTTATCCGAGTTCCCCTAAAGTCCGGTTTGGACCAACGCCCTGTGACCAAACGCTAACCTTTCAAGCCCACTCTCTACAAATCTTATTGTGAGGGATCTTTCACGTGCGAGCCCAACGTCATTGTTGGGCCGTTAAACAATCGTGTCCCTACAAAAATATTTTATTATCGAGCAAGAGATCCGAGATTCAAAATCCAACTACATATATTAAAAATCATTTAGTGTCTTAACTTATGATAAAAAACAATCATCATGAAGCGGACACAATAAACTACCTAAAAATAGCCCGCACCAACAAAACCATAACCACCTCCATTATTTATTGGTGCATTCCACCATTTTAGCATAATATGATTTTCCCTTTATCTCAAGATGTCAACTTATTGCCCATGTCATTGTTTGCAGGTTATGGATAAAGAAGACCCAAAATTTGTGAATGTGGCTAGAATAAGGTTTTTTTTTTTTTTTTTTTTTTTTTCTTTTTCTTGTTGGTATTAGGTCATTTTGTGACTAAAATGTATGTTGTGTTTTGATACATCTTAGGATTAGGATTATTGGGGGGGTAGAGTGTGAAACTCTTGTAAATGGGTCACCTGTTGACTGTTATTGTTGTAATTTTCATAGACAATGAACTAGATTAATGAATACTTGAAATAGAATAATGAATGGTGTGGAATAACCTTTTCCTTTATAATGATATATAAGCAAGGAATAATAATGTTATATTAAACAAAAAATAGCTTAAATAATAATGTGCAAGAATTATCTTCTAAGTTCCAATTGTTTGTGTTGTTTTGCATTAGTGACCTATTTAAGCATGGAGTAAAGGAATTAACAGGGAGATAGTTAGCCATATAAAGCATATCCAACATTGATAATATTGGCAAGTGGAATTGAATGAACCACATGACTTTTGGTAGAAATTACATTGCATGTGTGAAATAATTAATGGTGGTGGAAAGCATTCAACAATAACTTGTTGAAGTATTTAGCCGTGGTAGAAGGCATTTAGTAATGCTGCCTTGAGTTATTCAATATCTATGAAGCAGTTGGTGGTGTTACCATAAAACATTCAGCAGCAGCTATAAGAACTTGTTTGAATTAAGAGGGGAGGAAGGGAGAGTAGAGAGAAGTAGAGTAGAGTTGGCCAAAAATAGGCTAATTTTTGGTCAATTCTACTCTCCCTCTCTCCCCTCAATCCAAATAGACCCTAAGGCTTTCAACAACACACCATAAGTTATTCAACGACAAGTTGCGAAACATTCAACAACAAACTAGAATTGGCCATGTAGCTTTTAACATGTGTGAGGTATTACAAGAAGTTATCATACTCTTTAAAACATTTGTTATTTTTTACGAGAATTTATCATACCCAATTAAACTTACAACTAGAGAAATATTTTTTGAGTTCAAGAAGATTACAACTTTCAACTATTTCCATAATTTGTTAATGTGACATCAGGAGCATATATGAGGACCTTAGAGCGTAGAACACACATAGGCTATATTTGGGAATCTCTTAACAATTCAATGGCCAAGTGAAGTGGTCTATGCCAAAGAATTGAGATTCATGAAAGGCATCCAATTCATCTTTTACTGAGAAAGAATATTTTGCAATGTCACCATCGATGGTAATTAATGGAGTTGTGTATTTCAAATGGCATGTAAACATCAAGTGAGCCACCCAGGGCTAGTTGCACATGGTGTATGTCCCCATGTGTGTGTTTGTGCATGTAAAGTTGCCTAAATTTAAACATGAATTTGCACGTTACTAATTAAGAGATTCATAAGGACAATACAGATCAGTGAGTATTTATTCATCGAGATACTGGCACTACAAAGTCTACAACCAACATCATAGCAGTTATGGGCTTTTTTTAGATGGGCCACGTATGGCGTCCTAGCTATGCTTTGTTATCTTCAAGCAGGAAACCAAGAACAAAAAAGAAAAATGAGTATCTGTATGTGAAATTGTGAATAAATGAGAGAGAGTATGTGTATAGTTGATTCTCTTGTTGTCGAACAAGAAAAATGGAGTTTAAACACCGTTTAGACAAAAAAAACTGATTAACATCTTGGCCTGATGATAAAGAACAATCATAATAAAGCGTACACCCTAAGCTAAAATTCAATTATCTATCTAAAAATAATAAATATTTGTATAAAGTGATATTATTTTAAGGGAGTGTTTGGTTCGCCATGATATTACATTACACCGTAATATTACATTATTGTAATCTTACATTCATGTAATCTCAATTTAATAATACAACATTACATTGTCTAGGAAGGTGATGATATTAAAGTGGTGTAATATATTTTGTAATTTTAGGTTATAGTAATGTTAGAAAAAATAAAATAAATCAAAAATCTTAATGTCATATCATCGTAGTATGCATCACATTAAGAGCATATCACAACGAACTAAACGTTCCCTAAGTATTGTTTGTACACTTTTATAATTATAATTTTTAATAGAATCGTTTGTGGAGATGATTCTTTCCCAATCACAATCAACCATGCTTGTTGCCAAATCAATGTGTCATGTTCCTTTTTTTTTCTAATTTAAGATTTATTTCATCCCACCTAAAACTAAAAGGTGAATATGACACCAAAAATTGTCTCGCAAAGTTTGAGACCATCCCATTAGCATTTCATGTGCAAATGACCTTAGGCCTATCTAGCATTGCATTAGATAACCCTAAAAAACTTTAAGTAGGACTTAAGCTATTTTTGTTATATTTGTCATTTTGTCCTCTAATTAGCCACTTCACTTATAAGTTCTCAAATGTTAGTTCTGATTCACTCCCCACCTTTTTAGATAGTTACAATATCTCGCTTACTTTACAACTCGAACCATTCTCCCCTAGACCTTAAGCACTTTATGCACGTGTTACTCTGAATCCAAATTTAAGTTCTTGAAATGAAAAGAACTAATTAATACTAATTAATCACAATACTCTTAACATTTATTTGACAATTTAGTGATTTAATAAACAGTTTTTGCTCCCCTATATAGCTGAAAAATAACTAGTTGGCATGTTTTGGTATTTGCAACAGTAGTATTTAAGGGGTTTGAATTCCCCCATCTTAATTATCAACTTATCAACCAAAAAAAACTGAAAATAACTTTAGGGAAAAACAACTTTGATAAGAAAAAAATTCTCCGTTTAGTGTTTGTTGATACTCATTTTCGCGACACATTTCATACAAGCCCGATTCAACCAAGCTCGACTTTCCTATGGACTCGATTCATGTATTATATTTTATTTATTCTTTTAAGCATGGCCCAAGCCCATGTGACAATATGGGAGAAATTGAGGAAGTGTGGTTTGGAGGGTATGGGTTGGTTCCTTTCGAACCTTTTGCATGAGCCTAGCCCATGCATGCTACCAAGTGGGCAAGGGACACTGGTAGCTCCTCAGACTCATGAAGGAGGTCTTGTATCCAAAATTTCCACCCCAAAATAGCTTTTATACTCTGGGTGACTGTGGCCTAAAGTTTCTGCCCTAACCTATTTTTACCTTTAAAACATAGTTGGCTCCCATTGGCCAACTCCATTTGCTAGGCCTCACTTAGGTGAGCCTTTCAATGGTCTGAAATGTCCGACCAAAGGCAACCAATTAGAGCAAACCCCCTTTATTTCCAAAATTATGTAAAAAGCTTACCATACTCTTCCCAAAACAAAAGCAACCCAAGCCAAAACACCAAATTGGTATCATAAGGGATAAAAGACACTTCCACTACTCAAAAACCAGTCAAGAGCAACACCCCAAACTCAATATAAAACTCTCTCTTCAGCTCATAAAAGGGGCAGCCACGTTCTACCTAAGGAGCTGAAACTTCAGAGCAAAAAACTCATTTAGCCAGTCAACAATCTCACAATTTCGAAACTTGGGGGTGGAAATATGGGTATAGAGAAACCTTCCTTTTCTTCCTCACAACCTCCCTTAATTTCCTCTTTTGTGTGATCATGGTCGAAGTTTCAGACCTGTTAAACCATGTTTTTCCTATAGAGCTGAAACTTGAGAGCAAAAACCCACTGAACCAAGAGACATTCTCACAATGCTGAACCTTAGGGGTGGAAATATGGGTACAGGGGAACCTTCTCTCTATTCCTCACGACCTTCCTCAATTTCTTCTTCTTCGTGTGATTTGTGGGTCGAAGTTTCAAACCTATTATGTTTTTCTGCTTTTTCTGCACTTTCATTATTAGCATTTTGATTTTCTCTTGTCAAAGCACCATTAGCCTTTTGTTCATTATACATTTTGGAATTTTGGGCTTGATTCTCCATAAATAAACACTTCTAAAGAACCCAATGGGAGATTTGGGCCATTCTTGCATTTTCGGCCCTTGTCGCAAAATCCTCCCCGACATTTTGGCAACTTCACTCGGGAGTCAAGCAGCTGAAACAAGAGAAGTCATGTGTTCGAAGATGCAAAACCAGCAAAAAGATGATGTTTTTCACACCAACTTGTCATTCTAAGAGAAATCGTATGATGCTTTGCCGCACGAGAAGAGCATGTTGAAGTTGAGCTGAAATAAGTTCTATCCTTAGCTCATTGAGCTGTTGGAGATGCTCCAAATCATGTGATGAAATCACTCCAACTTCCGGAAACCACCCTAGAAATGAAGGATGGAGGGAGAATCAACTTTCTAATGCAAGGAAAAAAAAATTTCCACTCATCTATATTATTATTATTATTATTATTTTTAGCTATCATTCTTATGGATGAATCATCATATATCTCTTGCTTTACATGACATTTGTGAAAATTTTTGTTGTAGCTTGAAAATGCAAAAATGGCGAGCCACAAATCCAACCACGAAGGGAATGACGATTCCAACCAATAATCAACAATGCAAAGCTCTAAACATCAATTTCAAAACCAAGAACCCCTCACGCGTTGAGCATATGGGAGCCGCGAGTGATTGACTCATTTTGGCGCAACAATAATTGCAACTGTGTGCGACCCTTCATAGCTGAATATTTTTGGCGTCACCGCTAAATGAAGTCTTCACCAAATAGCTAAAGGCCACAGCTAAATGGCCCACCGCAAGGTACTAGATATTCCATACACCAAACCTTGAGGTAGCGACATACCATACATCAAGTTGTATTGTTGTTGAGTTAGCGTTGAGCACATGGGGGCTACTGCGAGTGATTAAATTATTTTGGCACAACAATAATCGTTGCTGTATGTGACCCTTTGTAGCTAAATATTTTTGGCGTCATCGCTAAATGAAGTCTTCACCAAATAGCTAAAGGCCATAGCTAAATGGCCTACCGCAAGTCGCTAGATATTCGACACACCAAGTCTTCAAGTAGCAACATTTCATAAACTAAGTCTTGAAGTCATACAAGCAATATGCTATTGTCAAAGCACACTTGAGCTAAGACTTTCAAGCTTTCTCTTTACTAATTCATTTTTTTTTATACATATCTTTTAAACCATTTTAATCTTTCAAATTTTTAATCAAAATATTTTCTATAAGTCGTTTATGCTACTTCGCTTGGCCATGACTATCGCTTACTAATATAAATCACATTTGCACTTAGGGTGAAATGGAAACCTTCTCGGAGCACCCAACGACAAAGAAAATCCGAACTCAATCCCCTCTCACCGAAGCCATTACACGCTCATGAACGCTAAGCTATGACGAGCTCACACATCCAAAATCATGGTTTATCCGCGCACGCCAAGCCATGGCATGTTCATATATCTCAAGTCATGACAAGCGCATGCATTCTAAAAATCCTTCTTGAATTTGAGATTATACATGAAGAGGGAAGTTCAAACGTTGCCATCATCAAGAAAGTTTTTCTTGTCACTCAATTCTTGCAATTGAAATCTGCGGCCAAGCCAACTAATAAGGAAAGTTTGCACGCACCTTTGAAGAATGCTTCACTAGAGCTCACTCTAAACATTGATGTCAAACAACTCAAAAATCACAAGCTAGTTGTTGGAAATCCATTCCGAAGATTTTCGAGTGGAATCTTAGTATTGATCTGAAAGCTCGGCATAAGCGGTATAGAGGCCAACAAGAAAAATTGTTGTGTTGGGAATGCAACAACCCTGTACCGACATCTCTAATGCTTAGCCCATCATTGTCCGAAAGTTAGAAGCCAATAAAGCAAAGTATGGAGCGGCTGTTTGCGGTACCATGTATCTTCGACAAAGAGGCTAACTCAAGCGTGGGAGAAAAACTGTTGTGTTAGGAATGAAACAACCGTATACCGACATCTCGGATGCTTAGCCTATCATTGTCCCAAAATTAGAAGCCAAGTTAGCTGAGTATGGAGACGCTGTCTGCGGCACAACAAATCTTCGACAAATAGGAATTATATTCTACCCTCTATATAGTAAATGAGGAACCCCCTTTTTGGAATTCATCTTGGAGAAATATGGTGAGTACTAAGGGAGGAATAAATCCTACTAACAACTCTTGGCAATGGGATACCATTAGTTTGGCATAACCAAATTCGCTAAAATCGCCACACTTCCAAGTGCACTCCAAGCTTATACGCACACACCATATAATCCTTCAAGACATGAACGCTCCATAGCCTTTTATACTTGGGGGCTTGAACTCATCGGACCTATCTATTCACCCTTGAATGAGTACATTCGGGTATTTGCCACCACTAAATAGTTCACTAAGTGGGCGGAAGCAATTTGACTCAAGAAAAGCGATGGAAAGGGTTGTAGCCAAACTCATCAAGAAGCATATCATTTGTTGCTTTGACGTCTTGTTCATAAGCGACAACAATACGTCTTGCTTATACCAATTTTCGAAGGCAAGTCCTATGAAATGCTAGGAAGCCGACTAACTATCATGTTATCCAAGCATGGTGAAATCCCTACATGCGAAGGTGCAATGCCTTCAATAAGGTGGGAAAAGCCAATGCTTTCTTCTAATGAGAAACCTTGTGAAACGGTAGGAAAACCAACAAATTACTCTTACAGCAAAGCCTCTACATGCGAGGGTAAAAAAAAAAAAAAAAGCTCTCAATAAGGTAAGGAAAGCCAAATGCATACTCTCTCAATGGTAAGCCCTATCAAATGGCTAGGAAGCCAATGAGACGTTTTATCATGGCGATACCCCTACTTGTGAGGGCACAACTAACCCTCAACAAGGTAGGGAAGCCAATGCGCCCTCAAAGGAAATCCTTATCGAATGATTAGGAAGCCGACAAGATGTCATATCATTCATATGTGGCAAGAACCCTACTTGCGATGATACAATGCCCTCGACAAAGTAGAGAAAGCCAACATTTTCTTAATCGCAAGCCTTTCAAAGCGGTAGGGAAGCCAACATAATATCTTATAATTCAAGCGCGATGATCCACTACATGTGAGGACATAACCATCCCTTGAAAATATAGGAAAGTCAATTCAACGGATCACTACCTCATTGCCACATGGTAATTTGCTATATGCGAGGATAAAATTCTCCCTCAAGAAATTAGCAAGCCTATGCATTGTATATGAGAACGCGATCGCCCTATGAAATGGTGACGAACAAATGCACCATGAACCACAATGTGCGAAAACACAGCTCATATGTGGGGGCCTCTTGAAACTAACGAAATAGCAACCTAATATATGTCAAGAATAAGTCGACTACGAAACGGCGAGCCAAGCTTCAATATATATGAGGTGCTATCTGTGAAACCAAATCTACCCGTCAATAGAGTGCTGAAAAATGGTGCACAGCAATGAGACATACGCTTAGCCAAAACCTTTTCGCAAAGGCATGACAACCAAGCAACATGTCTACTAACTTGTCCTTGCAAAGGCAAAGCCATATTCACAAATTATCCAATCAACCACAAGTCATTTTCAAGAGACTAAGTGCATATAATCTATCAAAATTATGCTACTTCATTGCAAGGTGCACTCGACCCTTCTAAGCAAGTTTTTCTCAATATATTCAAATGGTCACAGCCATACAAGAGTTGTTTTCGCAACAAAAACATGCTCATAGCCTATTGAAGAAAGGTAGAAACTCATTCTCAAAGTACAAAATACAAATTATTCACACCGTTGAGGTACAATTCATTCTTTTCATTCCAAAATTCAAATTACATGTTGAGACATCGTATATATGTTTCTTTGTACGAAATACAAATTGTGCCTACTAACCATGATAGTACAAACTCAAAGTTTCACCAATATAACTAGACAGAAGCTGCTCTATACATAAGTGGGCTGTCTATAAGGGTGAAATACAAGAGAAAATGTTTCCAAGGCAGCAACCCATATTACACACTTCAACTAGTTCGAAATTTCAAAACTTAGGGCTCAATACAAGACAATCAGATAAAAAAAAGGGGAGGGGGGGGGGGAAAGCAAGAAAGGAGGCGAAGGAAAAGGTTGAAGCAATGTCGTAGTCCCTATCCAACATCACCATCTTTGGGACATTCGCTTGCAATTGCTCTCTTCTTTACTTCGAAGCCACAAGTGAGAAACAAACCAAAAAGAGTTCAAAGTTACTAACAAATGGTCGTGGTTCCATCTATTGTAGCTCTATGTTGCTGTCCACAGTAGCTTTAACCTCAGAAAATGATGCATTGGTAATGAGATTGGCCTCGTTGATGAAAGTCCCAACAACAGCACCACAATTCTCTAAGCCAAAGTCATCCTACAAGAAACCATAGTACGACTCGCTCAATATACTATTATATGCAATCAAGAAAAGAAAACGAAGAAGATATGTGGCTTACTAACAATGGCGTAGTCTGCCAAAGTACACTTATTCTATGTAGAATGGAGAAGCATCACACTCAACAACTCCTAATGGCATGATGAGAAAGAGTGGCAACAGGCTTTGCCACAAACAGATTTTGACTTGCCCAAAAAAAAAAAAATTGCGACTTCATTCTCAAACAAATGGAGTTGCAACATCACCACAAGCGAAAGCATCTTGGCACAACGACATTTCATTGAACATTTTTTTATAGCCACGCAACAAAGAGGAATCTCCTACTTGCTTACAAGTTACGCCATTCATCATTTTAGCGTACACAACAGCTATTTTACAAGGCAACCTCTCATGCTATCATGGTCAATTTGGTCCTATCAAGGCCCAAGACGCGAGGGCTGTTATGGATGGGCAATACCACGATCAAATAATAGATGCTCTATGGAATCAACAATAATGGTTTCGCCGACACTATGTCCTCATCATTACAACAAGCACAAAACAACAACTTGTGGCCCTATACAGGGGGCTGCCAACCAATGTAGTGGCTATGTCTCACCTCTATACTATATCGGCAAGTAATAGCTTCGCCCCATCCCATCTCAAACGCATTGTACTAGCATGGCCAGCGATATTGCTTATTGCTCGTGGTTACGGCTTCATCAAATCTAATCTTGGCAAACACAATCTCACCAAATTGACCAACAAGCAAGTAACTCAAGAATTATAGCATCCTCAATGTGGTCCAATTATTCATGGTGACCAACTCAAGGTCAATCATAATTGCACTATTTCCATGCCTTGCGACTATCAGAATCAATAAGGAGCCAACTTCAATACGAAATTTAGCCTCGATTACAATGACTCGACCTTATGGGTCAAAACCTTACAGAAATTTTGTGATTTCCTAAGGAAGAGCCAACCTACACGATCAATAACACTATTCATTCAACATGTCGCCAAATACATCCGAGAGATTAGCAAAAAAAAAAAAATATATATATATATATATATATATATATTAACTCACCAAGGTGAGCGTCGCATCCAACTTTATCAAGCTTGCACAAAGAACAGATTCAACATCCTGTCGCCGCATTCGGCATCAATCTCTTACAACAAAATCCTCGCTCCTTTGTGAAGAAGGTTCCTTCGTCTTCGCCAACAACATTGCTTAGCCAAAATTGGTATAGATGGTCTAGCAGCCATGGGCGGCAATCTATCGCAAACCTCCACTAACATCATCGATGGAACAACTCTACTCTTTGTCCATGGGTTTCCTCTTCCTTTAGCGATGACACTTTGTCCCACCTAAATCCCGACATTTTGAACGGTGGACGGTGCTGAGCTCTTTAAATTTATGCTTTCCACCAACAAAGATCTCCTCCAGTCATCCATTTCGCCGTCATCATCTCACCCCCCTTGGGTTTCAGCAAATGTGGATTAAAGCAAATATTCACAGCTCTTGAAGCGAATAACGAAGAATAGAAGAAAATATGAAAGATGACATATCAGTGGAGAAGAAGAAAAGGCCACCAAAGGAAGCCAAAAAAAAAAAAAAAAAAGGCTTCCCATGATTAATAATAGGAGGATTTTGCTCCTACACTCCTACAATAACAACGAGAGGGGGAGAAGAATAGCCTAAAGCAAGTGGCTAAAGTGGCGTGATAGCCACCCAAAAAAAAAAAAAAAAAAGAGATAGAAGAAGAAGAAAAGTGGCGTGTCTGCTCATTGATGAAAAAACATAAAGGAAGTGGACAAAATTGAAAAGTCAAAGACCTTATACAAGGGAGAAAGGCATTATATATTACAAGGCAAAAGTGACGTGGTGGATTTAGAGCCATGTACAATTTAAGTGGAGGAAATCTAATACTACTTGTAGGTGACTAAAGGAAGCAAGTTGCAAATTTCACAAGAAAGCTACAGGAAGCTAAGCAAATTTGAAAGTTCAAAGGCCATGTACTTCCTATTGGAGCATGTGGAGTGAAGTTAAAAGGCCAATCTAATGGAGCAACTTAGACAACCGGATGCCCACGACATTGACCCAAGTGAAGGCTTACTAACAATAGCCAATTTTACTCCTTTGGAAAATATTGAAGGACTCCAGGTGTGCAACAGGCCAGTGATGTGTCAAGCAAATATGAAATATTTATACAAAAGGACTTCATCGACCCGTATCTTCTCAACAAAAAAAATAAGGGTTGGGTAGACTAATTCCCAAATTCACAACATCTACAAAGTAATGGGAAACATCAACTACTACTCACACGCATGCCGCAAGCGCCATACGTGCTCGGGGAGCTAATGTTGATACCCATTTTTGCGACACATTTCATACAAGCCCGATTCAACCAAGCTCGACTTTCCTATGAACTCGATTCATGTATTATATTTTATTTATTCTTTTAAGCATGACCTAAGCCCATGTGACAATATGGGAAAAATTGAGGAAGTGTGGTTTGGAGGGTATGGGTTGGTTCCTTTCGAACCTTTTGCATGAGCCTAGTCCATGCGTGCTACCAAGTGGGCAAGGGACACTGGTAGCACCTCAGCCTCATGGAAGAGGTCTTGTATCCAAAATTTCCACCTCAAAATAGTTTTTATACTACGGGTGATTTGTGGCCTAAAGTTTCTGCCCTAACCCACTTTTACCTTCAAAACATAGTTGGCTCCCATTAGCCAACTCCATTTGCTAGGCCTCACTTAGGTGAACCTTTCAATGGTCTGAAATGTCCGACCAAAGGCAACCAATTAAAGCAAACCCCCTTTATTTCCAAAATTATGTAAAAAGCTTACCAAACTCTTCCCTAAACAAAAGCAACCCAAGCCAAAACACCAAATTGGTATCATAGGGGATAAAAGACTCTTTCACTACTCAAGAACCAGTTAAGAGCAACACCCCAAACTCAATATAAAACTCTCTCTTGAGCTCATAAAAGGGGCAGCCACGTTCTACCTTAGTAGCTGAAACTTTAAAGCAAAAAACTCACTTAGCCAGTCAGCAATCTCACAATTCCTAAGCTTGGGAGTGGAAATATGGGTACAGGGGAACTTTCCCTTTTTTCCTCACGACCTCCCTCAATTTCCTCTTTCAGTGATCGCGGGTCGAAGTTTCAGACATGTTAAACCACGTTTTTCCTATAGAGCTGAAACTTGAAAGAAAAAACCCACCGAGCCAAGAGACATTCTCACAATTCTCAACCTTAGGGGTGGAAATATGGTTACTGGGGAACCTTCCCTCTCTTCCTCACGACCTTCCTCAATTTCTTCTTCTGTGTGAATGTGGGTCGAAGTTTTAGACCTGTTTGAAAGTTCAAATATGTGTATAAACACCCTTGAACGTTTAGACCCCCAAATTACAACTTAACCAATTCAAGTATTATGTCAAACAACTAGTGTGCGGAAACTTAACATAAGGTATAATATGGAATTGGAAAAACTATCTAAACCAAATTAAAAACGCAACCCACATCAGTTAATAAAAAAGCAAAGATAAAAGGGAGGGAAGATGCAAACACAAAGACAACACGCGATGTATTATCGAAGAGGAAACTGAAGCCCTCGGCGTAAAACCTCTCTGCCGCCCTCCAAGTGGTAAACAATCCACTAGAAAATATAATTGGGATACATGGACAGCAATAGACCCTCCAATCCTAATCTACCCAGTGTACCTAAACCCTCCAAGCTTCTTGCTCCAACGAGGTTGCGCCGAACATTTTTCTTTTCTAGCTTCCTGGATTCTGCTACTAGACCGTAGCATCAACCAATGAAGATTGGTTCCTTCCTAATCGCTTCCCTTAAATCCAAACAGCTCTCTCACGGTGATGAATATGGTGAGAATAAGGTTTGGTAAAATGCCTCTCAAGTATTTGACAATGGAGAGGAAGAGAGTTGAGGAATTTGAAGAGACTCTAATGTATAGATTGTGGGTGAATCAATCTTATTTTTCTTTAGGGTTTCTCTCTCAAAATTCTCTCTGGAAGCTCTCTTACATTTGTGGGTAAAAGGGGTATTTATACTGGAGTGAGAGAGGAATGTGAAACGTCGGGTTTTACAAAACGGGGGTGGCTCGCGACTTGACTAAGTTGCGAGATAACCGTATGGCCGATTGTCCTGTTTTTGTCCTGTAGCGCTCCAGCTAGCATGACTGTTCACCTTCCAGCATGCTTGGCACGTGTGCTGCGTCTCGCGGCTTGCAACCTCGAGTCACCCGCGAGTCTCTGTTTTCTTGCACACTCTTGAGCAAACTTCACTCTATCTCACTCACTACCCTTACAACAAGCCCACCTAAATACAAGGTTACTAAATGCTGAAATACAAGCTAATTTGGCACGGAATAAAGCCAATTAGATGGTTGAATAAATTCAACCTTACAATGTTATATTTTTATGCTTTTTCCGCACTTTCATTATTAGCATTTTGATTTTCTCTTGTCAAAACACTATTAGCCTTTTGTTCATTATACATTTAGAATTTTGGGATTGATTCTCCACAAAGAAACACTTCTAAAGAACCCAAGGGGAGATTTGGGCCATTCTCGCATTTTCGGTCCTTGTCGCAAAAACGTCTCCAACAGTGTTTAAACTATTTAGTATATTATTCTAACTTTTAATAGAAGAATAAATTGATAATGCCCATTATTTATTATTTCAAATTAACGCTCATAGCCATTCAATTTGAGGAGAAATTATACCGTTCTCATGGTGGACCATGTCAATTTTGCCTAGTGGTCCACCATTTCACTAAAAAAATTTCATTAGTTTAAAATCCTTTACCCTATGTCTAACTCAAAAAAAAATAAAAATAAAAATTCCTTAAACAAAAAAATTTTGTTTAAATCTTTTTTTTTTTTTTTTTTTGATTTATCATCAACTGATTCAGTAATTTTAAGAACTTCAAAAATCACATCAACAAGCAGCGGAATATGCAAAGCAATCAGATTTGTGACCGATTTTATAGTAATTGCTAACTAACAAGTAACAAGTCTAATGTAATGAGGTCATAATTAGTCAAATTCAATAAAAGTTTAGTGCTTTCAGATTAAAAAACAAAACTTTTCTTTTCCCAAACAGTTTTCTGGGCAACCAAACACATGTTTACCACAAAGAAAATTCGGAAAAAAAAATGATAATAAAAATGAAACCTTTAAAAGGAATTGAATTGAAAAGTGACGAGCTTAATTCAAAAGCAAAACATTTTCGGAAAATTGAAGGCTTTCTATGGAATTATTTTCTGTACAAACAAACAATTTTGTGGAGATAGAGACTAAGAATTTTCATAAAAGCCTTTCCAACTTTTAGTCAACCTTTCAAATTAGCAAATAAAATTCAATTTCGCCTCAACTAATTCCACGCACATAACTATTGAAAAGAAAACCATAGTTTTCAAATTTAGAAAAATGATGAGCTCTTATATCAGTTACAGGCTTACAGCTTCTCTATTGTGAAATGCGATAATAGTGGGATTCTTTTTTTTTTTTTTTTTTTTTTAAACAGACGACTCAACAATTTTAAATAAGTGGGAGTCTCTAAGTGAAATAATGGATCACTAAATAAAACTTACGTAGTCTTCCATAAAAATCGTATAATTTCTTCAATTTGAGAGAGAGAGAGAGAGGTGTTCATAAATTTATTACACAATTAGCCTCTTAGACCGATACATAAAATTCTAAGTATTTTTTAATAACAAAAATACAATGGTAAAAAATAAATAAATAAAATCCCAACTGGGTGTAGGACACCCAATTTCACATATTTGTAAGTTGTTAACTTATTGGTAGGATAAAACATCACTTTCGTACGGGGATAATCCACTAATACTTAACTAATTATACATCTCTTCTAAAAAAAAAAAAAAAAAAAAACTTATTATTATAAGCTAATTAGTACAATATAGTTAGGAGTGACACTGGGTGTGTCTCGATCATTATTAAAACATACGATACTTTTTTAATTTTAAAACGAATCTAAATAGTCATACTTATTGAAACAGTCTTGTTCAAAATAAGCGGTCCACTAAAAATTCTACCCGTCACAAATGCAACAGCAGAAGCTTTTAAACTGTAGCATTAATGACCATTTGACAACAAACAGTATTAGTACAGAATAGTAGTATTTGTGAATTCAAATTAACTTAATTGATAAAAAAAATTTATGCTTAAATAAACAATTTGTAATTCAATTTTATTTATACCAAAAATAAATTAATATCTTAATTTAATAAGAAATAACTATCGTTAGCGGGCCGACGTTATACGTTGAGCGCAAACCTTTAACCAAGCATGGCTTTTTTTTCATTCTCCAAAAAAAAAAAAAAAAAAAGCATGGCTTTTTGACTAATAAAAATCAAAACAAAGCTGTCAGCAAGTTTTTCTTCACAGTTCACAGCTTCAACCCCAAAAAAATAAAACCAAATGTCATTGACCAATCTTCCACACCCACTCCACCTCCACCAAATCTCTCACTAACCACCGCCGCAGCCAACACCAATAACAACAAACGACTCCTTCACTTCGTACACAAAAAAACCTGTACGGATCATGCGACTCTTCGTACCTTTCCTCCTCATTTTAGTGCTGTTCCAACGTTTTCTGTCTCCCACTTCAGCTCTCGACTTCATCTACAATTCCTTCAATGGAATCATCAACTCGACCAACCTCACTCTCATCAACGATGCTAAGCTCGACTCCTCTGTCATTCGACTCACAAACGATTCGAACCAGTTCTCATTCGGTCGAGCTTTCTACCCCACCAAGCTCACCATGATAAGATCGAATTCCAGTTCTATCTCTTCCTTCTCGACCTCCTTTGTGTTCTCGGTACTCCCCGAGATTGCGACGAGTCCAGGCTTCGGCCTAGCCTTTGTGCTATCCAATTCGACATCCCCACCTGGAGCTCTTGCTAGCCAGTACTTCGGGCTCTTCACCAACGCTACCGTTCCTTCTGTGTCACCACTTTTGGTTGTCGAGTTCGATACTGGGCGAAACCCCGAGTTCAATGACCCAGATGACAATCACATCGGTATTGATTTGAATAGTGTCATTTCTGAGAAATCTCAGACAGCTGGGTACTATGATTCGAGTGGGGGTTTTGTTCCTGTTCGAATGCGAACTGGTGAGAATATACATGCTTGGATCGATTTTAATGGTACGAGTTTCGAAATCAATGTTACTGTAGCTCCAATTGGTGTGTCTCGACCGAGTGTCCCTACGCTTAGTTACAAGGATCCGAAGATAGGTAACTATGTTTCGGCTGAGATGTTTGTTGGGTTTTCAGCTTCGAAGACTGAGTGGGTTGAGGCACAGAGAGTGTTAGCTTGGAGCTTGAGTGACATTGGAACAGCTCGAGAGATAAACACTACGAATTTTCCCGTTTTCGAGGCTAAATCGACGGCTAATTCTTTGTCAGGTGGTGAAATTGCTGGGATTGTTATTGGTTGTGTTGCCTTTTTGATCATTTGCGCATCTGGGTTTTACTTGTTTTGGCGAAAGAGGAAGGAGCAAGAAGAGGATGAGATCGAAGATTGGGAGCTCCAATATTGGCCACACAGATTTTCCATCGAGGAGCTCAACCTCGCCACCAATGGGTTCTCGAATGATGACCTTTTGGGGTCGGGTGGGTTTGGTAAAGTCTACAAAGGAACGCTTCCAAACAACACGGAAGTGGCTGTGAAATGCGTGAACCATGATTCCAAACAAGGGCTAAGAGAATTCATGGCAGAGATCTCAAGCATGGGCCGGCTCCAACACAAGAATTTGGTTCAGATGCGAGGTTGGTGTCGAAAAGGTAATCAACTCATGCTTGTTTATGAGTACATGCCAAATGGTAGCCTTAACAAATGGGTGTTCGACAAGCCTACAAAATTACTAGGTTGGGAACAACGTCGAAGAGTTTTAGCCGATGTTGCTGAAGGCCTAAACTATTTGCATCATGGTTGGGACCAAGTTGTGATTCATCGAGACATAAAATCGAGCAACATATTGTTAGACTCAGAAATGCGTGGCAGACTAGGAGATTTTGGATTGGCTAAGTTGTATGAACATGGTGAAGCTCCTAACACGACACGTGTGGTGGGCACATTGGGTTACTTGGCTCCTGAGCTAGCAAAAGTGACTGCACCCACATCAGCTAGCGATGTGTATAGCTTTGGGGTTGTGATACTCGAAGTGGCATGTGGAAGGAGACCAATCGAGATGGCTGCGGAGGAAGATGAGTCAGTGTTGGTTGATTGGGTGAGGGATTTGTACTCAAAAGGGAAGATTTGCGAGGCTGCGGATCAAAGGATAAGGGGTGAGTATAAAGTGGAGGAGATGGAAATGGTCTTGAAGCTTGGATTGGCTTGTTGTCATCCTGATCCTCAAAGGAGGCCTACTATGAAGGAAATGGTGGCGGTGTTGGTGGCCGAGAAGGAGGCTGCTGTGCCCGCAGATTTGTTGTTGGAGTTGGCACGCAGTGATAGTAACAGTGGTGGTGTTGGTGGTAGTGGTGAGGCACAAGAGGTGGAGCAGCTACAACCTCCGGTGTGAATGCTATTTTGTTATTATTATTATTTTTTATATATTGTTGTGAATATTAATACCTCCTGACTTCAATAAGTTGACACCTCGATTTTGCAGCATTGTATTTTTTTTTTTTTTTATCTTGCTAAATAGTAATAGTTTTACATAGTGATAAAGTCAACATTTTGATATTAGTATTAAATCAAAAGTTAAAATCTTAATATTATGTCACAGAAATTACACACAACATTTTTTATGAAAAATTTTATGTGGTCAAGTGTTTTATATCTCAGTAGCATGTATAATTTGCTTTGGTTTTAAGGAAAACCAGAATTTGAATCCTCTCCCCATTATTATAACTATGAAATTATATATATATATATATATATATTAAAAAAAATCTTTCATGTGAATGCCAAAGTTGAAAATTCATAAAATGGTATTATCTTCATTAGACTATTTATCACGAAAAATTCTCTTAAATTATAATTTTTATGATCCTTATATATTATAAGTTCATCTGTTTTTTGTATTTATCCTATTCCCATATTTTTTTTTAAATAGATACACTGAGACAGGAAGGCACATTCGTATTAAATAAATCATGATTCCTTTTGGACAAAATATATTTATGAACTTGTTAATATTATTGGTTTTTGTTTATTTTTTAGCTAACTACTCATTGAAATTATCGATCAATGGAATATAAATCTAACATTGTTAATGAATTTGGGGTGCAATTTTCTCTGCTAGGGTGCTAGTCAACCAAGTAAGCAGTATTATATTGCATTAATCTATTCTGAGAGAGACAGAGAGATGGGAGAGCCCGCAAACATTTTTTTTACTCGAGATTCCAATTATTAATTGACAGAAGTACAAATTGTCAGTCAATTCTTTGGTTTCGAACTAAGATTTTCTATTCTTTAAAAAAAAATATATATGTATTTAAGGGCCGTACGTATATTTAAACAACTGTTTTCAATTTTTTTGAAAATATATGTGAGCCCGTGCGTGTAATGTTTTTTAAAAATTGAAAATATGTGTTTAAGTTTATGTACCAAACTGGCCATAAGATTTTCTGAATGTTGCCTATCCACACAAAAAATATTAGAGGAACTATAAGAAACAAGGTGTAATGTCAATACATGTGTAAAACATGTTGGTCTTAACACTCTTTACAGATTTTCAAGATAATAAGGTCCATTATCGTGGGCGTAGACTATTAAGACTTAAGAGCAAGCCAATAAGGCTGCACGCTCCCACTTAGCAGGTATCAAGTAAGTCGCGAAATGCCTGAGTTAGGAATCGAAATGACTTCTGGGTACAGTTATACCGTACACGCTTCTTGACTGTTGAGGCACCATGGATAGGGGCATATATATATATATATATATATATATATATATATATATATAATTAGTATATTTGAGGCCCTTTCGATTGTCGAATTAGTGATAAGGCTTAGAGTGATTAATACCATCAACAGGCAGCCAGTAAAAGTCAAGAATAAGGAAAAGCCCTTGCTTACCAACCGACCAATCTTCACTAATGATATTATCATTACTGGTTGGTGGCAAGTTGACTTTATGTGCCTTATCTAGATTCCTATACTAATTGAATGATTACATTTCATATCGAGATTGAAGGGGCTAATTGACCTTTAGGTGCCAAAGAAAAGGTAGATTTCAGAAAAAGTATAAAGTGTACGTATATTCATAAACCATATTACTTTAACCATCTAAACCATGGATTGTATGATAACAACTTATAAGGAATATAATCATTCTCTATTTCAAATGAGTCCATTTTATAGTTTAAAATAAATATTATGAATCTATCATGTGTACGTACGTACTACATACTGTTATATCATTTAAAATTGATATAAATGCACTTTTAGTTCTTACATTTTGACTTTTTTACATTTTAGTCTCTACATTTTTTTTTTTTTTTGATAGTCAATACTAGAGAACTTTCATTGATTGAGGGATAAACCCAAATTTGCTACATCCATACTGATCTGTGCTGAAATCATTGGGGGAGTATCCTCCACCCAAATTAAACTATCCGGAACATTACAAGCATGCTTTGCAAGCATATGAGCTGCTACATTACGACTTCTATGAACATGTCCGGACTAGCATGACTTGAAAGCCTGCAACCTGAACTTTGCCCCTTCCATTACTTTCTGAATTGAGGATGGGGTATGCAGAGAATCTGAGTTTGCGAGTGCGGTCATGACCGTCTTTGCGTCTCCATCGATGACAACTTCATCAAGGCCAAGGTCCCTTGCTAACACAATCCCCTCCTCCGCCCTTGCCTCTCGCTTCTAAAGGCCCCAAGGGAAAAGGAAGCTTTTGCTCATAGCCCCCATCAAGCATCCTTCTTCATTTCTTACTACCACCCCCACTCCACAACTACCGCCTCCTTAAACACCTTTGCATCAACATTTACCTTATACCATCCGACATCCGGGGGTCGCCATTGGGAATCAAGCCGAGGGGGCTGCTTGGGAGTGGTTGAGTTTGAAGTGAAGCCTTGTCGAAACTCCTCCACATACCTAGTCACCTCCTTGACTACTATCTTCCCCGGCTTGAACTTCCCCTCGTGCTTGTAACGATTTCTGTTACTCCATATGCTCCATGCCGTCGTTGCAAACACGACCCAATCTAAATCTTTTGCTTCCTCTTTTAGCTTCCAAAACACCTCAATGAAATCCCTATGATCATTCTTCCACCTAGGCAGATTGAGACCCGATTCCTTCCAAACCTCAGCAGCAGCCTTACAATCCCATAACACATGGCTCGAAGATTCCGTCTCACCACACCAAGCACACACCATCCCATTTTGACACCTTTCTTCTAGCTAGGCAGAAATTGGTGGGCAGAATGTTTTTGCATGCCCTCTAAAGGAAATGTTTAATTTTACCTGGACATTCGAGCCTCCATATGGACTTCTAAACCTCATCCATTTTTTAGGGATCCAAGCACTCTCCCTTGTCTTCTTTCTCCTTGTTATCCTTTAACATTTTTAGCGCTACTTCATACGCGCTTCTAACGGTGAATATCCCATTGCTTGTCCACACCCAAATCCTAGAATCATTTGGAAGGCTTGGGCTAATCGGGATTCCCAAAACAGTCTCTGGTTCAAAAGGAAGGAAAATACTTCGCATCTTATTGATGTCCCACGTTCTTCATCACTTTGTCCAGCAAGTGCTCAACCTTTTCCATCGAAGACTCTCGACTCCTTGGGCTAATTACCTTAAAGGAATTAGGGGTAGGAAGCCATCTATCCCTCCAAATGTCTACGCTCCGTCCATTACCGATGCTCCACCTCATTCCTCTCTCCACAACACTTTTGGCTTCCATCAAACTTCGCCACGTATAAGAGGGGTTGTTCCCTACTTGAGCTTCCAAAAAACTTGTACTTTTAAAGTACTTTGCCTTGAGAACTCTATGCAACAGCGAATCTGGGTTCTGGATAATTCTCCACCCTTGTTTGGCTAGAAGCGCTAAATTAAAAGCCTTGAGGTGTCTAAAGCCTAGCCCTCCCTCCGCTTTCCTTTGGTACATCTTTTCCCACGAAATCCAAGCCATCTTCCTTTCATTTTCCTTCCGCCCCCACCAAAAGTTTCTGACCATGGAGTTTAGCTCCTTGCACAAGGCATCCGGGATCTTAAAACAACTCATCGTACGTTGGGGTGGCTTGTGCCACCGCCTTAATGAGAATTTCTTTACCTGCCTTCGAAAGCAACTTGCCTTTCCACCTGGCTATTCTTCTTCCCACTTGGTCTTTTATTCGGTTGAAAGCTTTCTTTTTTCCCCTTCCCACCATAGGCGGCAATCCAAGGTATTTCTCATGTTATCTAATTATTTGCGCCCCAAATAGCTCCTTGACCCCTTCCATCACTTCACTCCTCGTATTTTTGCTAAAAAAGAAAGATGTTTTCTCATTATTTAGCTTTTGCCCCGACTCCCTCTCATAATCTTTTAACACTTGGCTCACCCGATTGGCCTCCTCCAAGGTTGCTTTACAAAAAATTATGCTATCATCGGCGAAGAATAAGTGGGATATTTGGGGTGCACCCCGACACACCGACACCCCTTTGATCCTCTCCAATCGAACTTCCCTTCGAAACATGGCTGAAAGCCCTTCCACGCATAACAAAAAGAGATAGGGTGAGATAGGGTCCCCTTGACGCAGTTCCCTAGTAGGAATGATTCGTCCTTTCGGTTCTCCATTAATGAGAACTGAGTAAGACACTGTTCTCACGCACATCATGGAAAGTTGAATCCACTTCTCCTGGAAGCCCATTCTCCTCATCACCACTTCAAGATACTTCCACTCGACTCTATCGTACACCTTGCTCATGTCAAGCTTGACAGCCATTAATCCTGTTTTTCCTTTCCTTTTAGATTTTATGCTGTGCATAGTCTCGAAGGCTACAAAAACATTGTCAGGAATCTGTCTCCCTGGAACAAAAGCACTCTGAGCTTCTCCTATAACCTTTGGCAGTATTCTTTTCAGCCTATTTGCTAACACTTTGGACACTATCTTATATATTACGTTGCACAAGCTGATCGGCCTAAACTCCGTAACTTTCTGAGGACACCGCACTTTTGGGATTAAGCATATATATGTCTCATTCAACACACAAGGTAAACTACCAGAATTTAGAATTTGTAAAACACATTTTGTCACATAAGGACCTACTACCTCCCAAAGTATTTCGATAGAAAAGAGGGGACATACCGTCGGGGCGGGAGATTTTGTCGGATGCATCCGGTTGAGAGCATATCGACTTCCTCCGCTCGAAAGGTCTCGAGTAAATGCTTGTTCATTTCGGTGTAATACACCTTTCAACATCTTCAACCTTTACTTCATACTCACTAGTATGCTCCGTACTATAAATTTTTTCAAAATACTCCAAAATGATTTCCTCAACCCTTTCTTTCTCTTCTCGCCACATCCCATCTGCTCCCCAAAGGCCTTCAATTCTGTTTTTCCTTTGTCTCTGTGTTGCCGTTGCGTGGAAGAATTTAGTATTTCGATCTCCGCATTTCATCCACAAAGCTCTTGATCTTTGGCTCCACATCACTTCTTCCTTTACCAGAATTTCATTGATTTCTTTCCTCAAAACCTCTATCTCCTCAGCAGTCTCATGTAGCATATTTAGGGCCTCAATCTCTTGTAATTGCTGCTGTTTTACTCTCAGAGTTTTTTTGACATTACCGAATACCACCTTGTTCCACCTTTGCAAGTGGTCTTGGCAGCTTTTCAGACGCTCATGGATTTGGAATTGATGATCGGCTCGGAGGGGATCCCGGGCGTCCTCAATAATCCGCCTACACCTTTCATCACGGGTCCACATTGCTTCAAACATAAATCTTCGTTTATTTGGTCTTCTTGGCATTTTCCTCTTCAGATATAAAACAATCATACAGTGATCCGACGCCGACATAGCTAAGTGGTGAGCACTAGCCTCCGAAAAACATACATCTCCATGCTTCATTCGCTACTACTACTCTGTCTAATCGACTAGCGTTCTCGATCCCCCAATCTTCCATTACACCAAGTATATCTCGCCCCACAAAGCCTAAATCAACTAAACCACACTTGCTTAAACATTCTCTAAAATCCCACATCCGATTTGCATCCCTATCCAGCCATCCTAATTTCTCATCAACATGGGTTATTTCATTAAAATCCCCACATACAACCTAAGGCATATCACATTGTTTATACAAAACTTCCAAAAGATTCCAAGAAATTTTCCGCTTACCCGATTCAGGATGGCCATAAAAACTAGTTGCTCTCCACGGAACTTGATCTTGCTCGCCTTCTACTACGACATCTATGTGCGAATTCGAGCAACTCTTCAGCTTTATCTCTGTTCCTTTCCTCCGGATCATAGCTAATCCTCCACTTTTACCGTTGCTAGGCACCACAATCCCCTCTGTGTAATCTATCTTGTTTTGAAACCCCTTCATCTTGCTTAGACTCGCTTTGGTCTCGGATAAAAAGACCAGGATCGGATTCTTCTTTCTCACCTCGTCGGTGAGAGTTTGAACCGCCGGGGATGGTCCAAGACCCCGGCAGTTCCATGCTATAAGGCTCATTGAGCTCGGCGGCGCTGCGTTGCGATCGCCGCCACTCCGCCATCCGTGGTAGTATTTTCTTTCCCCGACGCTTTGCCCTCTTTACACCCTTTTCTGCGTTTAGCCTCGGTGATATTCAATTCCAACTCCTTCAATGGAACTGGGCTCTCACGTTTTACCTTATATTGGATTATAGGCTTTACTTCACTTGGGCTTGGTTGCTCATTTAACTTTTTGGGCTGAATCTCTCTTGCCTTACGTTTCCAATGCCTACTCATCGGGCCAAGACACTCGGCTATCCAGCCCACATCTTCCTTGTAACACATAGCCATTGGGCCTTGAGCTACTTCAACCTTATCGGGCTTTTCCACGTCCTGGTGCTCCCCAGTAGGTTGACCTACATTAAAAACAAAACTAGGACTCTCTCGGCCGTCTTTGTCATAGTCTCCCACAGCATCTCATCATCTTCTTTTCCTCGTGACTCTTTTTCCAAGACAGGTTTGTATCCTAGGATAGGCAAAGTGACCTCTGGCGATTTCTCTGTCTCTTTGGCCTTTCCCCTTTCATGTATAATCACACTGCCCTGTATCACCTCGTCTGTCTCGTTTGGCGTTTTCTTCTTGTCTGCAGCTTCGTGGATTGGAATCTTTGACTCTGGTTTCCCGCTCTCCCCCTTCCACCCTTTTTCGGTTTGGTTGAATTCCACTCCGTCGCCGTCGGCCGTTGGGCCACTACTTCCGTCCTAGCACTACTCCCTTGAGTAGATTCTTTGAACCTATCCATTGTGCCCCTTCTTCCTGTTTGATCCATCTCTCTCACATACTTTCTGAATATCTCCCCTCTTAGCCAAGCTCCATATCGCAACTCCTTCACCTCGGTTTGGTCGTCCCTCCTCTACACCTCAGAACAGTCTTTCATATCATGGTTTAACAAACCGCATTGATAGCAAAAATTTGGCAATCTTTCGTATTTAAACTGAACCCATCTTCCTTCCCCTCCTTCAATGGTGACCCTTTTTCCTCGGATTAATTTTCTTGTAACATCCACCATCACTCGGACTCTCAGGCACTTCCCCCATTGCACCCCGTTCTCTGCGACATCCACCTCCATCACTTCGCCTATTGTTGCACCGATTGAATACCCTGTTTCCTTCGTTCTGCTTTTTAGTGGCAGATTATGCATCCGGATCCAAAAGGGAGACCATTTGAGAACCACTTCCTTTGGTGTTTGCTCCCCTTCGAATTCCTGTAAAATAATCAACTGTTTTTCGTAGCTCCAAGGTCGCATCTCCATGATTTTCTTCTTATCTCTTCGGAGCTCCAAGGTCGCATCTACATTTTAATTTTATCACTTTTAGTCCCTAAATCAATTAATGCGTCCCATTTTAGTCATTTTCGTTGGCCCACTAACAAAAATTGCTTAGGTGGCAAATTGAGTGCATTGCTAGCACATTAAATGCCGACGTAGCCAATTAAAAAAAAAAAATTAATTAGCATTAAAAAAATACCATGTCAACTTCTAAATATTAAAAAAAAATTATTAATCAATTTTAACAAAATTAAAAACAATAAAAGTACATCAATTCAGATCTAATTCATTTTGAACAAGAACACAATCACATATTTAAACATCAACACAAGAACAAAAAGCACAAACCCAGAACCAAACACAAAAAACAAAAACTCAAATTTAAACATTAACACAAGATCACAAACACAAAGAACACAATAACAAACATAAAAAACTGCACAAAATTTCAAAGTCATGAAACAAATCGTATTTATATATATACATAGGAGAAGAACAAATTGATGAGAACAAACCAGATGAGTGAACTCGATCTTGATAGGGTGGCCATGGAGATCGGCGCCTTGTAAGGTATCCTTGGCGGCCTTAGCGTCTTCGATTCACTTGAAGAAGACGAAAGCGTAGCTGCGAGAAAAGTAGGAGGTGATGCTATCAAGCTAGGTTACCGACCCAAAGATTGTTTGACGGTGTCTCTGATTTGTCGGAGTCGTCGCCGATTCTTCCTAGCCTGGTGTTCATAATCATCGATTTGTTGTTCAGAGGCGGCATTTGCGGATCGATTGGGAATTAGGGTTTCACCATAGAGAGAGAGTGTGTGTGATTGGGTTTGGAGAGATAGAAATATTTGATTTTAGGGAATGGTCTAGAGAGAAAAAAGAGAAGTGGATGAGAGTGAAAAGAGGGGTAGATGAGATTTGATTGGGTTTGGTGGTTTCGGGTTCTTCTTTGTGTTTATTTTAAATTTCTGGGTTTTTTCATGTGGATTTTATTATTTTTCTGGGTTTATGGGTTTGATTTGTTGAAGGATTCGGTGGAGGAAAGAGATTTGGAATGAATTTTTGCATGTTTATTTGTTGAGAGAATATAATAAAAGAAAAGAAAATATTGATTATTTTAATTTTCTGGGCAACCTTCATGTTCTTTCCCAAAGAACATGAAGAGCATGTTACTTTGTTCTTCCAAAAAATAATGAAAAGAAAAAAAAGAAAAAAATTTAATTACTCTTTTTAATTGGTTTATGTTTGTTATTGTGTTCTTTGTGTTTGTGATCTTGTGTTAATGTTTAAATTTGAGTTTGTGTTTTTTGTGTTTGGTTCTGGATTTGTGCTTTATGTTCTTATGTTAATGTTTAAATCTATGATTGTGTTATTGTTCAAAATGAATTAGATCTGAATTGATGTATTTTATTGTTTTTAATTTTTTTTTACTTTTTAAATTTCGTTAAAATTGATTAATGAATTTTTTTTATATTTAAAGGGTGACATGGCTTTTTTTTTTAAATGCTAATTAAATTTTTTTTTTCAATTGGCCACGTCAGCATTTAATGTGCCAACAATGTACTCAATTTGCCACCTAAGCAATTTTTGTTAGTGGGCTAACGGAAATGACCAAGATGGAACGCATTAATTAATTTAGAGACTAAAAGTGGTAAAATTAAAATATAGGGACTAAAATAGAAAAAAAGTCAAAATATAAAGACTAAAAGTGCATTTACGTCTTTAAAATTTCATATTGGTAACGCCAATCATTTCCTTGTGGACAAAAAAGGTTTTTGCTAATACTTTGCTGTAGGTTCTTTGTACTCCAAAAGTTGAAATTGAGATTAATACAATCATGTTACATCATTGGGTAAGAAACGCATGATAAAACAGGATGATGACAGAATCGACTGGCCGTTTTGTCATGAGTGCTAACATGATAAGAATTGCACCTAAAATGGATTATGTGCTAGAAGAGAAGTAGAAGATTCCAAGTCATTTACATTCCAACTTCCAAGTACAGAATGGCATTGAATTAAAACATGTACATGCTGAAATTCATTATTTTATGGCCTAAAGAGATAGATTATATAAGCAAACATCTAGGTAAACAAACCTCTATCATGATCTCTGGTGTAGGTATGCTTACATTTGGAGACGACACAATCTTTTGCGGTCGTCCTCGTAATTTAAACTTGAAATTGGTGTAGACTATAGAGATCAGAAACTAGAGTGCAAAGTTGAGGGAGTGGAAACTGAAGTGTGGTTTCTTTTTATGGACTCCTTGAGAGTTCTGCTTGCATATTAATGCCACTGACTCTTTCATTTCTTCAGGTCCACACACCATGACTCCAATCTCAGATCCAGCCATTTCATTTGGAAACTTGGCAAATATATCTGTTCAGTTCAGTAGTTAGTGATTAATTATAACTTAGCACATATATCTCTTCAGTTCACTAGCATGTGATTCATTACCACTTATCCTAAAAGTATAAGTGGTTAGGGAAATGATGAATTTAATCATTTAAACAATTATTCTGACAGTTTTAATCTATACTGTTCTTGAATGCCAAGATAAATGATTTTGGTTTTGTTCAATTACCTTGAAAGTCAGGCCTTCCTCCAAAGTGGATTTCATGTTCCTCAAGAGCACTACTTGTTTCTATGTCCATGGCTTTGCCTTTTTTTTGGAAAACTAGTGGACTCTCACTCTTTAACCTTCTCCATCTCAAAATAATTGCCACGACAGCGCTGCATATTAAAGCCATGATGAAAGAAGATATGAGAAGTAAATCAGCAACCCAAGATGGAGTCTTGTCTTTGGAGAGATTAGAGGTCTTCTTTTGGGAGGGTACAAAGATATGATTGAAACAAATAAGAAAAACAAGGAAAACAATGGAGGCAAATCCAGCCAGGGCAGCAATACAAATTGAACTTTCAAGCCCATATGTTGCATAATTGGAACATTCTGTGCCGAAGTGTACTGTTTGAATTTGAGATGAATCTGTTAATGCTTCTCTTAATGTGAGTCCATCTTGCACTTCTTGGGTCACATAAACTTTAACTTTTAGATGCCATCTTTCAGTTGACTGGTTCTGGAGCAGAGATGAGATTGAGTTCAACAGAAATATATCATGAGACTTCTTAACAACAAATATCAGTTGCATTCTAGTGGGAAATCTATATCTGCTGCTGCTTTGGGCTGAAGCAATTTCCTGCAAAATGCTCAGAAATGGGGTTATCCCAATTCCACCGGCAACTAGAACTACACTGTCATATCTGCAAAAGGAATTTTGGTTAGTGCATCACATAAACATGATTTTTGGTTAGTGCAATAGTGAATGGATAAACATCTCAAACAAAAAGTTATGTTAAACTATGATATGCTAATTTGTAACACCTTAGGAAGTTCATTGAGTCAGGTCCATAAGGGCCTTCAATTGCTATTGGTATGCACTTCGTTGTATCAGCCTTTGAATCTAGCTCAGCTTGAGCCAAGTCATAGAGAGAACTTGTCCATGATCCGTCACATTTAACCATGACAGACATCGTGTTGTCATCAACACTAGAGCTGGAGGTTATACTGAAGGAGTGCCACTGTAATTTGGATACACTAGGTACCTTTATAAATATCACACTTGTTGGGTTATACTTCAAACCTGAAATAAGTAAGAAAAATTGCTTCATGTAAAACATTCAATCCTTCACTTTTGCGATTTTCTGAAAACTAAAAGGGGCTACAAAAGTTACTTGTATCCTTAGGCAGAATAAGCTCAATAGCCTTGGAAGGGAAGATTCGAGCTGAAAGAATGCAGGTTTCTGGTTTTGATTGCAAGATTCGGAGTATCTTGTCAAGGCCAAAGAGAAATATGCCGGGAAAAACCATATAGAAGTGCCTATCTCCGGCATGAAAGAGGAAGAACAATAGGAAGACAACGTACAGATGATGTGTATAATAAAATATTTCGAAATTTTTTCTTCTTATTTGAGGAAGTGCTGTAATCCAGATTACTAGTCCTGTAACAAGACCAATCTCCCCAGCAAGGTATATCCTACCTGTTTTCTGCCATTTCCATATCTACAAGCCAAGGAAAACAAGAAACTAGTTAATCTGCAATACCAAACAGTATTGATTAAAATTGCTCTTTAAACTGTATGATTGATACGAATTATGAACTAGGAATTCTGTATCCAAAAGGGTGAATACAAAGAATAGGAATTACCTCATCCTGAATGTGGTGGCTAACACCCCAGATGAGCAAGGTGCTTGCACCATGAAGAGTGGCAAAAGTCAGCATAGCTGTGCCAATCCAGATATGGTATCTTACTGAAGCTTCAAACTGGATGCCAAATAAGCGAAATACGGCCAGACCCCTCAAAATAGGCAGAAGAAGAAAAGCCAGGCAGGCTTCTGCTAGTAAACCAAACCGGGTTGCCACTCTTAAGTACTTGAGTTGCCATCTGAAATTAATGCAGATGAAGAGTTTTAACAATCATGAAATTTTTGGTTCTGAGTGTCCCAACATATCTAACATGGTACTCACATTTCTAACTTCAGTGCTTTTATTGGCATCAACTTCTTGAAATCATTAGAGATATGGCAATAGAAAGTCCATGCTAAGAAGACGATAAATAGAAACACTGCCAGAATTTCAATGGCAGATAAAACACCAATAAAACTGCTCACAACTAGCGGATTTGAGAAAGCCCCAGGTGAAATCTTTGCTTGTCTGTCATTCATGTTAAGCAGGAGAAAATAAAATCAATAAAAGAAGATTAATGTCTGTTATGTTATAATAGTAGATAACAGATAATACTACCTGCTACTTGATTCCCTGCCTTTCAAATCCAAGTAAACTAGTCCAATTATAGCCACAGCAATTAGAGGGAACGTATACACAGCAAAATCAAGACCTGCAGCATCTCCACTATGATTAAGTGTTCATAACATAATCCACAATCATTATTATGTAACAATCAAGGAATAGTATAAACCAGTCTAATGGGAGGAGTTTTGTAAGTTAACAAGTTTGAAAAGTGAGGCTCTTGGCAATAGGTAAAATTTATTTAGACGAAGTCTTAAAGTGTGTACCATAATATCCAAACACAGTAGTCCTAGCACTCTCCTCAGCTCCTTTCCATTTCCTTGTCCACAGGTCTGTTGGCTTTAGAAGCCAAAGAGCAATCCAACCAGTGAATATTAGAATCATCAATGCTTTGAGAATTGCAAGAAGAATGGGCTTTGCCATGTTTGTCTTGATTGCTTACAGTTTGTAGCTTGAGATTTAGTATGGACTATGGAAATGAATTCTATATAAAGGAATTTGAAGTATGATTGAAACCACATGGTGGAAACAAGATTCAACACGGCCCCACCACTTTGAAGGAGTGCCTGTCACTTACATGGCACTTTCTTATGGTTGGCAAATGATATACGGAAATCTCTGCAGTGTGACTGCAACGTTGAAATTGATATGTGAATCATATCACATTCTTCATTTCCATCATGTCATTATTTTGCAATTTATATTAAGAAGTTGGAAATGTAGTTTAGATGGAATTAAACTTTGACATGGTTTGAATGCCACAAAGAGTCAATACCTCCCCAGTCCAACTAAAAAAAAGATGGGCGGAAAATTCATTCAGAAAAAGCTTAGCTTTTTGTCCTTTTCACAGTGGTTCTGTATTTTAGAACACACGAGTGAACATATTATTCTTATAAATTTCTTTATGTCAAAATCAAACTGTACTTATCCTCGCCTTAGTAATAAAAATTTTCTCAGTATTCCCTATCAAAAAAAAAAAAAAAACTGTACCAGATTTTTAAGGATATATCAAACACAATAATATATTCAGTAAAAATCTTATCAAAGTCCTAATCAAATTAAAATATATCATTACTTTTCCGTCCATTTAATTAAGTTGTGCCGACACAAACATAGATACGGATACAACATGGATATAGATACAAGAGTACCACAATTTTTGAAAAATAAAAATACGACACAGTGTGAGTACTACAATTAAATAATTAATTAAATTTTATATTTAAGCATATTTTTAAATATTTTTAAACATAAAAAATAAGCCCATTTGAATAAATTGTTTATGCCCATTCTTAAGCCCATTTGACTATTCAATAAATTGTTTATGCCAAAGCCCATTTGAATATTCAACTATTTATGAAAATTTTTAAAATAAAAAATAAACAAAAGTTAGGAGTGGCCGGATAGAGAATTAAAAAATTGATTAAATAAAGAACAAAGCCCAATAAAATTTTTTATTTTGAAAAGAATGGTTGACAGATGACACTTGACGGCAAGTATTTAGTCAAATTTTAAAAATAAAGAATAAACAGAAGCTAGAAGAGTGCACAGACAAACCATTAAAAAATTGATTAAACCCAATGAAATTTATTAACGAGTGGTTGACGGCATGTATTTAGTGGTTGACAGAATGCAAGTTCTCAATCATCTTCAAAGAGACCAGAAGACTCTAGAGTTCAAAGGAGAAATGAAAACTGCAGAAACAACCAATGAAAAAAATGCAGAGAAAGAGAAAATGCAGGAACAGCAGTCGGCAAAACGCAGAGAGAGAAGGCGAGCGAGACTGAAAAGAAGAGTAAGAACAAATAGTGGTGCGATCTAAATGTCTGATGTTGAAGCTTCAGCAATGGCTGAGCCTGTAAGTACAAAAAAAAAAAAAAAAAAAAAACTCTGAATCAACTGAACCTGCGAGAACCATGTCGGAGCGGTGTCGGAGAAGCGAAAAAAAAAAAAGACACCGCTCAGACACCGGAGTCCTACAAGTCTTACTGGTATCGGTGTCGGACACCGGTACTTTGCCAAAAATGGCATGTCGGTGCAACTTAGCCATTTAGGGGTGTATTTGCATATAGTTTATTATTGAAAACTTTTTACTGAAAATATTATAGTAAAATAATTTTTAAAGTGTAAATAGTGCCATAAAACTTAGTTTTAAAGTTAGATTTACATTTTTTGTACTTGTGGGTCTTGTGAACAGTATACGAGACCCAACCAAAAAACACAGACGCCAAGCGCAACGCAAACGCGATGCTATCCAAACTCAAGCTAGATTTTTAGAAATCACATTTTGGAGATCATGGATGAAAGTAAGAAAATGCTAGAGCTATTACTTTTTTCCAAGACAAAGGTTGTAAATTGATGCAGCACCATAGCAATGAATGTGATTAGTGTATTTCAACAACATAATTATAAAAAACGTTTGAATTAATTTTCAATAATTTGTGACACCCCAGTTTATAATGTTTATATTATAAAATTTATAGTATCCTTGACATTTCTCTTGAAAGTATTAGAGGTTCCTAACAAACTGTCACGATTAATGGAAAATGCCAATATAGTAGGTATCTTATTGCATAGACAGGACCTATACAGCAGATTCTATTCGAGTCTCAGATAGTTGAAAGATGTCAATTTTTGTATAATTGGAAGGTCCATGCTTCTTCTGCTATGATTATCACTTAACAGTTTGGTCCATCTATTAGATAGTGGGCTCTGGTCCGCCACTCGAGCTTTCCTTTTCCACTCTTCACTTTATGCTATATCTCATTTCCTTTGGTTGCAGATATAGAAAGCAAGTTCACCCGAAATGAATGGAGGAACTCTCAATAAGATTGAATTATTTTAGAGTCATAAAATGGATCTTTTAGAATGTATGTAATTTCAGCACTAGGTAAAAACAAAAATCAATGATAGATTCACAGCTAGTTTGTCCGGCATATGATGCTTTAAGACTTAATTTGTTGGTACCCTTGTGGACCGCAGGCCAATGTTTGTATAGTGGCAGTTGATTCTTTAAACGTGACTTGATAAAACAATTCAAGAACCAATGTTTTCAATATTGTGGGGGCCGGTTAATCAATAATTATTAAAACCGTATTAATTGGGCCTGTGGCCCATCCGAGAACGTTAAACCATCTAAGAAGGCCCATATAAGGTTATAAGGGAAACCAAATGAAAAAAGGAGTAGATATCATATGAGATGGGTCCAGATTTAAATGCGAGAACAAAATCCTTCTCAGCAATATGTGTCCGAGGACGACACGAACGTCATATTGTTACAAACATACTTGAGAGCTACATTACCACTAAAGGTGGGACATGGGACCAAGGGTAAGAAAGAAAAGATAAACAAATATCTTTAACAACTACTGCCTCCGCATTAATTGCCTCTCAACCAACTCTCCGGCCGCATTAATGTGGAGATGATGCCTGAACAGTGATAAAGCGACCTTACATTTCTTTGGTTGAAGGTTCCAGGAAGTGTTGGATGGGACAGGATTGGCTCCCCCAAATCCAACCTACACGTATGTGGTGAAGATGACATCAAGAGGGCAGTATATAACATGGAAGAATGCATTGAGAAAAAAGGGGGAACTTTTGAACAATTGATGCCTAGAAGAAAATCTCATAAAATAAAGAACTTAGCTTGCTTTGATGATAAATTGATCGTGATATTTATGTTAATCCATCTAGAAACGTTAAGTTTAATCGTTTTTCTTTTGAAATTAATCTAGTTCTTTGACATTCACGCTCTACAAATTTATTGTTTGGGCCTTTAGCGTTCGAATCCAATACGAGTTTGGGATCGTTACAAATTAAGTCCTTACAAATATTTATAAAAAATATATATATTAAAAAAATATTAAAAAAAAAAACCAATGTTTGTATAATATAATAATAGAAGAGATCTTATAAAATAAATAAATATATATATATATATATATAACAATAATCATCGAAAGATAGGTTTTATATCCATGGATAAAGTAGCTAATTTTTTTTTTCTTTTTGGTAGTTATGATAAGATTTGAACTTATGACATTTGTTTCTTTTAATGTAAACAAGATTTAAACTCACATTTCTTATTTGATGCCAATAAACTTTATCTAGATTATAAGGTTATTGAGCTTCATTATTAAAATGACATATTTTGACTCGAACCCATTTTGACCCGACCTAAATCCAACCTGCCCGTTTACCATGTTTGCACATCCACATTATACCTAAACCATACGAGGAAGGAATAGAAAAGTTCACAGCATCAACATATACTATTAATTTTTGGGTTGAATGACATACACCATGTAAAGGAATAGAGATTACCAACAATTAGCACGAATCATGTCCTTAAAATGAAAGCAGAGTGGTCTCAGATTCTCAATTATAATTTCCAGGAACAAAAATAAGCAAACTTGGAATTTAGCAGCAAATGGAAAACAGAAATGAAGATGCTCAATATGTGAAATGAAATGTGTCATCATTGGACATAATCAGCATCATTGTCCTGAAATTCTATCTCCTATGCACTTTGAGTGTTCTTTGGTACAAAGGGGGTAGATTTGAAACACCCCATGATGTTTTTCCGATTATTCTGTAGATCATTCCATTATTATTATACCTTTTGACTCCTCGTTGTCCATAATCCATATCACTACAAAATCCATATTTTTGTGATTATTTTTAGGGATCACCCACTTTGAGAGAACAAAAAGACAAAAGGGAATTTTGGAATTGTACTAATAGAAAATAATAAAAGAAAAAAAAAATCAAAAGTAATGATCATACTTGCGAACCTATTTTTAGACCATCATGTTACTTTCAAAAACTTGATTTATAAAAGATAACATAAATAAAAGCTATGCCATAAGGCCCATAACACACGTTATGGTAGACAATGTGTCCTTAAAAGTGGTACTTGTACATTGGTATTATTTTTAAATAATATATGACTCTTGCTAACAGTTGTCCTCAGAGTATTTCTTAATTAATCATTTTAGAAAAGTATTTATACTGATTTTATGAAAAATATAAAAAATTGTTGCAAAAATTAATTTTTTTTTCTTCTTTCATAAAAAAATTTAAAAAATATTTTCTAAAGTGATACTTTTATGGCATTCATTAATTTTTCCCCTAATTTATTAGCAGCGGAATGAAAAGATTGAAGACTCTACCGTATATCCATCTAGTTCTCTAAAACACTAATATCAATTTGCCGTTTAAAAAATTCTGTAGGGCCTCTATGCGGGTCACCAATGTCCCCTGACATTATTTAAAGGTCCTGGCTTTTAATCATTTTTATAGGTAAGTTCCATTATATATAGTATCAATGGTTACACTTTCCTTCATTTGTAACGTGTGCATACGCGTATACATACACGTGACAATCATATTTAGGGTCTGTTTGGATAGAACTTATTTTGCTGAAATTAAAAACTGAAAACTGAAAACACTGTAGCAAAATAATTTTTAAATGTGTAAATAGTAACGTAGGACCCATTTTTAATGAAAAAATTGATAAAAAATGAAATTTGTGGGTCCATGAACAGTGCATCCGTGCAATGTTTATAATGCATCGGTCAAAAGTTGTGGCTCTTGTTGCATGAACAGGAGCCGCTTGTGGGAAAAACGCGTGAAAAAAAAAAAAAAAAAAAAAAAAAAAAAAAGGAAAACGCAGAAACGCAATTAAGTAAAAACGCAACGCTATCCAAACGCACAATTAGTGCATGCCTGAAAAGAAAGCACAAAATGAAATTGTGGTGTTTGTCAAAACAAAAATTATTATTGAGCACAACACAATTTTATAGTTCTCACCATCTAAAATGGGAACCACCAAAGGTCTTGTAGCTGAATTGGCACCAACCCATGCACAAAGTGTTTGGAAGTCTAGGGGAGGAAAGGGTTCGAGCTACAGTGTTAGTTAGACATGTTATAATTATCTCTAAAAAAAAATAAAATGGGAACCATTCCTTCATCATTATTCTAAACCCTACTACTAGTACTAGTAGTCTAATTGGAAAGAGGATCAATTGCAGTAGATGAGATCCCGTTGTTCTATGAGTTACTAGGATTTGGATAGCTAATCTTTGAATTTGTACATGTATATATAAGTAAGAAGCAGTGTCAATCTTATCTCTTCTAATCAAAATTATTGAAGCTTTTCACTGTTCGATACTAGTTCTCCAAAATATAATTAGTCACTATATTTTGGCTGGGAGTAGTATTATTAAAGACAAAATTTAGTTACAAAATTGTTGTAACCTTAGACTATAACCTTACTCAATATCTTTTTATTGGAGATGAATTTTGACAAATCCACCATTAGATTATATCTTCTTCTTATATCCTCCATACTTGCAAAACTTCTAGAAAATTAAAAATTAATAGCCATGTCATCAATAAATTGTTTAAATTGCAAGTTTTTTTGTAATTTAAAATTATGCATAAAATATAAGTTTATAGATCATATAGTAAATAATATCCTATTGACACAAAATTAGGCTATAACCTTACTCAATAAAATAAACATTACTGCATATTTTGAAAATTTAACCGTTGAATTGTATGTTCTTTACGTTTTTAATACATATGTCAAATTTTATGTCAATCTTGGTAGTGGTAGTATCAGGATTTATTGAAGTGAAAACTCTTCTAAACCAAAATTATTGAAGCTTTTCACTATTTGATATCAGTTCTCTAAAATATTAGTCATTTTGTTTTGGCATGGGCCGTGGAGTAGTATTATTGAATACTTTTGTCATTTCATCTACCATATTTGTCTTAGTGGTGGTGATGGGGGTCCAAAACTCAAACCACTATAACAGGTTATAATGAATAAGTAACTGACTTGCACAATTTATTTATAAGAAATATAAGATAGAAGTTCCACAATGGGAGACCTAAACAATTGATTAAGAAGACAGGAGGGATGATAAATTATTCTAAGATATATAAATTGTTTTCCCGAGGTACGGGGAGTAAGCAAAAAAGCATAAATAAAACTTGGCTATACTCGGCTTGTGTAATTTTCTCTCTCTTGTTCTTCCCCAGGTTTTTCCCTCAATATCTCCTAACCCCTCTCTGTTGCACCCTCCTCCCCTTTTATAGACATTTTTCCTTTCCTTATCTCCCTAGTTGGCCTGCTTCTAGCTAGATTTTCGGGATACTTGTCATATCATTCCTCTATTCCGCCTCCTTTTCATCATGAAATAAGACTTTTAGGAGTGTCTGTAATATTCAGGCTAATCTATATGCATTTAATGTGGAAGAGATTAGGTAGAGAACCTCTCATTAATGAGGAGGTAACTGACTCTGTGATTCTTATCCTTTCAGGGTGTTTCTTGAGGAGGACTTGATGGTGGTGGCATCTCGGATCAAGAAGGAATCGGTTGCCCGTGGTCCCTTGCGTATCCGCCGAAGGACAAGTCACGCTTGTTACCTAGAATAAGAGTTTGAGTAATGGTGGCTAACTCGGATCTCCACGAGACATGTTTTGGGGAATTGCCCTTTATTCCTCAGGTGTTCTTGCTCCTATCCACATTTTTGGACTTGGCCCATCTCTTAAAGTTTAACCTTCTAGGCCTCGACTTGGAATCAAGTTCACCCCCTCCCCATAGTGGCCGTATTAGAAATTATTGAAGACTTTCCTTTGCATTAATTAGAAATTATTGAGGTTATTATAGTATTTTGGATATATCAAAAAATTATTTCTCACAATTAATATTCATCATTGTGCAATTATACGTGTGAATCAAGGACATTTGTTTCATAACTATTATTTACAACTAGTATGTAACCCTATGCATATACACAAGTACAATTAAAAACAATTACAATTATATGGTTCAAATTATACTTTTTTTAGAAGAGGTTCAAATTATACATGGTATTAGCTTATACTTTTTTAAATCATATATTTTTAAAATATGTAATGGTTTCTCATTATATATATATGATTTAGAATTATTAATTGGTTTTAGACTCTGTGATTTTTACACTTAATAATTCACTTGCCACAAAAATAAAAACTTAGATGGACACATAGTGAGAAATTAGACTCCAATTGAAATCCAATTTAAAATTTAATTGGATTTGGACTCTTTGATTTTTACACTTAATAATTCACTTGGAAAAAAATTAAAAATTAAATAAGACACGTGCCTTAAAATTGAAAATCTAATTAAAGCCTAATTAGATTTTCTCTAACCTTTACTTATTAATATATATATATATATATATTAGGTTAAAATTCCAATTAATTTATTTTAGGTGAAATTCAAATTAGAGGGTTTTCAAGTCCTCAAAAATTCCTACAAATAAGGTTCATTGTTGTTGGTTGCCACTGTGCTATGCTTGCTATCTCCGCTAGGGCAACATCCTCTCTCTAATGCTTTTGCCTCTTTCTTCCTTCATCTATACCCAACACCTCGATCTTCAATAAATATAAATAATAGCTCCTTAAGTTTATGGTGGGCCTTTTGCTCCGCCTTTTTTAATAGGCTTGTTTACTTGTTTAATTATGACTTGCCTTGCCTTTTCTAAGTGATGGCCTTTTGGGGGCTGACCTGCTTTTTAGGCCCATTTATATAATCTGTCTAGACTCTAGTCTAGAGTCTAGTCCTCGCATGCATAACACCGTGCATTATTATTATTCTTTTAGCGTAAATGCATTTTTAGTTCTTAAATTTTAGTTTTTTTTTTTTTTTTTTCATTTTGGTCTCTAAATTTTAATTTTATCGTTTTTAGTCCCTAAACCAATTAACGCGTGTTATTTTCATCATTTCCGTCAGTCAACCGACGAAAATATTTGAGGTGGCATGCTCTATGCTGATGGAGGAATTAAAATATTATAAAAAATGATGCTACATCAACATCTAATTTTTTTTTTAATAATTTATCAATTTTAACTAAATAAAAAAAGAAAAAATATAATTAAAAACAATAAAATACATAAATTTATATCTAATTCATTTTGAACAAGAACACACAAGAACATAAGAGTACAAACCTAGAACCAAACACAAACTCAAATTTAAGAACACAATAACAAACTTATTCAAGTCATCGGGTTATACGATTCTGACTACAACTCTCAAACCCAAATCTCCTACAAAATCAATCTCTTAGAACTAAATCCAAATCTCCAACAAAACAACCAAACCTAGAAGACCCATAAACCCAACAACCAAACCAATCTCCAAAAAAGCAAACCTTAACCTTTAAACCCATAAATTTTCTTGAGAAACAAACACAAAAAATCCAGATTAGTTGAATTGTGAGAGAGAAAATGAATCGTCAATGAAGATCGGGTCAAATGCCCACAGGAAAAACAAACCAAAACCCCCAATTTTCTCAAACCTAAACAAAATAATCAAATCCAAAAATTATCAAACCAACGGTGAGAAATCTGCTTATCCCTCTTCTGGGTTTTGATCATGGAGGCTTGATTGCTTGGTGGGCAACATGGATCGGAGAAAACGATGGGCAACATGGCATCTCCCCCTTGTGTGTGTTGTGAAACTCGGATCGGTGGTGGTGGCTGTGGTTTCCTTCCTCACCATTCATCGCCACTAGCCACCATCAAGTTAGCCTCCTTGATCTCTCCCTTTATCTCTTCTTTTCTTGGACTCACCCACTCGGTGCCTCTTTCTTTGATCCATGATGGTGTGGGGGGTTAGGGTTGTTCAATGGTTCAAAATATGTTTGAGTTGTGGTTGAAATTTGATTGTAGGATTTGGTGGTGATGGATCTGGTAATGGTGGTGATGGAGGTCATTCGAGTTTGGTGTTAGTGGATATGGGTTAGTGTGGCAGATTGTAGTGGTGGTCATTGGGTTTGATAGTTTAGGTTTTGATTTTTGTGGAAGAACGCAGCACCCATTTTTTATTTAATTTACAATTGATTTTTGGTGGAAGAATGTATACAAATTTTGGAATAGAAATTCTTTGAGTCTTGTTCTTGTTATTTGGGTTTGTGTTCTTATGATCCGGGTTCATGTTCTTGTGTTCTTATGATCCGGGTTCATATTCTTGTGTTCCTGTGATCCGGGTTCATCTTCTTGTTTATTTTCATTCAAATCTGATGTATTTTTATGTTTTAAATTTTGTTTTTATGTTTTTTAATTTTGTTAAAATTAATATATATTTTTTAAAATTAGATCTTGACATAAATCTTGACATGGTATTTATTATTATTATTATTTTGCGACATTAGCATAGAGCATGCCACCTCAGATATTTTCATCGGTTGATTGATTGAAAAAGACGAAAATAACACGCGTTAATTGGTTTAGGAATTAAAAGTGGTAAAATTAAAATGTAGGGACTAAAATGGAAAAAAGCCAAAATGTAGGGACTGAAAGTGAATTTACACCTATTCTTTTAGGTTAGTTAGAAATATCATTGGTAAGTTTGGTAAGGTTGCCTATCATAATATCTTATAAACCCCATATAACTAAGAGTTTTGTGCACTAGGTGCGATATTTTTTTTAAATTGGTTAGAAATATTAATTACTAAATTCTAACACTCTATTTGTTTCAATAGAAAATCTTGTATAGAGATAGTTTTTCGTGCTTTTCAGTGTTTGGTAGCATTAAAAAAAAAAAAAAAAAAAAAGTTAAAGGAAAACTATTTTTGGTCAACATAAAAAATATGGCTTATTTTTAAAGATTTTTTTCAACTAAAATTGTTTTGGAAAACAACTCTATTTCACAACAAACTAAATAAGGGAAGTTTAGAGATTATTTTTCAATTAATTTAAAGTTGTTACCTAACATTGGAAAATAAGAGAGTTTTATAGAAAATGCTTCTTGAAAAATGACTCATTTTCTATAAAACATCATTGCTGAAATAAACAGAGCGTAAATATGCTTTCCTTAGAGCTAGAATTAGAATCCCTCCCCCAAATCCCATGCAACCCCAAAGCTGGTACCATCTCGCCTAATAGGTGGGTAGTAGAATGTCATGCATTTCAACCATTCATTTATGCATTATCAAATAGTTTGTAAGGGTGTTCAAGTATCGCTTGGGTTCAGGTTAGGAGTAGACCACCTCTTAACATGGTCCCTTTGGGCAAAGACTCCCACCTATTGTTTACTAATGTAATTCTAACACAAAGATACATCACAAATTCCACTCAAAAGCCATTAAACCAAGTAGATTACATGGCTTGGAATGCCAGGCCTTTCTTGCTTTGTGTATGTCTCTTTGCATGTGAAAAGGCTCGGGCTTTTCTTCCTCTTGCATTTACCATTTTACCATGAGGGAAATACAGGCCCAATAGATGAGTTCTGAATCTATGGGCTTGAAACCTTGTTTGTTTTATGGGCCAAATATTTCAATTTTCAAGGACTTATTTCTTTTGGGGCCGAATTGAAAGGAGGCTGTAGTCTTCAACAACTACCAACCACCATAAGAAATGTTAACCAATGGAAGAAAAAAAAAATCACAGGATGATTGAGAAATAATGAGGTGATAGCTATCTCCACGTTTTGCAATCTTTTGGAGACCCTTCTTTACAATCAAATCTATACCTTTCGGCAAAATGCTTTATGGAGAAAAATGGGCATCATCCTATATGGGAAATTAACAAATCAACTAACGTCTTTGTCCAAATTTAGTACCCACCCAACGTTTTTTTTCCTACCCTATAAATATGCATGAATTTTGTAATTTTGAAACATTATCATATAGTCAACTTCTGGTGAGAACCATACATTAAAACCCAAATTTAATAAATACCTGGGAAATACACAGTTAACGTAGAAACTAGAAAGTTCTAACTTACTTATTTAGTTAATTCCCAGCCTCCCTTTACACCTCCAGATTGATCAATTGCCAAGGCGTTGGCAGCCCCGTAGACAAGCTACCTAGGCCATGGCAGTCCAGCATGAGCACACAGCCAAGGCATGGCATGCTTGCGTGCATTCTGCAGGACATACATGTCCTGCCTCATAAAATCATGACAGAAAGCTTTATGTGGTGTTATTCTACTTCTTAGTAAAAAAAAAAAATGTTCTTTTTTATATATAAAATTCCAAGGATTAAATTCTTTGCATTTCTTCTATTAAAAAAAAAAAAACTTCTTTGCATTTATACAATACTATGGATATCTATTTGAAGTAATTTTGTTATGGGCAAAACTAGCTCACAAATGTGTCCAGACCAATTCACAACATTGAATAACTAGTTTTAATTTTATCCTTTTATGGTCAAAATTTACAATTGAGTAAAATACAGTTAACACTCGTGAGGTCAATTTTGAAAAGTCTTGGATTTTGCTGATATTAGCCCAAATCTCAAGAGTGTTAATTGTATTTTACCCTTTAGAATTAAACAAAATTTGTTCATTTGCATTATAATTACATAGTTTTCATTTAGTATTAAAAGTTTAAATCCTTAATTCGCAACATATTGTAATTATTTAAAAAAAAATTATTCAGAAAACCTCTTTTCATTTACTTAAATTTAGACTAATTGGGATTTGGGACATAAGATTAAAAAAAAAAAAAAAAGAAGATCATTTGGTCAAAAGAAGGAAATACTTATCTCATTTGGTCCAAAGATCAGAACCCTAATTGGGACATAAGACTTGCCATTCGGATTGTAAAAAGCCATACATCCCAGCAAAGGGTTGGGAAAACATAGTAATCAATTAAAGTGAGTAAACTAAATCCTACCACATTGTAAGGCCCATTTTTTGTTTTTTTTTTTTTTTTTTTCAGCAAAAGACAGTACAATTACTTTTACACCTACTATACACTTTGTAAGGCCCATTTTGTGCTATTTCAGCAAGACAACACAAGTGGTTTATATACCTAATACCTATCTATACGTAGGGTCATCAAAGACCCTTGTTTTAAAATATGAGGATAATAGAAAAAGATTCTCCATTCAATCTGTAAGGTCAATCGCATTGAACTAAAACAAGGCAAAAAAGTTGCCTTAAAGGCACGTAAGGAAAAGAAAAGAGAATGGGGGTATGTGACATATCCAATAAGCCTGCAAACCTTGACAAAAGAGAATCTCTCTCTCTTTATTTATTTTTTTCATTCTCTTTTGTTTTGTGGCTTTGAGAGCAACGACTCTGTCCCTTATAAAACTGCCAAGCCACTAACACCTAATCTTGGGAGAGGGACTTGGGAGCAAAAGAAAAGGGAAAGTGATCAAAATGGAAGAAGAAGAAGAAAAGAATGCAACATCAGAAGGGATGGAAATTCAGTATTGTAGTACAAGAATTATGTCACCAGAAATTGTGGAGATAGTAGAGGATAACAACAGTGTTACAACTAGCCGAGAAGACAGTGCTAACGACGTTTATGTAGCTGTCGGAAAGGATGACTTGGATGTACTGAAATGGGCTCTTGATCATGCTGTTTCCCCCGGTGCTCGGGTTTTTCTTGTCCATGTTTTCCCCTCTATCACCTACATCACTACACCTGGTAACACCAATGTTTACTGTCTTTGTTCTTTTTCTATATTTGGTTTTTGAGCTGAGGTTTCTCTGTAGTCAATATCATGTTGACTGTAGTAGTATGGTTCTGATCAAACACTTGAAGCATCCAAAAAACTTTTTCTTCTCTAGTAACATGATTGTGCTTTATGTTCAAAAAAAAAAAAAAAATGATTGTGCTTTGTAGTATAGCATGAGCTTAGTCCTTCTAGCTGCACTTTGACAGTAATTTTTATTATTATTTAAATATTTAAAAGCCAAACTAAATTATTTATAATTGCTTTCTAAATAGTATGTACTAGTGAAATTGTACAAAGGACCTTTAAAAAATTGTGAAAAAAGAAAAAGAAAAGAGGGAACTATATTGTGATAGACAGGTTATATGCTATAAATATATTACCATTGGCATCAGCATCCTTAAGAGTGCGCAGTGAGTCAATAATATGAGAAATGCAAGGAGAAAGATGAGGGGTCGGAATAAGTGTGCCAACTTTAGGTAGCCCAACTGAACTTTTGTGGTGGATGCTGATGTGTGCCAAATAATATTAGGTAGCCCAACTGAAAGTTCTAGCAATGTGTACATAATCTATGCTCTTTTACTACAATTGGATTTCAAAAGATGCGAGTCTATCATTTAGTCCAATGTGTGCTCAGTGCACTTTCCTCACTGATTGGTTCTAACTTTCCCATTCTCTTGATAAATCATGAAAAGAGATCTATCAACTCTGACTAACAACTGTTATCTTTTTGAACCTTTTGTTGATAGTTGGAAAATTATCAAAGACCCAATTGAGCAAAGAACAAGCCAGAGTTTACATAAATGAAGAGCATAACAGGAGGAGGAATCTCTTGCAGAAATATATCCGCTTGTGTAATGAGGCCAAGGTGCAGAATTCTGCACTCTGTAGCCAAATGACAGTTAATCACACATCACACACCAGAGAATGGATAATAAGAGCTTTTTTTTTTTTTTTTTTCCCAATCTGACAGGTAACTGTGGACACAGTGCTCCTAGAGAGCAATATGACAGCCAAAGCAATCCTTGAACTTATTACTGTTCTTAACATTACTAACCTTGTCGTGGGAACCAAACGAACACCTTGCTCAAGGTAGTATGCCTGTTTTCTTAGACAACTTGGTTTTTGTAGATTCATTGTGGTTGATTTAATTTAGATAAGCATGATAAGACAATACATTTGTTTATTACAAATTTAGCTTAGGGCAATGCACACAATTGTGTTCATTGCTGCTAGCCTTGGGAATCTTGCTTTCATCCGGATAAACTTTCATGCATATCTATACAAAAACTGAGTTGAAACTCTAGCTTTTGACAAAGCTGATATCTAAATCTACTGATAGAGTGACAGGTGACTCTAAACCGATGAATTTGCGATTTAACGGGTTGTGCTCATCATTCTTCAGGAGACTAGGGAAAAAAATGGCAAAAGGAAAATTTATCAAGAAGAATGCACCCGAATTTTGTGAGGTGACCATTGTTCATGATGGGAAGAAGGTTGTTGATAATCAACAGGTAAAAGAGCTGGTACATTCATCTCTGGCATCCAGTCCCAGTAAACCAGAAATTGCACGCCAATCCGAAAAGAACTTCTTTGAGTGTGTGTGCTTTTTGGGCAAGTTCAATTGAAAGCTTGAAACTGATATGTTAACTTGAAAATGAATATGGTGGTATTTGCAGAAGGTACACTTTTCAGAATGGTTTAATAGAATAAAAAATACTCTCCACACAGACGCACACACTGGATATACACATTATACGCAAGAGACTTGAAGCCATTTATGCATCTGTGGGTGGATGAAATACAGGTATCTCCACATATGAAATATGCTAGCAATTAAATGATGGCACCAAATTACTGCATGAGCAACAGTTGAGACAGATAACATCCTGTGAAACACTTACAATAAAAGCACTACACTTGTGCACAAGACCAGGACCCAAGAGTTTACTTGAGTCCTTTTTTTTAGATAATTCTAGAGTTGGGTGAGGGGGATTTATATCCTAGATGTTTCAATTGAAAACACTTGTACAAGAGTTTAGACGAGATTACTCAAGTCTTGACAGGATGTCACTACGAAGATGATATAATATATAGAGCAAACTAATTTTTCGAATTAACTAGAGATCAAATTTATCTCACCTACAAAAAGAGTGGTATATTTATGATACAATTGCAAGTTTGCAACAACTATCATAAACACAACCATTTTTATTGCCTAAGCAATTAATAGCCCATGCTTGAACTTGAGCTATGGGGGTTCATTCATAGACTGAATGATAAAAGGCAGATCAACATCATAAACTCAAGAAAATCACCAGCCACTGATTGTCTTTAAGTAACCTGTAATGCTAAAAATGTAGGAAAATACTACCCATTTCTTGGTTAGAGCAAACTCTCAACCAGTATTGTCAAACTCAAACAAGTGTAAAGCTACAAACACAAAGTTACTTCTAAAAATTAAAAATTAAAAACAAACACAAGTTTTATCAAACAAACAAGATTATGTAGTAACTAGTTAGGTGTTAAGCGTAAATTTACAAGTCAAGCTCCGAATAATCCACTATAACTAACAAGTTTACAATGGTGTTATACTCAAGTTTTATCAAACAACTTGAGCTTACACAACGAACTTCAAGAAATACAGTATTACCCAACTTCACCACAATGAAATATCAATAATGCTATAGACACAATTTTTTTCATAACAAATTTCACAACTATTGAGCTAATCGATTATAAATGGTGGACACAATGACATTCATGGACTCCACTTTTTTTCCATCAATCACAATCAATTAACTTAGCAGTTATGAAATTTGTAAGCTTGTGTGTTGTTGATGAAATATTTCAAACCCTTTTTCAAAGAACCACAAACATTTTTGAGACTCGAGCTTCAAGAGTAATTCTAGTACCATATAAAATATCACAACTTTTTCCACAACTACCCCACGTGGTACGGTGAGTGACTATTTGTTACTTTCAAGTAGGCTTGTCCACGAGTTGGTTTGGACCCAACCCGGACTTGACTTGCCAACGTCAGGTGGAGGGCAGAGGAACTCGAAATCAACCGCATGCGTTAATCAAAGTAGTCAATTTCGGGTTCAAGTGGGGGTTGATCGATTTGGTCGGTCGTTAGAATCTGCAAAACTTCGCCAAGAATTGCAAAATGTCGCCAGGAAGTGCAAAGCATTGTCAAAAATTGCAAATTCTTTTTTGGAATCTACAAATTTCGCTAAAAATTGCTAGGATTTGCTTGTATTTGGCTTGATTTTGTTGGATTTGCCCAAATTTCTTATATAGCTCTGGTCAGGTTTGGGTTGCTCTAGTTTTGGAGAAGCAAACCCACTACTCGACCCGCCGACATCCATTTTTGGAATCGAAAACCCACCGTCGATTGATTTGGAGCTTGATTAGGGCCAAAACGGGTGATATGGTCAGTTTTTGGGCTTTAGTCGGGTTTGGACACCTCTACTTTCAAGTGAATCACTATTTTTTCTCTATCATTCATAATTTTTCACATAAACAATTGTAGCAAAAGTGGTGATAATCTTTTAGAGCTTCAAATAGTAGTATTTGTGTATAAAAATTGATTAATGGGCGTCACTCATGAGAAGAGGGAAAAAAGCCCAGTCCAGCCCAGTTCAACTCACTGCTAAAGAGTTTGGTATAGTGAGTCTGTGACACCCACCGAATCAGATTCATTCACCGATAGATATTTTCCCTCCCAACAAAATCAACAATCTCTCTCTCAAGTCTCAAGTCTCAAGTCTCCTATTTCCCCCAAAAATTCTCAATTCTCTCACACAAACTGAGAAAAACTAAACCCTAATTTTTATTTCTACTTTCAACTTTTTCTTCTTCTTCTTGTTTCCAAACCCTAGTTCCCTCTTTTTTCCGCCACCCACAGTAGCACCAAAAGAAACCGCACTACCAAACATGAGCCTATACGACCACCGCTACGGCGATCCGAATTCCTATCGCGAGCGTCGAAGGTAAGCTTTTTCACGCAGATCCCTTTTTTTTTTTAACGTTTGGTTGCAATCGGATCAAAAAGTTTGTGTTTTTTTGATGTTTGTGAGGGTAATTGTAGTTCTTTCTCTATATGCAGTGATTTAATTGGTCCTCCAGCACCGGTGGCTCCGCCAGTTATTGGCGTTGCCGCTTCGAGCTATGGCCGTGGTGGACCTGTGCCATACGGAGGCGCTGCTCCTCCTCAGGTTTTGGCAGAGGGGAGGAGGAGGAGGAAGTGGTGGGTCGGGTAGTTTTAATGGGTACCCGCCTTTTCAGCCGCCTGCTGGCCGATTTGATGTTGGCCGAGGCGGCAGTGGTGGTAGAATTGGGAATGGAAATGTTGGGGATAGAAGAATTGGTAATGTAGGGGTGGTGGTGGTGGTGGTGGTGGTGGGAGAGGGTTTGATTCGGGGAGTGGTGGTGGTAGAGGTGGTATAAGTCGCGGTGGAGGAGATAGGGATGGCCGAATTGGGGGTAGGGGTTATGGTGGTGGTCGTGGTGGGAGTAGTAGTTTTGGTGGTGGCGGGAGGGGATTTGATGGGCGTGGTGGTGGAAGAGGAGGTAGGCATGGTGGGGGGTCAAGAGGGGACTTGGACAACATTGCTTTGCCTAAGCAGGATTTTGGGAGTTTGGTCCCTTTTGAGAAGAATTTTTATGTTGAGACTCCTTCCGTGCGGGCAATGAGTGAGCATGAAGCTGTGGTTTATAGGGTGAGGCGGGATATCACTGTGGAAGGGCATGATGTTCCGAAGCCAATTAGGATGTTTCACGAAGCTAATTTCCCCGGTATATATTTTTACACAAGTATAATTTAGTATTGGTTGTTGGTTTCGGTATTGAGTTTGTATGTTGTATCTTAGCTTATTGATGTAATTTGACATGTTAGATTACTGCCTTGATGCGATTGCAAAACTGGGTTTTGTTGAGCCAACACCAATTCAGGCTCAAGGATGGCCAATGGCTCTTAAGGGTAGGGATTTAATTGGAATTGCTGAGACTGGTTCTGGTAAGACTTTGGCTTATCTGCTTCCGGCTTTGGTCCATGTCAAAGCGCAGCCTCGATTGGGTTGGTATTGTTTGCCCTTTTTGAAGTTTAGGTTGCCACTCTTTATAGTGCAGTTTATGCTTATGTTCAGTAATATTTTTGTTACATTCATTCAGTACAAGGTGAAGGTCCCATTGTATTGGTATTAGCACCTACTAGAGAATTAGCTGTCCAAATTCAAGAAGAAGCTCTAAAATTTGGGTCACGTGCTAATATTAGAATTACTTGCATATATGGTGGTGCTCCTAAAGGGCCTCAAATTCGCGACCTTAAAAGAGGTACTTGTGTTGATTTTCTGTGTGGTTTGTTTGGCTGTTCATAAATATGTGGATTTGGCTGATGAAAATAACAATATTATATTGCTGTATGGCAGGTGTGGAGATTGTTATTGCTACACCTGGCCGACTGATAGATATGTTGGAAGCTCAACACACAAACTTGCGAAGAGTGACCTATCTTGTGTTAGATGAGGCTGATCGAATGTTGGACATGGGATTTGAGCCTCAGATAAGGAAAATCGTATCCCAGGTATGATACTCTCACATTGGAGTTATTTTGTGCAAGCCATTATGGATTGAAGGACAGACTTAGACACTGGTACTGTTAGTACAATAGCATTTAGCAGTATTTTGGATGTGTTCTTTACATCAGGATTAGGTTGTTTTAGTCAATTGATTTATTCCTGATGTAGAATCATGAGCTTATAGATTGAGCTGCATTGGTAGCATGAGTGTAGTGAGTTTTTCTTTGGTGGGAAAATGAACAAGCTTTTCATGCCTTTATTGACATGAAAGGAATAAAAATATTAGCAAATAGCAATCTTCTCCTGTGGTGAGAAGTTTTACTGGGCCTTTTTTGAAACATTCTGTTAGAACTATAATTAATTTACTTGAGCAAGACTTTGATCCATGATGAACATCATCTCACCTTTGTTTATATCTTTCTGCTTTAAAAGTTGCTGCATTACTAAAATGGTGTTTCCTCATTACAGATCCGGCCAGATAGACAGACATTGTATTGGAGTGCCACATGGCCAAGGGAGGTTGAAACTCTAGCAAGGCAGTTTTTACGCAATCCATATAAGGTTTATCTTCTAAAATGGATGTGTGTTCATACACGCATACACATGCATATATTCTTGTAAATTGATGCTTAATTGCTTATCCTCTTTTGTGCTTTTTGGCTGAAAAATTTATGCTCACTTAGTGTACTTTTAATTGTTGTGACCTTTCAGGTTATTGTTGGATCATCAGATCTGAAAGCAAACCAGTCTATAATTCAAGTTGTTGAAATTTTGACAGATATGGAGAAATATAATAGGTATGTTATCATAACTGGTGTCAGTAAAAGACTGATGTTTTGTTTTAGTGATCTGACACAGAATGTTATGTTTATGCAGGCTGATTAAACTCCTTAAAGATATGATGGATGGGAGCCGAATTCTGATATTTATGGAGACAAAAAAAGGATGTGACCAAGTTACAAGGCAATTGAGAATGGATGGATGGCCAGCTTTATCCATCCATGGTGATAAAAACCAGGCCGAAAGGGACTGGGTCCTTGCTGAGTTTAAAAGTGGCAGAAGTCCTATAATGACTGCCACTGATGTTGCTGCACGGGGTCTTGGTAGGATCACTGCATGCTAGGAGTCTTAGGTTTTTTCATCTAGGTCTTAAAAATTCCAAAGATAGGCGAGTCGGCCGGCTGCTGTCCAGTATCCTAAGAATATAATTTGTGGTTTGGGTGCGAAGGGAGGAGCCATGATTTGTCATGACTGGGACTGCTCATTTTTTATTCACACGCAATATCTTTCTACTGCGTTAAGGGATTTATTATTCATGGGTTGGATGAAGGGGCAAGGTTTCTCATCTTAATCATACTCCTAATCTTACACGGACACTAGGAGCATAGTTTCACTGTTATTGCTGGAATAACAGATATTAAAATTTTTGGTGGAGGTTTGTCATGAGCCTTGTAGCTCAACTGGTTGATAGCTCTTCGTGTTTATAAATGAGGCATCTAGGGTTCAAATCCCTCTCCTCCAATTTTGAATTATCAAAATTTTTGGGGAGTTTTGTCAAGAGCCTTGTAGCTCAATTGGTTGGTAGCTCCTCATTTTTATAAATGAGGCATCTAGGGTTCAAATCCCCCTTCCCCAATTTTTGAATTATCAAAATTTTTGGGGGAGGTTTGCCATTTATATTATTAAAGCGAGATAGATATTTTATATTGACTAAAATATTGTTTACATCCCTAAAGTTTGCATGAAGTTCATTTCTCTAAACTTTAAAAAGTTATTTTTTTGTCCTTTTAAAGAGATTTTTCCGATAGTTTAGGGATTGAAAATAGGGACAAAAAAAGAACATTTTTTTCAAATAGTTTAGGTATGAAAAAACAAATCTTTTTATAGTTTTAGCACCAAAAGTGTAACGTTTTCAATAGTTTAGGAACAAAAAAAAGTACTCTTTAATGCTTAGGGATGAAATTCAAAATTCATGCAAACTTTGTGAACAAAAACAATATTTTAACCTATTATATTCATAGGACTGGAAAATCCCTCCCACTTCCACTCCTTTTTAAATTCATTAGGAAGTAGAGCTGGCTTTTATGTGGTTGGCTACTGACTTTTTGCTAGAAGTGTTGCTCCTATTATCAAGTGTCTAATTAACATAGTCAAGGTTATCGCTGCCCATCCACAGTTATGGAGCTGGTTGTTGTCGCAGTCCGGTTGACTCACACATGCTTATGCATTGATTGGATATGGAAGTGGTGGTGGTGAAGCTGCTCCTTATCCCTGCAAGGTTAAGGTGGGCACATTTATATGATGAATGTGTTATCTTAAATTTGATCTCTCAGATCTTAGGGGAGCAGGGATAAGGATATTTGCAGTATTCTCCGTGTTTAATACCTTGCTATTTGTTTCATTTTTAACTAAACTCTTATTTCATTGGATGCAGATGTGAAGGACATCAAATGTGTGGTCAATTATGATTTTCCGTCAAGCCTTGAAGATTATGTCCACAGGATTGGCCGAACTGGTCGGGCAGGAGCAAAGGGGACTGCGTTCACCTTTTTCACCCATGCAAATGCAAAGTATGCTAGGGATCTTATCAAGATCTTGCAAGAAGCTGGGCAGGTTGTGAATCCTGCACTCTCTAGCATGGCTCGTTCAGCTGGTTCTGGTCTAGGAGGTAACTTGTTGAAATTTTTGGATAGTATCAGTGCTGTGTAAATCTGAGGTGTAAATTGGAAAGATTACATTTTATTAATTTTTGGGTGCAGGATCTGGGGGAAACTTTCGCTCCAGAGGACGAGGAGGGTTTGGCAATCGGTCTCAGATTTCAGGCTCTAATACTATTCCCCTTGGTGGAAGGAGACCTTGGTAGTGTGTTACTGCTGCTGCTGATAGCCGTAATGTAATTTGATATAAACTTAGGATAGTCTGTAGAGAATGATTTATGTCATGGTTGCAGCTAGCTTACTTTCACTTTTGGCATCTTTTACTGATTCATGCTAAAGAAAAAACAAAATTAGTCGTGTTGTATTTTTAAATTCTTGAGCAAAATTTATTGATGTTGTATTGTCTACCATTGAAATTCAGCCAAAAAAGAAGTATTACATAATTTGACTTCCAGCTGATACTATCTCTGATGCTTAGTCTATGATATGCCATAATAGTTGCTTTAAGCTGTGTTTTGTTCCTTTTTTTTTTGGTTTGAGGAAATAGTCAAAGTGTGACAGGATGGATTGCTACTAGCGAGTTTTTAATGGTTTGCAATTTTGCCAATTTGTGAGACACATTTTGTAACATACTGACATGGAGATGAAGATAGAAGCTTAATAAATCATACTATTATGAATAAAGATGCAGAAGAAAATTTATGGAAAGACAGGAAGGCTCTGTCTAGGTCGACTGTTGGAGCTGCTGCTGTAATATGATCAATTTACATGGGAGTAGAAGGCATCGTATTTAATGGGGTCGTGTGAGCACTGAATAATGGAACTAGGTATTTGTCTTTTGGGCCAAAAATGATCATTCGACAAACCCCATTAGGTTTCACTCATTTTTATATTGAATGAATTGGGACCAAAAAAAAAATGCAAAACTATAGGTTTACATTACTTAGAAAGAAGATTTTTGAAAATTAAATAAATAAATGACCAACACTCTATTTTATTTTATTTATAACTAATTAAAGGTTGAAATTATTGTTGAGGTGTGTGTTCTAGTGGCAAAAGTGTATTCCTATGCTATATGGTTTGGTTGGTAGGAGATATTGGTCTTTTGCCCTTATTTTGTAAAAAATCTAGCACAATGTCCTTATTTTGAAATTATTTAGGTCCGTGTCTTTGTTTTAGTGCTCGATTTAAAAAAAAAAATTAGTTACAAGTGGAAATCGACTTTAGTAATGTCAAGTTTTATGCATATTTTGCTACTTAAAAAAAAAAAAAAATTAAGTGAAACTCGATTTGCTAAAGTCGAGTTTCAATTAAAAATTTACATATAACTCAATTTTGTTAAAATCAAAAAAAAACAAGTTTCAAAAACAAGGACATGGACCTAAATAGTTTCAAAACATGGATATATTGTTGTTATTTTTGCAAAATAAGGATAAAAGCCCAATATCCCCTTGGTTGGTATCAAGTCCTAAGTTTGAATCCTTACAATTTATTTGTGAGGGGAAAGAAAAAGAAATGGAATGGATTCAAAAAGGGATTTATTTTACCTTATTTGAAAATTTAATAAAAATGAATGAAATAAGTATGAGGGAATGTTTATTTCATTTTATTCCCTCCTAAGTACTTTTTTTCTAAAAGTGAGATGAACACTCATTTTTTTAATGAAATTAGAGATAGAATATTTTATACTAATTTTGAGATATATATATATATATATATATATATATATATATATATTTATATGGTGAATGGTATAAAAGTATAACTATAGGTTAATAGCATAAATCCACCATAAATTGGAGGTGGGGGTAGCATTTGCAATCACCATTGGATGATAACAAATTTAGCAATTTGCAGTTTCGCACCCATTGTTTATATGAACGTTAACTATAATATTTATATGTTATGCGAGTGAGTTTTGGAAGAAAAAAATATTATAACTATCTTACATTACATAAAGACCTTCTTTTTTTATCCCTAATTTTTTATTTATCCCTAATTACATTGCTTTGGACTCATCTCTCTCTCTTCACAAAAATATAATTTATACTATTAAAAAAAAAAAAGGTAAAATTACATTTTAAACCTAATAATTTAAAGAGCATAACAAATAAAAACCTAAAATTTGAAAAAAAGAAAAAAAAAAAAAACCCTAATTATCACACCGTTTTGCTTATCTAAACAGAAATTTAATTTGTTATTTTATTTTTAAAACTTTTAAGTTTAATTTAATTTGTTATTTTGTTATACTTATAAATGAAAATAAATGCTAATAAATATATATTTTAAAAGAAAAAAAAAAATAAACGAAAAAGAAAAAAAAAAAAAAGAGGGACCTTGATGTAATAAGATTAGAAAAAAGGTCAAATATGTAAAAAAACACACCTTAAGTCTCACCCTAGCATCTATAAAACCCTTCACAAACTCATTTCCTCACCTCCGCCGCACACAACATCACAAAGTTCTCTCGAGTTCTAAGAAACCACATCACCCACCATGACAACCCGCTTCAAGAAGAACCGCAAGAAGAGAGGACACGTGAGCGCCGGACACGGCCGTATCGGGAAGCACAGGAAGCATCCGGGCGGTCGCGGAAACGCCGGAGGCATGCACCACCACCGTATCCTCTTCGACAAGTACCATCCTGGCTTCTTCGGCAAGGTGGGTATGAGGTATTTCCACAGACTCCGTAACAAGTTCCACTGCCCCATTGTTAACCTCGACAAGCTCTGGTCTCTCGTGCCTCAAGAAGCTAGAGACAAGGCTTCTAAGGATAGCGCTCCTGTGATCGATGTGACCCAGTTCGGGTTCTTTAAGGTTCTTGGTAAAGGTGTTTTGCCTGAGAACCAGCCTGTTGTTGTGAAAGCTAAGCTTGTGTCTAAGATTGCTGAGAAGAAGATTAAGGAGGCTGGTGGGGCTGTTGTTCTTACTGCTTAGGTTTTATTATCAAATGGGTTTTTGGAATTTTTCGTGTTTTTGTTTTGTGGGTTTTAGTTTTTTATTGATTTGAACGTTGTTTAGTTACTGTTGGATCTGACATTTTGGATATCTATTTTATGAGAAATGTTATAAGTTTCAATTTGACGTAATTTTTTTGTTGTTGTTGTTGATTTGGTTGTGTTGGATTGTTGTTTGTGAGTTTTTGGGTAGGAAATGTTTTAAAGATGGGATTTTTTTGAGTAAGGTGGTTGCGTTGTGATGTGTGAGAATAATGTTTTTAATAGATTGTGTTGTGTTTTATGTGAGTTAAAAACTAGGCTTTGTTGTTGTTGTTGTTGTTATCACTAGATTGAGTGATGGGTCTAGAAATGACTTCCAAATTTTATGATTTATTGTTTGAATTTGATAGTTTGAACAAAATGTTGTGTAAAAAATAAGACTTTTATGAATATTTGGTTCAGGAGTGAGCTAATGAGTTCTAGTTTAATTAGCATTATCTCCCATTGTAAGAGGAAGGCAGAGGGTTTAGGGTTTGAGGCCTACTGGTGTGTGTATAATTCCCGAGCGGAGAAGGAATGAGAAAAAAAGAGTATTAAGAGATATGGATTTCTTGGGTTGTCAATGTCATTGGCTTGTCACTTATGAATATAGATTGAGTGTGTACTAATTTCTGGCAAATTCAGTTCTCTGAATGAATTTGCAGTATATCTTTTGCGTGGTGAAATTACTTTGAGGTTGTCTTAATTGTTCTAGATTGTAATTACTGTGCTGCGGTTTCAATTTAGGTCTAATTATGAAACAATTCAATTAATGCTATATGTTGAGTGCTTCTTGGCTGGTTAGTTTTGGAATTAATCGTTGTGTGACTCTTTCATTTTATATAGTATTTATTATGCAGATGTAGGTGTCTGGTTGTATTTTGGTATAATGAAGTAGGCACTACTCTAGTCAAAATATTGTGGGAGATGATTTTTAAGCACTGGTTATTATATCTCAGTGTCTTTGATAGCGTTTGCTTGCATTGTGTGAAATGCATAGCAAGTTGGAGGTCTCTCTGCACCTTATTTAGTTGTATGCGCTTCTCTACTGAACTGATACCACTTGAGCTTTTCTAAAGTGATCATACTGTATCATTTAATTTGAGGTGGATGTGTCATCATCCTATGAATTTTTTCATTAGTTATGCTTGTGTGAGGCATGATAGGGATTTTGAGGTTTGTTGACTTGTTAGACATTAGAATTGTTAGTAATTGTTTCCTTTAGTAACCTAGCATGAATCTCTCACTTCTGATCCATGTTGTGGTCAGAAGAAGGGAATAACTACTAATTAGCCTTTGATATTAATTGTCATAAATCTTTAGGTCATGTTTATATAAGCATTGTTGAGAGGTTGCGCATATTTGATTGCAATCTGCTGATTGCACAATTTAAGTAGTGATTTTGTGTTGTAAATACAGCATTAATTAATGACGTGCAGGCTACTTTAATGAAATGCTATTTTGTCCTGAAAGCTTGTCCTACTGGTGATTTAGGGAAGTCAGAATGTATATAAAAGACTGAATAAGTAGGTTTTTGCATGTTTGTGTCTGAATTTCTATCATCATAAACTCAATTGTGAGGGTATGACCTAGGGTCTCATCTCTCATACAATGATTTCAGGCAATTTAAAGAATTGAGAAGCCAGACATTTGGAATCAAATTTGTGGAAGTAGTTTTTATGGGTGCAAATAATGTAAGTGGAGTTGGCTAAACATTCAGTTGGTACTTTTTTTGTCAAACAACTGATATGAGTTAAGCTTGTGTTAGTTTGATCAAAGAACCAATTAACCTACCATAGAAGATGCAACTCTATTAGTGTAAAGTACTAGAGCTAATGCTACCTTCTCTTTTTTTATAATTGTTATATTTGGAGTTCGAGACTTTAGAGGAGGGAGAGTAGAGTGAGAGATTCCATAACCAACTTGAAACAGGCCAATTCAGTTATTTTGATATGACATACCTTCTCTTACTATTGCTTTTTTCAAAAAGAATTTTCCTTAAAATTGGGTTGGAGGAAAATTGAGTGTTGTTGCCTTGGTAATCACATGACCTGTTCAATGGTCATGTAACTTATTTCATATATGTTTATGCTCATTTGAATATGCACAAAATAGATTGGAGGATGTTTCTCTGACTGATATGAGCAAATTCATGTATATTATGTGACTGATATGAGCAATATAGGGCAAATTTAACAGCTGACAAGAAAGTTACACCAGGATCCATGTTTGAATGAGTCTTTATCCCGTCTCTCTTATCTATGGTTATCTTCCCGCAACTCTGAATATGTGGATTTGGTTGATATGTTTAATAAAGACAAGTTGGAATATATTTAAGACTGAATATATGATTATCTCCTGAGTTAGCATTAAGGATGATTGATATGATTTTCATTCCAATAGTTTTTGTGGGTTGTGGGGAATCGTCTTTCCTGAAATGCATGGGAGAGGTGGTGGTGTGTAATATTATTACCTGTAAAACTCTCTTATCTATGGTTATCTTCCCGCAACTCTGAATATGTGGATTTGGTTGATATGTTTAATAAAGACAAGTTGGAATATATTTAAGACTGAATATATGATTATCTCCTGAGTTAGCATTAAGGATGATTGATATGATTTTCATTCCAATAGTTTTTGTGGGTTGTGGGGAATCGTCTTTCCTGAAATGCATGGGAGAGGTGGTGGTGTGTAATATTATTACCTGTAAAAATGTTTTATTCATTAAGTGTTACTACAGGTTATACTCTAATGACGAATGTGCCAGCATGCCCAAAATACTCCAGAAATAAAAACCTTGCGCATCAAAGAACTCTGGCACTCTTTTTTCATAACTATAAGCCTATCAAAATAGTTTTTTTCAAAAAGAGGTTGACAAATTTATTCATAACTCTTTAAAAGCCTATCAAAATAGTTTTTCAGAAAGGGGTTAAACTAGGTCCAGTGCACTAACCCTGTGTCCTTTCAAAAAATGGATAAAGCCCAAATGCATGAATCAAGTCTATGTGTCCTCTCCAAAGGAAAATTTGGGAGTTGTAGATTGGAGGGTAAAAGAGGATTTTTCTTCATCTATCTTGAGCTTAATGAGAAGAACGGTTTCTGGATTTGCTCACTTTGCATAAAGCTAAACACACTGTAGAACTTTTTTGTATTTGCTAACTAATTTCACATACCCAACAACATCAAATGCTTTCCAAATCATTTTCAAAAAAAAAAAAAAAAAAAAATGCTTTGCAAATCCTAGAATCATCACCATTTGATGTTGCTTTTCAAAATCCAGAAAATTTAGCAGGTCTTGGTAGCTGCATTTCCCTTTAGGGAAGAAACCAAATAAAATTGAGTCAACCAAATTGTCTAAAATTGTGAAACGGCATAAAACCAAAACACACACACATCTATATATATAATAATAGGTAAAGCGGAGAAAAAATCTAATTAAATTTCAAATTGGAATTCAATTAGAGTCTAATTTTGCGTCACGTGTTCTATCCAATATAAGTTTTTAAATTTTTGTGCCAAGTGAGTTAATTCAATGTAAAAATTAAATTTCAATTAGAGTTTAATTTTGCGATATGTGTCCCATTTAATCTAAATTTTTTAATTTTTGTGCCAAATAAGTTAATTTAGTGTAAAAAATGAGAAGTCCAATATAAGTAAACCATAAAAAAAACATAATTTTTGAATGATTTTATATTTATGAGTCTTTTTCTTTTATAGAACTAAAAACGATTCAAGTTTATAAGTCATCTATATATATATATATGTCCCATCTAATCGAATTTTTTTAATTTTTGTGCCAAATAAGTTAATTTAGTCTAAAAAACGAAGAATTCAGTATAAATAAATCATAAAAAATATAATCATATATCTAACACTATATATAAAATTAGAAGAAGAGAGAGTTTGAATGATTTTATATTTATGAGCCCATTTTTTTGTATAACTAAAAACAATTCAAATTTATAAGTCATCTATCTATCTATATATATATTAATAGGTAAAATTTAGAGAAAATCCAATTAGATTTTACAATTGAAGTCCAATTTTGCGTCATGTGTCATAAATTATTTATTTTTAAAGAGAGTTTTATTTCTTAATTTTGAAATAAAATATGGGACCATATCATAAATATCCATTCAAGTGAATTATTGTATACAAAAACCAAAGAGTTTAGATTTAATGAACATAAAAATATTTTAAAAATGGACAATTTACATTTTCTACCTAATAACATTCTTACAAAACTTTTTAAAGAGTTAATATATATATATATATATATAAGAATGACTATCAATAATATTTAAATTATATATGTAAGAATTATACTATGCATCTTAATGTGTATCTTTTATGTATATCCATGCATATGCATGAGATTACAAGCTAGTATATATATTAATTTTATAAATGAAATCTCATTGCTCAAGATTACAGGTGGGTATTTCACAAATCTAGAATCATGACCATTTGATGTTGATTTTCAAAATCCAAAAAATTTATCTAATTTCTGTGCACAAAGTTTCTGTCCAATATATTCAGTAGATACCAAAATAAGTTTACTCTGAATTTAGAAGAAAAGGTGGTCAATCTAAATTTACCCACTTTCATGAGTCAAAATCATATATGGTCATATTTGCTTGAATATCAGAACATCCACTCTCCCTTCTTGAGAAAACTGATTTTCTGGGCATTTGGTTGGAGAGAAGGGGAGGATGAAAAATTGGTGAGATCCAGGTGTTTGCTCTCATGGCCCACTAAAATTTTATCTCTCTGATTTGGAGAGAAAATAGAGGGGAGAGGAATAATTGCAGTTAATCACTGAACTACCCCTCTTTTATTTTTTTTTAGTTTCCCAAGTGTGGATGCTAGCTGCTTTTTCACTTTTTGTTTTCCTTTCCTGGGTATAGATCTATTGGGTGTTCTTCCTTCCCTTTTTTATTTATTTATTTATTTTACATTTCTTTATCTAGGCATGATTTTTCTTTTTTCATTTTTAATAAATTTATGTGATTGCTTTTTTTTTTTTTTGCCACTTTTTAAATTCTAATTGGGCATCGTTTTTTAACAAGGGCATATGAATAAATTTATATAAGCTTACTTTTTTTATCCCTCTACTTTTTCACTCCCAACCAAACACAAATGAGGGGAACTAAAATCTCTTCTATCTTTCTACTTTTCCTAAGTGTGAATGCTGGCTACTTTTTCACTTTCTTTTTTCCTTTCCTGGGCATGGATCTACTAGTTGCTTTTTTTTTTTTTCCTACCTAAGTGTGATATAGGTTTTTCTCTTATTTTTTTTCTTCTTTTTTTTGAAATTTTTTTCTAGGCATGATTTTTCTTTTTTAATTAATTTAGGTGATTACTTGGTTTTTATTTTTTTTTTGGTTGTTTGCCACTTTAAAAAAAAAAAAAAATTTAATTGGCATAATATTTTAACAAAAGTATATGAGTAAATTAATATAAACTCATTTTTTTTATTCCTTCACTTTTCCACTCCCAACCAAACACAAATAAGAAGAAGTAAATATCTTCTATCCTCTCACTTTTTTATTTTTTATCATCATATTTTTCCATTCATTCATCGAAACAGATCGTAAAAGCCAAGCCTATCGATGTTTGACGCATGACAAGGCCACAAAAAAGATTCCTCCAAAGATGTAAGCGGATGGGATGTGTCAAGAAAGCATAGTTGGACCAGGGCCTATTAAGACTTGAGAATAACTCCTTACATATTGGACAACCTATATGAGGGATGGAGACTTTGTTCTAATCCGGTTGTTCTCCTTTTTATCTGCAACTTGGAGTATTAAGTTATATCAAAACTCTTTCCAGGCCACACCCTCCCCACCCCCCCCCCCCCCCCCAAAAAAAAAAAAAAAAAAAAAAAAAAAAAAACTATATCAAAACTCTTCTCAGTTGGGTAAAAACCAAGAGTGTATATACTACATGATGTGGTGGCAGAGACAAAAGTGACTCCAAGCTAGGAAATAGAAGCTGCTGCCTCTGGCCAGAAAGCATATAAGATTGGTTTGCATAATGCAAATGCTTTTCCCTTGTGAGATGACTTGCCAATTCCCATCACATTGTTGTTGTTTTGTTTTTGCCAATTACATTGTAAGGACTAAGGAAACCATACAATGGTTGCTATGTGCAATATATTTGTTGATTGCTGAAAGTAGAAAAGTGAAAGTTTTAAAAAGCTGTATAACTAAATAAGCTAAAACGTTAATCTAAGTAGTTTATTTTTTAAACCAATTTATATACATTTTTTTTTTAAATTTCATTTTTCTATAGAATTTATTTAATAAATAAATTAATTAATGAATTTAAGTAGTGTCAACTATAAAATGGACATAGACATAACAAATATATATTGTAGTTGCACGATTTTCCTGGCCCAAACTCGTTTGATTAGGCCTTGGCCCAAAGCGCAACACTCAATAAATGTTCGTAGAGGATGGGTGAAAGAACTTAGCCTTAGTGAATCTGGTCGGCCTTAGGTATGGAGAATGATGTTGCAAGGATAGAAGCACCAGAATGGATACTCCACAAAAAGTTCTAGTTCTTGAGTGCTGAATACCATTTTTTCCGTCCCTTCATTGTGGGATTCTATTACATTATATAGCTCTATTATTCCTATCTGAACCTTACACTTGTTGATCATCTAAGCCCTCACTTGAGCACCTGTCTTATCAGACACCTTTATCATCCCCTTGTGAGTTGCGGTGGCCAAGGCAAGATCTTGTTCAGGGTCTTTTCCTCATTAATGCGGCCAAGAGGGTGGTTAAGGCACATTTAATGTGGCGGTAGCAGCTTTCCATGAGATATTTTGGGTTTTACTCTTTTTATATGCTTGGAGGATTAGATGCTGGGGTAGGGGCGAGCTTTTGGTCTGGGCTTTATAGCTTCCGAGGAGATGTTACTCCTCGGACAGGTTTCCTTTACCGTATCTGGACTTGAATAACGTTTTGGCTATGACTTCTCCTCGGACGTGATGCTTTTCGGACGGGCCTGTGTTTAGGTGGCCCATTGTTTTGGGCGGGCCCCTAATAGCCCCTCAAAACTCCGGTTTTTGTCTCATTCCGAGGAGAAAAGCGGGGTTTTGATGTCAATGAGGATGGAAGTGAGGAAGCCTTAGGGCGCGCGTGCGGGCGATTACTTTTTGACGCGCTACAATTTACGAGGCGCGACCATTTACTTCCGGAGGTTTCTTGTCCCCTTCATCCAACGGTGAGACGTGGATCAAACGGCCATCATTATTTCTCGACTTTTTAGGCAAGACCGATCTTTTCTCTCTCCTCCCGGTTATATAAGGCGTCAAACAAACTCACTTCTTCTTTCTTTTATCCGCTCATTAGAACCGAGACCTCCAGAGAACTCCAGCGCCCAGAAATCCTTAAGTACATCCTCCCTTGAGATCTTCACCGTTATTTTTGCGAGGCGCCCTCCATAGAAGAGCCTTCCGATTCCCCTATTGGGCATTTGAGAAGATACCTGTAAGTTCCATTTGCTTTGTCGCTTCGACTTCCTCCTCGGACTTTATTTTTCCCTTGGTCTTTATTTTCATTCTTCCAAGACAGTTCGGATGGGTAGATTCGAAAAATTAGTTAATACTCCGGCCACCATGGTGGCTTTTAGGGCAAAATACCACATTCCTCCGGGTGTGGGGCTGCGATCTTGTCCTCTTGAGGGAGTATTGACAGATAGAGGCGTGGGAGAAATTGTCATCCCCATGATCGCTTTCATAGAGGGAGGGATGACACTTCCCATGCGTAGGATCACAAGGGAGTATCTGTCCAACCATAGGTTGACGCCGCATCAGTGTGCCCCTAATATGTTCAAGATATTAGGCTGTGTAGATGTCTTAGATAAGCGGTTGAATCTAGGCCTCACTTGGCACGACGTGGCCTCATCGCCTCGAGAGTGGCAACGAGAGCGTAGGGTATTATCTCAAGTCCCGATCCGAGGTGGTTAGACTGATCTCTTGTCTCCCAATCTCCAATAAGACCGTGAAGAATGACTTTCTCATTGCTTCGGGAGAGTGGTTCGATGGTATTCACTGTCCGACCAGGCCGGGAACCCCAGGTGCGGCGTCTTCTAGGGCCAACCCTTTTGGGGATAGGGTTTAGCATTGGGGGTTATCTTTCTTGTTTCCCTTACACTTGAAAAATTTCATGTACTAACCCACTTTTCTTGGATGTTCGTAGATAAAGTTCACACCGCTCCCCGGATAAACTTCGTGAATGTGCCGGCACTGAACTATCTTCTGAGGTCAGAGATTTACGCTACCGAGGACGAACAGCTACGTGCGGCACATCTGGTTACGGGCTATCAACCTCTAAGCTGCTCTTTTCAACTTGTTGGTCACGCCATAAGGGCTGGCAGTCCGAGGTTGGCTAAGATTGACGTATCCATAAACGGGTTCCTAGCTCAAGACGATCTTCCCCCGGTCATTCTACCCGCTGTTCGGCATCCTCGTGTAGTAGAACAATTACCTCCACCGGAAGAGCCTGGTGTTGCTGTCCCAGTTGAGGGGCACATCGAATCATCTCGTCTTTCCCTTGAGGAAGAAATAGACGACGAGTTTTATTTTCAAGAGGAAGTTCAAGCAAGACCCCGTGGTGGAGCCTTCGATCTGAAGGAGAGCAGACCGCAACTCCGTGGTCGGTGGCCCAATTATTATATCCCGCTCGGAAAATTCCTCGGACGAAGAAGGAGGTGATATGGGAAAGTCTCTGAGGGAGTTGATGGCCAGCCGAGGCAAGGGCCGATCTTCAAGGCGCCTGCCAAAGCGCAAACACAGGACCCGCCTCCTACTGCCCCTCGGGTCCCTACCGATCTCGCCCTCAAGGCGATCCCCGATCTCGAAAAAAAGAAAAGGCAGGGTGACACCCCCGAGGAGGGTGAGCTGGTTACCCGGCCCACTAAGCAGCAAAAGGCGGCCAAGGGACAGAGGAGCAAGAGGGCGAACTCCTCTGAAAGTAGGGACGAGGAGAACCGCGCTGAGGTGCGCGCTGCCCCACGCACATGGAGTCCTAAGTTGGAGTTGGAGGGGGTTGCTATCCCCTACAACTCGTCGATTCGAGAGTACAACCGGGGCCGAGCGGGGTATGTGGCTGAGGCCTAGGAGCAGCCTTTTCTGCTCCCTCGGGATATGGAGGCCTACAGGCAGTTCTCCCAGCCCAAGCTTTTCCTATCCCTTAAAAGGGATCTTGCGATGGTAAGCACTCCTTTTACTATTTTATTGACTTATTTAACCCTGCCACATTCTGAATCGGTTTTGTTTCATTTGCAGATTACTCAGCAGGTATTTGTGGGTGAGGAGTTTTGTCGTGATCATCGAAGTCGGGTGAGGTTGAGGCTCGATCTCGGACGGAGATGGAGAAAACCTTGGGGTCCCTCGAGGCGGGAACACCTTGAACTTACCGAGAAGTTCAAGGAGTCGGAGAAACGGCGCAAAGCGGCGAGGCGGTCCGAAAAGTGCCGAGACCCCAGGCGGAGGATCGGTGCAAGGAGCTTTATTCGACCCGGATCAACCTCGCCACCGAAAAGCGGCGGTGGTGGAACTTAAGACCGCTCTGCAAAAAGTCGAGGGTGAGTGCGGCGGGTTAGAGAGGAGGCTCGGCTGATCCGAAAGGTGCGGAGGGTGAAAAGAATCTTCGCTCGCCGCTTGGGGTCTAAGAAACGGAGGCCAGGCTTTCCGAGGAGATCCTCGAGGTGTGCGGGGACTCTGCTGCAGCACCTCATGGGCTCACGCCCTTGATGCTGCGGGTGTTCCTGCAGATTCGGCGTTAAGGCTACCTGAGAACATCTTTTACCCTCGGGAGATCCGAGAGAATCTGGCGGCGGCGCCCAGCGTGGGCGAGCAGGAGTTGACGGTGCGATGCCGCCCCATGCCTGGCGATTCGAAGGATTCATTTGTGGTTCCCACCATCGAGGCCCCTCTTCCTCACCGAAGCAGAAAGAAGATCCTCCTGCCAAGGCTTAGTTTTTGGCTTTTATCTTTTGTATTTCCTTCATTTTTGTTTTTACTATATTTTTTTTTTGAACGAGAGTTGTCCTGCTTTTGCACTCTTTTGTACGGACCTCTCTTTTTGTATTGGACTCGTACTATTAATATAGAGTGTTTCCTTCATTTTTATGTGTTTATGTTAGCACCATCCCTTTATTTAGCGCTAATAACGATATAAACGGTCGTGGTGAAGAGGATGTTGTAGCGAATTTGAGTGAGGGTTGCAACGGTGTTAGGCTGGGCGTGCACCTAAAATGATTTCCCTCGGGTAATAGTTTCCCAAATGGTCGAGTAATAATTTCCCCCAAGTCTGTGGTCCGAGGAGCCATGCAGGACTTAGGTTCTGTTTAAAACTCATATGAATAATGGTCATAAGTAATAATTTCCCCTAAGTCTGTGGTCCGAGGAGCCATGCAGAACTTAGGTTCTATTTACAACTATGAATAGTCGCCATAAGTAATAATTTCCCCTAAGTACGTGGTCCGAGGAGTCATGCAGAACTTAGGTTCTTTTTAAAACTTGTATAAATTGTCCTGAGTAATAATTTCCCCAAAGTCTGTGGTCCGAAGAGCCATGCGGGACTTTGGTTATGTTTAAAACTATGAATAGTCGCCATAAGTAATAATTTCCCCTAAGTACGTGGTCCGAAGAGCCATGCGAACTTAGGTTCTATTTAAAACTTGTATAAATTGTCATGAGTAATAATTTCCCCAAAGTCTATGGTCAGAAGAGCCATGCAGGATTTTGGTTCTGTTTAAAACTATGAATAGTCGCTATAAGTAATAATTTCCCCTAAGTCTGTGGTCCGAAGAGCCATGCGGAACTTAGGTTCATTTAAAACTTGTATAAATTGTCATGAGTAATAATTTCCCCAAAGTCGTGATCTCGAAGAGCCATGCGGGACTTTGGTTCTGTTTAAAACTATGAATAGTTGCCATAAGTAATAATTTCCCCTAAGTCTGTGGTCCGAGGAGCCATGCAGAACTTAAGTTCTGTTTAAAACTTGTATAAATTGTCATGAGTAATAATTTCCCCAAAGTCTGTGGTCCGAAGAGCCATGCAGGACTTTGGTTCTATTTAAAACTATGAATAATCGTAGATAGATCAGGAGGCAAAAGATAATCACGAAACAAAACATGGGCGAAGCCATTTTCATTAATAATAATATCATCTAAGGTTATTTACATTCCATGGTCGAGGTACGGTTTTTTCATCCAGGTCTTCTAGGTAGTAAGCGCCGATCCCGGCCACGAATGTGACACGGTATGGTCCTTCCCAATTGGGCCCCAACTTGCCCCAAGAGAGGTTTTTCGCGCTGCCGAGAATCTTTCTCATCACGAGATCACCCGGACCCGCAGGTCGCAGACTTGACGTTGGCATCATACCCTTGTCTCGTTTTTTGGTGGTAATAGGCCATGTGAATCGTGGCATTTTCCCTTCTTTCCTCGGCTAGGTCCAGACTTCTCCCAAAGAACTCGTCGTTATCGCTTGGGGTAAACAAGCTAGACCTCAATGTAGGGAAGTTGTTTTCGATCGAGAGCACGGCCTCAGCCCCATAAGTCATTGAGAAGGGGGTTTCACCGGTGGAACGCCGCGGCGTTGTCCGATAGGTCCACAAGACGTGCGGGAGCTCCTCTACCCATCTCCCCTTTGCCTCATCCAGTCTTTTCTTCAATCCGTTCACTATGACCTTGTTCACGGCCTCGACTTGCCCATTTCCTTGGGGGTATGCGGGGGTGGAATATCGATTAATGATCCCAAATTCATGGCAATATTCTCTAAAATTTTTTTTGTCGAATCAAGACCATTGTCGGAAATTAGTGTTCGTGGAGTTCCGAAGCGGGTGATAATGTTCTTCCGGATGAATTTCTGGGCATCTACGTCCCTAATGTTGGCCAAAGGTTCAGCCTCCACCCATTTAGTGAAGTAGTCGGTTCCGACTATTATGTATCGCTTGTTTCCCGCAGCCTTGGGGAAAGGTCCGACAATATCAAGACCCCATTATGCGAACGGCCATGGACTGGAGAGTGGGTTGAGAACCCCTCCGGGTTGGTGGATATTCGGGGCAAATCTTTGGCACCGATCGCACTTCTTAGCGTATTCCGGGCCTGTCTCGCATGTTCGGCCACCAGTATCCTTGGGTGAGTGCCTGTGCGCGCCGATCTTCCTCGGGTGTGACTTCCACATATTCCCTCATGCAACTCTTCAAGTAGAGACTCGGATTCTTACGGATGCACACGAGTAAGTACGGTCCCGAGTAGGAGCGCCCGATATAGTTTGCGGTCCTCGATAGCCGTAAACGAGGAGCATTTCTACGTATCTTCTCGGCTTCTAGTTTTTCTTCCGGTAAGATATCGTCTTGGAGGAAATTCCTTATGGGGTCCATCCAGTTGGGACTCTGTCTGTCTCGATGGACTTGGGCCGGGTTCCCGCCGATGGGACCGGCCTCGACTAGATCTTCAACTAGGATCATTCGTGGCAGATTATGTGGCGAGGACGTGGCAAGAGTGGCCAGCGAGTCCGCATAAGTGTTTGCACTTCGAGGAACGTGCGTCAGATTGAATGACTCAAAACTCGTCTGTAGGCGTTTGACCTGCCCTAGATACTCTTGCATCCTAGCGTCTCTGGCTTCCAGCTCACCCATCACTTGTCCGACGACCAATCTGGAGTCCGAAAATACTTCTACTACTCTTCCGCCCAATCTTTGAACCATTGTCATCCCTTGAAGTAAGGCCTCGTATTCCGCCTCATTGTTCGTAGCCGGAAATCCGAGCCTCAACGACTTTTTAATGGCGGCACCGCCTGGTGATATTAGAACTATCCCAACTCCGGATCCTCTCTGGTTGGCCGCGCCGTCCACGTAGACCTTCCAATGCGGGGCTCCCCTACCGAAATGACACCAACCGACTTTCCATCCATGTCTTTCTTCTCGGTTATTGTTTCTATAGGGGGTTCAGCAAATTCCGTTACAGTCCGCGAGGACCTGGCCTTTGATGGAGGGTCTAGGCATATATTTAATGTCAAAGGCTCCCAAAAGCACACTCCACATGGCGATCCTTCCTGTGTAATCAGCGCTCAAGCACTTTGCTCGAAGGGGAAGTTAAATTAAAACGACAACCGTATGCTTTGAAAGTAATGAGGGAGCTTCGGGTGGCATGTACTATCGCCAGAATTGCCTTTTCTAGAGGTAGATATCGCACCTCGGCCTCGTGCAATGATTTGCTCACATAGTACACTGGTCGCTGCACCCCATTATCATCCCGTATCAGTACCAGGCTTATAGCATGGGGAGCTACTGCGATGTACGCGAACAACACCTCGTCCGCCTCAAGATGGACATGATGGGGGGTCGTGACAGATATTCCTTAAGTTGCTGGAAAGCCCGGACGCATTCCTCCAGCCACTCAAACCCTTTCCACTTATTTATCAAGAGGTAAAACGGTCGACATCGATCCGCTGACCGCGATATAAACCGGTTTAATGCCGCAATCATACCCGTGAGCCTCTGTACTTCCTTCGGGTTCCGAGGAGCCCGTAAGCTGTTTATCGCTTTGATTTGATCGGGGCTTACTTCTATTCCCCTATGAGTCACCATGTACCCTAGGAACCTTCCCGACCCAACTCCGAAGGAACATTTGGAAGCGTTCAACCGCAACCGGTGCTTTCTTAAGATAACAAAGATTTCCTCAAGGTCTTTCACGTGCTCGGACACCCTTTTACTCTTCACAACCATATCGTCTATGTAAACCTCAATGATCTTGCCCAATTGTGGTTCGAACATTCGGGTCACCTTGTAGTGGTAGTTTCCGAGGGGCGTCATGAAAGTAGTCTTTTCCTGGTCCTCTGGCGCAAGGGGGATTTGATGATAGCCCTGGAAGGCGTCCAGGAAACTCATCCGAGGGTGGCCCACGGTTGCATCCACCAACCTATCGATTCGTGGTAGGGGGAATGGATCCTTTGGGCATGCTTTGTTTAGGTCTGTGAAGTCTACGCAGACCCTCCACTTTCCTGTCTTCTTCTTTACCACCACCGTGTTTGCCAGCCATTCGGGATAAAAGACCTCTTTAATAGCCCCTGCTTTCTTGATTTTGCAACCTCGTCTCTCACAAAGACTAGCGTGTTCCTTTGAAGGGCGTCGGGGAGGAGGCTTCTTCGGAATGGAAGACGGGTTGACATTAAGGTGGTGACAAATAAGACCAGGATCAACCCCGGGCGTCATAGGCGTCCCCCACGCAAACACGTTGACATTTCCTCCGAGAAATCCGATCAGTTCCTCTTTTTCTTGGGAGGCAACTCGAGCCGACTGAAAAAACTTGTCCGAGTCGTTCTTGTGCGATCTTTTCTAAACTTTCACACCGATCTCCTCGGCTAGCTCCTCCCCTTGTCCTGCCGAGGAGGCTGGTTGCTATAAGTTCTGTGGGGCTGAGGACTCAGCAACGGGCCGATGCAGGATGGCGGCGACCATACACTTTCTGGACACGGCCTGGTCTCCTCGGATCTCCTCTACTTATCCTCCGGATGGGTATTTTACTTTTTGGTGGAGTGTGGAGGTCACGGCTCCTAAGGCGTGGATCCATGGCCCGGCAACTATCGCGGTATATGGAGAGTAAGCGTCGACCACGATAAAATTTACCTCCACCACCTCGGACCCAGTCTGCATGGGTAGCCGGATCTGCCCTTTCGGTGTAACCATCCTCCCTTGAAGGCTGAGCAGAGGGGAGTCATAAGCTGCCAAATCTTTCGGCTTCAGGTTTAGCCCCTTGTATAGATCGGGGTACATTATTTCTACAGCGCTTCCCGAGTCTACTAACACCCTTTTCACATCGAAGCCCCCAATCCTAAACGTAACCACCAAGGCGTCATCATGAGGTTGAATAGTTCCCTCCTTATCCTCATCCGAGAATCCCAGTATCAAGGAGCTTCTCCTTTTCGATCTTTTAGGACCCCTTTGGCTGTCCTCGAAGTAAAGCCGATCTCTGACCATTACCACGGGAATGGGTGGCCCTGTTCTTCCTGGTGCGGCGAGGATAACATGTATCGTCCCAGTAGGGGGTCTTAAGGACACATCCTTTCGAGAACCTGGCATTGCTTGACCGGGATGTCCACTCGAGGGGTGTAGAAGGTGGCGCAACTTCCCTTCTCGAACCAACTGATCCAGGTGATTCCCTAGGTTCCTGCAATCCTCAATGGTATGCCCATGGTCCCGATGATAATGACAAGATAGGTCCCGATTACGTTTTGAAGGGTCCTCGGCCATCTTCCCCGACCATCTAAAGTAGGGCTCGTTCCTTACTTTCTCCAAAGACTTGTTGTAATCGGCTCCCCGAACACGGCATTCATTGTTTGTGGGTGGCTCTGTCCCGACTGTCGCGAGAAGTCTCTCCTCGGCTGGCTGGGGTTATACCATTCCAACCTACAGTCATTTGGTTTGGGGGGATTGACCTTCTCCTTCCCCTTTCCTTGTAGCTGGTCTTCCTCCACCCTTTTGTACTTGTCGATCCTATCCATCAGGTGATGAACATCGGCAACTGGTTTACCAGTGAGAGATTTCCTCAGGCCATGCTCGATGGGAAGGCCGCTTTTGAACGTGCTGATAGCAACATCATCATGGTTGTCATCTAAGTCGTTATACACCTCCCAATATCTATCCGAGTATGCTTTCGGGGTTTCTCTTTCGTGCATGGATAAGGACAATAATGAACTAAGGGGTCGAGGGACTCTGGTGTTTGTGATAAAACGGGAGCAGAAAGCCCGAGTGAGCCGCTTGTAGGAGCCTATGGAGTTCGTCTTCAAACTGTTAAACCACCTCATTGTCATTGATCCTAAGCTGGATGGGAAGATTTTGCACATTAGGGCTTCATTTTGGGAGTAGATTGCCATTTTTCGGTTAAACTGGCTCACATGCTCTACCGGGTCTTCTCGGCCGTTATAAATGGCGAACGCCGGTTGGTTGAAGCGTCGGGGTAGCTTAGCCCCTTCAATTCTGTTTGTGAAGGGTGACCTTGAAACCTGGTCCAGTGCCTTCTTCATGACATCGTTCCTCGAACCTTTCTTTGGATGGGTTTTCATATTTCCGCACAGGGCGGGGTTCCTTCTCGTAGGTAAAAGTCTCGCTTGGGGGGGTCCTCAACCTCCGTCGGTAACTCACATCCTCCGTATTAGAAGACTCGCCCCGAGTCGAGGGGATCGTTTTCGCCACACACGTCGTAACTCCCTTTTCGGTCATCTATCTCCGCATTTGCATGGCCACGATGACTATTTCGCCCTCGGGACACATGACTCGCCTGTTTGAGTGTGACTGGCTCGTCCGGATAGTATGCACACTTCCCTCACGATTCCCCGCCTTTGGGTTAATGGGGTTATTCGCGCCTACGGGACTCGGTGTGTGTGTGTCTGCTGGGAGTTTGCTTGGTGGGGATTCTCATGGTGCGGGCCTAGTTTCGCCATACTTGACCGTTGTGCTAGGCGATCTTTGTAGTTCTTCCCACAGACGGCGCCAATTGTAGTTGCACGATTTTCTTGGCCCAAACTCGTTTGATCAGGCCTTGGCCCAAAGCGCAACACACAATAAATGTTCGTAGAGGATGGGTGAAAGAACTTAGCCTCGGTGAATCTGGTCGGCCTTAGGTATGGAGAATGATGTTGCAAGGATAGAAGCACCAGAATGGATACTCCACAAAAAGTTCTAGTTCTTGAGTGTTGAATACCATTTTTTCCGTCCCTTCATTGTGGGATTCTATTACATTATATAGCTCTATTATTCTGTCTCGAACCTTACACTTGTTGATCATCTAAGCCCTCACTTGAGCACTGTCTTATCGAGACACCTTTATCATCCCCTTGTGAGTTGCAGTGGCCAAGGCGATCTTGTTCGGGGTCTTTTTCCGATTAATGCGGCCAAGAGGGTAGTTGAGGCACATTTAATGTGGCGGTAGCAACTTTCCATGAGATATTTTGGGTTTTACTCTTTTTATATGCTTGGAGGATTAGCTGCTGGGGTAAGGGCGAGCTTTTGGTCCAGGCTTTGTAGCTTTCGAGGAGATGTTACTCCTCAGACAGGTTTCCTTTACCGTGAATCGGGCTTGAATAACGTTTTGGCTATGACTTCTCCTCGGACGTGATGCTTTTCGGACGAGCTTGTGTTTAGGTGGCCCATTGTTTTGGGCCGGGCCCCACATATATTATAAAGAGTCTTGTAGTTATCAATTAACACATTTTAGTGTTTTCAACTGAAATAGCTAGGATTCAAATCTCGCTAATCTCAAATTTAAATAATAATAAAAAAGACAAAGAATCAAACAAGCAAACAAAACCAAACAAAGATGCCTTATTTGAACATAAATAATGAAAACAAAACAAAAAATCAAACAAACAAACAAAATAAAACAAAACAAAGACGTCCTTATTCACATGTGAGATATCAAACTCCTCCAATACTATAGAATTACACACCCAAGGTCGTATGATAACCATCTTTTCTCCCTTGAGAAAAATTTTGGTCCTGCGATTTGATAAGTCAATTAGATTGGACCATGGAAAATGTTTGATATTGTTTTCAAAATGAGCAGAAAGTCCATGAGTAGTAACCATCAATCCCCTCAAAAGGTTGCTGTATGTATTTGTCTTGAATGGGACTCACCACATAATCATAGTAGTTAAACATTTTAATCTCAAAGGATGGTCATATTCAAACTCAATTTTGTAGCTATTTAACTGCTTATAGGAAAACATTAAACAAAATCCCAATAACAATGATAATAATGTCATGATGATGATGATGACCAGAAACTGGTACCAAACAAAACTACAAAAAGATAGGTTTATCCCTGAGGTGACTTTTCAACCTCTAGACTAGAGTGCAACTTTCATTGTCCTGGTAGGAAGGACTAGAACCAACAAGACACATAGTCAATAATGGATGGGTTGGGTCTGAATTTTGGAATGGTTCTTAGTCAAATGCAACAGTACTTTTGAAAGGTTATAGCAGCTACAATTACTTTTTTGATAGGTACAAACAAAGACTGTCGGGGACCAAAATATGTCTTAATCCCATAATTGGTGCCTCTTTTGCATGAAAGGCAGGGAGGCACTTTATATATATATATATATATATATAGTCACAACCTAATTTGTTCACAAGGACCTGAAAATTGTAAATCTAAGACATTATTATTGACATTACTCCAATTTCTGGGGCACCATTCATGCCATAGAATCAAATCAAGTTACATCCTCCAACCTTTAATGATGGAATTAATATACTTGTTGTCCTCAATTCAAACTCAGCCGCTAGTTAATCCCATTTTTACTCAAATTGCTCATAATTTTGCAATTGTAAAAGCCACTAAATATAGTACCATTTGTAAAAAAGATTTCTGCAACTTCACTATCAGAAATAGCTGCCATCTTTATGTGATCCCCTTCATTGTACTCATAAAAACAATAATGAGGGGGTGAAAGTGAAACAATAAATGTAGAAAACTATGTATGCTCTGCCGCCAGCTATTGGGTTCCACTTTGCGACAGGTGACAGCACCCATTGTGAGACTAATCTTCGGCCAAAGGTTTCAGATGTACTATACACAGCCTAGGTAGATATGCCATCAATTTTTTTGATAAACAATATGCCATCTCTTTTTTTTGCTTAAGGTTGGCTATAAAAAAATTTGACATTTATGACTAGTGTCACACACTAGACATACGTAATAATTAAAAAGGTGGGAAAAATAGGGTTACACATATTGTTATTTTTTTTTTTTTTAGAGATAGTTTCAACCTATGAACACCAATTGGTTTTTTGATGAAGACAAGAATCAAATTCTAGATATTTTATTTGATGACAAAAGATTTTATCAGTTGAATTAATTGAAATCTATATACATATATTGGTAACTCATGTCACATTAAGTAATAACTATATAGTAGGACAAATAAAATAGTGTCAACGTCAAATTTGATGATAGCACCATTAGGGATGGCAATGGGGCAAGGTGGGGCTGAAGGATGAGGTCTTCTTCCCTGCCCTGCATGGTTTTATCTTGCCCCATCCCAGCCCCACCCTGCCCTGCATGACGAGAAAAACTTTCTCACCCCATCCTCGCCCCTTGGGCCCCTGCGAAGCCCCACCTCACTCAGTAAAACTCTACTTTTTGTTAATTTGCCCTAAACTAGTACAATTTTTTTAATGAAACCTATTTCATTAATAAATATATACTTGAAATTACAACTAAATGTATCCCATCAAATCAAATAAATTTTTAGAAAAAATTGAATAATATATCCAAGTGTTTAACAAGACAATCATTATAAATAATAAAAATAATAATAAAAAAAATCTCATAGTATAACACATAACAAAATAAAGGTAGAGAACCACATTGAGTAGAACAAAATAAGTTAATATTAATATGTTTGTTTAAATAGTAGAGTTTTAAGGTATGAAAAATTTACAATTATAACCCTTAGCAACGCAGGACGAGCGAGGATGGGGAGGGGTGGGGCGAGTCTAAAAAGTCTAAACCCATCCCCGCTCCTCCTCGTAGTGCGGGGCTAAAATCTTGCCCCATCCTTGCCCCACCACCTTTACGGGGTGGGAAAAACCCGCACAGGACGAAACGGGGAGGGCCAGGTTAAGCGGGGTGGGAAAAAATTGCCATCCTTAAGCACTATATCACATGATAATCTTTTTCTTTTCTTTTTTCAGTTTATTTATAATTTAAAAAAAAAAAAAAAAAAAACATTTTGGATAGATAGTAACATGGTCAAATATGATAGAAACTTTGTCATTTTTGCTAAAACCTCATTTCATATTGAACAATAACTTCTTTCTCAAAAAAAAAAAAAATGAACAATAACTTTACCATAAATATAACCCCCAAAAAAATGAGGAGACCATAAAAATAAATAAATAAATAAATTATAAAAAATAAAAAAATTAAAAAAATTAAAAAAAAAAACCGAACAGATGTACCAAATGGAAATGGAAAAAAGAATAGCCAAATTGTTGGACTTCAATAAAATGATTGAAACTTGAGAATAAGTGAGCTCAAACGGAGCTCAACAACTTGCCTCTATCCACTGACCCAATCAATTAATGGTTTTCTGCCAAAGGGAATCAACTACTCGCTACATGTACTACTTGCAACAAGGAGTGACTCCACCAACGCTGCAGGTGATCTAGTGGTCAGACCTTGAGTTAACAAAACTTTAGTCTTGGGTTCGAGTTCCTCTTATTCCCACTAGTAAGCATGTTTAGTGTCCATCTTTCTTTGTGTTATCCTGGGCACGTAAGGGTTGCCATCCTCCCCTCCTACACTTTTTCTTTCTACCAAAAACAAAGGAGCGACTCCTACGTGACAAAGTTTTGACCCCTACAACGGTTGTAGTATGGCATAGTAAACACTTTTGACCCTTCAAGTAAGTTTTATTTAAACCTCATAATTTTGGCGTTATAGTTTCATTAAAACCTTATAGTTTCAAATAAATTCATTTCAACATGCTAAATTAAATGTATAGTTTTGTACCACGTGTGCTACAAATGTTACATGAATAGTGATCGAAATAAGGTTTAAATAGTTACTTTTTGAAAACTCTGAGATTTAAATGAAACCTATCCAAAACTCTAAGGTTAAAAATGAAATTTACATAACTAAGAGTCTTATAGCTTAACTAATACAATAATACCTCGTAATTTTTTCAATAGAGATTTTCAAGGTTCAAATCTTCCCTCCCAACTATCTAATTCTTTATATAAATAAAAAAGAAATTTACCAAGTTTTTAATTTGATTTATTACATAAGAACCCATGGTTTGATTGGATTCAAGAAAAATAATTTTTTATGTAACTTGTTCAAAATAAAATAGTAAAAGCATGATTGCAAAGCACCAATGTCGGATTTGAGTCTTGACTCAATTTTTTCAAAGATACGAAAGCATATCCAAGCGAAGACTCCACTAAAGTAGCACCAGTAATGAATCCTATAACCCCCATTAACTAGTTTAAAATAATTTTCAAACTTCTTATGTATCTCTTTTTGGTTCATCAAAATTTTGATTTATCTCATCGTGCGAGTGAAGGAGTTGTATGTGGCTTCATATCATACACATAAACAGCCTTTTTTCCTGTATAAGTAATGCTAGGGATACCAGGGGCGGCACCACCTTAATTTAAAATTTTTTATTGTCTACCCTTCAAAAAAAATTTAAGAACACCCTCAGTTTTTTTTATGTCAATAAAATTAAATTTTGCTCTATAATTTGTTCTACATTTAGTAGATGAATGATAGTTTGGTTGTGTACATTAAAAGAGATATAGTTTGTGGAATTGATAATGAGACCATTATGCACCGATTTCAAAATATGAAAACTCGTAGAAGGCAATTGTAAATTTTATGTATTTGTGTGTTTTTTTTATTGTTATTGTTGTTGTTGTCAATATATGAATTTTTCTTTTTATTAGATTGTATAATTTATGTTTCTTAAGAAACATTACGAGAAAACAAAGTAACATGACTTTTAGATAAATCTATTATCGAAATCACCTGTGTTAACACCGATTACAACATGTCGTTTCAGCCATTTTCGGAAAAGATTGTGAAGGTTTTTAAATTATTGCTTTCACTATTCCTCATCCTCAGGGCGGACGTCTCCCTAGTGAATCAGTGATCTCTCTGTGCAGTTCCTATTTTATTCCTTCTGCTTTTCTTGCTGTTGATGTTGATATTTCTCATGTCGTATCCTCCACAAATTAATAGGATAATTAATAAATCAATGTGCCACTGCCTAAACTTTGTTATATATTCTTATATTTGCAACGCCTTTTCGTATTGCAACACCACTTTCTTGTGAAATATACTTTGATTGATGCTACCCATGTACTTTGCCCTAGTGACGAGTGGTAGGTTCCACCATGTAAATGTGTTGGATGTTTAATTTCCATTAAGCATTTAATATATTGATTTTTTATATTTGTGGACAGCATGCGAATCAATTAACTACATGAGAAAGTAGCAAAGGTCATTTGGACTTATTCATAATTGGAAAAATAGATGAATTCCTATTGTATAAACCCTCATTCAAAACACTAGCAACTTGGTGGAAGCAAACCACATTCCATAGTGGAAAACTGAGTAGACCCAATTTTAAAATTAATATTGTTGTATCTACTTCTTTGTCTTTTTAAATTATTTTAATGGTAAATAGCTTGTTAATTTGGATGAGTTCAATTTTTAACACGATGTATTCATTAATTATATTTAATTAAATCCTATTAAAATAACATACAATTTTGCCAAGTATCAAAAATTCCAAAATACATTTATACACTTATACTTCTACACCATAAACAAACAAATAAAAAAATAAATAAGTTCGTCTAAACGCACACTTTTTATCAAAGTTTTTAACTTCTTGTACAATAATATGAAATAACTAGTCTCTTCTTATTTCAGAAGGGGTAACTAGGGTGTTAAGTATGATGATGCAAAATCTTAAGTAAGCTACTTGTCCAAATACAGAGCGATGGAAGACCTGCAAGAAGAAAATCCTATCAAAGGCCATCGATGAGGTACTAGCCAAAGTGTTTTCGATGCTTAAGTCATAAACTTCTCGAACTTAAGTAAAAAGGGTGTGAATATAGAATAAGTGGGAGTTTTTCTCATACATATGCAATTTCATAGGGCGGTGTTGTCTTTATATTGACAACCTAAGTGACGGTTGCCTTTATAAATGTCTAATTTCATAATTGGAATGCAGTTTTTACACTAGTTGTAACTATCATGATGTCGTCGAGATACGTGATTATTAGAAATGAACATAAATTAATAGCATATTAATTGTATTTTGTTGACTACATTTTATTTTCTAGTTTAGCTAATAACAAGGTCGCCCATTTAGGTGGATGAGCATGTGTGTAGATAGTTACAATGGTGATTGTAGCTTATAGTCCATCACAATACATTGATTGAAATTCATGGGGATTATTTGGATAATTTGAGTGTAAATTGAGTGATAAGAGATCCAATAAAAGTGTTTAGTTCTTACTACATTTCTCTCACTTTTAAGTTCCAATACTTATACATTTCTCTATCTATTGGAAGTCAAACCCTGGATCACTGTTATCACATTGGTTGTGATGGTAGTGAGATCACCAGGATACATGACATTTGGAAACGATCATGAATTAATGACATATTAAATATATTCCGCCAATTGCGCTCTCTTGATAGTCATGAATTAATGGCATAGTAAATGTAGTATGTCAATCACGCTTTCCTTATTTGGTTCAGCTAAGTGCATGGTTGTCCATTTAGGTGAACGAGCCTGGGTGTCGATAATTACAACGTAGATGGTTGGTTATGGTCCATCAGAATACATTAATTAGAATGTATTTTTTGGATAATACGAGTCTAAATTGAGTGATAAGAGATCCACTAAAAGTGTTTAGTTCTTAATACATTTCTCTCAGTTACAAATTTCAATACATATACATCTCTCTCTATTGGAAGTCAAACTGTAGATCACATATATCAAGTTGGTTGCAATGGTAGTGGGATTGTTGGGATACATGACGATTGGAAATGATCATGAACTAATGGCATGTTAAATGTATAACGTCGATTACGCTTTCCTGACAGTCATGAATTAATGGCATATTAAATGTATTCTATTGGTCACGCTTTCCTTATCTTGTTGAGCTAATTGCATGGTTGTCCATTTAGGTGGACGAGCCTAGTGTAGATAGTTACGATGAGGATTGTTGGATATAATCCATCAAAGTACATTAATTGGAATGTATTATTTGGATAATCTGAGTCTAAATTGAGTGATAAGACATCCACTAAAAGTGTTACGTGCTTAATACATTTCTCTCACTTTTAAGTTTCAATACTTATAGCTTTCTCTCTCTCTATTGGAAGTCAAACCCGGATCAAAGTTATTACATTGGTTGTATTACTAGTGAAATCGCCGGGATACGTGACTGTTGAAAACGGTCATGAATTAATGGCATATTAAATGTATCTAGCTAGTTTTTCTTTTATATCAATCATGAATTAATGACATATTAAATGTATCACAATAGTTACACTTTCATAGCAATCTTAAATTACCACTGCGCATCCTTAACGCGATGGTCACTCCACAAGTATTAAATACTTGTGGGGTGTGGGGGGCAATGGCCAAAGTTCAAGTCTTTAGAAGGGAGCTTCACACACATATACACTTAGATTAGGTTAAAGTAGAATTTCTATCTTGTATAAAAAAAAAAAAAAAAAAAAAAAATCACGAATTAATAAAATATTAAATGTATCACACCGGTTACGCTTTCATAACAATTATGAATTAATGAAATATTAAATGTATCCCACTAGTTACGCTTTCATGACAGTCATGAAATAAGATGAGCTTGGGTGTAAATAGTTACAATGAGGATGGTTGGTTATAGTCCATCATAGTACATTAATTGGAATGTATTATTTGGATAAGTTGAGTCTAAATTGAGTGATAAGAGAAGTGATTAGTGCACATTTCTCTCTCACTTACAAGTTTCAATGCTTATACCATTCTCTCTCCATTTGAAGTCAAATCCTTGATCACAATTATAACATTAGTTGTACCGAGAATAGGATCGCGAAGAAACTGTCATGAATTAATGGGATATTAAATGTATCCTGCCAGTTAAAATTTCATTGTGGTCAGGAATTAATGATAAGAGATCTACTAGTTTACTGCATAAATACATTTCTCTTACTTTCAAGTTTCAATACTTTATAGTTTATACCTCTCTCCATAATAAGTCAAACACTAGATCACAGTTTAAGGATAACTCTTCGATAATACCAGTGATATATAGTAATTGATTAACGTCTTGGAGACATGATTCAATCCCACGTCTCTAATAAGGGCATCTTTAGGGTCTGGCACTTGTGTAGGCATAGCATTATTCTTGTTGCATTGGACCTAAAAAAAGTTAACATTATAAAAATCTAATTAAATAAAGTTAAGCAAAAATTGTCGGGACAACAAGAATGAAAATTATAGATAAATGCTATATAATTAGTTAGTTAACTAATCTAATTATGCTCGGTGGAGGTAGGTAAGGGAGGTCACTCATGACTCTGATTAAAGGAAAGCATCAAAATCAAGTGGATAACTATTCTTTTCCACCTCCACCACAGACAATGACCTCACAAACACGTTGGTATTAGTAGGATTGTCACAAGGGTCATTAAGAAAAACAATAATAATTTGTTATTTAGACTATGGAAGACTAAATAAATAAATATATTTAAAGTTCTGCTTCACTTTCATGAACCAAAAGGTGTAGAAGAAAAATGTATTTCAAACTGATAAGATTTGGAAGATTGAGATTATATGATGAACAGCCTATATTTAGTATAGTTATAGTGGCTGCCAATAGTCATAAATACGAGGTTATCAAAAAATATAGTCATAAATTCCACAAATATGTTGACCAACTGTTAATTAACCACCACGAAAAATAAAAATTAAATTAAAGAAGGAAACAAGGAATAGGATGCACTTTTAAATAGATCTTTAGAAGATGATTAAAGGACGATTTTAACAAAGTTATCGGATGCCCTAAAGGCATTGGTTTAGAAACTTTTTATGAAAAAAAAAGTAACTAATTTTTTAATAGTTTTTTATATTTCTCCATGAAAATAGTATTAAAACTTTCCTAAAATTATTCATCAACAAATTTTCTAAGAGCATTGGTTAACAGGACCCTTTTAAGAAATCGTAATTCAAAAATTTCTTCCAAATGCTAATTAGTTATAGTATACAACCCACAACATAAAGAAAGATTGAACAACTCCTGATGGAGAATTTCACACAACAATATGCTTAAAGATGCAATAATATTTTATATTAAAAATATGGGGAAAAAGGTTGAAAAATGAAAGTTGTTTGACAAGGTGATTTCTTCACCATCAAAAGAAAAATCATTTAAGTGCGGAGATTTAAGTAAGGCCCTATCAATTAGCTCTAATTAGGAATGATGATGATTCATTTAAGTGCAAAAATTTAAGTAAGGCCCAATCAATTTTCTCTAATCAAGAATAATGATGACTTGGGTCTAGATTTGGACGGTTTGCCCAAATCTTCTAAATATTTTAATTACTAGGCCTATTGAATTTAGGACTTTCATCTAAGGGTAAGATTTATGTACAGTACTTAGGTACTCCTTCTTAGGTTCCTTTTTTAAGATTCTGTCATGTAGATTTTTCCTCATGAGATGAAAGTTTATTTTTTAGATAAGTAATCATATGATTGAATCTTAAAAGGAGAACCTAATGAAAAGCACCTAAGGTACTGTATCTAAGTTTTGTCCTTCATCCAAAACCCATCCCAACTATATTTAAACAACTCTTGTCTAATCAATTCCTTAACAACATGATTTGAAAAATGAATCACACTTTTCAAGAGGAAGACTAAAAACTAAGTCAATATTAGCAAAATATGATTTGAGAAATTTTCTCTCTTTATTATATTTTCGGTTCAAATAATCCTTGAACAATGAGATACTCTTCATTTTTTTTTTCCAAAAAAACAAATGTTAAGTAGTTTTTTGAAATGATTAGGATTGTCCTAAAGTAACTGTGTAAGGGAGACGGTATCTTATATGTTTGTCTTATGGAGCGCACCTACTACATATGACGTGTCGTAAGATAATTTTTAGCTCAGATTTTCTCTCTCTAGATAGCAACTAGTGTACAAAGAAAGTGGAATATTCTTGCAATATTGGTAAGGACAACCTATAATTTATGCATAGATTTGCTTTATCTTGGTAAAAGTATTTGATTGCTACTAGATTCTAGATTCCCCTAAAATGTGAAAAAGAAAGAAAGAAAAGAAAGTAGAACACATGTGTACAAGATAAGTCTAGGCTGTCCAAGCACGTGAGATGAGTTTGTCTTTCTTAATGCGTGGATATTGTTAATCACATACACGCAACTAATTAGGTGGAAACATTATAAATGCTTTGATCCAACAATAGGTCATAGTGTTTGTGTCTGTGTTTGTTTCGATTATGTAGAGTTAAAACAATGTTTAATGGAGGTGAGTTCCACATGTTTCTGGCATGATACAGTCAGCAAATATAAGATGTATTTTGTATCTATATTGGGACAATTATGCCATTGATTATGGTTCAATTAACAATTCCATCGGGTCTATTAAAAAATTAATAAAAAAATAAAATAAAATAAAATAAACCATCAGGGATTAAGATCCTCCAAGTTGTAAAGAAAAATCTGGAGGATTTTATTCCTTGATACAAATAGTAGCTTTCCTTGTCAAGTTATTTACTTATAACAAAATTTAATTAATAAAAGTCAATATCTTATGTAGGGTTGAAAATATGGATATTGATTTTTTACTAGATAGTTATAAAGTAAGGGGGAGAGAGAGATGAGGTTTGAGCCATAGGCATCAAGCACCACATAGAATGTTTTTACCATTGAGATATCACTTAAAACCCAAACTGTAGATAATTATAAGTTATAATCCATTAACTTGGGAGAAATTTTACGAGAAGGATTGTATGTAATGCATAGCTAGAAAGGATGATAATATCAAATCTTATAACCGAAAAAGAGAAAATTTTAATTTTTAACACATAATATCCTTTCATAATATGACTTGTAAGTCTCTTCATTGTCATATTTGAAGTCCTTTCTTTTGTGATTTCAAATTTCAAAATTCACTTGCACTAATGATAATGTTTTAAGGACTTAATAACAAACGAAATACAAGAAACCATAGTATGACTCTTGTAGCTTAATAACATTGATTGGCCACATATCACTTGAAATTATTGGAACCTAAGTGGAATTGAAGTTAGGCTATGACTTAACTCAACTAAAGTAATGTTTAAGAACCTTCCATATCCCACATTTTGTAAGTGAAGTTGAAGTTAGGCTATGACTTAATCCAACCAAAGTAGTATTTACAGATCTTCCACTTGGATCTCACATTTTGTAGGTGGAGTTTAAGTTAGGTTATGACTTAACTAAAGTAGTGTTTATGAATTCTCTACTTGGATCCCACATTTTGTAGATGGAGTTGTAATTAGGTTATGACTAAACCCATGTGAAGTCCATATCCCCATTTTGAATCCATGCATTTTATGGGCATGTCTACTTATTTTATAAAATTGGTTACCTAGTGAATAAAAACCACTATATATAATCATGACCATTTAAGGAAACAATATCTCCTATAAGCCTATAATATATGCATGTAGTGAGTGAGTCTCTCACAATAGGTGGGTCCACACACCTATAAGGGGTTATTATAACTAGTTTCCTCTATCTATTTTTTAAATAATAATAGTAATAAAAGACGATCTAAATAATACATAATATCCACTCTTAACTTATCATTAAAATATAAGAACTTATAACAAATAAGATAATGAAAAACCGCCCATAGATTGGAGTATAGGTAGGGCTGTATAAACTATAATTTAATTCAATCAAATTAGTGCATACGGATTGAAGTTAATCTATTACTTAATCCAAATGAAGAATCCTCCATTTGAATCCTATATTTTGTATTTAGAATTGAAGTTAGGCTATAATTTAATATTGAGATAGTGCGTACGGATTCCCATTTTATGAGCCAGTCTAGGTTGGTGAATAAAAGTGGGTTTGATCATGTACTTATGCTCGTATATATTCTCTTAAGTTCGGTTTTTTATTTATTAACTCTTAATTATTTTTATTAATAAGGCAGTGATGAACTCATAATTGGCACAATTTATTGAGGTTGTGCCTAACCTTAAATACGAACTCCAACTTCAAAGTGAACTTTCAAAATGTCAATGAATGATCCCTTGACTCGGGCTCTGTTCTTTGGTCACACCAAAAAGCAAAAGAGTAAACATCAAATGCAATAATTCTAATAACTTTGGCCTTTAGCCACTGTACGAAAAAAGTGAGGGCCAGCCAAGACATATTACAAAAAGGGTGTCCTTATACGTAAATAACATAAATCTATGGTTGGCCTTATCATGCTAATATCAAAAAAATATTCCTTTTTGGCCCCTAATACATGTCCATTACCGCCCTCCTTTCTAGCTGATCGCCCTATCAATCCCACCATCTACTTATCTTATTGGCCCCTCACCCCCACTTCCCTTGATAAGCCCACATAACTTTACATTTATTGTTTTGTATAAAATAAATATGGGTCCACTTCTTTAAAATAATAAATAAAAATGGGTCCAATTATTAACCAGTGTGAAGCATGTTGGTTTAAAGGAAAAGTTAAACCTCAAACTTTGCATATAAGATAGGGGTGCTTATTTTGTTAAAAATTTAAAACAGTAAAAAAATAATATCTAGTTACTATTTATACTCACAAAATATTGTTTATTTGTTTTAATGCACTGTTCATGTCTTATTCATGTCTTATGAATAGTGCAAAAAAAAAAAAAAAAAAAAAAAGGCAAAAACACCAAACGTTGAAATGCAATCAACTATCCAAATGCATACTAAGTGACAAGAGTCGAGTTTAATTATTAAAGGTTAAGAAAAAAAATTAAATTCAAAACAATCGAGAGGGAGTGTTTGGTACATGCACTTAAAAATTGAAAATTGTTGTTTGAAAATATGTGTGGAAATACGTGTAAGTGAAAAATATGTAAAAATACGTGTAATGTTATGTTTAAAAATGATTGTTTGAAAAATATACCAAACACTAAATTCAATTGAAAATTTTAATAAAGTAGCATAAAATCTATTGTCATTGAATATTTAAGATTTGAACATAAACTACACCAAAAATCAAAAATCATTGTGAAAAGGATGTTATAAGTTAAAATTTTACCTCACACACATAAATATATATAGATATATATATATATAGATACATATATATTTATGCATTAATTAATTTTTGTTACTTTTTAATGTTTTGAGAACCATTTAATTTCTTTCTAATCTTCCCTAAAAAAAAATATTTTTAACTGGAGGAACTACCTTTAATATATTTTAATAAAAATTTTAAGAAGTTGGATTAATGGTTTTTAAAGTTTTGTGATATCCATAAGATAATAGGTTCAAAATCTCTCACCAATATTTTTGGATTATTTTTATGAGATTCCTTTCTATAATAAGTCAGTGTGTGAGATGAAAATCACTGCATAAACCCAATAAAATAGTTAGATATTCCAAGGTGCATACTTTGTTAAAAAAAAAAAAAAAAAAAAAAAAAAGAAAAGAAAAGCTTTAGCAATTAGTAGTGACGCACGTGTTCGTTCTATATATAAAACCCCTACCCATCTCTCTCCCTCCACGGCCTCTCTCTCTTTCTCCCTTTTTTTTTTTTTGTTTGCTTTTCTATTGCGTCCAGATCACTCTCTCTTTCACATTTTCTTTCATAATTCTTCGTCGGTGAGCTACAAATTCTTTGAATATTCAGTGTCCAAACAAGCCCTAAGAGCAAGAGCAAGAGCTTTGATATAGAGAGAGAGAAAGAGAGAGAGGTGGTTATAAGAGAGAGAGAGAAAGCTGGGGAGAGTGTGGAGCTAGCTGCGATTGCTGTATGTCAGAGGATTGCATTGAGACCTATTGCGGTGGATTTGGAGAACTAGTTAACCCTTTACAATGGCCTCAGTTGCGAAAAAAACGACGGTCTCTGCTTCTTGCTGTATCAACAACGATCTTTCCTCTTCTTCTTCTTCTTCTTCAATTTCTAGAGAGCCTACGGCGGCGGCTGCCGCTCCGATCTTGGCCAATGCACCGGCGGCGGCTCCCGTCTCGGCTTCTGCCTCCGCCAATGCCGTCCAAGATTGGACCGTCGCCTCCTCCGCCGATCGCCGAGACGATAAACCCGCGCCTGCCTCCTCCAAAGGTTCTCTCTTATTTTCTTCAAAGATGAGATTTTTGAAACGTTTTTTTCCATGTTTGAATTGAGCGAGCTTCGTTTCTGTATATATTTTTGTGTTCTGTATTTTATTTTGTCTTTTTATGAGGTTTTGTGTAGAGAAGAATAGTGAAAGATCAGAGAGAGAGTTTAAGATAGTTTGGTGGTAAAGTATTGCCTGAGCTTAAACTAACATATCCATTTCAGTTTTGCAATTTTTATTTGGTTAGTGGAACTTTTTCTGCAAAAATATTTGTAAATATTAAAAAAAAAAAAAAAAAACTTTTATTGTTTTATGTACAATTAATAACTTTCATCTAATTGTCTTGGTTGATTCTTTTTAAAAGTCTATTAATGTGTTTTATGCTTCTGATTTTATTTTGAATAATATAATTTTTTTTAGGCACATTTTATGAATAGTAAATATTCAATAATGGATTGCAATGCACACTTATTTTGAAGAAAAATAAATTCGTTAATAATTTGTTCGTTTCTACTCAAAAATTCATTCTGATTGAGTGTGCTTTTCATGATGTTTAACTTGTGGTCTTAGGCCACTCGTTAACAAAAGCTATGATTATTCTAGCGTAAAAGCTGATGAGTGATGGACCATTTTCCTGGATGTTATTGAATTGCGTGCTGCATTACCGGGCTCCTTTATTTTAGTAACTGTGAAAACTGAACCTTTGTTCTTTTCTGCTTTGTTAATCACTTTATTTTGTTACATTTGGTTCTGCAGCGATGCCACTAATGCTGAGGGCTCAAACAAGTCACCCTTTGGATCCTCTATCTGCCACTGAGATCTCTGTGACAATTGCAACCGTCAGGGCAGCTGGTGCCACACCTGAGGTTGTTGATTAGGAAGATGTGTTTCTTATGTATATTAATGTATTTGATTTTGCTTTTGAAGTGGTGAAATGATCAATATTCCCGTTTCAGGTCAGAGATAGCATGCGCTTCATAGAAGTAGTTCTGGTTGAACCGAATAAACATGTTGTTGCTTTGGCAGATGCGTATTTCTTTCCCCCTTTTCAACCATCTTTAGTTCCGAAAACCAAAGGCGGGCCCATAATCCCTACCAAGCTCCCTCCAAGGCGAGCAAGACTTATTGTCTACAACAAAAAGTCAAATGAGACAAGTGTATGGATTGTCGAGTTATCAGAAGTACATGCTGTAACCCGTGGTGGACACCATAGGGGAAAAGTAATTTCATCACATGTTATTCCGGATGTTCAGCCTCCAATGGTATGCTTTCTTTAATCAAATTTTATCTTGTACTCTATACTTGCAGGTTTTGTTGCCATATAGGCTAAAAATAATAACATAAGATTAGAGTTTGAAATATTGGATAACTTACAATCAAGTGAACTTTCTGTCACTGAGGAACATGCAGAATGAAAGGAAAAGCATTACAATTGTTGCCACCTTCTCTTTTCCCTCTTTTTTTTTCTTTTCCTTCTTTGCTCAATATGTAATATGTAGAAGAGCTATGTTGCTAGTATTCAACAAAAATGCTAAATATTAGATCAAAATTATTTTGCTCATTTATAATTGATCATTTTCTTCTTAAGTAAAGCTTGAGAGGTATAATTTAGACTAAGAAATAGCATGCGATTGTTACTTTCTGTTTTGTACTGCTACAAAGGTACTAAGTATTAAATTACTTATGTATTATAGTTGAATTCGGTTCATATGTGTACTAAAAACCTTATAAAACCATAAAAAGCATCTCTTAAGAGAAAATTGGCAGTTTATCTTTTCTAAACTTGCTGTAGTTTGAAAACAGATTTTTTGCTTCATAGAGTAATCATACCTCAGAACCTGTAAGATAAGTTTCATATTAGAAGTCAACCAATGGGCATGGGTTGGATTTTGCAATATTAAGCTTTCTTAATGCAAATCAAACTGAAAAACCCACCAAAAAGGATAAAAGAACATCAATTTGGTTGGGTTTTGTTTCACATGGGTTGGCTCTAAAATCTAAACTGCGCACCCTAGTGACATTTTTACTCTGAAAAATTGCTGTTCCCAATCTTAGATCCTGGCGTTTTCTGGAAGAGATTTACTACTTATTTAAAATTGTTATTTGGATACTTACTTTTTAAATTTTATTTGATTCAAATAAATCAGGATGCTGTGGAATATGCTGAATGTGAAGCTGTTGTGAAAGACTTCCCTCCATTTAGGGAGGCAATGAAGAGGAGGGGTATTGAAGACATGGATCTTGTGATGGTTGATCCATGGTAGTCCAAATTCTGAACCCAGTGGTTTCTGCTGATGTTCTATATAGATAAATAATTAATTTGTGGCATGCTCTGTTGTTAACTTTGCCTTTACATATACCAATGCAGGTGTGTTGGTTATCACAGTGAAGCTGATGCTCCTAAACGAAGACTTGCTAAACCACTTATATTCTGTAGAACTGAGAGTGACTGCCCAATGGAAAATGGATATGCACGCCCAGTTGAGGGCATCCATGTACTTGTTGATATGCAAAATATGATAGTAATTGAGTTTGAAGACCGTAAACTTGTTCCCTTGCCCCCAGCTGATCCATTGAGAAATTACACTGCTGGTGAAACCAGAGGTGGTGTTGATCGAAGTGATGTAAAACCTTTACAAATTGTCCAGCATGAAGGTCCAAGCTTCCGTGTTAATGGCTACTTTGTAGAATGGCAGAAGGTAGATTTTGTGTTTTTTTTTTTTTTTCATTTTGGGTCATTAATTTATATCAAAGTTCAGAAACTTATGCAGAACATTCTTCTTATTTTGTTGTGGTTGGCAGTGGAATTTCCGCATTGGTTTCACTCCTAGAGAGGGTTTGGTTATATATTCTATTGCATATGTTGATGGTAGTCGAGGTCGAAGACCTGTGGCCCACAGGTTGAGTTTCGTGGAGATGGTTGTGCCTTATGGAGATCCAAATGATCCCCATTACAGAAAAAATGCCTTTGATGCAGGGGAAGACGGCCTTGGAAAAAATGCACACTCACTTAAGAAGGTTTAGAATTGTAATTCATTATATTTGATTTTTGACTACTTGCTGTCCCATGGAATTTAATGTGTGAAACAAAACTACCACTCACAGGGGTGTGATTGTTTGGGATATATCAAATACTTTGATGCCCACTTTACAAATTTTACTGGCGGTGTTGAAACAATTGAAAATTGCGTCTGTTTGCACGAAGAGGATCATGGAATATTATGGAAGCATCAAGACTGGAGAACAGGCTTAGCGGAAGTTCGAAGGTCTAGACGATTATCAGTGTCTTTTATATGTACTGTGGCTAATTATGAGTATGGATTTTACTGGCACTTTTATCAGGCAAGTTGAAGACTATTTTGTTTGTATGTAATAGTATGCATTCATTTCTATAACTGTCAATTTGCTGGCCTGGAAAAAGTTTTAGATAAAAAAAATATATAGGCTCCCTTCATAATTATAATAGGATTCTACCTATCATTAATGGTTAACGCATTCTGCCTTTACTGTCCTCAGGGCAATTTCAAGGTTTTCATATATTGAAACTTCTTTCGGCTTCCTATGTAGGAGCATCTGTTTATCTCATTTTTTTCTTTAAAATAGTGGTAACTGATTGTCAGCTCTCTTAACTTATATGTTATATGCTGTTACAGGATGGAAAAATTGAAGCTGAAGTTAAACTCACAGGAATTCTCAGCTTAGGAGCATTGCTGCCTGGAGAATTTCGAAAGTATGGTACAATGATTGCCCCAGGTTTATATGCACCTGTTCATCAACACTTTTTCGTTGCTCGTATGGACATGGCTGTTGATTGCAAACCTGGTGAAGCTTTCAATCAGGTACACTGCTTTGATGCTTAAGAATAGCATAGGATCTTAAGATGCTTAAGAATTAAGTAGGGGATCATCTTTCCCACAATTATTTCTCTGTCACATCATCAGTAGCTGAGACAGAAGGTTTGGTGGCCTGGAAGCATTAGGAGGGCAGCATTTAAGGTGCTATTTGTGTGTGTGTAATTTTCAATAATGAAGACCAAAAATAACAATAGTAGTAGTTAAAAAGGACTTGTCAATTAAAGAAGTAACAAAAATTGTGATTTTAGATAGAATAGAATGGAGGAAAAGAATATGGATAGAATAGAATGGAGGAAAAGAATACATATGGCCAACTCTAACTTATTTGTGGAGGATCTATCGTCAACCATAAAAAATTTGGAACTAAGGCTTTGTTGTTGTTGTATCATATTTAATAAGGGGAACCTTTGCAGCAACTCTTTAAGAGTTGTTCTCCATGGTGTTGGTGTGGTCCTCAAAAATTCAGAAGCCTTTAATATGCAATGCTTGTTGGTTATTACCCATTCATTTTCTTAGAAATAATGCCTTGTAATCCATAATCTATAAAGGCTCTAGTATGGGAAATAGTCCATGTAAGTTGTAGAGGAGGATGTCTGTTAGAAACAAGGACTTGATTCCTAGAAATGAAATTATCTCTAATGGATTCTTGTCCTTGATTAATATTTGGTTAACATGAAATTTCTAGTTGCTTCTCTGTTGTTTACCTCATAATATCATATGGTTGTTTTCTTTCCATCATTTGTAGGTTGTAGAGGTGGATGTCAAAGTTGAGGAACCTGGAGAGAACAATGTCCACAATAATGCATTCTATGCTGAAGAGAGACTGCTCAAATCTGAGTTGGAAGCAATGCGTGATTGTAGTCCTTTGAGTGCTCGCCATTGGATTGTAAGGCATCCCTATCCTAGTTATAGAGCTGTATTATTAGTACTTTCTATTCATGTGACACATCTATGGTCCATTATTCCTTGTTTGAATTCCTTTAGTTGAATGTGATTTATATCAGCACTTTCTGACACAATTTATAAGTGAGATTTATTTTGTCTAGAGCAAACTTAAAGACAAATCAATCTTGTGTTTCCTTGCATTCAAAGTGATTTTTTCCCCATCTATGTAGCATGATATAATCTGTAGGGTTTAAGAAATGACTTGTCTCATTACAGGTTTATGTGTTACTTAAACAAATTGTGTGAGCTATGTTGTGCAGACCAGAGGACTGATTGGGCTTAACACTCCATAGTTTGCTGGCAAGCCCAGGTGAAGGCCCAATCAACCAACATAAAGTAATTCATTTTTGCCTTGGGTAATAGCAATACAGTATGTTACCAGGTGCAATTATTGACATTACAAATTCTTGTAAAATATGTTGGTCCATTTAGCATTTAAATTCTAGGTAATAATATATGACAGAATTGTATCAGTTGCAGTTGTTGTCATAATAAATGCATGTAAAATATTATTCTGCCTTATTGATTTTACTGACTAAATACTAGATAACAGCATGGCATCAAGCACAAGTAGTCATAGCAATTGCTTGTAAAATGTTTTAGTCCAGCTATTTGATCCAGCTGAACAAATGAGCTCGTTGAGCTTAAATGGGGTTTGGAACTTTTTCTCCAATTGCTCTAAGTCTGGGCTGACATAAATTTCACTGAAAAACTCTTGCATAATTTTTTCATAGAGTTGCTTAGTCCCTATGATTGACAATGTGTGCAATTTTACACTCCAGGTAAGGAACACAAGAACTGTTAATCGCACTGGACAGTTAACGGGTTATAAGCTTGTGCCTGGTTCGAACTGCTTGCCGTTAGCTGGTGCGGAAGCTAAGTTTCTCAGAAGAGCTTCTTTCTTGAAGCATAATCTTTGGGTTACACCATATGCTCATGATGAAATGTTTCCTGGAGGAGAGTTCCCTAATCAAAATCCACGTGTTGATGAAGGATTGGCTACATGGGTTAAGCAGAATCGATCTCTGGAAGAAACAGATGTAGTTCTATGGTTTGTCTTCTCTCTCTTTAATGTTATAGAAGCAGCTCTTCCTGTGTGAATAAGCCAGAACTTCTATGTTATATTCTCTTTCTTTTTTTTTTTTTTTTTTTTTTTCTTTTTGTGTGTGGAGATCTATATTATATTCCATACGCATACTTTTTCATCTCATACAATTTCTGGTTTCAGGAATTTGCCTAAGATAGAATCATAGAAAGCTACCAATGTTGTTTAATGTTGATTTTTGCATATTGTTGCTTTTGGAAAGTACTAACATGAATTGTCTCTAAACTTTACCCCTTTGTTCCTATATAAGTGACATTTCCTTTAAAATATGATCGAGAAAGTTCACCAATTGTAATCTTTAAATATGTTTTTCCTTTTTATTCCCTGCATTCTTCTTTCTGTTTCTAGGTCCAATTCAGTATCATGCCTGATTGCAATTTTTTCTGCTAGTTAACAAGTAATTTCATTAAATGCAGGTATGTATTTGGAATCACACATGTCCCTCGGTTGGAAGACTGGCCTGTAATGCCGGCGGAGCGCATTGGTTTTATGCTTATGGTATAACTTATTAATCTAACTTTTCCCTTCAATTTTCCTTTTTTTAGTGACACTCATATATACAGCATGGTCTTAAGGATACTAGTCCACATTTATTTAAAATGGTTGTATATGCAGAATTGATGTAAATATGGCACTTTCTTGTTAGTAGAGTAATCTGAAATCCAAACCTATAAAGGAACAATTTTGGATCACTATATGCCACTTTGTTAATTATAGTATGCCACATTTTCTATTTATAACCTTCTTCTAGAAGTGCAACTAGTAGCTGCTTTATTCCGCACATAAATGTGGATATTTTATGTCAATTCTCTTTCTGATCATGCTTCCCGAATCGTCCTTTATGTGGTCTCATACTTGATACTGATTCTGATGGTGTTTGTGGATGCAGCCTCATGGGTTCTTCAATTGCTCGCCTGCGGTAGATGTTCCTCCCAGTGCCTGTGAATTGGAAGCCAAAGACAATGATGTCAAGGACAACGGGGTAGTCAAGCCAATTCAGCCTGCGCTGCTGGCAAAGTTGTAACATCTTTTCTTCCTAGTCAAATTTGTCTTCCAATTTAATAGAGAGGACAATAAGGTAGCCAAAGCCAATTCAACCTGTGTTGCTGGCAAAGATGTCAAAGTCTTTACTTCCAAGTCAATTTGTCTTTCAATTTCATAGAGAGATGTCATAATGGTTCTTCCCGCTTCCTCTGTCTAGTCTTACCTTCCAAGTTAAGCTGATGACTTTATCCCCACCACCCTAAATGTAGAATTTCAAATAATTTACAGACTACTTCAATCTTTTATAAATCAGAGAGCCATTCGTGCTATGTGATTTCGATTTGCCTTTTTACTTAATGACTATGGTCTTAAATGTAGACTAGCATGTAACCTGTGCAATGCACAGGATTTATTAAACGTTATTAATATTTTTTTAAATCTAGATTGTCACTTGTCAGTCCATTGAAAAACTTCTATCTATCATCTTACTCTATGGTTCAGACTGTTAAACATGTAGATGCATGGTAAGTATGTTATCTTAGAATTATACGTCGACAGTTGGGAGTGGGTGAATTAAAAAGATTTGAATGAATAATTTAATATGCTTAAATATGTGCACAAGTTTAGCAAAACATTTGCGTGTGAAGGAAAAAGGGAATAAAGGGAAAAAGGACACGGAAATTTCCTTTGCTTTCTTATAAGTCGAATGATTCATGAACCATTATTTCCCTTTCGGCCAATCATTATCTTCTTTCTTGTTCTATAATATTTTCCTTAACCCAAAGATTCGTATACATGTACGATCCTTGTCATCAGGCCGGCCCTAGGCCGAGGCCATGGCCTAAGGCCCCATAACAAAGAAAGGCCCCCAAATTAATATGGGGCTGTAAGTTTTTTTTTTTTTTTTTTTAAATGAGTTACTTGCACCTTTTCTTAAAAAAATAAAATAAAATCTTATAGGTCTTATAAATTGATATTCACCGATTACGATTAGTAATTTAATACTTTTTTTAATTAAAATGTTACACTAGTTTGTAAGTTTTTTATAGTAAAAATTTGTAGTTACTTTAGCATCTTTTCCACACATAAAAAAATTATGAATTAATAGAAATACAATTCAATCACCAATTCACCATTAAGTGAACGAAAAATGCTAAAATTAATACAAATTTTATGACAAAAAACTTAACTGATGTGGCAGGAATATAGTTGGTGCCACTCAAACAATATAATAAATGAATGTTTTGAATAACTTTTTTTATTAGTGACAAGTCAGTTTGTAAAACCTATATAGTAAGTATCTCTAGCTCACTTTGGGTGAATTAGACTTATCAATTAGTAAGAATTAATAATAGATTCAAAATAAAAAATTATAATATAAAAAATAAACTAAATATTATTTAAGTGATATTTTTTATTTATAAGATTTAAGTGATATTTAGATATAAAAAGTTCTCTTTAAAATTTTCATTTTAGGTCTTAAACTAACTTGAGCTGGCCTGCTTGTCATAAGATTTTTTATTTTATTTTTTTTAACCTATTTGCTTTTCAAGGATTATCATTCATAGATGCCGACACCTCATGCCATTAAAAATTATAAAAATTAAGAGTAATTTTAATAATTTTTAGGTACTCTTGAAGCACAAAGAATGATGCTCCATCTTTTTATATTTATGGTGGAATCCACTACAAACATGAGAGTAGGGAGCACCATTTCACCAACCCTCGAAAATATTTAAGAATTTTTCAAAAAATAAACGTGCAAAATGATGTTTAACACTACACAGCATAGATTTATTTACTTTATTCATTCCCTTTAGCTCATGAGGATGTTCCATTATATAAAGTATACTTTCCAAAAATTAATATAGTAAAATTTAAGGGACCTTGAAATCTTCGCCCCAAATTTTAGACCACTTTTCTTCCTAGAAACTAGTCATAGTTGACTTGTCGTCACTCTTTGTTCACATTTTTTTAATGTACCCACACCAAACATCCCCTTAATTAAATAGAGAATTATAAATTATTAGTTTACTATTTATTAATCACACACAAACACAAACGCAAACAACTTGGTTTCTATACTTTCTATTATTAGGGAATGTTTGGTAATATTGTTCTAATAACGTTGTTTATATTTTTTGAAAATACATGTGGGTGAAAAAGTGTGTGAAAATACGTGTAATGTTATTTAAATACTGAAAACTTTTGTTTGAAATACACTACCAAACAACAGTTTGTCACTGCTAGTCCGCCACTGAAACACTTAGAGGGTGTTTGGATTGGGAGTATCTCAAAACTGAAAAATCATAACTCAAAACACATAACTCAAACTCATCACTCATATCTCAAAACTCTATCTCACTAAAAGCCCAAAACTGAAAATTTTTGTTTGGCTCCAATATCTCAAAACCATGCCCCACATCTCAAGACTCAACTTTTTCACTTTTTGGTGGAGCCCACGACCTGCACAGGTGAGAAGGGCGGTTTTCTCTCGTGCATGTCCTCTTCTCTCTCTTTTCACCCAAAATACTGTTTTGTCTTCCTATGTACACACAATCACCGAATGTTAGAACAAAGACCATGGTTTTTTCCTTTTCCTTTTCCTTCTTTACACTTCTGCCTCCATATCCCAAAGACCCATTGCCTACAAAATGACCAACTCGATTTCTGCTGGTGAGTTCCTTTTCCTTCTCTGTTTTATAGGCTATGGTGGACGAGATTTGCTCTTCTTCCTCTGTCCCGAAAGAACCCCTAAATCCCCCAATTTTGGTTGAAACCCATCTCAATCAAACACCTTTCTCCCGTTTCTTCTAGGCCAATCGTTTGTAGTAGTGCCCAAACCCCATGGGTTTTTCCTTTCCTTTTCAACTCTAGGCCTTTGTTGTGTCTGATTTCCACTTCTTAATCTGCCCCCAAAGAACACGAAAATCAACCAATGGGTTATCCATCTTAACAATATAATAGGTATATTTATTCTCCCCACTCATCTATTTTCCCTCCATTTATTTATTTGTTACTACTAACTTTATGTTTTATTTTCGTTTGTGTAGGATTGAGTTTGCTTAGCTTAGCTTTTTGAGAGTATAAGTTGAGGTGAGCAATTTGGATATTTGGTTTCTTCTTAATTTTGAGTTTGCTTGTGGTTGTGATCTGTTTAGTTAATACAACTTTTTGTTTATGATCGGAGATATTACACACGAATTCGAGTCAAATGCAACTGAAATTGTTATCTTGCTATTAATTTCAATTGGTTGTGATTTGGTTGTGATCTATTAAATACATCTAAATTGGTTGTGATCTGTTATGTTTGATAAAGAGTGCAAGGTGTGGAAACTTTAAACTTGCTGCTTTGGCTTGAGTTCTTTGGATCAATTCTCTCTCTAATATTGGTGCACTTTGCAAGATATATTACTTTGTAAAACTATTTGATTTAAAATCAGTACTCAAAAAACAATTTTGGCTTGGTTGAATACTTGTCAACATAGCCTGGGGTTGCATTTCATGGATGGTTTTCATGTTATTGCATTCTATTGGTTGTAGACAAAATAAGTATTTTACTCAGAGCATTGATGTTTTGAGTAAGTGTGTTTGGTGTTCTTGAACTTGTTAAAAATGGTTCCATGAGTGGAGAGGATAAGTGTGGCATTTATTGGTGACAAGACAGGGTATCTAGCCATGATGTTGATATCCAATTTGCTTTCACCATTCTATTTTTTGTGCAAGTTTTCTTTTGTAGTTGAAGTACCAGAATTCTTATAAGATGTTTATTTCTATGCGGGAGGAACAATAGCCAGAAGATAATGACTGAAAGTGAATGCATTTTGACTTCTACGTGGGTCGTTCAATTGGAATGGAATGTGGATTGTTAGTGTCCATACTTTTACAAGTGGTGCTTTTTGAAACAGCAAAAACATTTGGCTTTGTTGTTGCTATGATATCTTATTACTTTCTTAATTAAGACTTTATTAGAAGCTTCATGTTTAGTTATGGTATTTTTAGTTATGTTGGTGTGCATGTTATGGGTTGCGATGAGTGAATGGGGAAGTTGGGTTATGAGTAATGTCATATGAAGGAAGAGAGCAAAAAATGAGGGAAAAGGTAGTGTAAAACTCATTGCTTAAGCTAGGGAGAAGCCGAAAAAAGGGAGAGTTCCAACAGTTTAAAGGTGATGTGACTACACACTACATCGGGTCCCACATAATTGAAACTAATAACGAAAATGCCATCAAACTCAGTTTTTAAAAATTGAAAACACCAGAAAACCTGTTCTCAGTTTTCATTCTTATATTTCAAAATTTTGAGTTATCAGTTTTGGAAACAAAGAATGAAAACAAAGCCAAACAAAATTTCACTCAATGGGGCCCACAAAATTTGAGTTTTGAGTTATTAGTTTTGAGTTATATAACTCAAAACAACCCAATCCAAACATCATCTTATTCATTCCTTTCCTTATCTAATGGCCGAGGAAATGAGTCTGCAAGAGGTACTCTCACCGCCAATCCTACTAGCCGATCAAGTGAGCAAGTCAACTCGAGAAGCCTAGTCATCAAAACTCGAGTGTCTCGACTTAGTAAAACAAGTCGATCGACTCTCACAGATGCTTCGATCCATAGTTCGACTCCTATTAACAACTTCTCAATCTCACCACCAAACTCTGTAAGAGCAGCCCATCCGTCGAATCGTCTCTGACATGGTGAAGAATCTCGATCGAGCCCTAACTTTGGTTCGAAAATGTAAGCACAATGGTGTACTTTGACATGAAGTGGCTGCCCTCAATCTTCGATTCCGACCATGGAACCAACATTTCTTTGCCTCCGATAGCAAGCAACGACCCGTTTATGTCTTGGGTTTGGGCCCACACCACTATGGTTCACATGGGTCAGCCGAAAGATCAAACCAACGCGGCTCACGAGCTTGCTTCTCCGGCCAAAGACAACGATCGGAACAAGAAGATCATCGTCGATGAAGGTGGGTCCCACCGCTTCTCAACAACAACAACAACAAAAGCTACGAACACAATTTAAGCCTAGTTCTCCACCTACTAAGGCAATGTTGGATCAACTTTTGAGAGTGATTCAAGATGGTGATAGTTGGACATTGCAAATTTCGGCGATCAAAGCTATTGGGTGTTTGGCGAGGACTTTTTCGACTAGGGAGACAAGGATTATTAGTCCTTTGGTTTTGCGACTTGGGGATAAGAATGTGGATGTGGCGATGGAGGCTGCTATTGCGTTGGGGAAGTTTGTGTGTCCCGAGAATTTCAATTGCTTGGAGCATTATTTTGGAGTTCGATGGGGTTCCGTTGTTGATGAAGCTTTTGAGGGCCAATGATTGGGCTCAAATGCACTCAGTTGTGTTGTTGTGTTATCTTGCATTGAATGTTGGTAATAGTAAAGGTCTTGAACAAGAGCGGGCATTGAATGCACTTGAAGGGGCTGCTCGTTCTGTTGTGGCTCAAATCCTAGTTTGAGGGACTTGATTGCTCAAGCCATGGATCATCTCACTCTTTATCAGCCTGGAGTTCCTATTAAACTAACATACAATTTTTCAAAGTATCAAAAATTTCAAAATACAGTTATAAACTTATACTTCTACACCATAAACAAACAAATAAAAAAAGAAATAAGTTCATCTAAACACAAACTTTTATCGAAGTTTTTAACTTCTTGTACAATAAAATGAAATAACTAGTCTCTTCTTATTTCGGAGGGGATAACTTGGGTGTTAAGTATGATGATGTATAATCTTAAGTAAGCTACTTGTCTAAATATAGAGCTTTGGAAGACTTGCAAGAAGAAATTCCTATGAAAGGCCACCAATGAGGTAATGGCCTAAGTGTTTTCAATGATTAAGTCATAAACTTCTCAAACTAAAGTAAAAAGGTGTAAATATAGAATAAGTGGGACTTTTTCTCATACCTATGCAATTGCATAAGGCAGTGTTGTCTTTATATTGGCAACCTAAGTGATGTTACCTTTATAAATGTCTCATTTTATAATTGGAATGCAGTTATTACACTAGTTGTAATTGTTGTGATGTTGTCGAGATACATGATTTTTTGAAACAAACATAAATTAATAACATATTAAATGTATTTCATCGGTTACATTTTTATTTTCTAGTTTAGCGAATTGCATGGTTGTCCATTTAGGCACATGAGCATGATTGTAAATAGTGACTGTGAGAATTTTAGGTTATAGTCCATCACAATACATTGATTGAAAATCATGGGGGATTATTTGGATAATTTTAGTCTAAATTGAGTGATAAGAGATCCAATAAAAGTATTTAGTTCTTAATACATTTCTCTCACTTTCAAGTTTCAAAACTTATATATTTCTCTCTCCATTGGAAGTCAAAACCCGGATCACAATTATCACATTGGTTGTTCAGGCACATGAGCATGTTTGTAGATAGTTACAATGAGAATTGTAGGTTATAGTCCATCACAATACATTGATTGAAAATCATGGGGAATTATTTGGATAATTTTAGTCTAAATTGAGTGATAAGAGATCCGATAAAAGTATTTAGTTCTTAATACATTTCTCTCACTTTCAAGTTTCAATACTTATACATTTCTCTCTCCATTGGAAGTCAAACCCCGGATCACAATTATCGCATTGGTTGTAATGGTAGTGAGATCACTAGGATACATGATGTTTGGAAATGGTCATGAATTAATGACATATTAAATATATCCCGTTAATTACGCTCTCTTGATAGTCATGAATTAATAACATAATAAATGTATTATGTCAATCACGCTTTCCTTATTTAGTTTAGCTAATCGCATGGTTGTCCATTTAGGTGAACAAGCTTGGGTGTAGATAACTACAACGAGAATGGTTGTTTATAGTCCATTAGAATACATTAATTAGAATGTATTATTTGGATAATTTGAATCTAAATTGAGTGATAAGAGATCCGCTAGAAGTGTTTAGTTCTTAATACATTTCTCTTACTTACAAATTTCAATACTTATACATTCTCTCTCTCTCTATTGGAAGTCAAACTCTAGATCACATATATCACGTTGGTTGCAATGGTAGCGGGATTGTTGGAATACATGACGATTAGAAATGATCATAAATTAATGGCATGTTAAATGTATCCCGTCGATTATCATGAGTTAATGGCATATTAAATGTATTCTATTGGTCACGCTTTGCTTATCTGGTTTAGCTAACCACATGGTTGTCCATTTAGGTGAATGGGCCTGGGTGTAGATAGTTACAACAAGGATAGTTGGATATAGTCCATCAAAGTACATTAATTGGAATGTACTATTTGGATAATTTGAGTGTAAATTGAGTGATAAGAGAACCACTAAAAGTGTTAAATGCTTAATACATTTCCTTCACTTTTAAGTTTCAAAACTTACCTTTCTCTCTCTCCATTGGAAGTCAAACCCAAATTAGAGTATTTAGATTGATTGTATTAGTAGCAGGATCGCTAGATACATGATGGTTGGAAATGGTATTATGGTCATGAATTAATGGCATATTAAATGCATCTCGCCGATTACGCTTTCAAATCAATCATAAATTAATGACATATTAAATGTATCACACTTTCAGAACAATCATGAATTAATGAAATATTAAATGTATCCCGCTGGTTACGCTTTTATGACAGTCATGAATTAATGACGAACTTGGGTGTAAATTGTTACAACGGAGATGGTTGGTTATAGTCCATCAAAGTACATTAATTGGAATGTATTATATGGATAAGTTGAATACAAAATAAAATAAAATAAAAGTTGAGTCTAAATTGAGTGATAAGATACGTGTTTAGTGCATTATACAATTCTCTCTCACTTTTAAGTTTCAATACTTATACCATTCTCTCTTCATTTGAAGTCCCCCTTGATCACAATTATTATATTAGTCATACTAATAGTGGGATCAATGGGAAACAGTCATGAATTAATGGGATATTAAATATATCCTGCGAGTTACAATTTCATGATAGTCATGAATTAAGATAAGTGATCTGCTAATTTACTGCATAAATACATGGGTTTGGCTTACCTCCAGTAAAAATTTAACATCACCCATTACTAAACCAATGGTGGAGATTAAAACCCAATGCCACCTCATTAAATTTCAAGCAAAAACTAACAGAGCCCTACCCACAAGATTAACACTGCTTCTAACGTTTGCTGCTACCGTGAATATTAACATTTAAATTTTAACCAACACATCGTTCTCTTCACAACACAGCATTTACAGTCGTTAGAAACAAAAATCACCAGCCTACCAAATTAAAAATTTTATTTTCACTTGTTGTAAAAACCCCAACGGAAGAGAAAGGGAGAGAGGGAAGCAAGCCGCTGCCTGAAAGTTTTTTTTTTTTTTTGGTCTTTGGTCAATCCTCTTCACAGCACACCAGTGAAAAGAAGAATGCTCATTGACTCTTAAAATTTAAAACATAGCGCCAAAATTGAAAACCATGAATAAGAAAAATATGTTTTGCCGCCCAAGTTCTCCCTCTCTTTTTATTTATTTTTCTTTTTTCCAGCCTGCCAAGCAGGAATGACAAATCCTCATATTCCTTTTCCATGTTCTAAGAATCCTAGTGATCTTGAAGGGGATGATATCAGTTCATTGCTTACAAAGTCTACAACTGGTAGAATTGAAGCTTTTTCTACCTATCTTTGAATGGAGCAGTGAATTCTTAGTTTTGATTGATTGTAAATAACCACTATTTTTAATTGTTAGAGCTAACAATTTATGCTACTTTTTGGAGCTCAAAGTTTGTAATTTTTAGAGCTCATAGTTTATGTTTTGTTTTGGTTTTTTTCTATTTTTTATTTTTTTGTGTTGGATCTTGAAGATTGTAATTGTGGAACTCACATTTTATGCTATTTTGTTGGAGCCCAAAGTTTGTAATGGTCAAAGTTCTTTTTATCTTTACTGCTACTCAAACAATTTATGCAAATTAGAAGAATAGTATCTTTTTGAAGGAAGAATAGTATGTTGTTGTGCTATTGGCTTGGAGGAAGAATATATATATATACATATTAATCTATGTTGTTGCTGTTATAAAATCTCTAATAGGTGCCTAGTGCAGTGTTGTAGCTGCTGCATAACTAGTGCAGTGGTATAGTTGTTGCATAACTGGTGCAAGTGTTGTAGCTGTTGCAGTGCTGAAGCTATAGCTTACCATTAAGACTCTTCCAAGAACTATTCTATCAAATGTTTTTGTTAAAGCTTTATTAACCTCAAATATGCTTATACACCATAGTTGGATTAATCCAGCAATTTTGTAATTTGCATCCTCTATATCCTTGAACTATGTTATCCATGAAGAGACTTCCAACATTAATTAATGAAATTTTTTTACTGATCTAAAAAGTATATTGACCAAGAGGTAAATATAACTAACTAAACTTTTGACATAAGTGAATCCACTGTAGTTGCTAACAAAGCATTTTCATAAGATACATTTGTCTTTTTTTCTTCTCCAAAGAAACTTAAAAACAAAAATACAAAAACCAGATAACACAACAATCTGTTGCTTCAGTTTGCTAGTTGGCTCTGGCATGCTTCCTTCAAATATAATACTTCCTTAACAGTTTATGCTGTGTTGTGAAGAGGACGATGCGTTGGTTAAATTTTAAACGTTAACGTTCACAATAGCTGTAAACGTTAGAAGCAACGTTAGTCTCGTGGGTGGACTATGTTAGTTTTAATTTGCTTGAAATTCAATGAGGTGGCATTGGGTTTTAATTTCCACCCTTGGTTCAGTAGTGGGTGATGTGGTAGCTTAAGTTTAAAACAAAATGAGATATCTTGTTAAATTTTTATTGGAGGTAAGCCAGACCCTAAATACATTTCTCTTACTTTCAAGTTTCAATACTTTATATACCTTTCTCCATAATAAGTCAAACACTAGATCACAGTTTAAGGATAACTCTTCGATAATACCAGTGATACATAGTAATTGATTAACCTCTTGGAGACATGATTCAATCCCATGTCTCTAATAAGGGCATCTTTTGGGTCTGGCACTCGTGTAGGCATAGCATTATTCTTGTTGCATTGGACCTATAAAAGTTAGCATTATAAAAATCTAATTAAATAAAGTTAAGCAAAAAATTGTCGGAACAGCAAGAATGAAAATTATACAATAATGCAAATTAATTAGTTAGTTAACTAATCTAATTATGCTTAGTGGAAGTTGGTAAGGGAGGTCACTCATGACTCAACTTTGATTAAAGGAAAGCATCAAAATCAAGTGGATAACTATTCTTTTCCACCTCCACCACAAACAATGACCTCGCAAACACGTTGGTATTAGTAGGATTATCACAAGGGTCATTGAGAAAAAAAAAAAATGATAACATGTTATTTAGACTATGGAAGACTAAATAAATAAATATATTTAAAGTTCTGCTTCACTTTCATGAACCAAAAGGTGTAGATGGAAAATGTATTTTCAAATTGATAAGATTTGGAAGATTGAGATTATATGATGACCAGCCTATATGGCTATAAGTTTGAGCAATACTTGTAAACTATATTAGTCAACTGTAAAAGTATAGAAAGAACAGCATAAGGATGCATCAAACCATTTGTTATTTAAGAAAAATTTACAAACATCGGTAACATCCTATCGAGGGATAGGAGAAAAGGAGAGAGAAAGGGAGGGTGGGGGAAGCATATTATGGCAAACATCCTATCGAGGAGCTATTGACTAACATAAGAACTTGATTATTCTCAAATGACCCGCAAAAAGTGCAGTTATTTCTTTTTCACAAATACACCATTTTAGGCAGTGCGGTATAAGTATAACCATTTCAAATCCCATTATTGTTGTGCCTTCTACACCTTCCTTCCTATCATCCTAATATCCCAACAACCTACTTAGTCAGTAGATGAACCTGAAACAAGGAAACGATTCAATGACCATAACCAAATTATAACTAAACACCTGCGTTGATGACTTATCAACATTAAGGGTCCATTGCCCTTGGACATACAACAGAAGTCCATACCAACAACTAAGAAAAGGAAGACACTAACTCTACATATAAAGTAGCAAGTGTTGAACCAACTCTCTCTCATATAAAGTAGCTTCTTATTATCAATATTAAGGTTAAAACTCTCTAAAAAATAAAAAATGTATTTCTACACACTTATTTAGTAAATTGCATCGAAGCACATTTATTTTTCTTTTTGAGGTCATCCAAGAAACAAATTGTTCATGTATGTACTCCCTTTACCTTTTATTTAAGATTGTGCTACAATAGTTAAGAGATTTGTAGCTCAATTAGGTATTACCTCTTGGTGTACATATATACTTGTAAAATCTGTAGTCACTTTGGCACCCAATAATAAACTATATGTTTTAGCAAGAGTAAATGTAGACACGCATATATATAAGTGAAGCTTCTTCACATGAGTTGTCTTATTATTGAGGTAGATGCAATGACCATTCACTAACTTTTTGAAAAGGACCAAAAGGAGTTTCTATTCAGCCTATATTGCAGCCAAAAATAATTTAGAATTAGTGGTCAAGAATCAAGATGAGCAACCTCCTAATTTTCCTGTGGTTCAATCATCAATTGTAGAGGACGAATGAGAAATAAATGTCCTTTTGGAATAAAGATTAAGAGATCAGAAAACTCAAACTTCTTCATTTCACTTTAGATGGGAAAAAATATTAAGTTGCAATACAAACTTCTACCATAATTAAGCATTCTCACAAACCAAAGAAATTGCACATGCCTCATGCATACAAATGCTTAGGTATGCATCTTTAAAATTAATTATGGAAATCCCGGATGAAAAAAATTTCAAGCACAATTTGAAGCATTGAAGCCAGGTTTGAATAGACTTCAATTCACTTCAGTAGCTAAGTTTACCATGCTCTAAATTCCCCTTTGATTTCGATTTAAACAAAATACTCAATTCAACCAAAACCCCATTTTTGAGAAAGGTTTTAATTTTCCTTTTTTTTTACTAAAAGTCAATTGCCCAAGTCCCCAAAATTTCTTTACCAGAATCACTCACATTATCATGGTACATTTTATAAATAGGAAAGCCAAAAATTCACACATATTCAAAGCTCACACAAAACCACCGGATCAAATATTACCCAATAAACTAGCCCATATGTACCTTGATCTACAAGGTTGGTCTCTCACTTTTTCATATTAAAAAAAAAAAAGTCATTTAGATCCCAATTTGACTACAAACTAAAACCAAACCGAGCTGTACCTAATGGATCGCACTTTAGATCCCACTTTTTCAAAGTCCGAGAGAAGTCATGATATAATAAATGAAAAGTTCAACATATTAACAAACCAAATAGATTAAAAAAAAAAAAAAAAAATCAATCTTATAATTCACTAGAGAGAGAGAGAGTACATACGCTTGTCGGCGATGGGCTCGGCGGCGTTGGGTATGGGTCGCCGATGGGTATGAGAATTCGGCGGGCTGAGTTGGGTTCGGCCTTGTCGGCGTTGGGGTCGTCTTGCTGGCTGGTGGTCTCTCGGCGGCGTCGTCGGAGAGTATACTCAAATGGAAGGATAAAAAAAATTTAAAAAAAAGTGGGTGAAATTTAGGGTTTTATCTTGAGATCGGTTGAGATCGGATGGAGGGCGAGGGTTGAGATCGGATGAAGGCTTGAGATCGGATGGAGGGCGAGGGTTGAGATCGGACGGGTTGAGATCGGATGAAGGTGATGAGGATGGGTTGAGATCAGACGGAGGTGATGAGGATGGGTTGAGATCGGACGGAGGTGATGAGGATGGGTTGAGATCAGACGGAGGTGATGAGGACGGAGGTGCCGAGGACGGAGGTGATCGGGTGGAGCGTAGATCAGAGACGGGTTGAGATCGGATGGGAGCGGTTGATCCGATGGACGGGTAGATGATGGGTTGGAGAGTTTCATTAATATTTATACTTCCCCTAAAGCCGCATTTTTAACATGCGGCTATAGGAAAACTCAAGCCCCGTTTCAAAAACGTGGCCCCAACCGAACTAGAGCCGCGTTTTAACACGCTAATCGTAACCGATCCTTAGGCCGCGCTTTGTTCTCAAGGAAACGCGGCCTCGAGAATCACACTAGAGCCGCGTCTTCACACGCGGCCGAACTCAGATCCTTGGGCGCGTTTTTATCTCAAAAAAACGCTGGATAACTATTCTTTTCCACCTCCACCACAAAAACGCGACCTTAAGCTTATGTGAAGCCGCGTTTTTTGAAACGGGCCTTTGTCTTGGGCCGCATTTTCAAAAGGGTCAATTGAGAAAAAAAAGAAAAAAAAAAAAAAAAAAGAGTTTGAGAAAAAAATAAAATGCGGAAGGGCCTAAATAAATAAATTTTTTTCAAAAAGTTCTGCTAATAACTTTCTATGGAACCGTATAAAAGGCGACCTTAAGATGGGAAAATGTATTTTTCAAACGGGGCTTTAAGATTGGGAAGTTTTTTTAGATTATATAAAAACCAGCCCATATGGTTTTGTAGTGTTAGTATAGTCACAGTGGCTCTCAATAGTCATAAATACCAGGTTATCAAAGAAGATAGACATAAATTCCACAAACGTGTTAACCAATTGTTAATTAACCACCACGAAAAATAAAAATTAAAGAAGGGAAAAAGGAATAGGATGCACTTTTAAATAAATCTTTATAAACAAAAAGATGTGTAAAGGATGATTTTAAGAAGGGAAAAGCTAATAGATGTCCAAAGGTATTGGTTTTAAAATTTTTTATGGGAAAAAAGTTACTAGCTTTATATTTTTATATTTCCCCATGAAAATGGTATTAGAACTTTCCTAAAATTGTCCATTAACAAATTCTCTACGAGCAATGGGTAAACAGGACCCTTTTAAGAAATCATAATCCGATTTAAAGTCGGCCTACCTTGTTGCCCTTCGCTTGAACCAAGGAGGCGTGATTGAACACTCTAGAGATATATTTGAATTAATCCAATGATGCTCTTAAAAAAAAAAAAATTGGTCTAATAATTATAGAGATATAATTTTATTTTTCGCAATTCTATTTTTTATTGTAAAATGTGCTTTTACATCTGTTAAATATTTGATAAAATTTGGCATCAAACATGTTTAAATTTATCTTTTTTAATCCATTATGTGGTGATTAACAAGTCATCGATTCATTAAAAAAATCTTTTCACTAAAACTACACATGAAATGTGTCTTTAGTTGACACATTATAGGTTTGAGCAAGATAGTTTTAAATATGTTTGAAGCCTAACTTATTTTAATGTCTTTAGTTACATATTTTTGAAATTTTCATTAGTTCAAATGTAAGATTTTTTACTTTAGTATAAAATTTGATAATTTGTATTTAAAATGAAACTTTTTAAGAATTTCACTATGAAAATGGAAAAAATGAATTTTATTTTATAAAGATCATCATCAAACATAACTTTGATTGAAAATACTAAGTTTTTTTTTTTTTTTTTTTTTGTTGGATGAGTGTATATATAATTTATCAAATAAAAAAGTGTATATATATGTGTGTATATATAATAAAAAAATGTATGTATATATATATATATATATATATATAAGGGTTGTCTTTATAAATATATTAGTGTCATAACTTAGTCCCCTCAAACAAAAATTTCTGACTCCATCCTGCTAGAGCGCACTAGGACAAGAGGTTGTGGAATAAACTATGGAGATTGCACGTACCACCGAAGGTGCTCAGACGTTCTTCCTACTCAAGCTAATATTGCGCGACGAAGACTCCCTATTTATCCTAGCTGTGCAATCTGTGGTCAGGCAGAAGAATCAGTTTGTCATGCATTATGGGAATGTCCGTTAGCCACCAATGTTTGGGCACTGGTTAAAGGAAAATTGCAGAAAAGCTCGGCGGTACGTAGTACAGGATTTCCACTCCCTCGCCAGACAAATGGAAGACAAGCTCACGGGTAAGGAAATGGATCGTATGGACAATGGTTGCTTGGTCCATTTGGAACGCTAGAAACCGTTTCTAAGCAGTCCCAACCTGGTGACATACTCCACAGCGCCATGTCCCTATTACAAGACAACCAACGTCTGACTCAGCACCTAGCCGGACAGACTCACCCAACGTGATGGGACCTCAGTGTTTTATGTAATGTAATCTCCTTATATGTTAAAAGTGGACCACGGAAATTGTAAGATACTATGGGGTTTCCCCTGTTCTTTCATTAATAAAATTCTATCTTCGGTGTCAAAAAGAAAAAAAAAAAAAAGAAATCATAATCCAAAAATTTCTTCAAAATGCTAATTAGTTACTGTATAAAATCCACAACATAAAGAAAGATCGAACAACTCCTGACGGAGAATTTTACACAATAGTATGCACAAAGAAGCAATAATATTTTATATTAAAAATATGGGGAAAAAAGTTGAATAATGAAAGTTGTTTGACAAGGTGATTATATTAGAAATCACCATCAAAAGATAAATCAATTAAGTGTGTAGATTTAAGTAAAGCCCAATCAATTTGCTCTAATTAGGAATGATGATGACTTATTTAAGTGCAGAAATTTAAGTAAGGCCCAATCAAATTTTTCTAATTAGGAATGATGACGACTAGGGTTTGGATTTTGACAGTTTGCCCAAATCTTCTAAATATTTTAATTACTAGGCCTATTGAATTTAGGACTTTCATCCAAAACCCATCTCAACTATATCTAAACAACTCTTGACTAATTAATTCCTTAACATCATGATTTGAAAAATGAATCATACTTTTCAAGAGGAAGGCTACAAACTAAGTCAATATTAGCAAATATGATTTGAGAAACTTTATTACATTTTTTATTCAAATAATCCTTGAACAATGAGATTCTCTTCATTTTTTTTCGAAAGACAAATCTTAAATAGCCTTTTGACCTGTTTAGGGTTGTCCTAAAGTGTATAGAAAATGAATGGAGCCTTTTGACTGCAAAGGAGAAGGTATCTTATATGCCCATCTTATGGAGCGCACCTATCACATAAGACGCACGTATAAGATAATTTTTTTTAGCTCGGATTCTCTCTCTCTTGATAGCATCTAGTGTACAAAGAAAATGGAATATTCTTGCAATATTGCTAAGGACAACCTATAATTAAGCACAATGGTGGCTCTATGATTTTTTTTTTTTTTTTTTTTTCTAGGGGTTAAAAAGTGGTGAAGCTAGAAATTTATCATGGGGGCAAATAAAAAAAAAAATATATATATATATATTTTTTTTTTTTACATGTGCAACTTTCATATTATATCCATTATACAATAATCTAAAATAGTATTCTAAATATAATTTAGTATAAATATCAGTAAAAAAACAACCATTGAATGCATAAACAAATATAATTAAATAACTAATAATACACATAGTCAGTCTCTTAGAGTCAAACTAACGGTAAATGTGAAACTAAGAAGAAAAAAAATAGTAACTGATATAAGTTTTAACTTTTGAAGTGTATGACTTCTTAACCATACCGTGGTCGACCTCTTGAAATTGGAGTAAGCATTAAAAGACTTTTTGGATTTGGAAATCTATAGAGCATTTATCAAATTACTTGATCAAATAGAGAGAAAAACTAAGAAAACATAGAAGGGAAAAAGAAAGATAGAGAGAATGAGGAAAGAATTACAGATATAGATACAGATCTATTGGTTGTAATAATGGTGTACTTTTTTGTTGATGAAGAAGAAAAATGCAGGAAAAAACAAATTTTTTTCTATTGTCAATGGAAAAGTAAGCCAAAGTCTTGGAAATTTTTTTCTTTTTTTAACGAATGAGCAAAAATTTGAAACATTTTTTTCTTCTTATAAAATTAAATATTTTAAGAGTAGTACTGTTGACACAACACTTTCACAACAAACCCTATGACTTAAGTTAGGCTATGACTTAACTAAAGTAGTGTTTATAGGTCCCCTACTTGGATCCCACATTTTGTAGGTGGAGTTGTAATTTGGTTATGACTTAACTCATCCAAGGTAGTATTTACATATCACCATTTTAAATCCACACATTTTATGGACATGTCTAGTTATTTCATACAATTGGCTGCCAAGTGAATAAAAACCACTATATATGATCATGTCCATTTAAGGAGATGGTATCTCCTATAATATATATATTTATATATATATATATATATATATATATATTTAGAAAGAGTTTCAACCTATGACATTCACTCTCGATGATAGTTCTTTATTATCAATCCAAGACACCAGTTAGTTTTTGGTGTAGGTAGGAATTGAACCATTTCCTGTAATATATGCATATAGTGAGTCTCTTACAATAGGTGGGTCCACACACCTATAAAAGGTTGTCATAACTAGTAACCCTTATCTATTTTTTAAAATAATAATAGTAATTAAAGATGTTCTAGATAATACATGATATTCACTTCTTTTTTTTTGTTTTTTGGAAAGGGTTTCAACTTATAGCGTTTGTTCTTGATAATAGTTTTTATCATTAGATTAAGACACTAATCAATCTTTGGTGTAGGTAGAGATTGAACTTCAAACCTCTTACTCAACTACCAAAGAATTTACCGGTCCTTGAATTATCATAAAATATAAGAACTTATAATAAATAAGATAATAAAAGACCGCCCATATATTGGAGCCTAAGTTGGGCTGAATAAACTATAATTTAATTCAATCAAATTAGTGCGTATGGATTGAAGTTAATCTATAACTTAACCCAAATGAATTACTTGGTGAATAAAAGTGGCTATGATCATGTACTTGTGCTCATATATATCCTCTTAATTTCCTTTTATTTATTTATAAACTCTTAGTTTTTTTAATTAAAACGGCAGTGATAAACTCAAAAAAATAAATACGAACCCCAACTTCAAAGAAAACTTTCAAAATGTCAATGAATGATCCCTTGACTCAGGCTCTGTTATTTTGTCACACCAAAAAGCAAAAGAGTAAACATCAAATGCAATAATTCTCATAACTTTGGCCTTTAGCCACTGTACGAAAAAAGTGAGGGCCAGCCAAGACATTTTTACAAGAAGGAAGTCCTTATACGAAAATAACACAAATCTTTGGTTGGCCTTATCGTGCTAATATCAAAACAGTATTCCTTTTTGGCCCTTCCTCTCCAATAGGCTCTTTAAAACCATATTTGGAGAGCAAAAACACAAAAATCAATCCTCAATAGTCTCTCTAAACTCCAATTTTTATTATTATTATTATTATTATTATTATTATTATTATTTTATTTTAGAGTTGCAACAGTAGTTTTCTTGACCTGGAGAGCACTGTAGCAACTCCAAATCATTCTTCTCTATTAAAAAAATACCAGCTAGATTAAAAATACCAATAAATTTAATTATTTAACCACATATTTCTAACACACTCTCTCTCTTTTTCTATCTCTCCCTCGCTATTTTAGACGAGAGCTATTGTTTGTGTGGTGAAGAAAATAAGGGTAAACTAAAACAAAGATAAGTTATGACTAATTGTTTGTGTGGTGAAGAAAATAAGGGTAAATGGGTGAGATCTTTCAATAAATGGGTTAATAAATAAAGGGGTAATCATAATAATAATTCAAATTAATTTTGGTGATAAATTAATAAAAATAATAACCAAAATTCATTAAAAATGAATAATAATAATCCAAAAAGGTAAATTTTAAAATTTTTTAAAGGAAAATTTATTGAATAGATTCATTCCATATTACCTAGATTTGATAAATTTCAAGACTAACATAGATTTGATCAATTTCAAGTTTTATAGTTTGAAAAATATAGTTGTTGGGAATGAATAAAAAAATATTAAAGAATGATTAAAGAAAGGATAAAAAATAATGAAAAAACAAAATTTAAATGGTATAAAGAAAGGGTTCAGGAGTCTATTGGAAGGTGTATTTGAAAAGTAAGTAGACAAAAGGTAAAAGTAAATGTTCACTCTTCAAACAGTACAAAAATTTAAAGAGACTGTTGGAAATGCTAATACATGTCTATTAACCCCCTCTCCTCTTAAGCTAATTGCCCTATTAATCCCACCATCTACGTACTTATCTTATTCCCCCCCCCCCCCAGTCCCGTTGCCTGATAAGCCCACATAACTTTACATTTATTGTTTAATATAAAATAAATATGAGTCCACCTCTTTAATCAATAAAGATGGGTTGAATTATTAACTAGCGTGAAGCATATTGGTTTAAAGGCGAATTATTGGTGCAATGATCACTTTACAAGTATAAAGATGAGTTTAGTTCAACTTTTTGATATTGTGCTTTTTGAAAAAGTGGTAGTTTCAAAAAGTGCGATATAAAATTGAGCTTTTTTAAAAAGTAAAGCGTTTGGTAAAGGTTACTAAAAATTACTTTTTGAAAAAGTTAAGTGTTTGGCTAACACTTATAAAAGTGACTATTTGAATGGTAAATTACCAAAAAAAGACAAAATGTATATATAAGGGAGTTTATTTCATACTTAGTATCAACTTCTTAATAATAATAATAGTAATAATAATGATAATAATTACTTCTTCTTAATAAAAAATGATTCTCTTAATAAAAGATTTTGTAAAAAAGTATTTGGTTTTAGCATTTCTCTTTTCAAGAAGTGTTATATTCACAATATTTTTGTAATATTTTCACAATAAATCTTATATATTAAGTTGTTATTGGTTTTAATTTGAATCTATCGCTTAAACTGATTGTTTACTCATCAATAACAACTAATAACAATCTATCACTTATTTCTTAAAAAAATAAAAAATAAAACAACCTATCACTTAAAATGTTGTGAAATAATTTGTATTCTCGCTTTTTATATTTTCTTCAAGGTTGCTTTACCCAAACCCAAAACCTTCTTCTTCTTTCTTCATCCACTTGTTCACTTCTTGCTCATCTTCTTTTTGTCTTTTTCTTTTACTTTCTTCCACACTTTTCATTTCATCCAAATTTTATCATCTCTCACCAGCCTTCCTTTAATTTCTAATTTGTTCTTTTTCTTTTCTCTATTTTCCTTCACAAACACACTCTTAATCTTCAGAGGGCAAATAGATGGATATTCTTTTCTTCCCAGAATTAACAAGCTTATTTGGAGGGTGTGGACATGAGAGAGAGAGAGAGAGAGAGAGAGAGAGAGAGAGAGAGGCATGTTTGGTGAGTTAGGCTTGGCAAGTCCGGCAAAGAGTTTGGTCAATAGCAACATTGATTTTCTAATGATAATATGTGTTCAATTATTGAGTTTTTTGTGCTTTATGTCTTTAGAATAGAGGGGTAAAGTTGGGTTTTTAAGAAAAAACTATGGGCAATTTAGAAAAAGGGTATATTCAACGATAATATTTATGTTTAAACTAAAGTGCATTTTGCAATTGCAGCTCAAAGGCAGCCACACGAATACCCAGAAAAACACGATTTGGGGGAGAAAACATGCTTTTAAATTTTTTTACCAAACATGTTTTTTCACTTTTTGGGTTGATAAACGTGCATTTTAGGCCAAAACGTTGAACCAAATGGGCACTAAGTGCTTGTGAGGTGTGGGGGCAAAAGCTGAGGTTCAAGTCTCCAAGAGTGAGTTTCACACACATATACACTTAGATTAAGTTAAAGTAGAATTCTTATATTGTAAAAAAAAAAAAAAAAAAAAAAAAAAAAAAAAAAAAAAAGGAAAAGTTAACCACCGTGCACCCTTAACGCAATGGTCATTTCACAAGTATAAGTTCTTATAGGATAGGAGACAAGGGTCAAAGTTCAATTATAAATATTATTTTAAAAAATAATATTAATAAATTTAGAATAATCAAGTATTTAAATTCAATTGGAGACTTCAATAAACTTAAAGAATTGTAAAGTCTCTTATTGTTGAATAAAATATTTGAGATTTGAACACAGTCTACACAAAAAATCAATTGATATCTTGACCTAATGATAAAGAAAAATCATCATGAAAATAATATTATAGGTTAAAATTGTACCATATATATAAAAGTATTGTATCTAAGTTTATGTGCTAATTAATTTTTTGTTACTTTCTAGTTTCTAATGTAATGAGACCAATTTAATTTCTTTTTAATCTTCCCTAAAAAAAAAAAAAAAAAAAACCTTTTTAACTAGTGCAACTGCAATTAACATAATTGAACAAAAACATCAAATGATTGACTTAGTGGTTATGGAGCATTAACTGAAAGGACCACACATGGGTAAAATGTCAAAATCAAATCACAAATAGGTAGATTAAATTTCAGACAAATCACATGTTGGTAAGTTGTTATTTGGCTATTATTAATTTTTGTTTTTGAGAGAGAGTTTTAACTTATGTCGTCCGTTCCTGATGATAACTCTTTATCATTAGACTAAGACACCAATCGGTTTTTAGTGTATGCGGAAATTGAATCCCAGTTCTCTTTTTCAACCATCAAAGACTTTGTCAGTTGAGTTAACTAGAACTCACATTTGGCCATTAATTTAAGTCACTACAAATGCTAAGCTAAATAACAAAAATTAGGTTAAAGTAGAATTTCTATCTTAAAAAAAAAAAAAAAAAAAAAAAAAAAAAAAAAAAAAAGAGGAAAAGTTTACCACCATGCACCCTTAACATAATGGTCATTTCACAAGTATAAGTTCTTATGAGATAGGAGACAAGGGTCTGAGTTCAATTATAAATATTATTTTAAAAAATAATATTAATAAATTTAGAACAATCAAGTATTTAAATTCAATTGGAGACTTTAATAAACTTAAAGAATTGTAAAGTCTCCTATCGTTGAATAAAATATTTGAGATTTGAACATAGCCTACACAAAAAATCAATTGATATCTTGACACGATGATAAAGAAAAATCATCATGAAAATGATATTATAGGTTAAAATTGTACCATATATATAAAAGTATTGTATCTAAGTTTATGTGTTAATTAATTTTTTGTTACTTTCTAGTTTCTAATGTAATGAGACCAATTTAATTTATTTTTAATCTTCCCTAAAAATAAAAAAATAAAAAACTTTTTAACTAGTGCAGCTGCAATTAACATATTTTAACAAAAACATCAAATGATTGACTTAGTGGTTATGGAGCATTAACGGAAAGGATCACACATGGGTAAAATGTCAAAATTAAATCATAAATAGGTAGTGTAGGGGTAAGGGCCCAAGATTGTATATTGGGCCTTAGGTTTTATTCGATGATATAAATGGGTCCGAGGAGAAGTAAATAATCATGAGATACTCCCGGACCAGGTCCCATTAGCACAGAGCAAATGAAGGGTCGTTCAAGGAGTACATCCTCCTCGGACTTAATGAATAGGGTTCAAAATATATAATCCAGCAATTAAAGTGACCTTCCGGGAAGTTTCAATGACATAGATGTTCTTTGCGGACTCATGAGAAGGAAGAAAACCTGAAAATATCTAAGAGAAGGCTATCACCACCACATTAAATGCACTGCAGCTACTTTTCTAGCCGCATTTATGTGGAGAAGACCCTCGAACCGTATTACCTTGGCTACCGCAACTCACAGAGAGTTAGAGAGGATGTTTGATAGAACAAGTACTCAAGTAGAGTTTCGGATGATCAACAAGTGGAGGATAAAGATTATTCAAAGGAGGATATATAAGGTGAAGAACTCTTTCATGGAGAGGGAGGAAACAAGAGGGAGAAAAAAGAGGATAGCGATCTGGACCATTCTAATATTCTAGAGTAATCTTCATATACTGATTTAACCTCCTCGAATCGAAAGCTTATTGATATCAGCATCCTTGGTTCGTGTTTGATCGCCATACAATTCAATACTAGCAGTTGTCTAATTCATTAGGACTTAGTTCTTTGATCCATTCTCTACAAATTCATTGTATTGGGCTCATTGGACCAAGACTTTATACATTTTGGGCTTGGGCCTCAAATTGTGACCCTACAGGTAGATTAAATTTCGGACAAACCATATGTTGGTAAGTTGTTATTTGGCTATTATTATTTTTTTTTTTAGAGAGAGTTTTAACCTATGATATTCGTTTTTGATGATAGCTCTTTATCATCAGACTAGGACACCAATCGGTTTTTAGTGTATGCGGAAATTGAATCCTAAATCTTTTTTTCAACTATCAGAGACTTTATCAGTTGAGTTAACTAGAACCCACATTTGGCCATTAATTTAAGTCACTACAAATGCTAAGCTAAATAACAAAGATTAGGCTAAGGTATAATTTCTATCTTGAAAAAAAAAAAAAAAAGTTAACCACCATGCACCCTTCACACAGTGGTCATTTTACAAGTATAAGTTCTTGTAGGATAGGAGACAAAGATCAGAGTTCAATTATAAATATTATTTTAAAAAATAATATTAATAAATTTAGAACAATCAAGTATTTAAATTCAATTGGAGACTTTAATAAACTTAAAGAATTGTAAAGTCTCTTATCGTTGAATAAAATATTTGAAATTTGAACACAACCTACACAAAAAATCAATTGATATCTTGACTTGATGATAAAGAAAAACCATCATGAAAATGATATTATAGGTTAAAATTGTACCATATATATAAAAGTATTGTATCTAAGTTTATGTGTTAATTAATTTTTTGTTACTTTCTAGTTTCTAATGTAATGAGACCAATTTAATTTCTTTTTAATCTTCCCTAAAAAAAAAAAAACTTTTTAACTAGTTCAAATATTTGAGATTTGAACACAGCTTACACAAAAAATCAATTGATATCTTGACCTAATGATAAAGAAAAATCATCATGAAAATGATATTATAGGTTAAAATTGTACCATATATATAAAAGTATTTGTGGGAGGATGATCACACACACTACGGTACACCTTTCCTTAGGCCAAAGGCTTATAAGGCAAGGTCGGGAGGCGTCTCTCCCCGATGTGGGATCGAGAAAATTCGTGCGGGTGGATCGTAGGTCAATCCTTACTTATCCCAAAGCGAACAATACCCGATTGGGGGCCGAGACGAAAGTCCTCCCATAGTATTGTATCTAAGTTTATGTGTTAATTAATTTTTGTTACTTTCTAGTTTCTAATGTAATGAGACCAATTTAATTTCTTTTTAATCTTCCCTAAAAAAAAAAAAAAAACTTTTTAACTAGTGCAACTGCAATTAACATATTTTAAAAAAACATCAAATGATTAACTTAGTGATTATGGAGCATTAACGGAAAGGACCACATGTGGGTAAAATGTCAAAAACAAATAACAAATAGGTAGATTAAATTTCAGACAAATCACATGTTGGTAAGTTGTTATTTGGCTATTATTATTATTATTTTTTGAGAGAGAGTTTTAACTTATGGTGTTTGTTTTTGATAATAGCTCTTTATTATCAAACTAAGACACCAATCAATTTTTAGTGTATGCGGGAATTGAATTTCAGAACTCTTTTTCAACAATGAAAGACTTTATCAATTAAATTAACTAGAACCCATATTTAGCTATTAATTTAAGTCACTACAAATGCTAAGCTAAATAACAAAACAAATAAATAACCAAAAAAAAAAAAAAAAAACCAGGCCACAAGTCACAACTACAAATGCTAGAGAAGAACAAGAACGAAAGTAAAAAAAGCAGAGAAAACCCAAACGCAGAAATCCAAAATGAAAAAAGAAAAGAAAGGAGAAAACCCCGGTTGAGCGCCAGACCCAGGGCCAGATGGTGAGAGAGAAACTAACCGGCGGAGCCTCAGTGACGTTAGAGGGGCTTCATTCATCGCCGATCTACATCGGAGGTGCTTCATTGGTCGCCTATCTACACGTGTCCGACACGGGTACTTGGCCAAATTTAGCGTGTCCGTGCTTATTTGAAACTTCTTTTGGCTTCCTATGTAGGAGCATCTGTTTATCTCATAATTTTCTTTTAAAATAGTGGTAACTGACTGTCAGCTCTCTTAACATGCATGTTATATGCTGTTACAGGATGGAAAAATTGAAGCTGAAACTAAACTTACAGGAATTCTAAGCTTAGGAGCATTGATTCCTGGAGAATTTCGAAAGTATGGTACACTGATTTCCCCAGGTTTATATGCACCTGTTCATCAACACTTTTTCGTTGCTCTTATGGACATGGCTGTTGATTGCAAACCTGGTGGAGCTTTCAATCAGGTACACTGCTTTGATGCTTAAGAATAGTATAGGATCTTAAGATGCTTAAGAATAGTACACTGCTTTCATGTTTCCCACAATTATTTCTCTGTCACATCATCAGTAGCTGAGACAGAAGGTTTGGTAGCCTGGATGCATTAGGAGGGCAGCATTTAAGGTGCTATTTGTTTGTGTAATTTTCAATGATGAAGACCAAAAATAACAATTATAGAAGTAGTTAAAATGGACATGTCAATTAAGGAAGTAACAAAAATTGTGATTTTGGATAGAATAGAATGGAGGAAAATAATACATGTGGCCAACTCAACTTATTTGTGGAGGATCTATGGCCAACCACAAAAAATTTGGAACTAAGGCTTTGTTGTTGTTGTTGCGTCATATTTAATAAGGGGAACCTTTGCAGCAATCCTTTAAGAGTTGTTCTCCATGGTGTTGGTGTGGTCCTCAAAAATTCAGAAGCCTTTAATTTGCAATGCTAGTTGGTTATTGCCCATTCATTTTCTTAGAAATAATGCCTTGTAATCCATAATCTATAAAGACTCTAGTATGGGAAATAGTCCTTGTAGGTTGTAGAGGTGGATGTCTGTTAGAAACAAGGACTTGATTCCTAGAAATGAGATTATCTCTAATGGATTCTTGTCCTTGATTAATATTTGGTTAACATGAAATGTCTAGTTGCTTCTCTGTTATTTACCTCATAATATCATATAGTTGTTTTCTTTCCTTCATTTGTAGTTTGTAGAGGTGGATGTCAAAGCTGAGGAACCTGGAGAGAACAATGTCCACAATAATGCATTCTATGCTGAAGAGAGACTGCTCAAATCTGAGTTGGAAGCAATGCGTGATTGTAGTCCTTTGAGTGCTCACCATTGGATTGTAAGGCATCCCTATCCTAGTTTTAGAGCTGTATTATTAGTACTTTCTAATCATGTGACACATCTATGGTCCATTATTCTTTGTTTGAATTCCTTTAGTTGATTGTCATTTATATCAGCACTTTTTGACACAATTTAGAAGTGAGATTTATTTTGTCTAGAGCAAACTTAAAGACAAATCAATCTTGTGTTTCCTTACATTCAAAGTGATTTTTTCCCCATCTATGTAGCACGATATAATCTGTAGGGTTTAAGAAATGACTTGTCTCATTACAGGATTATGTGTAACTTAAACAAATTGTGTGAGCTATGTTGTGCAGACCAGAGGACTGATTGGGCTTAACACTCCATAGTTTGTTAGCAAGCCCAGGTGAAGGCCCAATCAACCAACATAAAGTAACTATTTTTGCCTTGGGTAATAGCAATACAGTATGTTACCAGGTGCAATTATTGACATTACAAATTCTTGTAAAATATGTTGGTCCATTTAGCATTTAAATTCTAGGTAATAATATATGACAGAATTGTATCGGTTGCAATTGTTGTCATAATAAATGCATGTAAAATATTTACTCTACCTTATTGATTTTACTGACTAAATACTAGATAACAGCATGGCATTTAGCACAAGTAGTCATAGAAATTGCTTGTAAGGTGTTTTAATCCAGCCATTTGATCCAGCTGACAAAAAATGAGCTCATTGAGCTTAAATGGGGTTTGGAACTTTTTGTGCACTTGTTCTAAGTCTGGGCTGACATAAATTTCACTGAAAAACTCTTGCATAATTTTGTCATAGAGTTGTTTAGTCCCTATGATTGACAATGTGTGCAATTTTACACTCCAGGTAAGGAACACAAGAACTGTTAATCACACTGGACAGTTAACAGGTTATAAACTTGTGCCTGGTTCGAACTGCTTGCCTTTAGCTGGTGTGGAAGCTAAGTTTCTCAGAAGAGCTTCTTTCTTGAAGCATAATCTTTGGGTTACACCATATGCTCATGATGAAATGTTTCCTGGAGGAGAGTTCTCTAATCAAAATCCACGTGTTGATGAAGGATTGGCTACATGGGTTAAGCAGAATCGATCTCTGGAAGAAACAGATGTAGTTCTATGGTTGGTTTTTTCTCTCTTTGTTTTGCCCTTGCCACTAATGTCATAGAAGCAGCTCTTCCTGTGTGAATAAGCCAGAACTTCTATATTATATTCCATACGCATACTTTTCTCATCTCATACAATTTCTGGTTTCAGGAATTTGCCTAAGATAGAATCATAGAAAGCTACCAATGTTGTTTAATGTTGATTTTTGCATATTTCTGCTTTTGAAAAAGTACTAACATGAATTGTCTCTAAACTTTACCCCTTTGTTCCTATATAAGTGACATTTCCTTTAAATTATGATTGAGAAAGTTCACAAATTGTAATCTTTAAATATGTTTTTCCTTTATATTCCTTCCATTCTTCTTTTTGTTTCTAGGTCAAATTCAGTATCATGCCTGATTGCAATTTTTTCTACTAGTTAACAAGTAATTTCATTAAATGCAGGTATGTATTTGGAATCACACGTCCCTCGGTTGGAAGACTGGCCTGTAATGCCGGCGGAGCGCATTGGTTTTATGCTTATGGTATCAACTTATTAATCTAACTTTTCCCTTCAATTTTCCCTTTTTTTTAGTGACACCCTCTATATACAGCATGGTCTTTAAGGATACTAGCCCACATTTATTTAAATGGTTGCATATACTGAATTGATGTAAATATGGCATTTTCTTTTCAGTAGAGGGATCTGAAATCCAAACCTATATAGGGACAATTTCAGATCACTATATGCCACTTTGTTAATTATAGTATGCCGCATTTTCTACTTTATAACCTTCTTCTAGAAGTGCAACTAATTATCATCACAGAAGATCACTCTTCTCTGGGTGATCGTTTTTCAGTTCGTAGTAGCTGCTCTATTCCGCATATAAATGTGGATATTTTATGTCAATTCTCTTTCTGATCATGCTTCCCGAATCATCCTTTATGTGGTCTCATACTTGATACTTATTCTGACACTACAACAAATATGACTTTTTTCAAGGGTCAAAACCCTTAAAAAAAAGTATTAAAAAACCTTGAAAAAAATTATTTTAAGAGTCCAATTGACTCTTGATAACCTTCGAAACATATACCTTCGAAAAGGAAATTTTGAAGACCTTTGTGGCCCTCAAAACAAGTGCTCTAATCTTATTTTGAGGGTCAAGAGACCCTTAAATAACCTTTTACCAAGGTTTAAAAGATTTATATTTATAACCCTTGATAAATAAGGTTATTTAAGGAGTCTCTTGACCCTCAAAATAAGATTTTATTTTATTTAAAAAAAAAAAAAAAAAAAAGCCACAATCATGCACAATATATATATATATATATATATACACACAAAAATTGACAATTGTTGAGATGATATGATATGATATTGATGTCTAGCAAAAATGGTATATTACTACAATTACACTTTCTTTGATCTCTAAACTCAAACTTACAAATTAACAGATTAGGGGCTGCATACAAACTGCCGATATGTCAATTATTGTTTAAGAGAAAAGATATCAACAACCACACTTTGTACAAAGACCAAATCTGTCCAAGAGTTAAAAGTTTTGATACATTTTATTCTTCATCATCATCTTCAAAGCAAGAAGTTATCAGCTAGTACAATTGAACATTTCAGCCATTATGGGTGCCTTCAAGTTTCTGAAGAGGAGAGAATGATACCAAAAGTTTGTTAATTTCCCAGCAAATATATCTACACACCTTTCCACAATATCAAATTCAAGATACCCCCAATTTCAAAAAGAACAAAAAAGACACAACAGAGTTCATATATCTAAATAAAACGTGCTAATTAAAGAAACGTCATTTACCAAAAAGAAGAAAACAAGATAAAGTGCAACTGTAATGTAAGTACTCTAAAATAATATTTTAATGTTATAATACATTCTAATTTAAAAATAATTGCTAAAATCAAAGTAAATGGACATACCCAAAGGACCGTTCCATCCCCACCAAGAGTTACTACAAGGTCAACTTTTGTATGCAGGAGCAAAACTTCCTTGTCTGCAATAAGAGAATAACAAATATTAACTTTAAATCCATAGGTAATATTGAAAAGAATAACCATCCCACATGAAAATTTAGTAATTAATGTAGAAGTAACACTTATCACTCTACTGTTGCCTGAGTTGAATGAGTATGAAAACAGATGTTAACTTTAAATCCATGCAAAATGTTTCCACTTAACCATTGCCTGGAACAGAAGGCACTAGCATGCAATAATTCAGGCACTCAATTTGGCAAGAAAAACTAGTATCACGTCAACCCTTTATTGCAACATAAGCTGACAAAGCATCAAAGAAGAAACCAAAGTTACAGAGTTTATAACATCTGGTCCAAATTGAAGAAACCAAAGTTCCAGAGTTTAAAACATATGATCCAAATTGAAGTTTAATCTTTGCTTAGGTATAGTGACTAGCTTGAGTTGATCTTCATACCTTAGTGATCACTACTAGATTGGGCTGATTGCGAGGTTATATAACTCAACATTTGCATCATCATATTGTCATAATGTGCTCTTTGTTCTGCCATTTGACTAGCTTGTTGTTCCTCAAAATGTCTTCTTTGTTTTGCCATTTGAATAGCTTGTTGTTCGAGCATGCTTTTGAGGTGCTTTACTTCTTCTTTCAACTCTGCATCAGCCTCTATTCGTTTGTGTTCAGATTCTAAGCATTTTTGTTCAGATTCTTGGTGTCGCTTCTCAAGATCATACATTCTAGATGAGGAAGAACCCCATAACTTGGTAGGAGTGACTCCAGCCCCATAGCCACGAACTCGTCCATGACGCTCATGTCCAAACACCTCCACAAACATTTGATTTTGAGATGTTTGCAATGCCCCCTCATTCACTTGAGTAGTAAGATTCCTCAATGCCACCTAAAAAGAAAAGTAACTTGCAGCAAAATCACATAAAATACACTATCTATATTAATATAATTAGAAGATTTCATACCAGTTGGTTCATTTACTGCTTGCCCATTTGCTTGCACATGGTTGATGTCAAATAATTCAATTCTACTAGGGCTATGACCTGTCTTCTCTTTCTACCATTTGACAAAACAAATAGAAAGCACATAGTAATTAAGTATTGAAGATGAATAATGCAATAACTCAGCAAAACGAAGTCAAATAACAACAAATAGAAACCATTCACAGAAATAAGAAACAAATACAAAGTCAAGAAACATGGTTCTAAAATATTTTGGTACTGTCCAAGGGCTATACAACTGTAATGCAGATCTAGTGACAGGGGCTATATAACTGTAAATAGGTCCATGCAATAACTCAGATGGGCTGAAAAGGACTAGCACAATGAAAGGAACCAAGAGCAAGCCCAAGGTTGATGTATGTGTAACTCAATTCCTGCCCAAGTACTGTTTATTTATACATACATACATGTTAAGTTGTCGCATAACTTTTTGACACTTTTTAAGTCCTTAACATAGCAAATAGAAAAACAAAATCAAGAAACATGTTAAGTTATTTGACTTTGTATTTGTTATTTGAATTACCATTCCAATAGTGATAGTAATAGATAGAAAAACAAAATCAAGAAACATGTTGATTACAATATCATTGGCAGTGATATTGTAGTCATTGGCATATACCTCTTCCGCACTACGTTGTTGGAAACTTTTTGAACTAGAAGTGTGGATAATATTGTTTTTGTCCCAATTTTCCTTGTTTTTCAAACACATGTCCTACATTTAAGAATGATAAGTCAGTCTCATAAACCAACAAATCCACAAGACAATAGTTAAGAATAAATTTGATAATAAATTCTTTGTAATGGTACCATATAATCTTGCTTGCTCCACAAATCCATGAGACAATTCCAATCATCCTTCTCTAGTCCAGCTAGAACATTTGCTCGTGCCTCTTCTGTTGCTTCACCATATGTCTTAAACTACTTTTTTTTAGGGAGTCACGATAATTTGAGTAAGAACTACCCATTTTTCATCAAACCTCTTACTCTCGACCTCAACTTTGAAATACTCCTACAATAGAATGAAACATAAATACACAAATAAGAATATAATAAAAAAATCATAGAAGCTGCTACTAGATTTTATTATACTACTTACCAATACTTTATCAAAAAGCTTCTTTTTGTTGATATACGGTACTTTTTTCCAATCTGTGAACTTTAGAGGTACATTTTGTTGTGTCCTAACAAGTTTTGTACATTCATTTATTAAATCACGAGCATGAGGCCCTACAGGTCTTCCATTCAACCAACCAATCTCATATCTTTCCCCTCCCTTGAACTCTTTAGCCAATTTAAGATTCCGAGTAGGCCCTCACCCTTTCTTCTTCCCTATGGGGAGAAAAATAAAAATAAAGATCACCTCAACTTACTAGAATAGTATCTTCAATACAGTATTAAAAAACTTGAAAGCATAATTTAAAACTTACCTTGATGAGCCGGATCATTTTTACTTCCATTAGCATCACTTATGCCAACTCCTCCTTTGCCACCTCCGTTTGCCACCTCCGTTTGCCATTAGTAGAATCCCTTGCTTTGATCAATCCAATATATGTTAGCACTATTCATCATATGCATATTTAATTAGTTTAGTCAATACACGCATATTACTATATAAATGAAACATATACATAAATACACGATATAAAACAAATGAACATGTAACTATTTAGAAAAGTCAAGAACATAACTTTCAAGTAAATAAATTACATTCATTTTGAAACGTTTAGGCTGTGTTTGGTTCATGTAAAATATTTTTGAAAATAAATATTTTCCGGAAATGCTATTTTTGGAAAAGAAAATATTTTCAAGTGTTTGGTTGCATTTCAAAAAATGTTTTGAAAAATATTTTTTGGTGTTTGGTTGTGTTCTTGAAAATACCATAAAAACACATTTTCTACTTGTTGCTCACATTTTCTCATTTGCCAAACAAATATATAATATCATTCCTCAATACAGAAACACAAAAGAAACAAAACCCAGAAAAAAAAATTCATCAAATCCGGTCAAATTGAGAGAAGAAGGAAGAGAGAGAGGCGATCGGGTTCGATCTAGAGGCGAGATTGCGCGGCGGAGGCAAGATCGAGCGGCGTTGGAGTCGATCTTTGCTTGATTGGCACGGTGCGATTGGCGTGGTCTCGCGATCGACGAGACCGGTGGAGTGTGGGTTGTCTGACCGGAGCTCGGTTTGAGGAGTGCGTTGCTGTGAGAGAGCTCAGACCGTGTTGTGTGAGGAGTGGAAATGGTTTGAAGTGAAAATATGAACGGAAATGATTTTATGGGTGTTTTGGGTTATTTTGCGGTCAAAGGGAAAAAGCATTTCAGTTGACTGAATTTATTGGTTCAACCAAACACTCAAGTTTTACGGAAAAGTATTTCCAGAAGTAATTTGAAGCCAAAACAAACACAGCCTTAATCTCATTAATTCATATTAACATCATCCATATTCACAAGTCTACTAGGTATGTCAACCCTATCTAATGAAATAATAGCATCATCTTGATCATCAGTACTTATGAAACCCATTTGATGACCATTTGAATCATTCTGTTGGTATGGCTCTTAATCATCATCTTCTTCTTCATCATCATTTTCCTTCTTCGGAGATGGCATATTGTAATAATTTCGAGGTTCTATTTTTATAACAAAATGCCACTGAAGATTCCTTATGCTTTTCACATAAAATACTTGCTCGGCTTGACATGCTAACACGAAAGGTTCATTACTCTTTAATGAATGTGTTACATTCACAAGAGTTCGACCAAACTTGTTAACCATAATTCCTCTACCACAATGGTCAACATCCCTCCATTCACATTTAAACATTGCAATCTTATTGCCTCCCATATAGTGTAACTCAATGATATCAATTAAAACACCGTAATAATCACGATTGCCCATGCTTGCATCTCCTTTTACCAAGACTCGACAACTTTGAGTTCTTTTGTTACAATTGATTTCATTTTTGAAATCTAAAACCATTGACAATGTACCCATTATAACATACAACTTCTTCTAATGGTCCATGAGCCAGATTTAAGAGTTGCTTGCTCACTTTCCTTTCATCATATCCCCTACCTAAAGCACGACCAATTGGAGAAAAAATGGGCAATCCTTTGTATGGCTGTAAATGATCTCCATCCCAATTTCGTTCAACTCGATTAAATCGAGTCTCAATACCATGAAAGTATTTTGAGCAAAATAGCATTATTTTGAGCAAAATGTCAAGCATTCATCTATCAAATACCCTTCTGCAATAGAACCCTCTGAACAGGCAGGATTACGAACATAGTTCTTTAGTGTTTGCAAGTATCTTTCTATCGGGTGCATCCACCTATATTGGACAGGTCTAGCAATCATAGCCTCACTAGCTAGGTGAATAGGTAAATGCATCATAACATTAAAAAATGATGGAGGGAATATCATTTCCAACTGACAAAGTGCTATTGCAATTTGAGATTCCATTTTCTCCAAGTCATCCACACTTAGCACCTTTGAGCACAGTGCTTTAAGGAAATTACTCAGCACAATTAGTGGTTTAGAAACTTTTGCAGACACTTATCTGGCAACAATCCATCTATTGCTAAAGGAAGTAAGGTCTCTAATAAGATATGGCAATCATGGCTCTTAAGTCCATATATCTTCCGATCTTTTAGATTCACACATCTAGCAATGTTTGAGGAATAACCATCAGGAAACTTTACCTCCTTTAAGAATCCACAAAAAATCTCTTTGCTTGTCGACAAATAAAGTATAACATGCAGATGGCAGCTTTAAATATTCCCCACACGGTATTGGATGGAGTTCCTCCCTAATGCCCATGGCTTTTAGATCAAGATGAGAGTTCAAGTTATCTTTTGGTTTTTTTTTTTAGTACTCATCAATGTCCCGATTATACTATCACACACATTCTTCTCAATGTACATAACATCTAAATTATTTCTCAATAATAAGGTTCTCCAATATGGTAATTTGAAAAATATACTCTTCTTCAACCAATTATCTTTTTCATTTAACTCATCATGCTTTCTCTTCTTTGCACCGTTCCTAAATATCAAGAATTCAAGATCACATAATTGACCAAGCACATCATCTCCAGATAGTTGTTTAGGGGATAAACCAATCTCTTTCTTACCATCAAATTTCTTAGATTCCAATCTCCATCTATGCTTGATTGGCAAGAAGCATCAATGCCCCATGAAACAAAACTTTCTTCCATTTTGCAAACAAGAAGAACTTGTTTCATTATGACAAGAAACATGCCAAAGCACCCATTGTATTCCAACCAGAAAGATTCCTATATGTTGGGAAGTCATTAATTGTCCATAAAACTGCTGCACGCATATTGAAAATTTGATTTCTAGAGGAGTCAAAAGTAGTAACACCAACTTCCCATAATTTGTTCAGCTCATTGCAAATAAATATCAATTTTAATTCCCGGACCTTTTGGTCTTGGAATGAGCAATGCTAGCATAAAATAAGTTTGCTTCATACACATCCACAGTGGTAAATTAGACGAAACAAGGACAACAGGCCATGTGCTATGACTGGTGCTCATGTTTCCATATGGATTAAACCCATCACTTTCTAAACCCAGCCTAACATTGCCCTTTTCAAAAGAAAATGACTTGTGTATCTCATCAAAATTTTTCCATGCCTTAGAGTCAGCTGGATGTAGACATCATCAACACGTTTATCATGATGCCAAGTCATGTAGGAAGCTGTCTTTTTTGACAAGAAAAACCTCTTGAGCCTTGGCGTTATTGGGAAATAACGCAATACCTTGTGAGGGACTTTTTTACCCCTTACACTCCCTTCACTTGATTTCCATCTTGAGATGCCACAAACTTGACACTCAACTCTGTTGGAATTTTCCTTCCAATACAACATACAATTATTTTCACAAGCATCTATCTTCACATAATCAAGACCCAAATCCTGAATCATCTTCTTTGCCTCATATAATGAATTTGGCAACTCTACAATAACTTTAGAAAGCGCATCATTCAACAATTGAAGCAATAGAGTAAATGATTTGTTTGTCCAACCACTAAGGCATTTAATATGAAGTAACTTCACAATGAAAGATAGCTTTGTATACTTGCAATCTTGAAAAAGTTTTTGCTCGTTATCTCCTAGTTTCAGAAAAAAGTTAGCTGCATCATCATTAGGCTCTTCAAGAGTACCATTGCCACTCGAATCTCCAGCTACACAACTGGCTGCGTTAAAGGCTGCACAATAATCTTCTACCATCTCACTCAAGCCATCCCCGTCTGACTCATCATCACAATCCAAACTATCACATGTTTGAAAATGTCTCTCCTCACCATATCTAAACCAATGAAAATAACTTGGGAGAATACGAGTAGTAAGCAAATCAACCTCAACATCATCTTTGGTCTTTGCAAAGTAGTTCTTGCATTTCTTACATGGACAATAAATTTTATCCCCCATTGTTGTATGCTCAAATGCAAAATCAAGGAAGTCTTTAATTCCTTGTCTATGCTCAGGAAGAGCTCTATTCCTAAGCTTTACCCAATTCCGTTCCATCTAAAGTTGGATTAAAATTTTTTAAAAATCTTCAATGAGGGACACACCTTAAGTTGTCCTCAACTGGAAAAGAGTACTAAATCCAGTGGAAAAGCCTGCATAAAAGAATATTTCAATGTACTTGATGATCTTTAGCTCTAAGGATATGATAAAAGAGGAACCAGAAACAATCTACCAGCCCACTGTTTTATGACTAGAAACAGTTTTTTTTTTTTTTTTTTTTTTGTGAAAAATTTATTTGGTCATTTAGAAAGTGTATTTACTATTTAGTGCATATACGTGTTAATGCAGCAAATCAGAAACTCATTGGCAAACTGAGCAGAAACTTTTCAAGAACTGTCAGAAACTAGACAACAAGAACAGCCCAAAAATGGTATAAGTAAATATCAAATAATGGGAGATCAAGGGGATTCTAACAACAAACATCCAAAGTGCATAAAACAAACTAGTAGTTGACTTATGTACATTTTTTAGATCAAGGGGATTCTCCTTGTTGCAGCATCATTGTCATTAATCAACTTTATGTTGCTGCCATTTTTAAGTTTATTTAACTTATTTATTTATAGTTTCATGTTTGTTAGAACCTCACTTTCTCAGATAGGAGAGATCCTAATGCTTTAAGTGAATAAACAAACCCAAACCTTGACATATCTTAATACTTCAAGTAAATAAGCAAATCCAAACCAACACTAACAATGAAAATTATTGCATTCATTTACTTATGTAGAAGCCCACAGTTATGTCCTAAAACAGGTATTTATGGATGTAGTGTAAGACACACACACAGAGACAAAAACATTGTATATCACAAGAATAGGGATAACTCACCTGCCCAGAATGAAAGAAATAATTCTCCCTGGCCAATTTTGTTGGTGTTGACTGATGAAGTTGTAGCAGTTCCAAGCAAGCTGCAAAAGAAGAAATAATAGAATCTAGTCAACTGCCAAAAGAGTGATAGCTGTACAAGGCATGACATAGTGGCATAATGATGTGTTTTGAATTACTCATGCTATATTTACTTTTGATACCAGTAGCAGCCCAACGGGCCTATGAGCTATATGATGAAGGCATTCTCTCCTATCTTTCTAACCTCAATCCTGGCTGGGACTCTCAATCTCCCCCACCCACCCACCCACACCCCCCAAAAAAAAAAAAAAAAAAAAAAAGAAAAGAAAAAGAAATCAAGTTTCATTAAAAACGGGTCCTTAGAGTTCCTTTCAAAACTTATATGTTGTGTGGATTAGCACTAAGAAGTTTTCCATTAATTCCTTTAGAAAGACCTCATCTTAAACAGTTACCAAGTAGCATTTGACTATTTGCTTTATTGAAGTTGGTGCTGAATTTCCAGTTTCGTTGGATTTGCTAAGACCCCTGATGCTCACTCAACATAAACATGCTAACTCATCCTAACCATCTAGCACAGCCATTTTCTGTTGATTCAAGGTTTGCAAATTGATTCACACGTTTACCTTATGTCAATAGATGTATCCAGCATGACTAACACAAGAAGCATTACAAGTAGATGCAAATATATCCCAATCTTTCCTCTCACCCCAAGCCTAGAAAAGAAGAGTTAATTCTGGTAGGCTTTAGAATTTGTAACCTATTTATAATTAGATGCTACAAGTCTGTTTTCACAGATGGTGTCAAAATGCTCTGTTTATGAGTACAAAGAATTGGACAGCTATTAGCACGGATTAAAGGAGGCAGGATCTCTTCGTTGGCAATATTTCCCTCAGAAAACTCAGAAGAATAAAATATGAACCAAAGCACTGAAAAAAAAAAAAAAAAAAAAAAAAAAAAAAAAAAAAAAAAAACTAAATTTGCCTCAACCATTCTGTTATCTAAACAAAAACCCAAACCCGTGTCCATTCCAAATTACCATCAAAAGAAAAACTGATAGCATTTCAATAAACCCATCATCCCAAACACAATGTTTAAAATAGTAAATTACGAATTAAGGTCCTTGAGTCTCCAAAGTTTTAGGGTAATTCCACTCTGGAATTGTTAAAATACTACTATTTCACTATAAACCCAAGTAAGCTTTAAGCACTACTAAATTGCATTCATTTACTTATGTAGAAGCCCACAGTCATGTCCTAAAACAGGTATTTATGGATGTAGTGTAAGACACACACACAGAGACAAAAACATTGTATATCACAAGAATAGGGATAACTCATCTGCCCAGAATGAAAGAAATAATTCTCCCTGGCCAATTTTGTTGGTGTTGACTGATGATAGAAGTTGTAGCAGGTCCAAGCAAGCTGCAAAAGAAGAAATGATAGAATCTAGTCAACTGCCAAAAGAGTGATAGCTGTACAAGGCATGACATAGTGGCATAATGCTTTGAAGTACGTTCTGGGCTATATTTTTAAATTTTTTTGTGGGCTTTTTTCAAGGGCTGAAAAATTTATCATATTTTATCAAGGGTTGTGAGCTGAAAAAGGTAAAATTTTTGGTACAAAACTGGCTGTTTTTTTTTTTTTTTTTTCAAGGGTATTTTAACTTATTTTGAGGGACCAAATAACCTTTGAAATAAAGTTTAGTAATATAGCTATTTTAGTAAACCCTCAATAAAAGAGGGTTGAAATAACTAAAGTTTGTTGTAGTGTGATGGTGTTTGTGGATGCAGCCTCATGGGTTCTTCAATTGCTCGCCTGTGGTAGATGTTCCTCCCAATGCCTGTGAATTGGAAGCCAAAGACAATGATATCAAGGACTACGGGGTGGTCAAGCCAATTCAGCCTGCGGTGCTGGCAAAGTTGTAACATGTTTTCTTCCTAGTCAAATTTGTCTTCCAATTTAATAGAGAGGACAATAAGGTAGCCAAAGCCAATTCAACCTGTGTTGCTGGCAAAGTTGTCAAAGTCTTTACTTCCAAGTCAATTTGTCTTTCAATTTCATAGAGAGATGTCATAATGGTTCTTCCCGCTTCCTCTGTCTAGTCTCACCTTCCAAGTTAAGCTGATGACTGATGAGTTTCCCCACCACCCTCAATGTAGAATTTTAAATAATTTTCAGACTACTTCAATCTTTTATAATTTGGAGACCCATTCGTGCTATGTGATTTCGATTTGCCTTTTTACTTACTGACTATGGTTTTAAATGTAGACTAACATGTAACCCGTGCAATGCACGGGATTTATTAAACGTTATTAATATTATTTTAAATCTTCTTTTTTTTTTTGAGAGTTAATATTATTTTAAATCTAGATTGTCACTTGTCACTCCATTGAAAAACTTCTATTTATCATCTTACTCTATGATTCGGACCGTTAACATGTAGATGCATGGTGAATATGTTATCTCAAAAACATACATTGATGTTTACTCAAAAAAAAAAAAAAAAAAAAATAATACATTGATAGTTGGGAGTAGGTGAATTAAAAAGATTTGAAAGGATAATTTAATATGCTTAAATATGCGCACAAGTTTGACAAAACATTTGCGTGTGAAGGAAAAAGAGGATAAAGGGTAAAAGGACATGGAAATTTCCTTTGCTTTCTTATGAGTTGGATGATTCATACCTATCCAAAAAAATATATAAGTTGGACTTGGATGATTCCTGAACAATTATTTCTCTTTCCCTCTCGGCCAATCATTATCTTCTTTCTTTTTCTATAATATTTTCCTTAACACGAAGATTCCTATAAATGTAAGATCCTTGTCATAAGATTTTTTTAAAAATATAATCTGTTTGCTTTCCAACGATTACCAATCCATAGATGCTAACACCTCGTGCCATTAACAATTACAAAAATTAAGGGTATATTTAGTAACTGTTTTTTTCTCTTATTTTTTATTGTCAAAAATAATTTTCTATTTTTGAGATTAAAAAACTTGTTTAGTAACTCAAAATGGATAGAAAATAAAACATGTTCTCAAACTCAATTTGTGAAGGAAACTGAAAACATGCAAAATCTGTTTTTCGGTTTCTAATTTTCAAAAGTCAATGAAAATACGCATTTAATTTAATGAGTTAACATTAGAATTCAAATCCTAGTAATAACATATTTTAGTATTTTCTATTTTTTTGTTTTTCTTCAAAAATTATTTATTTTTTTAATTTCAACTAACCAAATATGTTTTTTATTTCAAAAATACAAGAAAATATTTTTTATTTATATTCCTCAAAACAAGTTTTTGAAAATAAAAAACAAAAATTATTACCAAACATAACTTAAGAGTAATTCAAATAATTTTTAGATACTCTCGAAACACTAATTACAAAAATTTAGAGTAATTCAAGTAATTTTTAAATATTTTCAAAACACAAAGAATGATGAGATCTACTATAAATATGAGAGAAATAAATATTATTTTACTATACTCTGAAAGTATCTATGAACTTTTCAAAAATTAAACATGCCAAATGATGTTTAACACTACGTGGCATAGATTTATTTATTTATTTTATACATTCTCTATAGCTCCTTAGGATGTTCCATTTACATAAAGTATACTTTCCAAAAATTAATATAGTCAAATTTAAGGGACCCCGAAATCTTCGCCCCAGATTTTAGACCACATTTTTTCCTGCAAACAAGTCATTAGTTGACTAGTTGTCACTCTTTGTCACTCTTTGCTCACAAATTTTTTAATATACCCCGCACCAAACATCCCCTTAATTAAACAGAGAATTATTATTTTATTAGTTTACTATTCATTAATCACGCAACCACAAACAACCTAGTTTCTTTATCTGGCAGTGTGTGTCACTGAAACACTTATAAGCTTTCTCGATCTGTCGAAAAAAGCTAACATCATCATTCCTTTTCCTTATCTAATGGCTGAGGAAAAGAGTCTCGAAGAGGTACTCTCACTGCCAATCCTACTTGCCGATCGAGTGAGCAAGTCTGCTCGAGAAGCCGAGGCATCAAAACTCGAGTGTCTCGACTTGGCAAAGCAAGTCGACCGGCTCTCCCAGATGCTTCGAGCGGCAGTTCGACTCCCGTGGACAGCTTCGCAGTCTCATCAAACTCTGTACGAGCAGCCCATCCGTCGAATCGTCGCCGACGTGGCGAAGAATCTCGACCGAGCCCTAACCTTGGTTCGAAAATGCAAGCACAGCGGCGTGCTTCGACAGGTGTTCTCGATCACCACCACGGCCGACTTCCGCAAGGTCTCGAACCTTCTCGAGTCTTCCATTGGCGACATGAAGTGGCTGCTCTCGATCTACGATTTCGATAACGGGACCAACCTTTCTCTGCCTCCGATAGCGAGCAACGACCCGATTCTGTCGTGGGTTTGGGCCCACACCGCTATGCTTCACATGGGTCAGCCGAAGGATCGAACCGACGCGGCTCTCGAGCTCGCTTCTCTGGCCAAAGACAACGATCGGAACAAGAAGATCATCGTCGACGAAGGTGGGGTCCCGCCGCTTCTCAAGCTGCTCAACAACGCCAACAGCAACGAACCCAATTCGGCGATTTCCGTTGAAGCTCAAATCGCGGCCGCCACTGCGCTTTTCAATATCGTCACGAACCGGGACCGTGTCCGATACGTGGTGGACACGCATGGGGTTCCGATAATTGTTCACGTTTTGACCGAGTCTACGATCAAAGTTCAAATCCCAGTTGCGAATTTAGTAGCGCGAATGGCTGAGCTCGACCCTTTGGCTCAAGAGGAGTTCGCTAGAGAAAACGTTACCAGACCTCTCGTGTCCTCGCTGGCAATGGATACGATTCTCGACGACCCGAATTTTCTCCAGTCGGGTAAGACTACCATTCACTCTTTAGTTCAATTAGCTGGGAAAACAACACAACCATTGAAAAGCAATCACACGGGGTCGTTTTCGTATAATTCAGATGGAAGTGGTAGAAGTGGTAGTGGTAGCGGTGGTGGTAGTTCTACTACTAATTCACATTATCATTATAATAGTAGTAATATTAGAAAAGAGAGGGATAATGAGACACCTGAAGTCAAACAAAAAGTCAAAGTTAGTTGTGCCCAGGCTTTATGGAAGTTATCCAAAGGTAGTTTAGTGAATAGTCGAAAGATCACGGAGACAAAAGGGTTGTTGTGTTTGGCAAAAATGATTGAGTACGAGAAGGATGAGTTGCAGTTGAATTGTTTGATGACAGTTATGGAAATAGCTGCTGTGGCAGAAAATAATACTGATCTTAGGCGTGCCGCGTTTAAGCCTAGTTCTCCGCCTGCTAAGGCGGTGTTGGATCAACTGTTGAGAGTGATTCAAGATGGCGATAGTTGGACATTGCAAATTCCGGCAATCAAAGCTATTGGGTGTTTGGCGAGGACTTTTCCGGCTAGGGAGACGAGGATTATTGGTCCTTTGGTTTTGCAGCTTGGGAATAAGAATGTGGATGTGGCAACGGAGGCTGCTATTGCATTGAAGAAGTTTGTGTGTCCCGAGAATTTTAATTGCTTGGAGCATTCCAAGGCGATTTTGGAGTTCGATGGGGTTCCACCACTGATGAAGCTTTTGAGGGCCAATGATTGGGCTCAAATGCACTCAGTTGTGTTGTTGTGTTATCTTGCATTGAATGTTGGTAATAGTAAGGCTCTTGAACAAGCACAGGCATTGAATGCACTTGAAGGGGCTGCTCGTTCTGTCGTGGCTCAAAATCCTGGTTTGAGGGACTTGATTGTTAAAGCCATGGATCATCTCACTCTTTATCAGCCTGGAGTTCCTCATCCCCATATGCAGCCTCATCTACTTTAAATGCGGCAGTTTTGGCTGCGAGAACAATGAGTCCATGTGTGTCTTAGATTGTAAGTTGTAACATAGAAATGATTGTTTTTTACAATGTGAACACATGAAAAACAAAATTTGACTATGTAAGAGGTGGTTGTTCATGATATGAATAATCATCCCCAAGTAACTGTGCTTCATATGTGAATGGATGTTTTCTGATGTACATGTAATTAGCTATTGAAGGAATTTAGCAATTGAATTCTTAAAGAATTGCCAGCTTTTGCTTCTCTGTTTTTTCACCCTTGATATGCGTTTGTTCTCTTGCAATAACAACGGTTTTTATTTAGTGGCTGGAAACTTTTTCAACAAGAGAATCTTTATTTTACGGTTCTAGTTCTATTTTGTGCTCTTTGCAGACTGACTTGGATGGGCTGATAACAGATAACAATCTCTGTTTCACCTTTTGAGCAATGTTCATTGCAAGCTTGCTGATTGTTTGTATCAGGGTCGTGTAGAAAGTTTGAAGCTTATCTTATGTTATTGCATGTGACCAAGGCAACAATTGTTGTTATTCTGTTTTGCTCTGTTAAGCTGCCATCAATCGTTAAAGCATAACTGCCAAGCTTGATATTTTTGTTAGGCATAGTTCTGATAGTTGTTCCTCTCCTCTTGTTGATATAATGAGCAATTGTTTGCATTTCTTCAACTAGTATAAATTGTGGTCACTTGTGAAGTAAGTTTCATCACAGTTTGGTTTAATATGCAAATGATGTTCCACTACAATGTCATTTGGAGTTGGGCAAGAAATGAACCAGCTGTTTTTCAATGAGCTACAATATTTTATGGCATATATGCTTGTACTTCCATAGCTTACTTCCAAGTATTTTGTATTTCATGACAGAGATTCTATCAATATTATTCTTGTGTTATGCCTATATATCTCTGGTTTGTATGGATCATTTTGTGTGCGAATTCTTTGTTTATCATGCTCATTGTGTCATCTTTGCCAGTAGCTAATTTTCTACTAATATTTAGTGGTCTAACCATGTTGAACACTGTACAACTAAAGTTGATGCTTTAATCATACTTTTTGCACTGTCGGAGGCAACTCTTATTGGCCAAGGATTTTCTTTTTCACTCTGTACTAATCTCATAAACACCAATCCAAAGCTACTATCTTGTGATGTTGTAAATTCACTGGCACTGACCAGATTGAGGGAATTGATTGTGAAGGAAATGGACCACCCACCTCACTCTTTATCAGCCTGGAGCTCCTCATCCCCCATAGGCAGCCTTATTCACTGTAAATGTCAATATGTTTGCTGCAGGAACAATTCCTCAATGAGAGTGTGTACTACATTGTAAGTTGTAAGTTGTAACATATGAACGATGCTTTATTACAGTGTGAAAATAAAAAAAAAAAACGAAATTTGACTATGTAAGAAGTGGTTCATGATTCACGGTATTAAATCATCATCCCCATGTAACCGTGTTAACTAGTTGAGTTTCATTATATGAGTTGATGTTTTCGAATGTACATGTAATTGTTTGTGGATAATTTGACGAATTTAGCTATTGAATTCTTAAAGAATTTCCACATTTTTTTTCTCCACTGTTTTCTGACCCTTGATATGTGTTTGTTCTCTTGCAATGAAAATGATCTTATTTAGTGGCTAGAAACTTTTTCAAAGTGAGGTTATAAGTGATTGATTTTGTTATTATGGATCTGGTTCTATTATGTGCTCTTTGCAGACTGACTTGAATGGGCTGCTCTCAGATAACAATCTCTGTTTCATCTTTTGAGCAATGTTCAATGCAAGCTTGCTGATTATTTGTCATGGTCATGTAGAATTTTGAAGCTTATCTTACGTTAATTTCATGTGACTGAGGCAACTATTGTTGGTATTCTGTTTTGTTCTATTCAGGTGCCATCAAGCATTTAAGCACGATACTACTGCAAAGCTTGATATTTTAGTTAGGCATAGTTCTGGTAATTTCGTTTCTTATCTTATTAATATAATGTGCAATTGGTTGCATTTCTTCAGCCTGTATAAATTGTGGTTACTAATGTAGTTAGTTTCATAAAGGTTTAGTTTACTATGCCAATGATGTTGTTCCCTGGTAACTACAATGTCATTCGAATTTGCCTAAGAAATGAACCAGCCGATTTTCAACGAGGAACAATATTTTATTTCATATATGCTTGCACTTCGAAAACTTGCCTCCACCTATCTGACTAGATTTCTATCAATATTATGCTATCAATCTCCAGTTTGTAGGGATCATGTTGCGTTCTGATTCTTTGTTTACAGTGCTTAGTGTGTTGCCTTTGCCACTGGCTATTTTTCTACTTTCACCTTTAGTGGTCTGCCTATGTTGAACATTGTATAACTAAAGTTGATGCTTTGATAATACTTTGTGCATTGTCGCAACCTACTCTTTTTGGTCTTGGATCTTTTTCATTCTGTACTTCTAACACTCTCATAATCATCTATCAAAAGTTGCTTTCTCTTGATCTTGTAAATTCACCGGCACTGACCAGATCGAGGAAGACTGATTTGAGAAACTTTGGGTCATGCCCTTTCCTGAAATATCTCAAAGAACGGTTTAAAGTTCATTTGTCTTGGCATAGAGTGAGCGGTGTGCAGAAGCTTAAAACCAAAATGAATGGCGTAAATGCCATTTACATTTTTTTATAGGCAGTTCGGTTTGTTGCATTAGAGGGGTACACAGTTTCATTCATGGCTAATGAAGAGGGTTCCATGTGGTTCACATTGGAGTTCCTGATTCATATTATTCAATTCTTTTTGGGTAAGTTGATTCATGTGGTTCATGCCATATGCAATAGTTTGATGAATTTGCCTATGACTAGGGAAACGCACTTTATACTCTTGAAGACCTTGGTGATTCTCAAATTCTGTAAACTGAAGATAGAAAACTACAATGATTTTGAACTTCAATTTTATAGTTTTGTATCCATGATGGCCCGACTCCAAACCTAATGTTAATTGATTGATAACCTAGCTTCTATTTGTAACCGGTAACTAACGTAGTTGTTAATATAGCACGATACACGATGCATTCTGTATCGTAGCCAAAAAATTATGTGTTGTAAGTGCGTATTAGTAGTGCTTATAAATCGTTTGATATGAATTGTATTTGTAGAGAGTGAAAATTTTCACATACTAAGTCTTTAAGTGTAATGAGTGAGTAAGTCTCAAATATTATATGGTAAGAATCATATATATTAGACGATATAAACATATGGGTTTGAATTGAGTTTTGTTTACTAAAAATTGGGCCTTAGCTTGAGCCCAAAAGTTGTTTTCCTTGTTTTTAATCAAAATTATTAAGCTACTTTAATTTAATATAGTAAAGTGGCTTATAAAAAATTAATTTAATAGAACTATATATATATATATATATATATATATATATTTTATTTGTGTGATTCTACAAATGAGTTTTTCTAATTTTTCTAGGTACATAAAAAGTAGTTGATTGATTATACAAATTCATGTGTTCCTATCTGTCGGGAAAAGGATCTCACTTGGGATCATTGTATCCGTGCTATTGATGAAAAGACAAGTAGGCTAAAACTTAAATGCAACTATTTGTGAAACAAATATTAGAGTTGAGTTACACGAATGAAGAACCATCTAGCACAAACTTGGAAGGATGTTAAACCATGCTTGAAAGTGTCAGATGATCATATTAAAAATTATTTTGCCAAACTTTTGGAAAAAGTTTAGAAAATAAATGAGCAGTTTGATGATGATTTTGATGTTGAATGTCTTCAAGAAGATTTACAGAATATTGATGGTGATAATTAAATTAGTTATTAGTTGCATGTGTTTCAAATTCATAATAAGTATTTAATTTATATATGTGTATCTATAATTTTTTCACAAAACATCAATCAATCATCAATATCATTATATATATATATATATAAAAGAAGAGACCTCATGCAAGAGTGCATGAGCTCTTGCTATGTGGCGCTTTAATTTTGCATTTAGTTTTTTTAACCTCTTTCATTAAGTTTTTTTAACTGTTACTCAATAAATCACAATAACTTATTTTTACTATTACATAAAATATGGGCTATTATTGACAATTACTCTAAACAATGGACTACCTTTTAAAAATAGACTAAAACTTATGAAAAGCTCAATCATATTTATTACCTTACATATTTTGACCTAGGCTTGACCCTCCCCAGTGTAGGTGAAAGGCTTTGCATGTTGTAAAATCTATTCTTTTATATATCCCCGTCTTCTTAGGAATCAAAAAGTTATGCTTCTATAATTTCCCTCCCAATATTTACATTTCATTTAAAAAAGTATGATCATTTTCAAAATTTCATGTTCCTCTTATATAGTTTATTTATTTATTTATTGTTGAATCCCAAAATATTTAGTTTAGCTCTCTAAAAACTATTTATACTTCAATAAAAAAAAAAAAAAAAAAAAAAACCAATTGTTAACCCACAGAAAAAATATTGATTTGTTGTTCAATCCCATAATATTATGTTCATTTAAAGTATTTAGTTTAGCTGTCTCTATAAATTGTTTGCAATTCAATAAGAAAGAAAATTAAAAAATAATAATTGTTAACGCAAAAAAAAAAAAAATTGATTTGTTTGTTGAATCCAAAAATATTATATTTGTGGGGGTAAAATCCATCAATCAACGTTGGGCCTTAGCACATGCACTAAGCCCAACCGCGACTAGAAGAAAGGACATGGGCCTAGGATATCCCAACCCAACCATTTGGGCCGGACACCTTAGGGCGTCCGAGGAGGAGTATCTCCTCGGACTCGCCAAGTGAGTAACCAACTCACACCCAATACTTGGTGAAAAGTCGCCCTATAAGAAGGAGCGGTGCATGACGTTCGGGGAAGGGTACAACCACTATCGCCGCATTAAATGCCTAGGAACTACTTTTCCAGCCGCATTAATGTAGAAGGGACAGGAGCAATGCGAAATTGCCTTGGCCGGTGCGACTCACAGAAAAGAGGGAGGATGTCCAATGGGACAGGCACTCAAGTGGAGACCCGGATAGTTAACAAGTGTAGCGTTGAGATCTTAGTAAGAGTGCTATATAAGGGAAGGAAACCCCCATGGCCAAAGGATCGCAAAAAGGAAGGAAGAAAAGAGATAGAGGAAGAGAAAAGAGACAGAGAGAGAAAACGGAAGACACGGTGCACGAGGACTGTCATCACGAAAGCTTGGAGGAATATCTCTACGTCCAACTGGTTGCATGGCTTGTCCATAACCACGTCCCCGCTGTCAAAGACCTAGTTCTATAACCTACTCTCTACAAATTCATTGTTATTGTTGGGCCCGAGCCCCAAAAAATACGCCCTTACAATTGGCGCCTCGTGGGAAGAACTTGTGTCTCGAATCGAGGATGGAAGGATCGGTCCACGCCAAACCGGACATGCAGAATCTCAACGGCAAGACAACTTTGTAAACCTTGAACGAGCGAAGGACCAAGATAATCAACGAGAGGGCGTGTGAGCACCTCTCACACAAGTAGAAGTCGCTCGAAAGGGAAGGGTCACGCGTCCCACCAAAGACAACGAGCGGAAGGCTCTACAACAAGAGATTGATGATTTGAAGAAGAAGCTGCGTCGGCCCCATAAAACGTCCTTTGCCCGTTTCGGATACAAGCGGTGAGGATGAAGAGTACAGACGAAGAACGAGAACCCCCCGGTGAAACGTTTTATGAGGAGGAGCGGCCTCATAAGCGCGGTCGCAAAAGCCCATCTTACCGAGGCCTGGTCAATGACGCCATGAGCAAGGCCCTAGACCGGAAGTCGCCATTCACTCGTAGAATAGAAATTTGCTTCCTCGGCGGTTTAATCGCCCAACGTTCATCCCATACAATGGTCGGATTGACCCAAAGAGAACATGTGAGCCAATTCAACCAAAGGATGGCCGTCCACTCCAAGGACGAGGCGTTAATGTGTAAGGTGTTTCCATCCACTTGGGGCCATTTGGCGATGAGATGGTTTGATGCCCTCCCACCGAATTCCATAGACTCCTTTAAATAGTTGATGCAATAAAGACCGAGTCCCTCGCCCCTCGATTCCCTCTTATCCTTATCCATGCGAGAAGGGGAAACGCTGAAGGCCTACTCGGACGAGATATTGGGAGACCTACAACGAGATCGAAGGTAATTATGAGGACGTCGCCATCAGTACCTTTGAGCATGGCTTGAGAAAGTCTCTCACTGGGAAACCAGTCACTAGCGTGCGACAACTCATGGACAGGATAGACAAGTACAAGAGGGTCGAGGAGGACCAGCAGATTGGGAAAGGAAAGACGAAGTTTGTCCCTCAGGAGAGGAGGGACTTCAGGTCGGACCGTTAATTAACAAGCCGAGGAGAGAGTACGAGAACAACTGGATCTACAGGGGCTCGGGTAGTCCACGCTGTGTTCCGAGAACCGCTGCACGAGATCCTGGAGAAGATAAAGCGTGAGCCTTTCTTCCAATGGCCGAATAAAATGGCAGGCGATCCCTCAAAACGTAATCAGAACCTATATCGTGCGTATCACCAAGAGCCTGGTCACGTCACCGACGAATGTAGGAACCTAAAAAATTATTTGGATCGACTTGTCCAAGAGGGAAAGCTCAGCATTCGCTGCACCACCCCGATCCAATGTCCAATGTCGATACTGCAGACAAAAACTGAGGCCACCCATAGGCACAATAAATGTTATTCTTGCCGCACCTGGGAGAACTGGTCCCGGCCCGTTCAGAGTGATGTCCGTGGGTAGGTTTCCGACGGAGCCAGGTGAAAGAGTATCCAAGAGAGCCAGAGGGAAGGCCTCGCCAATGATTGGGTTCACGGATGAGGATAAGGAAGGAATCATTCAGCCCCATGAAGATGCCCTAGTCGTGACACTTAGGATATGAGGTTATGACGTGAAGAGGGTTTTAGTTGATCAGGGTAGCGCCGTGGAGATAATGTACCCAGACTTGTACAAGGGGCTGAACTTGAAGCGGGGACGACTGTCGCCATACGATTCACCCCGCTTAGCTTTGAGGGAAAAATAGTCATCCCGAAGGGCATGATTAGGTTACTGTACGGACGAGAAGTCGTGGAGGTGAACTTCATCGTGGTGGACGCGTACTCCCCTACAAGACCAACGGCCATGGCTTCACACATTAGGGGCTATATCGTTAACCTTGCACCAGAAAGTGAAGTATCCATCTGAGGGTCGAATCAAAGAGGTATTAGGGGACCAAGGAATGGCTAGGCAATGCATGGTGTCGGCGATTGCTCGACAATCAAGCGATGAACCTTCCACTTCGGCCGGGAACAGCTTATAGCAATCAAGGACCCCGGTCCTAGCAACGGGAGATGAAGGACCGGCCATGGAGGTGAGTTGTGAGGAACTGGAGAAAGTGCTTGTTGGATCGGACCCCGAAAGGTTTTTCCAAGTCGGTTCGGAATTGCGTAAAGAAAAGTCGGCGCTCATTAATTTTCTTGAAAATGAGGACGTATTCGCTGGGATCCTTATGAAGCCCCCGGGGTTGATTCAGACCTAATACGCCATTACCTTAATGTTAATCCAGCTATTCCACCCAAGAAGCAGCCTCCCCGGCGCCCGTCGAAGGAGCATGCGGACGCTGTGAGAGAGGAAGTTGCAAAGTTGAAAAGAGCCAGGGCTATCAAGGAAGTATTCTACCCCGAATGGTTGGCGAACACTGTTGTGGTGAAAAAGAAGAGTGGAAAATGGCGGGTCTGCGTGGACTTCACGGACTTAAACAAGGCTTGCCCAAAGGATCCTTTCGATGCCGCGGATAGACCGACTAGTAGATGCAATTGTCGGGCATCCCCGAATGAGTTTTTGGACGCTTTCGGGGTTACCATTAGATATCCTTAATTGGCAACTATCATTATAAGGTGATGCCTTTTGGTTTGAAGAATCGGGTCAACCTATCAAAGGATGATGACTAGGATGTTTGAGCAACAGATGGGAAGAACTATCGAGGTGTATATAGACGATATGGTAGTAAAAAGCAAATTGGTGGCTGACCACATCAAGGATCTTGACGAAGTGTTTCAAATCCCGAGAAGGTACAAGCTGTGGATGAACGCATCCAAGTGCTCATTTGGGGTGGGATCAGGGAAATTCCTTGGTTACATGGTAACCCACCGGGGGATCGAGGTTAACCACGACCAAATAAGAGCCATTCATGGTATGCAGCCCCCTCGAAATCCCAAAGAAGTCCAAAAGCTTACCGGCATGATAATGACTTTAAACCGTTTCATCTCCCGCTCAACAGACGGTGCAGACCTTTTTCCTCCTATTGCACAAGTGGAAGGGTTTGAGTGGATCAAGAGTGTGATTTAGCATTCCGAAAAACTCAAAGAATATCTCGCCCGACCACCGATCATGTCCGATCCCGAGGCCGATGAGGTGTTATATGCGTACATCGCGATCGCCGCTCAAGTGGTGAGCCTAGTACTAATCCGGGAGGACAATGGCATGCAGCTGCCCGTGTATTACGTTAGCAAGTCATTACAGGAGGCGGAGACCCGGTACCTTCCCCTCGAAAAGGCAATATTGGCGGTCGTACAAGCTACAAAAAAGCTTCCTCATTATTTTCAGGCACATACGGTGGTTGTGTTAACTCAACTCCCATTGAAATCTGTCTATTGAAGCGCTGACTACACGGGGAGAATAGCTAAATGGGGAACCATCTTGAGCGCTTTTGACATTAGATACATGCCTCGCACCGCCATAAAGGGTCAAGTCCTCGCCGATCTAGTGGCTGAATTTTGCGAGCCTATCTTAGAAGGGGTGGAAGTGTTGGGATCACCAAACGACAATAGGAGAGTGGTCAGTTTTCTCTGCAAGATCATGATAAGTGGAGAGCATACATCGATGGTGCAGCAAACCACGGGGGCTCGGTGTGGGGCTCGTTCTAATCTCTCCCGATGGTATAACCTTGGAGAAGTAGCCGAATATGAGGCTCTCTATCTTGGAGGGGATGTCTATGATCCGGAAAATGGGTGGAAAATGCGCGAGCATATTCTCGGATTCGAGACTCATAGTGGGGCAAATAAACGGGGAATTGGAGGCGAAAGATGAAAGAATGCGACGGTACCTTGCCCAAGCTAAACGCCTACAAACCCACTTCGACGACTTCCATTTAACGCATATACCCGGAAGCGGGAACACCCACGCCGACTCTCCGGCCACGCTGGCCACCTCCTCGGCTCAGCCTCTCCCGCGGGTAATTCTTGTCGAGGACCTCCGCCACCCAACGGAATATTCGGATACACAACGTTGGGGAGGGACCAAGCTGGATGGACCCTCTTGTCCGATTCTTGAAACATGACTCCTTACCGGATGATAAAGTCGAGGCCGACAAAATCAGGAGGAGAGCTCCTCGATTCTGGTTGTCCGAGGACTCCAAGCTTTACAGACGTTCTTTCTCGGGGGCCGTACTTATCGTGTGTACACCCGGGAGCTATGAGCTCATTCGGAGGAGTTGTATGAGGGGATTTGCGGAAGCCACACGGGGGGCCGGTCCCTCTCCCACAGAGCCATGACGCAGGGATATTGGTGGCCGAGCATGCATAAGGAGGCTCTAGAATATGTGAAGAAGTGCGACCAATGCCAAAGGTTTGCTCCGAATATACACTAACCGGGCGGGGTGCTTAACCCGTTAAACCCTTGGCCATTCGCACAATGGGGCCTAGACATACTAGGGCCGTTCCCCAAACAAGAAGCTTCTTCAGGGAACAAGAAGTTTCTTCGTCGGCACCGATTACTTCACGAAGTGGGTTGATTTGCAAACATTAGGGATGTCGACGTCAAGAGGTTCATCTCGGAAAAATATCGTAACCCGTTTGAACCCCACACACCCTAATCTCGGACAATGGCCTTCAATTTGACAGCAAGCTCTTTAGGAGATATTGCGGTGAATCGGGATTACCAACCGATACTCCACACCAGCTTACCCGCAGAGTAATGGACAAGCAGAAGCCGTCAACAAAACCATAGTGAACGGATTGAAGAAGAGGCTGGACGACGCGAAAGGGAGGTGGGTTGAAGAACTCGCCCATGTCTTGTGGACGTACCACACCACACCTCGCCGATCGACGGGAGAGACCCCATTTTACTTGACCTACGGGCCGAGGTTGTCATCCCATTGGAGATAAATTTTCCCTCCCAGAGGATTACTACATTCAACCCCATTACTAACAACGGACTTCTAGAAAAAAGCCTGGACCTCCTCGAAGAGAGAAGGGAAAGCGAGGGTGCACCTAGCTCAAGTATCAACAAAAGCTCAAGCAAGGCTATGACGCCAAGGTGAAGTCGAGACCATTGGCGCCCGGGGACTTAGTCTTTGAGGAAAGTCCTGGGCAATGCGAGGAACCCGTCATGGGGAAAGCTTGGACCGAATTGGGAGGGCCCATACCGCATCACATCGTGTGGCTGGTGTTGGTGCGTACTTTTTGGAAGACCTAGACGAACGTGTAGTGCCACGACCGTGGAATGTAAACAATCGAAAAGATACTTTTATTAATAAGATACACTAACTTATTTGTGCAACTATTCGATACGTGTTAAAAGAACCCAGGTCTGGATGGCTCCTCGGACCACGGACTTGGGGGAAATTAACCACGCAACTACCGTCAATCACGTGTTAAACAGAACCCAAGTCCTGGATGGCTCCTCGGACCACGACTTGGGGGAAATTAACCAAGCAACTACGGTCAATACGTGTTAAAGTAACCCAAGTCCGGAGGGCTCTTCGGACCACGAGACTTGGGGGAAATTAACCACGTAACTACCGTCAATACGTGTTAAAACAACCCAAGTCCTGGATGGCTCCTCGGACCCACGAGACTTGGGGGAAATTAACCACGCAACTACAGTCAATACGTGTTAAAGAACCCAAGTCCTGGATGGCTCCTCGGACCCACGGACTTGGGGGAAATTAACCACGCAACTATCGTCAATACGTGTTAAACAGAACCCAAGTCCTGGATGGCTCCTCGGACCACAGACTTGGGGGAAATTAACCACGCAACTATGGTCAATACGTGTTAAACATAACCCAAGTCCCGAATGGCTCCTCGGACCACAGACTTGGGGGAAATTAACCACGCAACTACGGTCAATACGTGTTAAACAGAACCTAAGTCCTGGATGGCTTCTCGGACCACAGACTTGGGGGAAATTAACCACGCAACTATCGTCAATACGTGTTAAACAGAACCCAAGTCCTGGATGGCTTCTCGGACCACAAACTTGGGGGAAATTAACCACGCAACTACGGTCAATACGTGTTAAGCAGAACCCAAGTCCCGGATGGCTCCTCGGACCACAGACTTGGGGGAAATTAACCACGCAACTACAAGTCAATACGTGTTAAACAGAACCCAAGTCCCGGAGGGCTCCTCGGACCCACGACTTGGGGGAAATTAACCACGCAACTACGGTCAATACGTGTTAAACAGAACCCAAGTCCTGGAGGGCTCTTCGGACCACAGACTTGGGGGAAATTAACCACGCAACTACGGTCAATACGTGTTAAACAGAACCCAAGTCCTGGATGGCTCCTCGGACCACAGACTTGGGGGAAATTAACCACGCAACTATCGTCAATACGTGTTAAACAGAACCCAAGTCCTGGATGGCTCCTCGGACCACAGACTTGGGGGAAATTAACCACGCAACTACGATCAATACGTGTTAAACAGAACCCAAGTCCTGGATGGCTCCTCGGACCCACGAGACTTGGGGAAATTAACCAAGCAACTACGGTCAATACGTGTTAAAATTTAACCCAGTCTGGATGGCTCCTCGGACCACAGACTTGGGGGAAATTAACCACGCAACTACGGTCAATACGTGTTAAACAAAACCCAAGTCCTGGATGGCTCCTCGGACATAGGCTTGGGGGAAATTAACCTCGCAACTATTCTCAATAAGTGTTGTGCGGATTCTAATTACGGTTTTTACCCAATCATAAATTAGTGCCATTCTAACGTATTCATTCGTTATTGCTTGACTTTCAGCAGCAAAGTGGCAAAACCAATATCCATTCATGACAAAAACAAAATAGAATAAAGCAACGATATAAGAAATAAAATAACCTTTGTCATTTAGTGTTCAAAATAAACCGGTTCACAAACATTAGTGAGGATTAAACAAAATGAGTCTCAAAAAGCAAAACAAACAAATCCCTACACTAAGTCCCTAAGAGCCTTGAGTCGAGGTAGGCCGATCGTGCTTCTTTGCCTGGATTCTCGGGTGCGACTTCACGGGCACGGGCAAGGATCTCGGCCCGATGCGAAGACTGTCCTCGGTTGGTTGGCCTGTAAGGCTTGCTCCGTGCTCCCGGCCTCGAGAGAGGAGTGTTTGAGAGCAGGCTCGGTGGAGGCGACCTCAGGGAATCTCACGTATCTCCGCGTAGGGAAAAAGATGTTCTCGGCTTTCGAGAAGGGACGGATGCCCGATCCATGGCCACGCCCAGGTCGAAGTAACATATTCCCCTGCAGACGGTGGCAACTTCCTCCGCCGATCTCTCCTCGATATCGTGGACTCCACGTTCATATGAGGCCGCCACAGCCTTCTCGGCAACCTCCTGGACAAGCGAGCTTCCTCCTTGGTCGGCAAGCTAAACCTTAAGCTCCGAAATTGCCTGTTGCTTTGCCGTTTTTCCTCGAGAACGAAGTTGCTTGCGCAGATCGTCGACTTGCTTTTCAGCGTTTTTAAGGCAAAGCATCCGCATCGCTGCTGGCCTTCTTCGCCTCCTTTAGTTCATTGCTCGCGATCAAGATCTCTTTTGAGATCGCCGGCCCCCTCTCAGTGCAGAACGGGTGAGCTTCCCTATGCACCTCCTCACGGGCCTTCTTGGCCCACTCCTCAGCAACGTAAATTTGTTGAGTGACCTGCACCCGGACAGAAATAAAGATGACATCAAAACAAGGCGATAAGAGGGCACTTAATATAAAGACGAGGTAGAAGAGTATACTCACCATAGCTAGATCCCTCTTCAAGGACATAAAAAAATGACGAGTCTTCCTAAGACCCTCCATGTCACGGGGCAAGCAGAAGGGGCTGCTTTAAGTGCCTCGGCCAAGAGGGAAGCTTGCTCTCATTTGGGTTTCCCATAGAGTCGCATCCCGCAGGATTGGGGCTCCATCTAACTCGATCCGAGGAGACCATGTTCGTGGCCCCCTCGGAATGGTCGCCTCATCTCGGCTCTCCGTGGACCTGGTCCTTTTCTCCCGGGACTCTTTTGTCTCCTTACCCTTCTTTTTAGGCCCGGTCTTCTCATGGGCAACCTCTCCCTCCTCCGTCTCTTCTGCAGACCTCTTTCGCCTTAAATTAGGCATGGGCTGCAGCGCCGCATCCGATGAAGGAGGGGGGGGAGGAACGGGAGCTTTGGAGACCATCTGTCCCTTCGGGACTGCCTTGGAGGTCCGCCCTTTAGACCTATTAGATAGAAGCCCCCCGAGGCCAGTCCTCGGCTGGAGATCCATTCCTTCTTCTTCTTCTTGGTGTCTTTTGATATCAGTGTCGCGCGACGACTGGACCAATACCGATGTGAAGTGCGGTCTAAATCGGCGTCAGAATCGGAGAGCTCTACTACCCTAACCAACGCCTCCCCTTCCTCGATAAATTGAAACTGGTCTATCTGATCCTCTAAGGATGAATGTGAAGAACCAGCTTCCTCCTCCGGGATAACTCCTGGGGGGAAGGCTCGTTGGGGAGGTAGCCGAACAGGAGGCAAGTCTCTATCAGCAAGAAAACCTGATATGGAGACGTCAATGCGTGCCAACCTCGGGACCGCCAACCCTTATAGCTTGTCCGGCTTCCACCAAGGCTCGAGTGAGTGGAATATAGTCCAAAATCAAAGGAGCCGACCGTAGTTGTCCGTCCGCGCTAACGAAGATCTCGGACCTCGGGGAGGTAATTCAGGGTAGGGACATTGACTAAGTTCAGCCGAGTTTGGGTTCGCTCTTTGTCTGCGAAGACCGTTAAAAGGTTTATGTTAGTCCGAGGAGACATATAACCATGCAAGCAAGTTTAAAAAAAAAAAAAAAAAAAAAAAAAAAAAAAAAAAAAAAAAAGGGAGGGGAGGTTGAAACTAAAGTCCTCCTCACGGAATCTAGTTCTATGGCACCCCACCTGGCTCTACCGCCCGGTCGGGTGTGAAGGCCGTTATACCATGGTCCGGATACGATCAAATGGTCGCCCTTCAAGCCTTTCTTTGGACTTCGGAAGGCAGGATATTCCTGGACTTTAGATAGTATGTGTCACCGAGCTTATGGCATTCATAAAGATGAACCACGTCGTGCCATGAGAGGCCGAGGTTCATCGATCGTTCGGGTTTCGACACACCCCAGGATCCGGAACAGATTAGCGGTGCATTGATGGGGGGCCAATCTATGATCACGTAGGTAATCCCTAGTTATTCTCCCCATTGGAATAGTCATTCCTCCTTCCACGAAGGCTATCATTGGAATCGCGACTTCCCCTGTTCTCCACTTGAGCAGAATTTCATCCCGATGACATTACTCTAAACCTACTTTCGGGGGGAATCACTTTTTCGAAGCCCGCCATACCGGCCGGAGAATCTACCATTTTCTCAAGCCTACCCATCCCCTCTAATCCTAAAGACGACTTGAAGGCAAAAGTATGATTAATGAAGAGTAATGGAGAAAAACACGCACTTACGGGTAAGAAGCGCGAAGAAGTCTTGAGGAGAATGGCTGCAGAAGTGAGAACGGACTGAAGGAGAAAGCTCTGAGACGTTCTGAATACTGGAATACTCGTCAAAAATGAGGAACAAACGCCCCCAAAACCCATTATACTCAGAAGAAGTTGAACAGACGCACTTGCGTCTAAAGCGGGTGAAACACTGTCCACCGTAGATCCAGCCTCCAACCGTTGGATTGGGCGAGTGTAAGACCTCGAGAGTTGCGGTTACTTTTCCCTGGGTCATTAAATGCCCTCGGCGTTAATGGGGCACGTGAAGGCATGCTCCCCCCTACGCGTGTGCAGCATTGATTTGACGCAAACTGTCTGATGGGTATCAAAATCCCGCCTTTTCTCCTCGGACGAAGAAGAAAGGCCGAATTTTGAGGGGCTATTGTGGGGGTAAAATCCATCAATCAACGTTGGGCCTTAGCACATGCACTAAGCCCAACCGCGACTAGAAGAAAGGACATGGGTCTAGGATATCCCAACCCAACCATCTTCGGGCGGACTGCTTAGGGCGTCCGAGGAGGAGTATCTCCTCGGACTCGCCAAGTGAGTAACCAACTCACACCCAATACCTGGTGAAAAGTCGCCCTATAAAAAGGAGCGATGCATGACGTTCGGGGAAGGGTACAACCACTCTTGCCGCATTAAATGCCTAGGAACTACTTTTCCGGCCGCATTAAACACGCAATTGCCTTGGCAAAGTGCGACTCACAGAAAAGAGGGAGGATGTCCAATGGGACAGGCACTCAAGTGGAGACCCAGATAGTTAACAAGTGTAGCGTTGAGATTTTAGTAAGAGTGCTATATAAGGGAAGGAAACCCCCATGGCCAAAGGATCGCAAAAAGGAAGGAAGAAAAGAGATAGAGGAAGAGAAAAGAGACAGAGATAGAAAACGGAAGACACAAAGTTTAGAGTCTGTCATCACGAAAGCTTGGAGGAATATCTCTACGTCCAATCTGGTTGCATGGCTTGTCCATAACCACGCCCCCATTGTCAAAGACCTAGTTCTATAACCTACTCTCTACAAATTCATTGTTGTGGGACCTTTGGGCCAGAACCGCCCGCTTGTTGGGCCCGAGCCCCAAAAAAAACGCCCCTACAATATTCATTTGAAGTATTTGGTTTATAATTTAATAAGAGAAAAATTATTAAAAAAAAAAACAGTTGTTAAACCACAGGAAAAAAAAAAAAAAAAAAAAAAAAAAAAACAAAGGAAGTATTTTTCAAATACCTTTTCCAAAGAAGGCGTATGATCATGTACAAGAAAAAGATTGCATAGATGTATTATACAAACATAGAGTTGTGAAAGAAATTTGGAGGTGGAAGTCATAGGAGCAAAAAGCCTAATGACATAGCAATGATCCATGATATTGATAGTTGTAATAGAGAAAGACTTAATAGGCAAATGGTACTAAACCTTAACCGTGTTCGGGAAAGTAGTTCAAATGATAAATGTTTACGGTGATCAACCCCTTCACTTATAAATGTTTTTTTCACACTTGGTTGTTGGGCTTAATGGTGATGTTGCTACTACAACTACTATGCAAGAATTTGGGAAACATCTTCCCAGCAAATGTCAGTGCCTTGGATGAGCATACAACTAAGCTTACAGGTATTAATTTAATAATTGTTCATGATTGTACTAATTCAACAATTAGCTTGGTTAGAGTATCTATATGTATGACTGTGACATGCCTAAAAGTGTATTGAATCTTCGCTTAGGCTAAAGTATAGTCACCCTTGATGTACTCATAAAACATGATAGTGATTAAAAAGAAATATTTTCTTTGATAGAGGTTTGATCAAAATAAATTCTTAAAATTACCCATATGTGTTTTTCTTTTTGATGTTTTGTCAAAGTTACATTAACACTTACGATTTTTGCAAACTCAACAAAATGACTAGTGTAGGGTTAAGGGCCTTAAGTGTATATTGGGCCTTACGCCTTGTCCGAGGAGGAATAAATAGTTATAGGTAATTCCAGTCTAAAGCCTCATAAGTAGGGAATGAGTGGAAGGTGGTCCGAGAAGGAGCATCTCCTCGGATAAACCGGAAATAGCTCCAATATGTATCTTGATAATTAAGGTGACATTCCAGGAATTGAATTGCATCATAAACGTACTAGGGTGATGGGAACTTAAAAATATCTAAGGGAAAACTATTACCACCGCATTAAATGCACTACAACTACTCTTCTGGCCGCATTTATGTGGAGAAGATCCCTGAAAAAGATCTTTGCCTTGACAATCACAACTCACGAGTAAAGCTAAAGAGGGTGTTTGATGGGACGGGTATTCAAGTAAACAAGTGTAGGATCAAGATGATCCAGAGGGAGCTATATAATATAAGAGACCTCCCATGAGGAAGGGATCTGAAAAATCAAGAAAGAAACATTGTAGCAATCTAGAATCGGACTTGTAACATTACTTAAGAATAATATATATAAGAACCAGTGTCCTCGGACTTCGCCGAGAACGTTTTTTCTTCAATTTACACTTGTGTATTTTCATTCTTTTGTCATCAAACTTACCTAATTTGTTGTTTGGTTAACTAAAACTTAGTTTTCTAACCCATTCTCTATAAATTCATTGTTTTAGGCTTTTTGGGCCTAAGTCCATTTATACCTTGGGTCGGGATCCCAAATCTGGTCCTTACAACTAGGATTCGCAATTTTGAAGCCCTGTCAACTATATGACTTTTTTTTTTTCAACATGCATATCAATATTTGATAGACATAAGAGCACTGATTGAATTTATTTTACTTTTGAAAATATGTTGCAACGTTTCATATTAGCTTTTTATTTATCTTAACCATGTAAGGAAATAATCAATAAAGGAGGAGCTTATGTTGCATGGTCATAAAATAATTTCTTATATATTTTAAAATAAATTTATATCGTGCCCATGCATCGCATGGGACATCAACTAGTTTTATTAATGTATGCGTGTCGTAAGTTACACGATACATTAAAAAAAAAGATTCATGATACGTACGATTCAAGTTTTGACAACTATGGTAACTAAGGCTTGCATTGTAGGTGCAAGTTGCAGATTCGAATTTATTTTTAAGTAAAGCTGATGTGAGTTGCAGACTAATTGCAGCCACTATGGGAAATGTTTGAGAACTAATAGTAAAAAAACACTCTTGGCAAATTTCCCTTGAGCCCAATTTGTTATGTTATTGGTACTTTGCATTTTGTATACTGAATTCCTAGGATTTTGTGGCTGAAGGCTGTGATGTTATGTCATTAATGAGTCAAAACAAGAAAGGACCTTTGCTTTCCGGATGCTGCATAGAGCCAAAGAAGTTTGCTGTTGAGGCTGCTACTTAACTTTTCAATAAACACAGTCCTATCAAAATGTTAATCATTTTTTCCATTTTCAGTTAGTATCTCCAACCATGTTCCATTGTTGGAAACATTCAAGTTAGAGAAACTGGTGAAATACATACAATACAACTTAGATGTTGTTAGTTTAATTTCTGTTTTGCTTATTTGGATTCTTCTCAGTGTTTTGCCTTGCTTTGATGCCGAAAATATAAGCAAGAGACTGGGAACACAGTTATTAAAAAAACTATGAAATGCCGGTTCCACCTAACTTAGTTAAAACAAAGTATTAAACTAGATGTGTAATGGAGCAGAAAGCGATTCCTGTGTCTTAATTCATCACAATGGGAAGCACACAATCATTAAACGTGTAATTAATAAGATATATTTATTCGATTGACGAATGGGGCAATCAATCAATTGGGATGTGAAAACACTTTCCTTGAGTTGTCAGTAGGTAGCTTATATATCTTTGATGAGAAGCTATAATAAAAACTTTCAAATTAAGAAACAGCTTTATGTACTCTTAAGTTTCTCTTCCCTTTCACCCTTACACGTTTAGGGTCATTATTATTATTAAGCCACATTGCCAAACTGCAAAATCTGGTTGAGAAATGCTTTCGTAGAGGCCTTAAAGAACCATGAATGTATGTCCTTCCAATCCTTCATAGGTTAGAAATTGTAAAACTGTATTGAACAAAATCATTACTAACAAACCATTATTAAAAACCTTGAACATGTTTTTATTCCTTTCATTATAGAATTTATTACTACTCTTAGGTTTGGATTATAATTCTTCTTGAAGTCTTTGTTTTCTGTAAAAAGTTAAATTTTTGTTTATTTCTAATGAGTAATGACCCATATGATTGATTCCCTTTGACTGAGCTCCCAAGGTACATTATGCTATATAGGCGGCAGGCCCTGAATGTACTGAAAAAGGCAAATTGACATAAGTAACAATCCCTTTGTGTGTATGAACCTCATAATATATATTGGTACAATTGTAGAAATATATTCACATCCTACCCGCAATTATAGTCCCAATTATTTTTTTGGCCTATTATTTCTCAAAATCAGGTCCACATGTGATCTTAAGTTCAACCAATGAGTAGAAAAACTTTTTTTTTTCCTTCTGACTTTTTATGCCACAAAATTTATTACCTGTTAGCTTCATCATTAGCGGTGTTTGTTAGTATCTCATTATTTTAAAGTTTAAATTCACACTCTTTGTACATTCCAATGTTAGTGTTTTGCAACTATAATGGGGATTTGATAGAATTCTCTTTTGTTTTCACAAGCTTTGGATGGAGATGGCCCTCGGATCTGTGTAATTTTTGCTCAAAGAGTCAAAGGTGAATTTGTCTTGGCCAGATTTTAAGTATAACTGACAGACCTAACTTGGGCGGCAGGTACATCAACGAATAGAATCGCATTGATTTTGCACTCAAATTTTGTATGCTAGGTTCATTGGCCCTTGGATGTTGGCCAAGGAAATTATTTGTACCGTGTGGGCCAAATTCTTCTTTAAAAAAGATGTGGGCCAATTAAGATGGATGTCAACATGTACGGTGAACCTCGTCATCTCTGCTTTTTTTAATCTTTAATTTTTTCTAGCAGTAATATTAGAGATATGATAAATTTTAAAAATAAATTGGTGCCTCAAAAATAATGTAACGAAGACATTTATTTATTATAATGTTAAAGTGGCATTGTCAAATTTATTATCACAACGCACTAATGGTAGTTCACGTGTAAGAATTATACTTCTATCATAAATTAACAAATATGCAAGTTATAACAAAGTGTGTATTCATAAAAGAATTATAAAATTAATGTTAGTTTTATCTAGCTTAGATAATGAAACGTTAAGCTGAAATCATGATTTCAGTTTAGAAAAAATTTACACACAATTTTGTGTGTAACGGCTTGACGGGCGGTGTGTGTAACAGACATTTCCGTGCAGAGTTACTAAACTTGAACCTTGTTTGCGGTATAAACTCAATATTTTGGATCTTTTTCTCCAAAAAAAAAAAAAAAAAAAAAATGATGAAAAACTCAGTCATGCTGTCGGTGATGAAGATGGTGAGAAAAATCTCAAACAGCTATCATTAGGAAAACCATGGAAAAATCACTCATTTGTCGGGCACCGTTATTAATTTGACCAAGAAGGAAAACATGCACCACAATCTGGTTCTCTTTATAAAACCTTTCACTTTTAAAGTTGAAGTATAATTTGGCAAACACCACCTTTTTTTCCAGGTTCAAAACCTCAAATGGTATTATAAACAACCTTTGCTTTATAGCAATGTCGGCACACTTCAAGTTCTTAAAAGAAGTTTCCTATGAATTTCTATTTAAGCACATTGGTTTTGGACTTTTGCGACTTGCAAGCATCTTTTACAGTCGTTAAGATGTTCTTGTATGCAATTTAGACCAGAAATTTTTAAGAAAAAAGTGTGACTAGACTGTTACTTAGAACATGGTGTCTTCAGCATCAAACAAATTAGTACCACCTCAATTATAATGAACCTCTTGATTGCTTCAATGGAGGTCTATTATAGTGGCCGTGCAGGACCATTAATTTGGTATCAAAATATATGAACACGTTTATGAGTTTTGTGTGACTTGTTATTGTCCATCATATCGTATTCCAACTTTGGAAGCCTCAAAACCTTTTTTGGCTGACTCGTCACGATTCCAAAACAACTTGTAAGGTTCATAAGAAGCAGTGGTACTAATAGAGATCAAAGATTGGTAATTTTGTTAGGTATTATATTGGTCACAAGAACTAAAAGTTGTATTATCGCATCCAACAATGGCCTCCTTAAATGGACGTCTTTGGAATACATATCAATTTAGAACCATCATTGGTCCTAAGCATATGGTTAGGAGTATTGGAAGATTAAGTCAAGGATATAACACCTAGATCCACACTGTTAGAATGATAGTCAAATAATTAAATTTATGTTTTATAATCTTTAAACTTTTGGGATAAGTGGTAATTTATCACAATTTAACCGGTTTTTTTTCAAGTTTATGCTTTAGATCGGATAAGTCATTCTTTTTGGCTGTCTTTTGGGACCAAATTTGATGCAGCCTTTTGTGATTCACAACTAGTGAATAGGGAATAGTGATCTAAAGTGTGATACATCGTTGTAGTTCTGATAAGTCTTGGTCCTCTTTTTCTGTTTAGATATCTTTTGCGAAAGGAAACAAAGGACATTAAAGTTTTGGAAAAGCTATATAGACTTTGAAGTTATGGCGCTGACTATTTTTATATCAAGTTTAGGACCCATTTTGCAAGCCCTGTGTGTGGAAAGCATCCAAATACAATTGAAACCAAAGATGATTAATCCAATTGGGACTAATCCACATTTACTGGTTTTAGACCCCACTTTGCTCTCTCTCCAATAATGCAAAGGACAGGACTCTCTAATGCATGGATGAATCTGGAGCCCGCAGTTGGATCATATGCTAGAAAATCAGCATAATCTTATAGACAATAGGCCCGGATATTCTTATTAATTAAGCTCTGCCAGCGGTTCAATATATCACAATCTGAACCTACCCCACCTATCTCATATATGTACATTCAACATATAATATATGTTTGTACAAAATAACAATGATTAACTTCATATGGGTTTAGGGTCAAATTCAAATACACAAAAAAGAGAGAATAAAAGAATGCAAGCCTTTGCTTCTGTTTGTGGGTACAGATAATTTTTGCCGGGGACTAAAAAGTGGTTTAGGTTAAACAGTAGTAAAATGAAAGGCATGGAAAAGCACTATATAACTGTAAATACCAACGATAAATATTAGTTAAGACAGGGTGGAAAGATTAGGACCGCAAAACCATAATCTGCAAGAACATTATTTCAATTTGCTGAAAACAAATACAAATCAAAGCTCAAAGAAAGATCAGCTGGATTATTATTATAACCTACTTGGAAACCAAAAAAAAAAAAAAAAAAAAAAAACAAAAACAAAAAAAACAAAGACTTCCATCTCAAACTTTAAGTTGAAATTCCCTGTACTATCAACATGTTTGTGTATTGTGGTTTATGTAGGGAAAAAAAAGTGAAAAAAAAAAAGTGAAAATAAAAAACAAAGAATTTACAGTTCATATCTGCTGGAAAACATCAAAATGTGCTCCTGTTAGATCTTCTGAAAGTGACGTTAATGGATAGCTACCAAAATCTACTGAATTGTGAGCTTGAAGCTGACCTTCTTGCCAAGAACCTGCCTTCAATTCCTCAGTTTTTATCTCATTGGCCGGAAACTGAAACAAAGACTCCAACTTGGTATCTGAATCCCATGAATAGGCTGCATTTTCTAACATAATATCATTCACTGGGAACCCTGCGTAGCTGCTCATGTTTGAGCTGTTGCTAGAGCTTTCTTTCACCTCATTGTTCATGAAAAAGGAGCTCATTTTTGAACCTGAATTATCAGAAAACTCTGCGCCGGATAAGTTTCCATGATCAGAATTGGTCAGACTTGGCATTGAAGTGAAACCATAGTTGGAATTTGTATCAAATTGGCTTTGGTCAATGTCGGGTTTGATATTTGTGTGATGATTCTGATCAGGTACAAAAGTTGAAGTATATCCATTTGAATCGACACCCGCTTGGAACTCAAAGTAGGACATTGGATCAAAGCTTGGCTTGTACATGAAAAGCTCTCTTGAAGCTTCTGTTAGTCCATTATGATCATAGTAATTTGAGTCATCAACTAGAAATGCTGGACCACCCTGTGAAGCCATAGTTGATGCAGTAGTACTTGGAAGTCCTCGAGACTGAAAGCATGTTGTTTCTGTACATTTTTTCTCATCCTTTGGTTCAACTTTGCTTAGTGGCTTGTGAGTGGATGGATCAATCCCTTGCTTCATTAGCTTCTTCTTCAAACATGAATTCCAGAAGTTTTTTATCTCATTGTCTGTTCGCCCAGGTAGCTGTGCTGCAATTTGAGCCCACCTGAAATTCACCAAAATAGTTTATTAAAACTCAAATTATTGAATACCCATTTCCGTTATTGTCTCAAAGAATAAAAATCTGATGCCTATTTGAATGAGAATAGTCTTATATATATACCTGTTGCCAAGAACTTCATGTAGACTCATAATGAGATCCTCCTCTTGCTGTGAAAACATTCCTCTCTTCAAATCAGGTCTCAAGTAGTTTATCCATCGCAACCTGCAACTCTTTCCACACCTTTGCAATCCTGCAAGAAACCAAAACAGTTAAGATTGTTTGAATACCAAAAGGCTTGGTAACTATTTAGGTACCATTTGAAAAAGATGTTACAAAGTTGATGTAGAATTGAAATATTACCAGCTTGTTTAGGGACTGAACTCCAGCAACCAATACCAAATCTTGTTATGTGATTGAACAGTTTCTCATCTTCTTCAGGAGACCATAAACCTTTCCTTAACTTTTGTTTCAAGCAGCAAGAATGGCGCCCCATTCTGCTAGCAGCTAAAGACTATTGCAAGGATTGTGTACAATGTTATGTAAGGCAGTTTGCAAGTATATATATATATAATCACTTCTTGGACATGGGAAATGTTTTGAGAGGTGTGGGAATTAATATATGTCTATGTTTCAAGAGTGGAAAAATCAAGAATAAAATCTTATAATTTAAAGGGAAGAGGCATAAATCATACTTAGAGTTCAAGTTATGAAGAGAGAGAGAGAGAGGCTTGAGGAAGGTGAAGCAATCAAGTGGGTTTTACGCAAATCCGGTGCTCTGCTTTTGCATTGGACTGGATTGGTTTTTAAGATATCTCTCTGTAGAAAAATTAAAAAAGTAATACCAACGAGAACCATTCCATAAACGTGTAGCTGTGAGTTAAAATACAGTTATATGTCCATGTTTACATTAATAACAGTAACAAGTACACTAAGTTCCTTGTGTCTTAAAGCTTAAACCTCATAGCAGATGGTATTTTTTTTTTTTTTAATCTCTTTCTGTGTCCATTTATTACTGAGTAAAAATAATTTGAACACATTAATTTAATCATATTTGTGGTGCATGCTACTAATTGTTTAGAACCTCCAACTTAATTAAATGAGTCCTAACCACCATTAATATTCAATATGATTTTGGAGCTAATATTTGATTAGAGAAATAATTGGATGCCGTTAACGCTGAAATACAAATCTCTGGTCAATGTCTTCAATGTTTAAAACAAAAATCAGAGCTTGAATGACATTTTTATAATTTCCCTCATGGTCCCTATGGCCTTTTAGTATATGTGTTTTCATACTTCAAAGTTACCCTTCTTGGCAGCTACCTTCCATGCTGCAATGCAATGCAATGCATTCTGATTGCCTTTAAGTTTAGGAAAATACTCAGTAATTTATAAATAATATTTTTCACAATTATTGAACCGGTAAATTATGAAAATATATCAAAGTGATGTAAGTGATGAGTTAATGTAAAAATCAATAATAATTTGAGTTCGAGGACATGTAAAATTTTTGAGCTACAGATTTCCCTGTAATGAGTATTTCAACGTCGACCGACACAGTGTGCGTGGGCTCCATGCAAATGTTTGACTCTTGTAAGATCAGGGCTGCGTTAAGGTTGTATCGAAAGATTCAATATAGAATGAACCAATAAATAAATAAATAAATAAATAATAACTTTCCAAAAAACATAAATAAATAATAACTTTCCAAAAAAACATAAATAAATAAAGAGGACTGGAAAGTTTTTTTTTTTTTTTTAAAAAAAAATTATGAGGAGGACTGGAAAGTTTTAATATTCATTGTTTTCTGTTTTTAGTAGCTTTCCTTTTGGGTTCACCATAATAAGCTTTGTATTGTAAGTGCATTCTATTTTAGCTAGATTAATAAGTTTTAATATCTATAACAAGTAACAAGCTCAATCTGTCATGTAATAATGAGCAATGATCATACTTAATCTGCAAACACAATTTACAAACTGGCACTGTTAGGTAGATGAGATTTATGGATTGAAGAATGTATAATTTATCAATAGGTTAATCAAAAAGATAGGATTACAATATTCATAATACGTACAGTTCTTTGTATTGAGTAAAACAGAGTTTTGTTCTTTAGCTTTTCACTAAGGATGAATTACATAACATTTCACTACGTACTTAGGTTATTGCCGCTGCATTGAACATAGGTTCTTAACCGCTGTTGTACTTATAAGTAAACTAAAACGCTAAATGGGTCCTATCCAAAAAAAAAAAATACCAAATGGGAATTAAGTCGAAGAAGAATGAGGTGCATTTTTTAAGTCAAAAATGTATCTTGCCAAGGATTTCCTAGTGCTCCAAATACGAGTATCTCGCATTCTCAAATGTGAGAACAAATTTTTTTCAGAAAATGAATATTGGCTTATATAGGCAATTTTTTTTATAGGGTAAAAAGTCCTCGAGGCCCAATTATAATTCTTACACATGTGGGACCACCATTAATACCTAGTGATTGAAAATTTGACAGTGTTACTTTAATATTATAATAAATAAATGTCTTCATTACATTAATTTTGAGGCACCCATTTATTTGTCTGTCCCTTTAACCCAAAAAAAGAAAGAAAGTCCTAGAGGCCCAAGTCTACACCTAGGGTTGTACATTGGTTGGTCCGATTAGGGTTAGGGTTTGGGGGGGGGGGGGGTGTTTGAGGCGAACTATGAAGATTGGTTTCTCAACACCCGTGCCATGAATGGTCGGAATTCAAGCCATAATTTTACATTTATTTGTCAAGTTCTTTGTAAATCTTGGCATTTGAGCATTGCTAAGGTTAATCGATACCAAAAATCAAATTGGACTATTTGAAAAATCTTCTTATTCCAAATTAATTAGTTTACTTTGATTTTCAATCATCAATCTAAAATCAAATCAAAGGATAAAAGTCTTATGAACATAACTGACTTGTGGATTAAATAGAACACCTAAAACTTCCTCTTTTCAATTATGTGATTAGACTCATAATGTGAAGGTTAATCGTGTATAACAAACTAGATGTCAACTTTATTTCTTTTCTATTCATTTTTTTGCCCCAATTTCCTTATTGATGAGACAACACTACTCTTGCTTATTATTGAATAACACATTTTTAACTTTTGTATAAGTGAAAAGTTGATACGTATTAATCATAATTATTCATAAGTAATGGTTTTTGATTTTCCTTTTACTTTTTTGACCTCTTGCCCTTATTATTAATTAGACTAATAAACCGGACCCACATTGAGACTAGGTTAACCAAGAGCACTAGTGTGCTAAGCAAGATCCTTTTTATCAACGGTAAATACTCTAGCTGCCATTTATTGAAGGAAAAATTTAAGGGATGCTCTAAGAGCATTCGTTTAATAAATATTTATAAAAAAAATTTATGTGAAAAAAAAAAGTAATAGATTTTTTTTACAAATTTTTACATTTTACATTTTACATAAAAATTGTATTTTTTTTTTAAAATAATTAGTTAACAAATATCTTAAGAGAACCCAATAATGAGATCTTTTATTTAAAATGAAGGTGTAGGAAAAGTAAAGCAATAAAAGAAAATGAAGTCTTTCCCTCATTTAAAGGAAGAATTAAAAGAAGCAAAGAGGAAGGAAATTAATGAGGCAAAAGAAGAAAAGGAAATCACATGTTTTTGCTTTTGACCTTTTCGCTTTCCCCTCCAATACGGCCTGAAAAGTGTAGGAAACTTTTGAATTTTGTTTTTCTATTCTCTTTTCTTTCCTTTTCCTTTTTTGTTTTTGTTTTTTCCAAAGTGCATGCAACCAAACATAATGGTATGGTCCCATTGACTGTATCACTACCCTTTAGTTTACATACTTAACAAATAACAATAATAGTAATAATAATAATATTATTATTATTTTAAAATTAACTCGTAATTTAAGGATGTTTTCAAATTAAATTACATAGTTTTAGAATTTTTAAATTAAGCCATATAATTTCAAAAACATTTTAATCCAAACCATAAACTCATTATGTATGAAGCCATTAATGAAAAATGCTTTAAAAAAATAACTCTGTGTCACTTTTATTAAAATAATGTCCATGTATAATATAGATGTATTTTATTATTTATCTTTTATAATTCGATAGTTATAACAATGAGGAAATAATCAAATAATATCATATTTGTTTAAATATATCATTTTGATGACTCAAATATGTGTTGAAACAACTAAATAACATCATTTTGTTTAAACATTTTTCACTAACAATGTTAATTTAATTAATTGGGTATATGATTGGAATTGAAATTTTTTTAAGTGTTTGATTAATTTGGAAAAATATGGGAGTTTAAGGGTTCAAAATTTAATTTACCAAAAAAAAAATTCTTAAGTCTTGCGAAACACAAAGCCTCTCTATTAATCTTCAACCAAGGCTAATATCTCTATCAAGTATCAACTTCTTTATATTCATATTACTTAACATATTTATCACAATTTATCAAAATTAGGGATTTTTTCTTTTTGGACAAAACAACACAAAAAATTAATACTTTGTCTCCTGAATTTGCACTTGTTAGCATTTCCCTTTATAAAATTACATCAAACAATTTTGCCCATTAAATCAACTACCAAGTAGCATGCACCAAAAAGTCACAGATTACTCAATTTTGATCAAGAAAAATTAATAATCCAGGCTATACTTGATATAGCCACGTGGCCTAACACATTCCTCAATTTTGATCTGAGTACAGCAAATTCTAGTTATCCCGAAAAAAAATTAAATGAATTCTCAATGATTGGAGCTTTTAATAGACGTAACCATGACCGACAAATACACGTAAGCTGATATAATTGCAATTAAAAATCTTTAGGAAAAAAAAATATAGCCAGCTTTGAATAGACCCACAAGACGACCAATCGTTACAGTGCTCTTGGCCTACAATTTTTGTCTGTCGTTGTTCATTTTTTTATTATTATATATAATTACAAAATGATAACATATTTCGCTTCACCACCAAACCTTAATGGATCTTCTACATCATTCACCTTAATTTTACTCAATTTATTTGCTCTTAATCAATATATATATATATATATATATATATTTGTTTGTTTTTTTAAGAGACTGCTCTTAATCAATATATAATGCATGATAATGAGCTCAACTAATAAAGTCCTTTGTTGTCGAATAGGAAATATGGAATTCAGTTTTATTTGGAGTGATCCCCATTTGCATCAAAACTAATTAATGTATTGTTCTAATGATAAGATTCGATCCTATCTAATGTAATCTCAATCTGTATAAAAAACTAATTGGTGTTTTAGTTTGATTATTTAAAAACACTAATTATTATAAAAACAATCTCAAAAAAAAAAAAAAAAAAAGTGGCAAAGATTACAGAATAATTGAGTCGGACTGTATAGCACGGCTAGGATTGTTTGTTTTTTTAAGAATATTCAGAAGCAATGGACCTAATAAGGATTATATTTATTTATACCAAATTAGAGTAATAATATTTGGTATATTGGGCCATGAAGATCTTGGATCGCACGTGAAAAAATAACTTGTCGGGATGTGAAAGAAAACATCATATCGTCGGCGTTGGCTTTAAAAAATAAAATAATTATCAAGTCTAGAAACATAATGTTGTTTAATCATAAATTAAAAAATTCGTATATGATTGAAGGAAAAGTATCAAAGCCAAATAATTAAGCTACTTGATCTCTCAAATAAGTATGTAAATTAGTCTAATCAACACCATAGTTTATGTTTAACAAAGCACATGGGATTTAATTTTCTCTAATGAACTTTCCGAATGACATTATTTTTTTGTAACATTTAAGACAAGAAAATAGAGTTCGGATTTGACTTTTCCTTGTGCAAAAGTTTGTCATTTTTTTCAAAGTTGTTTTCTAGAATATGATGAGTGTGTATGTAACTATGTATGATGTATCATTTTACATTTTTTTTTCTTCTTGTTCTCACTTCTCATTCTCAACCTTAATTTGTTTCAACAAGATACATGTGTGTCACAATATTATTCCATTCAATTTTTTTGGCCTTTTTGGCAATTGATTGTAATGTAGAAGTTTTCTCTCTGATTTGTTAGATTTCAAATTGTCTGCTAGTACTCACTATGAAAGCAATATGCTATCAACAATGGGTGCTTACAAATTAAGACTAAGGATAGCATTTGACTTGTTTAGCCCTTTGTTTGATACATTTCTCATTCTTTTCTCTAGATTATCTAATAATTTTGTACTAATTTCTAATTAATTATCATGTACCACTTTAGCCAAACCTATGGGGAATAGTGAGATCGATATGATGTATATTAGGATGAACACATTTTCAAGGAAAAAAGAAAAACTTAGATAGTGATGTTTCTAAAGATGGTGATGAGTTGGATTTTTCTTCATAAGTTTATAGCTATAGCTATATGCTATATAATTGTTGTATTTAAAGGACTAGAGAAAAAGTTATAGTCACAAACCAAAAAAGTCAAAAAGGTAGAAAATGACCAAGCATAATCATTCAATTTGATAGTAATTCAGCACCAGTTTCTTCCAAATTTTGTTTGGAGAAACTACGAAAATAACTTTTAGTATTTTACACTTAATGAATCTTAACTTAAAATGTTTATAACGTGACCCTTTTCTCATTTACTTTCTTACCACTTTTACCAAATCTAAGAAAGTTCTAAAACCTTAGCCCAAAGCGATTGTTATCAGATTAATCGGCAATCAATCTCAAAAAAATTGATTTCAATTCGCTCCTTTAGAATCTGTATTATTAAGTAGCTCATATAAGGCCAGGTATACAGTATCTATCTTAAATAAATGCTAACATATTAAACCAATATTAGGAAATTGTTAGTGAGTGATAGACACAACACAATTTGCTTTATGATTTTGCGGTGTCAATATCTGGCCCTGACCGATTGAGATTTTTTTTGTATTCTTTTTCTCCTTTGATTTTTTTGGGGGACAATTACTAGTTATTGTAGAGCCTATCATTTTCTTGCAAACGTGTGAATGGTCATCAATTGGTCATTGGTGATGACTGTGTTGGTGGTACTAGCGGTGTAAAATAACAAACGTTTTCTCTCAATTATGTACGCATATTTGTTCGCACACTTTGATACAACTTGCACATTTATCGTGTATAATTGAATTACGTCACTTATACATGAATTCACCGCTCGAATTTAATGAATAATGATTCAATCATCAATTATCATGTGTTTAAGTTATGTCAAAGCGTGTGGTTCTCAACTTTTTATTTACTTGTGTGGTACAACTGTACAAGTCGTGGTATGAAAATGTCAAAATATATATGTTTGTTATGTGAGACACATATTATCCATCTTTCTTTCTCACTTGGCAGCCCATACTGCTATACATTGTGAACCACCTAAGTCCCAGTGCAGCTTCGTCACCATGATGTCCCAAACATACTCCATCTCCCTCGTTGGTCCACTTCAAGTCATCTCTCTCTCCCTCTCTCTATAACGTACGAAATACTCACACATGTTTAGTACCAATATGAGTTTGAACCTTTCAAATTCTTTGTATATCTTTTTATTAGATGTGAATTTTGAAAATCTAACTATTAGACTGCATATTATTTATATATGTTCTTAATATGCATGTAAAATTTCGTTCAAATCGTATGTTATTTACTATTCGATCAATAAACTTAATTTTTATGCATGATTTTAGACCACAAAAACTTGAAATTTAAATATTTGATTGATAATATAGCTATTGATATTTAATCTTCTTGAAATTTTGCAAGTATGGAGAATATAATAAGAACATGTAATCCAATGGTTCTATTTTCAAAATTCACATCTAATAAAGATGTACGAGCAATTTGAAATATATTCTATCCGGGGGTGTGAACCTGTGGGCTCATGTAATGATAAATCTCATTATTGTTCAAATGGTCCCATGCTGTGTCAAATTCGGGTATAAATGGAACGGGATAGGACCACATGCTTTTGAGTTTTTTTATTCAATAATTAAAAAAATAAAGAATAAATCCAGAGGCTTAAAACAAGGCCAAATGAATTTGATAGCGAGTCTTCCAAAAGGGACATTAATGTCATTCAAACGCAAACAAGCAACCAGGTGCAACTATTGGTGGTGTAAAAAGTGTTTCTAAGTGATTTTCACTTTAAAAAAAAGGAGACCAAGTAACCTAACTAGATTGGAGGACGCAAGAGACTTATAGATAAGGTAGGCTGTCTTACCATTCAGCTAATTAAAAAAAAAAAAAAAAAAAAAAAGAGGTATAAAGGGTGTGTTAGTGTTTTACGTTTTGGCTAAACATAAAAATAAGAAGTACTAGAAATTTAGCTTTTAATTCCTCAAAAATCTACTTTATCTATTCTAAAACTCTATTTAACAATACACCTTACATCTCATCTCTTACTTTAATACCATACATTATTTTAATTTAAACACCCATTAAAATAATATAAAACATCTACCTACAAAAGAGAGAGTGAGAGGTTGAGATGAGAGAGAGATAGAATAAAAAAACCAATTAAAGCAAGTAGCATCTAGTAGTTAAATTTTTTAAAATTTAGAGGCTCTAATATAGAATGCATTTTGGGGTTTATGGTGCTAAAAATAAGTTTTTGACAATTTTACTTTTTAACACCGCTAATGTGAATGCTTAATAGAAGGTTTTCATTGCAAACAATTGGGAGAGACAATATTGTGGATTAATTTAAATGAAGCCGTTGGCTAATTGCTTTAATATATTTCTTAGAAATGGATTCATGATACGTGTTATTGAAGGACGCAAGAGATTTATTAATTAGGTAGGGTAGGACGGCCTTATCTTTATTTTTTTTTTTATCAGACCAGCCGAATATGTTACTGTGTAATACGTTTTGGTAGAACATTAAATAATCGTTCAAGTTTCCCAAATCCTCAATGGGATAATCTGGTTTAAATGAAGGAGTTGGGTAATTGATTTTATATCTTTCACCTTAGTATTATATAGGAATCAAGGACATGAATATATATTTATATGAGAGAAAAAGAAGCAATCAAATTACACATTTTGTAAACTAAACAAGTGGTTACACTTACACAATTTAACAACTTTTTATTAATTAATATTTTAAAAATCTCATTCTAATATTATATGTTCAGTTTGTTCTTAACACTAGAGTCAATTTCTTGTTAATAAGATGTTGCTTGTTATCTCATCCATGAATCTTTGTTTGTGTATAATTCCAAGGTACAAAATTTTTAAATTTATATATTTTATATATGAAATAATTATTGATATCCGATTATCTTGATGTGCTTTGCAATATTAGTAGATAATGTAATTTAACAATGGATAAAAAAAGTATTTTAAATATAAAATTATTAAGTTATGTAACATTGATCAAAGTTACATAAATGTGTGTGAAATTAAGAGAGATGTTAAATTTTGACATTTAGGACACGTGATGCCATTGATACTTTAATTAACTAATAAACATATATATAAATATTTTTAAGTACATATTATGATAATTGTTAGTTTAAAAGAGAAATAATAAATACTAAAATACCGTAAATATGATAAAATTAATTAAGAAGTGATTAGTTTCATAAAGAGAAAGTGACAAAGAGGAAGGAAGATTTTTCAACAAAAAAATGAAAAAGAAAGAAAGAGCAAGAAATAACCTGGTATTATATATGATTGGTTGTTTTAGGGTGCATCCCTGCACCCTAAAGCACCCTAAAACAACCAATCATATATAATACTAGGTTATTTTTTACTTTTTAAAATAAATAAATAAAAATCTACCTTGTTCTTTTCACTTAATCAATTTCATCCTTTTTTTTTTTTTTTTTTTTTTTTTTTGGGGGTTCTTTTCTCTTTAGTGAACATATATATTGTGGCGGGCAAACAGAGGATTTATGGTTGTGTTGTGATCTAGTTACTATTCGCTCACACAATGAATTTATAGAGATAAGATGCAAAGTCAACCTTTAGGTATTTGTTATAAGACAAAAGATGAAAGTCAGATTAAAACTACGTGTGTAGTGGTTAATATTCAACCGACAATAGCTTAGATATGGCTAAGTGTTTGTCCTCGGGTTTGGTCCGAGGGTGGTATTTGTGGGGGCTATGGCCCAAAGTAACGAGTTGGGTCTTGGGCCCGTCCGAGGACGCCAGCCCGTTCGAGGAGGCAACGTGGCTTAGGCAATCCACGTTAAGCCTTATCACGGGAAACAAAGAAAGAAGGTCTGAGGAGGAATTCCTCCTCGGACACCGAAAATCCGGAGTGGAGGTATGTCCAAGCCACTCAAGCGCATCCCCTAAATACATAAAAAGGAAGAAAACACAAAATATCTAAGGAAAAGCTGCTACCACCACATTAAATGCACTACGACTACTTTCCTGGCCACATTAATGTGGAGAAGACCCCTGAACAGTGTTATCTTGGCTACCACAACTCACAAAGGATTGAAGGAGGTGTACGATGGGATAGGTGCTCAAGTAGAGGCTTGGATGATCAACAAATGTAAAGCCCGGATGATAAGGAAGAGCCTATATAATGTATAGAAGCCCCCCATAAGGAGGGGACGGAAAAAAGATGGTAGAATACTATAGCATGCAAAAGAACCCTAATGTCTTGGTCTGTATTCATAAATTAAATCTTTAGTCTCCTTAGACCGTAAGATATATCAACACAATGACTTTTGTTCTTATCTGTGTGTTCCTTAATCCCATGCAAGCCTCTGTATAACTTATCTAAATCTAGTTCTTTGACCCATACTCTACAAAATTCATTGTGTTGGGCTTTTTTGGACTAAGACTTCACGAAATAGGGGTTTGGGCTCCAAATCGTGTCCCCACAATATTATAATTGGATGATTTCTTTCTCTCTCTTTCTCTTTCTCAAAACTCCATCCCCCACTTGATCTAGGTGCTTCTTCACTTTATATAACTTAGCAAAGATACATCTAGATCTTACATTTGGAGGGTCATGATTAGACTTTCTTGATACCAGTCCTATCAAGACCTTACTAGAAGGTTTTTACACCAAAATATTATTTGTGGGAACACTGTTCATGGTCATTTCTCCATTAATGAGGCCAGCTAAGTGGTTGTAGTGCATTTAATGCGAAGGGAATGGCTGTCTTGTCCGTCCTTTTTCTTCTCTTCTTTGTTCAATACCAAGTTACCTTTGTCCGCCCCTAGGATTGCACCGTGCTCCCTTCATTCTTGATTCTCGGCCTTCCGAGATGAATTAGGAGCCCTCGGTGCCCTTATCAATTGCAACATTCTGAACTCCTTACTAAGTAAATAAGTTCTTTCTAAGGATATTTCGCGAAGTTCCCCTCCTCGGAAATGTCCTTACCTATTTTATTAATCGCTTTGGATCCTCGTCCCTCCCCCCCATATATATATTAGTAATTTAACTATTTTTTACATGAGTGAATTAGGAAAATTATAAATTTTAACATATAAACTTTAACAAATTTACTCACATGTCAATTTAGAACATAAAACCAAAAATATGATTGAAACATATTTATTATGTTTTGTTTTTATAGATAATTTTATAGTTACAATGGGGAGGGAAAATTTGAATTTTGAATGTCTCTGTTGGAAATATCATGAAGTACCAATTAGTTGAGTTATAAATCTTTTATTTATTATGTTGTTATTATGACACCAATTGAAAATTATTTTCATTGTCATATAATTATTAGTACTTTAAAAAAAAAGTAATATTGGTAATAAAGTTAGCATATTCTATTCATATTATGGGGAAAATTGTTCAATTCATATCATTAATGTATTTGTACGATAATAAGTAACAAGGCAAGAGACATTTGTGTAACTAACTCCAAATGACAAATTGTATAGAAAAATTGAGATGAATTAGATTTAGGTAAAGCTTTGTATTAATAGATATTCATCATCTTCTTTTTATAATCACTTATTGTTCAAATCATCCGTAGTTGCACGATTTTCCTGGCCCAAACCCTATTGATCAGGCCTTGGTCCAAGGCGCAACCCACAATAAGTATTTGTAGAGAATGGGTCAAAGAGCTTAGCCTCGCTTAGCTTAGTCGGTCTGATGCATGGAAAATATTGTTGCAGGAATAAAAACACAAGAATGGATATCCAATGTAAGATTCTATTTCCTGAGTGCCGAATACATTTTTCGTCCTCCTCTTTGAGGGACTCCACTACATTATATAGCTCTCTCATTCTTATCCGAACCTTACACTTGTTGATCATCTAAGCCCCCACTTGAGCACCTGTCCTATCAGACACCCTTATCACTCCCTTGTGAGTTGCGGTGGCCAAGGTAGTACTGTTTCGGGAGTTTTTTCCTCATTAATGCGGCCAAGAGGGTGGTTGTGACACATTTAATGTGGTGGTGGCAGCTTTCCATGAGATATTTTGGGTTTTATTCTTTTTTATATGCTTGGAGGATAAAACGCAATGGTTGGGGCGAGCTCTTCGTTCGAACTTCGTAATGTCCAAGGAGGAGTTACTCCTCGGACAAGTTTCTTTTACCGCAATTGGGCTTGAATAAGGTTTTGACTGTGACTTCTCCTCGGACAGGATGCTTCTCGGACGGGCCTGTGGTTTGACTAGCCCATTATTTTAGGCCGGGCCCCACAATAGCCCCTCGAAACTCTAGTTTTTATCTCCTTCCGAGGAGAAAAGTGAGGTTTTGATGTTAGTGAGAGGATGGAGGTAAGGAGGGCTTGGGGCGCGCGTGCGTGGGCGATTACTTTGGACGCGCTACAATTTATGAGGCGTGGCCATTTACTTCCGGAGGCTTTCTGTCCCCTTCATCCAACGGTGAGACATGGATCGAACGGCCATAATTTTTTCTCGACTTTTTAGGCAGGAGCGATCTTTTCTCTCTCCTCCCGGCTATATAAGATGTCGAGAGGGGTTCAGTTTTTCTTTTTATCTCGCATCTCATAAACCCCAGAGGATTCCGAGAACTCCATCGAACTCCAGAGATCTACAAATACTTGCGTCCGCTAAGCCTCCATAGCCATTTTACGTGAAGCGTCTCCTCCAAGAGAGGTTTCCAGGCATCCCATTAAGCGTTTTGTGAAGGTATCGGTAAATTTCGTTCATTTCGCCGTTCCGATTCTCTCCTCGAACTTTACTTTTCTCCTCGGTCTTTATTTTCATTCCTCTAGTTCAGCTCGGATGGGTAGATTCGAAAAACTAGTAAAAACTCCGGCCGCTATGGAGGCCTTTAGGGCAAAATACCACATTCCCCCTGGGGTGGGGCTGCAGATCTTGTCCTCTTGAAGGAGTATTGTGAGATAGAGGCGAGGGAGAAGTTGTTATCCCCATGATTGCTTTCATAGAGGGAGGGATGACACTTCCCATGCGTAGGATTACAAGGGAATACTGTTCAACCATAGGTTGACGCCGCATCGTGTGCCCCAAACATGTTCAAGATACTAGGTTCGTGTAGATGTCCTAGACGAGTGGATGAATCTAGGCTTTACCCGGCACGATGTGGTTTATCTGCACGAGTGTCACCACATCGAGAACGGAGGGTATTATCTTAAATCCCGATCCGAGATCGTTAGGTTGATCTCTTGTCTCCCAATATCCAATAAGACCGTGAAGAATGATTTCCTTATTGCTTCGGGGGAGTGGTTCGATGGTATTCATTGTCCAACTCGGGCGGGAATCCCAGGTGCGGCGTCTTTAGGGCCAATCCTTTTCGGGAAAGGGTTTAGTATTGGAGGGTTATTTTTCTCGTTTTCTTTACAATTGGAAAATTTCATGAACTAATCCCACTTTTTTTGGACGTTTGCAGATAAAGCTCATGTCGCTCCTCGGCTAAGCCTCGTGAATGTGCCGGCGTTGAACTACCTTCTAAGGTCGGAAATTTACGTTACCGAGGATGGACAATTACGTGCGGCTCATCTCGTTCTGGGCTATCAACCTCTAAGCCGCGCTCTTTCCAAGCTATTGGTCACGCCATAAGGGTTTGGCGGTCCGAGGTTGGCTAGGATTGACGTGTCTAAGACCGGGTTCCTAGCTCAACGTGATCTTCCACTAGTCGTACTACCCGACGTTCGAGATCCCTATCTAGCAGAGCAACTACCTCCGCTGCACGAACCTCGGCGCGTTGCTGTCCCGGTTGAAGGGGAAACCAAATTATCTCGTCTTTCCCTTGAGGAAGAGATAGACGAGTTTTATTTTGGGGAGGAGGTTCAGCAAGACTCCGTGGTTGAGCTTTTTGATCCCGAAAGAGAGCAAGACCGCAACTCCGTGGCTGGCGGTCCAATCATAATAACTTGCTCGGACGACTCCTCGGACGGGGAAGTAGGTGATATGGGAAAGTCTTTATTGATGTCCGATCGAGGAAAGGGTCAGTCCTCAAAGGCGCCTGCCAAGGCATAAACCCAGGATCCTCCTCCAATTGCCCCTCGGGTCCCTTTCGACCCGGCCTCAAGGTTAACCCCGACTTAAAAAAGAAGAGGCAGGGTGACATTCCCGAGGAGGGTGAAGTGGCTCTTCGACCGCCAAGCAAAGAAAAGGCTACTAAGGGACAGAGGAGTAAGAGGGCAAACTCCACGGAGAGCCGAGACGAGGAAAATCGTGTTGAGGTGCGCGCTACCCCGCGTACATGGAGCCCCAAGTTGGAGCTAGATGGGGTTGCCATCCCCTACAATTCGTCGATCCGAGAGTACAACCGGGGCCGAGCAGGGTACGTGGCGATGCCTTGAGCAACCCCTACTCCTTCCTCGGGATATGGAGGCATATAGGCGGTTCTCTCACCGAGATTTTCCTATCCCTCAAAAGGGATCTCGCAATGGTAAGTAATCCTTTTCAATTTTATTAATTTATTTTACTCTGCTAAGTTTTAAACCAATTTTGTTTCGTTCGCAGATTACTCGGCAGGTATTTGTGGTCGAGGAATTTTGTCGTGATAATCGCATGAATGGGCCGAGGCCGAGACCCAGTCTTGGACGGAGATGGAGAAAGCCTTGGGGTCCCTCAAGCACGATCACCTTGAACTCACAGAGAAGTTCAAGGAGTCAGAGAAACGACGCAAGAGTGCAGAGGGCGGTTTGAAAAGTGCTGAGTCACAAGCGGAGGATTAGCGCAAAGAGTCAGACTCGACCCGAGATCAACCTTGCCACCGAGAAGCGGCGATCTTTGGATCTCAAGGTTGCCCCGCAAAAAGTCGAGGATGAGCTGCGGCGGGTCAAAGAGGAGGCCCACTGATCCGAGAAGTCGCAGAGGCTGAAAAAGTGCTTCTCGTCGGCTCGGGGTCCAAGAAACGGAGGCCGGCTATCCGAGGAGATCCCCGAGGTGTGCGGGGACTCTCGCAAAGCATCTCATGGGCTCACGCCCTTGATGCTGCAGGAATTCCTCGCGGATTCGGCGAGAGACTGTCCGAGAACATCTTCTATCCTCGGGAGATCCGAGAGAATCGATGACGTCCAAGTGGCTTCGGAGCGAGGATCGGCGGTGCTCGATGCCGCCCCCCGTGCCTCGATAAATCGAAGGATCCCGCTACGGACCCTACCATCGAGGCTCCTCCTCCTCGCCCCCAGAGCGAGAAAGAAGATCCTCCCGCCAAGGCTTAGCTTTTAGGCTTTTTAATTTTTATATTCCCTTCTCTCTTTATTATTATTATTTTTTTTGAATAAGAGAGTCCCCTGTTTTTGCGCTCTTTTGTAAGGACCTCTCTTTGTATTGACCTCGGAATATTAATATAGAACGTTTGCTTTGCTTTCTATGGATGTATGCTAGTACCACTCCTTTTTTTTTTTTAACGTTTGCAATGACATAAATAAATGTAAATGGTCGAGATAAAAAGGATGCTGAGCGGCGACTTTGAATGAGGGTTGCAACGATGCTAGATCGCGCGCATGCCTTAAAATGATTTCCCTTAAGTAATAATTTCCCAACCTGCCATAAGTAATAATTTCCTCTAAATCGTGGGTCCGAGGAGCCAGGCAAGACTTAAGTTCTGTTTAAAACTATGAATAGTTGCCATAAGTAATAATTTCCCATAAGTCTGTGGTCCGAGGAGCCATGCGCAGACTTAGGTTCTGTTTAAAACTTGTATAAATTGTCATGAGTAATAATTTCCCTAAGTCGTGGTCCGAGGAGCCATGCGGGACTTAGGTTCTGCTTTTAAACTATGAATAGTTTCCATAAGTAATAATTTCCCCTAAGTCGTGGTCCGAGGAGCCATGCGGGACTTAGGTTCTTTTAAAACTTGTATAAATTGTCATGAGTAATAATTTCCCCTAAGTCTATGGTCCGAGGAGCCATACAGACTTAGGTTCATTTAAAACTATGAATAGTTGCCATAAGTAATAATTTCCCCTAAGTACGTGGTCCGAGGAGCCATGCGGGACTTAGGTTTCATTTTAAAACTTGTATAAATTGTCATGAGTAATAATTTCCCTAAGTCCGTGGTCCGAGGAGCCATGCGGGACTTAGGTTCATTTTAAAACTTGTATAAATTGTCATGAGTAATAATTTCCCTTAGTCTATGGTCCGAGGAGCCATGCGGGACTTAGGTTCTGTTTAAAACTTGTATAAATTGTCATGAGTAATAATTTCCCTTAAGTCTATGGTCCGAGGAGCCATGCGGGACTTAGGTTCTATTTAAAACTATGAATAGTTGCCATAAGTAATAATTTCCCCTAAGTCTGTGGTCCGAGAAGCCATGCGGGACTTAGGTTTTGTTTAAAACTTGTATAAATTGTCATGAGTAATAATTTCCCCTAAGTCTCGTGGTCCGAGGAGCCATGCGGGACTTAGGTTCTGTTTAAAACTATGAATAGTTGCCATAAGTAATAATTTCCCCTAAGTCTGTGGTCCGAGGAGCCATGCGGGACTTAGGTTCTATTTAAAACTATAAATAGTCATGAATAGACCAAGAGGCAGAGGATAATCACGAAACAAAACATGGGCTAAGCCATTTTCATTAATAACAATATCTTCTGAGGTTATTTACATTCCATGGTCGAGGTACGGTTTTTTCATCCAAATCTTCTAGGTAGTAAGCGCCTATCCCGGTCACGGATGTGACACGGTATGGTCCTTCCCAATTGGGCCCCAACTTGCCCCAAGAGGGGTTTTTTGCGCTGCCGAGAATCTTCCTCATCACGAGATCACCTGGACCTAGAGGGTCGCAGCTTAACATTGGCATCATACCCTTGTCTCAGCTTCCGGTGATAATAGGCCATATGAATCGTTGCTTTTTCCCTTCTTTCCTCGGCTAGGTCTAGACTTCTTCCCAATAACTCGTCGTTACCGTTTGGGGTAAACGAGTTAGACCTCAATGTGGGAAAGTTGTTCTCGATTGGGAGCACGACCTCAGCCCCATAAGTCATCGAAAAGGGGGTCTCACCGGTTGAACGTCGCGGCGTTGTCCGATAGGTTCATAAGACGTGCGGGAGCTCTTCTACCTATCTCCCCTTTGCCTCATCCAGTCTTTTCTTGAGTCTGTTCACTATGACCTTGTTCACGGCCTCGACTTGCCCATTTCCTTGGGGGTAAGCGGGGGTGGAATATCGGTTAATGATCCCAAACTCGCGGCAATACTCCCTAAAGCTCTTATTGTCGAATTGAAGACCATTGTCGGAAATGAGTGTACGTGGAGTTCCGAAGCGGGTGATGATGTTCTTCCGGATGAATTTCTGGGCATCCACGCCCCTAATATTGGCCAAAGGTTCAGCCTCCACCCATTTAGTGAAGTAATCGGTCCCGACTATTATATATCGCTTGTTCCCCGCGACTTTGGGGAAAGGTCCGACAATATCAAGACCCCATTGCGCGAACGGCCATGGGCTAGAGAGTGGGTTGAGAACCCCTCCGGGTTGGTGGATATTCGGGGCAAATCTTTGGCATTGATCGCACTTTTTAGCGTATTCTTGGGCCTCTCTTTGCATGTTCGGCCACCAAGTATCCTTGGGTGAGTGCCTGTGCGCCAAAGAACCTTCCTCCGGTGTGACTTCCACAAATTCCCTCGTGTAACTCTTCAAGTAGAGACTCGGATTCTTCCGGATGTACGCAGAGTAGGTACGGTCCAGAGTAGGAGCGCCGATATAGTTTGTGGTCCTCTAATAACCAGAACCGAGGAGCATTCCTACGTATCTTCTCGGCCTCTAGTTTTTCCTCCGGTAAGATGTCGTTTTGGAGGAAGTTCTTTATGGGGTCCATCCAGTTGGGACTCGTCGATCCGATGGACTTGGGTCGGGTTTTCGCCGATGGGACTTGCCTGGACTAGATCTTTAACAAGGATCATTCGTGGCAGATTATGCGCCGAGGACGTGGCAAGAGTGGCCAGCGAGTCCGCATGGGTGTTTACACACCTGGAAATGTGCGTCAAATTGAATGACTCAAAACTCGTCTGTAGGCGTTTGACTTATCCTAGATACTCTTGCATCCTAGCATCTCTAGCTTCTAGCTCACCCATCACTTGTCCGACGACCAACCTGGAGAGAGAATGCTTCTATTACTCTTCCGCCCAATCTTTGAACCATTGTCATCCCTTGAAGTAAGGCCTCGTATTCGGCTTCATTGTTCATAGCCGAAAATCCGAGCCTCGGTGATTTTTCAATGGCGGCACCGTCCGGTGATATTAAAACTATCCCAACTCCGGATCCTCTCTGGTTGGCCGTGCCATCCACGTAGACCTTCCAATGGAAGGTCCCCCTTGCTGAAATTACACCAACCGATTTTCCATCCATGTCTTTCTTCTCGATTAATGTTTCTATAGAGGGTTCAGCAAACTCCGCTACCAAGTCTACGAGGACCCGACCTTTGATGGAGGATCTGGGCATATATTTAATATCAAAGGCCCCCAAAAGCGCACTCCACATGGCGATCCTTCCTGTGTAGTCAGCGCTTCGAAGCACCGCTCGAAGGGGAAGCCGAGTTAGAACGATGACCGTATGCGCCTGAAAGTAATGAGGGAGCTTCGGGTGGCATGTACTACCGCCAGAATTGCCTTTTCTAGAGGTAGGTATCGCACCTCGGCCTCATGTAATGATTTGCTCACATAGTAAACCAGTCGCCGCACCCCATTATCATCCCGTATTAGTACCAGGCTTACAGCATGGGGAGCTACAACAATGTACGCAAACAACACCTCGTCTGCCTCAGGGCTGGACATGATGGGTGGTCGTGATGTATTCCTTGCCGCCTGGAAAGCCAGAACACAATCCTCCGACCATTCAAACCCTTTCCACTTATTTATCGGGAGGTAAAAAGGTCGACATCGATCCGCCGACCGCGATATGAACCAGTTTAATGCAGTAATCATACCAGTGAGCTTCTACACTTCCTTCGGGTTCCGAGGAGCCTGTAGGCTGTTTATTGCTTTGATTTGATCGGGGCTCACTTCTATTCCCCTGTGGGTTACCATGTACCCTAAAAATCTCCCCGACCCGACCCCGAATGAACATTTGGAAGCATTCAACCGCAACCGGTGTTCCCTTAAGATAGCGAAGATTTTTTCGAGGTCTTTCACGTGCTCGGACACCCTTTTACTCTTTACAACCATATCGTCTATGTAAACCTTAATGATCTTGCCCGATTGTGGCTCGAACATCCGGGTCATCATCCTTTGGTAGGTTGAGCCTGCGTTCTTCAGCCCAAACGGCATCACCTTATAGTGATAATTTCCGATGGGCGTCATGAAAGCCGTCTTCTCTTGGTCTTCTAGCGCAAGGGGTATCTGATGATAGCCCCGAAAGGCGTCCAGGAAACTCATTCAAGGGTGGCCCACAGTTGCATCCACCAATCTGTCGATTCGGGGCGGAGGGAATAGGTCCTTTGGGCACGCCTTGTTCAGGTCCGTGAAGTCCACGCAGACCCTCCACTTCCCTGTCTTCTTCCTTACCACCACCGTGTTTGCCAACCATTCGGGGTAAAAGATCTCTTTAATAGCCCCCGCTCTTTTCAGTTTTGCCACTTCGTCTCTTACGACACTAGCATGTTCCTTTGAAGGGCGTCGGGGTGGCTGCTTCTTCGGAGTGGAAGAGGGGTTGACGTTCAGGTGGTGACAAATAAGGCTAGGATCAACTCCCGGGGCGTCGAGGCGTCCCATGCAAACACGTTGACATTTCCTCCGAGAAATCTGACCAGTTCCTCTTTTTCTTGAGAAGGCAACTCAGAGCCGACCTGAAAAAACTTCTCCGGGTCGTTGTTGACAGCGATCTTATCTAAACTTTCACACCTTATCTCCTCGGCTAGCCCGTCCCATTGCCTGGCCGAGGAGGCTGGTTGCTATAAGCTCTGTGGGGTTGAGGACTCGGCATCGGGCCAATGTAAGATGGCGGCCACCATACACTTCTCGGCTACGGCCCGATCTCCTCGGATCTCTTCTACTTGTCCCCTGGATGGGTATTTTACTTTTTGGTGAAGTGTGGAGGATACGGCTTCTAGGGCGTGGATCCATGGCCGGCAACTATTGCGGTGTAGGGTGAGTAAGCGTCGACCACGATAAAATTTACCTCCACCACCTCCGACCCAGTCTCAGTATGGGTAGTCGGATCCGCCCCTTTGGTGTAACAATCCTCCCTTCAAGCCGAGAAGGGGGAGTCATAGGCTGTCAAATCTTCCGCTTCTGTGTTCAGCCCCTTGTATAGATCAGGGTACATTATCTCTACCGCACTTCCCGAGTCTACTAACACCTTTTTAACATCGAAGCCTCCAATCCTTAACGTAACCACCAAGGCATCGTCGTGAGGTTGAATAGCTCCTCTCTTATCCTCGTCCGAGAATCCCAGTATCAAAGAGCTTCGCTTTTTTGACCCTTTGGGTTCCTTTTGGCTATCCTCGGAAGGAAGCCGATCAACAGCCAGTATCCTGGGGATGGGTAGCCCTTGATTCTCCTGGTACGGCGAGGATGACATGTATCGTTCCGGCGGGGGGTCTTAAGGACACATCCTTTCGGGATTCTTGTATTGCTTGACCGGTGTGGCCGCTCGAGCGGTGCAGAAGGTGACGTAATTTCCCTTCTCGGACTAATCGATCCAGGTGATTCCATAGATTCCTGTGATTCCATAGATTCCCGCAATCCTCGGTGGTATGCCCATGGTCCCGATGATAGTGGCGCGACAGGTTTAAGTTACGTTTGGAAGGGTCTCCGGCCATCTTTCCTGGCCATCTAAAATAGGGCTCGTTCCTTACTTTCTCCAAAGACTTTTGTTGTAATCGGCTCCCCGAACACGGCATTCACTTTGTTTGTGGGTGGCTCTGTCCCGACTGTCGCGAAAAATCTCTCCTCGGTGGCTAAGGTTATACCGTTCGACCTAAAGTCATTTGCTTTGGGGGATGACTTTCTCCTTTCCCCTTCCTTGCGGTGATCTTCCTTCCCCCTTTTGTACTTGTCAATCCTATCCATCAACCGATGAACGTCGGCAACTGGTTTACCGGTGAGGGATTTCCTTAAGCCATGCTCGGTGGGGAGGCCACTTTTGAACATGCCGATAGCAACATCATCATGGTTATCATCTAAGTAGTTATACACCTCCCAATATCTATCCGAGTATGCTTTCGGGGTTTCTCCTTCGTGCATGGATAGGGACAATAGTGAACTAAGGGGTCGAGGGACTCTAGTGTTTGTGATAAAACGGGAGCAGAAAGCCCGAGTAAGTCGCTTGTAGGAGCCTATGGAATTTGTCTTCAGGCTGTTAAACCACCTCATCGCCATTGATCCCAAACTGGATGGGAAGATTTTGCACATTAGGGCTTCATTTTGCGAGTAGATTGCCATTTTCTGGTTAAACTGGCTTACATGCTCTACCGAAGTCCGCTCGCCGTTATAGATGGCGAACGCCGGTTGGTTGAAGCGTCGAGGCAGCTTAGCCCCTTCAATTCTATACGTGAAGGGTGACCTTGAAACCTGGTCCAGCGCCTTCTTCATAACATCGTTTCCCGAACCCTTGCTGGATGGGTTCTCATACTTCCGCACAGGGCGTGGTTCCCTTTCGTAGGAAAAGGTTTCACTTGGGGGGGTCCTTGACCTCCGTCGGTAACTCGCATCCTCCGTATTAGAAGACTCGTCCGAGTCAGAGGGAGATTGTTTTCGCCGCACATGTCGTAACTTCCTTTTCAGGTCATCTATCTCTCTTGCATGGCCCGATGACTATTTCGCCCGGGACACGTGACTACCTATCCGAGTGTGGCTCGGCTCGTCCGGATAGTATGCACACTTCCCTCACGATTCCCCCCCGCCCGGGTTGGTGGGGTTATTTTGCCTCTAGGACTCGGCGGGTTGTGTCTGTTGGGAGTTAGCCTGGTGAGGATTCTCTTGGTGTGGGCCTAGTTCTGCCATACTCGACCGTTGTGCTAGCCGATGCCCTAGTTCTTCCCACAGACGGCGCCAATTGTAGTTGCACGATTTTCCTGGCCCAAACCCTATTGATCAGGCCTTGGCCCAAGGCGCAACCCACAATAAGTATTTGTAGAGGATGGGTCAAAGAACTTAGCCTCGATTAGCTTAGTCGGTCCGATGCATGGAAAATATTGTTGCAGGAATAAAAACACAAGAATGGATATCCAAGAGAAGATTCTATTTCCTGAGTGTCGAATACATTTTTCGTCCTTCTCTTTGAGGGACTCCACTACATTATATAGCTCTCTCATTCTTATCCGAACCTTACACTTGTTGATCATCTAAGCCCCCACTTGAGCACTGCCCCTATCGGACACCCTTATCACTCCCTTGTGAGTTGCGGTGGCCAAGGTAGTACTGTTCAGGGGTCTTTTCCTCATTAATGTGGCCAAGAGGGTGGTTGTGACACATTTAATGTGGTGGTGGCAGCTTTCCATGAGATATTTTGGGTTTTATTCTTTTTATATGCTTGGAGGATGAACGCAATGGTTGGGGCGAGCTCTTCGTCCGAACTTCGTAATGTCCGAGGAGGAGTTACTCCTCGGACAGGTTTCTTTTACCACAATTGGGCTTGAATAAGGTTTTGACTGTGACTTCTCCTCGGACAGGATGCTTCTCTGACGGGCCCGTGGTTTGACTAGCCCATTATTTTGGGCCGGGCCCCACATCATCATTACATGAATAAATATTGGCACTTTCTTTTTTCTATATTGATGTTTTACAAGAAATTATCCCATATACTTGGTGTATTACACTTCTTTCTCACATAAATGCAAGCTTTATGTGTGGATCCAAACGTAGGATTTACTTTTATGTGAGAGAAAGAAATGTAGAGTAAACTAGGTGCACAGAATAATTTCACATTTTTTACTTACTTTGTAACATAAGTATCCTCTTATAAATGACATACTTTAGAAGGTAGAGTATTTTGTATTTGGAAGTCCTTAACAAAATTAGACGTTGGAAGCAGAAGTTTTAGGAGGAATTTGTTTTTTTAAAAGAAATCTATCTATCTATATATATATATATATATATATATATATTAATAGTCAAAGTTTAGAGAAAATCCAATTAGATTTTAATTGGATTTTCAATTTTGCACCATGTGTCCTATTTAATTTTTAATTTTGTGCCAAGTGAATTATTAAGTGTAAAAATCGAAGAGTCCAAATCCAATTAGATTCTAAATTTGAATTCAATTGAAATCCAAATTTTTGCTACTTGTCCATCTAAGTTTTTAATTTTTGTAGCAAATGAATTATTGGATGCAAAAATTGAAGAGTCTAAAACCAATTTAATTCTAAATCACACACACACACACACATATATATAATGAGAAACTATTATATATTTTAGAAATGTATGGTTAAAAAAAAACGTAAGATAATACCATGTATAATTTGAATCATTTTTATAAAAAAAAAAAAAAAAGATATAATATAAACTGTATAATTGTGATTATTTTTAATTGTACTCGTGCAATTGGACTCAAATTTTTAAAGCTTGAGCTTTAGATTTTATTATTATTATCAATTAGGTGGTATCCCAATTATTATATTAATGCCACATTTGCAACTCCTTAGAGTATTGTACGGCAATGCCAAGTATTTTTCTTTAATGCATGGCAGTATCAACCACCTATACTTGCACTTAGAAACAGATGCATGTGAATTTGAATAATCTCACTTGTATTTTGTGACGTGGACTCTTCTTGCATGAACCATGATGATGATGGTTACATTTATATAGCCTACAAAGGCATAGAAGTCATTTTTCGTGGTCCAACTCCAATATAAAAAAAGAAAAAGAAAATATAGTACCTTGACAGAGTGATAGGTAATGAAGGTACCAGTATTTTCCTACAAAGGCATCGTCCTTTTCATACGAGTCCAATCAACCAACAATAAAGCTTCCTTTTCAAGAGATGATGATCACAAAATGATAGTGAAAGTAAAGCTTTGTAAACCCCATTTCTTTCCCTTCATCCTTCCCCCAAATGATTAGGGCCTTTGCCTGGCTCTGAAACTTTTGCTCCTCTCCTTATAAAAAAGAAAGGAACACTTCCTGTCGACAAAATAATTATTTAACCATCAAAGGAATTGAACTTCCATGCTACCCTTATGTTGCAATCATTCAATGACACATGGTGCAAAGAAATTTGACGAACTTGGTTTATAAAATGGCCCACGAGGACGACCATTGAAAAGCATTTGGAACCAAAACAAAGTCCTGCATCATGAGTTCAAGGGATTTTATGTTGTGTTTTGTAGCATTTGGGATCATTTTTAGCTTGTTTGACATGAAAATGAATCACTCAAATTTTAAGTGTTAAATTGATCTTGATTATCCAAAAAGCTTCATATTGATCTCTCTTCCTTTATACAATCTACTAGAGGGAAGAAATTGGCTAACATAACATGACAACAGTTTTAATGGTGTGGCAATATTTCAAAACATAAAGAAGAGTAATCAATTAGCAACCACAAAAGGTTAGCAATGTGGCTCATTAATAATTTACCAAAAAAAAAAAAAATGTGGCTCATTATTCCCTATTCTAGCATGTGCTTTTGTTGTGGTTTTTTTAGTTTTGAAATTAATGGTGCCATTCAAAAAATTTTTTAATTAAAAAAAAAAATCAATTTAATACATGAAACTTCGAGTGGTTGAATTTAAAATTTAGGTAATTTTTCAGGGGAAATAAAAACTTAAAACGTATGATTTAATCATTTTGGACACAAGCATGGGTGACATGAAGGATCTAGGCATCAAGAGAGGTCATGATATTTTGGTCGTTTCTCTACTCTGGCATGTTGTTTTAGTGGAATATATCCCATCACATAATTGCCATAGTTAGCTTCAATTTGGGGTTATTAACATGTTTCAACTCCTCTATTGAGATGTGTGTGTAGAGCTTCAAGATTCCTTTGGTCCCTCTTGAGTCCATCCATGCACCCAATCCACTTGTAATCAAGTCAAAAGTTGCAATTGAAGTGCCTTGAGAAGAAAATACCTTCCATGTCTAATCATAAAGCTAAAGGGATAACCCTGATTAAAGTTTCATGTCTCCAATTGATAACAAAATTTTTGATTTGACACCAATATAAACGACTCTATTAACATCTGCCCATAAAATTTGGTCCACATGTTCCTCTACTCCTAAATCGTATTCACCTTTAGTTGATGATGGAGTATGATATATATACTATACTAGTCGACATTATTAATAGTTCTAATCAGAGAAGCTTTGCTAAATTTCAAAATCGATTTCACCTTTAGTTGAAGGACTATGATACATACTACTACTAGTCGACATTATTAAAAGTTATAATTAGAGAATAAGGTTTGCTAACTTTCAAAATCGATTTAACCTTTAGTTGAAGGACTATGATATACACTAGTCGTCTTTAGAAGTTGTAATTAGATCCAGAAGGTTTGTGAAAATTTCATGGCTTTGACGTAGGACACAAAACCCATTATAATCTTTGGGATGTTTGATGCTTAATACAGATCGACATTGCTTTACACAGAAATTGTTTTATTGGTGATCATTTTATTCACAGTAATGATATCAGAATATTTTGTTGTCTGTAAAAAATTGAGCATGCATTGCACCTATCATTGTCTTTCTCCAACAAATATATGTATTTGTATGTCAGCTTAATATTTTTTTGCACCTATGTTGTTAGCAAAGAAAATTGTGCCATTTTATACGTGAATTGTGTGTAGCTTTGTGTGAAAAAGTTCGAGTACAACTTTAGAATTAGTGGTTCATTTATATTCAGTTAATCAAAGTCAAAGATTTCATACTACAACAATCATAATATTTCCGTAGATTTTTTTTTTTTTTTTTTGGGGTACTGTTTCTTTGAGGGCAGGGTTTTCATTGTCAAGGAGATATGTTTCTTCGCTAATAATGGATTGTGACATAAGAATCATGATTCCATTCACAGTTACATGTTACTAATTAAAGCCTAGCAAAGCTATATATTTGTCCAAAATGTCTTAAGAAATAAGAAATGACTTGTATTTGAAATTTACTCTTCCAAAGATGCTTATTTATTCAACTGAAAATTCATGGATGCGTGAGTATGACCTTGTTTTTTTATGAGAGGTACCTCTCAGAATGTTGAAAGTCGTATCATTCTAGTTCAAACTTCATACAGAAGGAGTATAGGGTCCTAATCTATCTTTTATTGTCATTAAGTTGGCCGACGAAGAAGAAAAATTAGCATGTATAGACAAATACTGTATGTAGTAGATATATAGGGTTGGTGAATTTCGGTTTCAAGTTATACTTGACGTGATTTTATATTTTGTCAATTTATTGTTAAATCACATTTTACTATTTTATTCATAAATTATGCATTTGGTATATTTAAAAAAAAATAGAAAAAAATTAAAATTTTAAATAACTTACATAAGAAGTGTATTTAATCATCTTAATATTTGATGAGTATGATGGATATTTAAAATTTAAAAAAAAAAAAAAAAAAAAAATATAAAAAGTTACACCAAATATTACTTAATAAGTGTGTGTGCGCATGGATGTCCAAAGATTCTTGGCAATTAGATGAATAGTCACATGGGTTTGAACATTTAAATAACTTACATATAAAATTTATTCAATCATCTTAACATTTGAAGTGCATGATGAATATTAAAAATCATATAAAAGTTACACCAAATGTTACTTATTAAGTACGTGACAATTCTTTGCAATTAGATGAATAGTGACATGGGTTTGAACATTTTATTTTAACAATGCAACAAACACAACAATTAATTGACATGATGTGCAACATCACTTTCAAATGAAACTATCATTAGAATCATTTTTAATGTATACTAATAAAAACACGTTATTTCAACAATAGTAAATTATTGAACAATGTTGTAAAATTCGTTGGTCTTGGTTTATCCTTTATAGAGCCCAATTTAACAGGTTTATGATATATTCAATGGGGAAAAAAACAAACAAACAAAAACATAGCACAGCAGATTCAAAATACGACACACATAATCATTGGACACACTTTTTTTTTTTTTTTTCCTTCTTTGAGAAACAATCATTGGGCACACTCAATCCTGAATCATGGCGTTTAAGCCCAAACATTTGATATCTCTAGCTGTTTATTTCATGGGGCTCTATTTGGGCTATGGGCTGATAGGCAGCAAAGATATGAGCACTAGCAATAGTGGTGCTAAATAGCTATATAGCTATTTTTAGCACTACTACATATCAAAATGTACTCTGTAATAGTGGAGTCAAAACTATATTTTTTGGCTTCATAGCTACAGTGCACAATTATTTTTGATTGTGCACTGTAGCTGAAAGGTAAAAAAAAAAAAAAAAAAAAATTATTTTGTATTCACACCGCTTTTCTTATTTTCCTTCTTTCTTTTGCATTTCATTTTCCTCCGTGCTCCTGTCTCTCTCCTTACTACCTCTCCATCTGCTTCTTTCTTCCTCTATGCCGATTTGCATGAGCCCAACCGCCACAAACCCATCATCACCAACCCACGCCGACCCATCTTAGCCTCTCTTCTCTGTTTTCGGCGTTTGTATTTGTGTTTTGGAATGGATTTCGGGCTAAGTTTCGGGTTGTGCTTATGTTTCGGGTTTGTGTTTCGGGCATGGGTTTGGGTTTGGGTTTGTGTTTTGGGCATGGGTTTCGGCCTCTCTCTTGTGTTTGAGGCATGGGTTTCGATTTCGGTTTGTGTTTTGATTTGATTTTTTTGCTTTTTTTTTTGTTCTTCTTCACTGGTTTTGATGGGCATTGGTTACAGTGGCGGGGTTATGGCTATGCAGTGATTTCTATGGCTTTGATGGGGGTTGTGGTTGTATTTTGGTGGTTGAATGAAATATTATTTTATTGTAGTTTTTATATTATTTTATTATGTTAAAAGTTAAAATAAAACCATTACTGTTGAATGTGAGAAGGTAAAATAAATAAAATGATTTTTTTGTAGTGTTAAAAAGTTAAAAATGTGGTTTCGCTTCTATAAATGCTCTAAAATCTTAACGATCAATAGGACTCTAAGAAAACCCGAAAATAAAAAAGTAATCCGTGAGGGCCTGGACTCGAGTGCTCTTTTTTCTCCCTTTCTGAGGCTTCCTCCTCATTATAAGCCTGGTGGCAAAGTTGTTATCCACTTGCTTACTTGGGCCAGCAAATATGGTACTATATGTAAGGCCATTGTACTCTATTTAGCCTTGGCCCATTCCATTCTCAATAATATAATTAGATAACTAATAAATAAGAGTACTTGTTTTTTAAGTTTTTTTTTTTAAATTCAGTCATGTGACTACTTAATTAAAAAATACATTTTCATTTCATGAGAAAAAATTTACATGGTAAAATTTTAAATGAGGAACCTAAGGAACAGTATATAAGTCATGTACTTAAGTCTTGCTCAATAATTAATTAATGGAAAAGTTTTGTGAAAAATATTTATGTATATTAATTATTTATTTGATAAAAATAAATTTTTTTGAGAAAGTGATAAATATAAATTCAATGTTGAGAATTTGTAGAGTTTTTTTTTTTTTTATTTTTTTATTTATAAAAAAGATTAAATATTTAAACTATTTGCTAAAGTATTGATGGCATCATTTCTTCAAATATATATATATATATATATATATTGATGGCATCAATTTAATATCTATAATTTTGAAAATGGTTAAATTTTATCAATGCCGCACCTTTTAAAAAAACTCATGTTACTCTGTAAAACTGCTTTACAAATCAAGTGAGTTTAACATGTAAAATAATTTGTACGATTTCAATAGAGAACTTAGACGACAAAAGTAATATTAAACTGTTTTCAAAAAAGTCCAAGAACTAAATTAATACAATCAATAATTTAAAGATGAAATTTATCATCCTTTTGGAGACACCTGGGTGGTTGGCTTAATGGAATTGAAGAGCATGCTGTAAATACTAAGGTATCGAATTCCATTCACCATTATATAAATTTAAAGAAAAATACTATGTAGCCTATGTTTACAATATTTTAATAACAAATTATAAGTGACAGGTTGTTATTGGCGGATTATTGGTAGGTTAAAAAGTAATTTCAGTGGTAGATTTAAATTAGAACCGATAATAATTTACCACATGATTTTTTGTGAAAGTATTGTGAAAAGGTTATGGACATAATACTTCTCCATTTTAAAAGATTTCCAAGATATCTAATGAGCAAATAGCAAATAATCTAGCAAATTTTTTGGAATATCTCTTCCTCATATGTAAGTGTGTTTGACATCAACTTATATAACTTTTTGCTAAAAATATGTTAAAGTATATTTATACTTTTAAAAATGTGAAAAAAGTGAAATTTTAAAAATATGTACATGAAAGCTAAAATATAAAAGCTAGCCAAAAAATTGGATACAAGTACCAGATTGGCTGGTTCAGTTGGTTAAATAAAAAATGAAAAAATCAAGTTAAAACCAGTCAAGAACCAGGAAAAAAGGAAAATCTATTCTTTTTCTAATTCTTTAACACAGTTCCGGTTTTTAAATCAGCAGCAACGCATAATTCATAGACCACAATAATACTTTGGGCTGTAAGCATTATCACTTTTCAGTCCTAAATCTTGATTGAGGCATAAACCTTGGGCTAAACCTTCTCAAGTAGCCCACATAGATTATTCAGCCCAATCTACATCTTTATATAAATACAGTTACTTTACCACCATAAATTGAGTTACTATATTTAATTTAAAGTATTTAAACACTGAATTTAAAAAATTCCTCTTATCAGTTTTTAGATTTCAAACAATATTGCTCAATAACACTTTTGTAAATATTTTGAAAAATATGGGGTCCACTTGATTAGACAATACATAGAGCTTCCTTTTTTAATTCCAACTAGGGGGCCCACTTGTTAGTTTTAAAAAAAAAGGTTATGCTAACGGATGTCATTAGGACAATAGTTAATAATTCATTTTAGGATAGTTTTGACATTACTTTTATGAGAAATGAAAAAAATTGTCAAAACATTAAATTTTTTTTTTTTTTTCATTTCTCATAAAAACTTTCTTTAGCCATTGCTCTAAGGGCATTCTTTAGCATTTTTCTTAAAAAAAAACACACACACACACACACACACACACATATCAAATACATAATTATGTTTTTTCACATACTAAAATATGTTATTTGAAACATGGTACCAAACATATTTTTTGCTTTATGAATATTATAAACACGTGTTTTCACAATACATTTTAAATCACAGTTTTCACATAATCTTGACCGCTCAGGTTTTTAAATCAATGACAATGCATAATTCGGGTCTGTTTGAAATTCGCTTATTTTGTTAAAAATGAAAACTTTTTGCTGAAAGTACGGTAAATAAAGGTAAAAGTTAGCTAAAATAGTACATTGGGACCCTTGAATAGTATCAAAAAGTACGGCCATGAATAGTAATAAAAATAAGTTGAATAGTAAAATAAGTTAGCAAAAATTATTTTTGGCAAACACATACTTCATAGATCACAATAATACTTTGGACTGGAAGCATTATCACTTTTCAGTCATAAATCTTGATTGAGGCATAAACCTTGGGCTAAACCTTTCCAATTAGCCCACATAGATTATTCAGCCCAATCTATATCTTTAGCCCAAGGTTTATGCCTTGATCAAGATTTACGACTGAAAAGTGATAATGCTTAGACCAAACTATTATTTTGGTCTATGAATTATGGATTTTTTTTTTTTTTTTTTTTTTTTTGCCAAACAGCATAATTTTAGAAAATATTTTGGAAAAAAATTATTGGATCAAAGTTATTTAGCTATGTAACATTTTTTTTTAACTCAATTTTGTCAAACTCGAGTTCTAATAATACTTTGGGCTGTAAGCATTATCACTTTTCAGTCATAAAATCTTGATTGAGGCATAAACCTTGGGCTAAACCTTTCCAATTAGCCCACATATATTATTCAGCCCAATCTGTATCTTTAGCCCAAGGTTTATGCCTTGAGCAAGATTTATGACTGAAAAGTGATAATGCTTAGACCAAACTATTATTTTGGTCTATGAATTATGGATTTATTTTTTTTTTGGTTGCCAAACAGCATAATTTTAGAAAATATTTTGAAAAAAAAAATTATTGGATCAAAGTTATTTAGTTATGTAACAATTTTTTTTAACTCGATTTTGTCAAACTCGAGTTTCAAGTGAAACTTAAGTTTATCAAACTCGAGTTCCAAGCATTATGTTTGATAAGATTGCCATAATGTTTGGAACTGGAGTTTGGTAAACTCATATTTCACTAAAAACTCGAGATTGACAAAATTGAGTTAAAAAAATTCTACATAACTAAATAACTTTGACCCAATGTTTTTTTTTTTTTTTTTTTTTTTTTTTTTTTTTTCAAAATATTTCCTAAAATTATGCTATTTGGGCATTTGGCATTTAAAAAAAAAAAAAACCCCATAATTCAAAGACCAAAATAAAAGTTCGGCCTAAGCAGTATCACTTTTCAGTCATAAATCTTGATCGAGTCATAAACCTTGGGCTAAACCTTCCCAATTAGCCCATAGATTATTCAGCCCAATCTATACATCTTTATATAAATATAGTCACTTTTCCACGCGAGACACTGCTCTGTACTACCAAATTTCACATCCCAACTCCGCGACTTGAAGAAAAGAGAGAAACAGCGATCGATTTGGGTTTTCGGTAATGGAAGAAAGCATGGGTGGCGCGTCGCTCCCATCGGGGCCCGACGCGAAGAAGCGGCGCGTGAGCTACTTCTACGAGCCGAGCATCGGCGACTACTACTACGGCCAAGGCCACCCAATGAAACCCCACCGGATCCGCATGGCCCACAACTTGATCGTCCACTACTCCCTCCACCGCCGCATGGAGATCAACCGCCCCTTTCCGGCCAACCCCTCCGACATCCGCCGCTTCCACTCCGACGACTACGTCGAATTCCTCGCCTCCGTCACCCCCGAGACCCTCTCCGACCACTCCTTCTCTCGCCATCTCAAGAGGTTTAACGTCGGCGAGGACTGCCCCGTGTTCGACGGCTTGTTCGGATTCTGCCAGTCCTCCGCCGGCGGGTCCATCGGCGCCGCCGTCAAGCTCAACCGCGGAGACGCCGATATCGCCCTCAACTGGGCCGGTGGGCTCCACCATGCGAAGAAGTCTGAGGCTTCTGGGTTTTGCTACGTCAATGATATCGTGCTTGGCATTCTTGAGCTCCTCAAAGTTCACAGGGTATTTTCGTCTTTTCACCCTCCTTTTAAAAAATATATACATATAATGCTTATCAATTATTGTAGTTCACATGAATCCGTGTATAATAGAAAAATTTCACATCAGTCTGTGTTCAGAATACACCACAAATTTCACAAGCTTTTTTATGACTGTTGGTTTGGTGTGATTGATGGATAATAAAAGTGATGTAAGATGGTTTTGTATGAAAAAGTTGTGAAATATGTGTGTATGTAACATTTTTGAAAAAAAAAAAAAAAAAAAACATTTTATGTGGTGAAACTGTGAAAGTATGTATTGCAAGAACAAATTTTTATCTAATTAAAGTATTATAGTTGATGATTAGAGTGTGTAAGCCCACTTTTATTATTTTTCACTAGCATTATGTTGCATGTGTTAACAAAATTATAGTGTTTATTTCCCTAGCATAAACTGCATAGCGTGTTAGGGCGGGTTAGTTGCAGTTTTACCAGCTAGGGCTGGATAGTAAGAATTGGCCACAAGTTTGTAAAAATGTTGTAAATTGTTTGTAGTTATAGCATTATTCATAAAAATGATGTTAATGGTAGATTAGTGTGAAAGTGACGTCGTATTAATCACAATTTGTATGAAAAAGTTGTGAAATTTGTGTGCATCTAGCATTGTTGGAAAAAAAAAATGTACTTTTTAAGTTATGTGGTGGAACTATATATTGCAAGAACAAATTTTTATCTAATTAAAGTATAATAGTGGATGATTAGAGGTGTGTAAGACCCACTTTTATTATTTTTCACTAGCATTATGTTGCATGTGTTAACAAAATTATAGTTTTTTTTCCCTAGCATAAACTGCAGAGGGTGGGTTAGTTGCAGTTTTACTAGCTAGGGCTGGATAGTTAGAATTGGCCACACCAACAGTTTGTAAAAATGTTGTAAAATTGTTTGTGGCTATAGCATTACTCATAAAAATGATGTTAATGGTGGTTTAGCGTGAAAGTGATGTCGCACTGATCATAATTTGTATAAAAAAGTTGTGAAATTTGTGTGCATGTGGCATTGTTGGAAAAAAAAAAGTACATTTTAATTTATGTGGTGGTCCTGGTGGAACTATATATTGCAAGAACAAATTTTTATCTAATTGAAGTATTATAGTGGATGATTAGAGTGTGTAAGACCCACTTTTATTATATTTCACTGGCATTATGTTGCATGTGTTAACAAAATTATAGTTTTTTTTTTTTTTTTCCCTAGCATAAACTGCATAGCACATTAGGGTGGGTTAGTTGCAGTATTACTCGCTAGAGACAAATTTAAAGGAGCCTTCTTTAGAAATTTTTTCTATATTATCCCAAAAAAAAAAAAAATTAAAAATTTTTTTTGGCTGAATAATTAGAGATGATATTTAAATAAGAAAAGATTTCATTAATATTGTTGAAAGATAAAACTTAGGGACAGTTTCTTGGGTGCATTACATCAGATTCCCAAATTAAATATATTGAATATAATTGTCCTTGAAAACGATAATATTACTTGTCGTATGTTTATCAATGCAACCATATGTTTGAATAGGAAAATAATTAGTAAAAATTAGAAAAATAATTCACCTAAGATTACATGGCTGAAGAATTCCACACTTTCATTGGGCCAAAACGTACTTGTTAAAAAAGGGGGGGGGGGGGAGGTATATTATGTAAGACTTAATTTTTATTAAAAGCTAAAAATTATGGTAGAGGATTAATTGTAATAGTATTTAAATTTCTTGGATATTTAGTTATAAGATTTTCAAGTAAAGTATACTTAATATGCAAGTATGCTCTTATTGAGTCACTTTGTGTAAATATGATGTGTAGGAACTAACTTTATTTCATTATATTATATAGGCTATTGTTTTCCTTTTGTTTCCAATGCAGTCCTTTTGTCCAATCTGCACTACTCACACTAAGTCCACCAAAACGATGTCATTTACAAGAGTTAAAAAACTAAAAATACCAGTGAGGTTTTTTTTTTTTTTTTTTTTTTGATAAATAACAAAACTACCAGTGAGATTTGTATGGAACTAGGCGGAATGATTGAAAACATAATAAATTTAATGCATTGAAATGGGAAAAAAAAAAGATATTTAAAGGATTGAGTGATTGTTTGGTTAAGCTTTTGGCTGAAAAACACATTAACGTTATTGATATGCAATTTTGTGCATTTGATAATTTTTTTTTTGAAATATGATTATTGGGGAAATAGGTGTGTTTGTGTAATGGACCCTAGGAGCTGCATTTCAAAACCACACTTATTTGCTACAACAACTTTTAATATTACTATTGGGGTTTTTCGGCTGTTATTTCTAAAGTACCCTCACTTTTTTTTGTTAAACTCTCCATTTTACCCTCTTCTCTGATGAGAAAGACACAGAATATTTGTTCTTTGTTCTCATCGAACCCTAAATAGTAATAATAAATAAAACTTATTATTTATATTAAGGGAAATGATAACAAGTTTAAAAGAACCCATTATATGATATTATTTTCCTTTTTGGTAATTTGCTTATCAAAATCAGTTTCGGAAGGTGCTCACCAAACACTCAGATTACTTAAACTGACTTTTAGCTGCTTTTACTGAACCCTCTCAGCTTTTTCAAAAAACCCATTTTCATTAAGCAATTATTAAAACCATCACTTTTGTTTCAAAAGGCTTTACCAAATTCACCCGAATTGCAAACGAGTGTAAGTTAGAGGGTTTTATTTGTAATTTAGCCTATTATATTTGATGTCTCCTTGGATTGTGTGATCACACCAGTTTAAAACTGTGCACAATATCTTCTGTATGAAATGCTGTCTTTAATTGAAGCTTTGTTCTATTCACTGTTTAGTATTCTAGAACAGCGAAATATTGCAAATTACTAAATATTTTTCTGAACACTTTAACTTTTTTCACTGGACAGCGTGTACTCTATGTAGATATTGATGTCCACCATGGTGATGGTGTTGAAGAGGCATTTTACACCACTGACAGAGTCATGACCGTGTCATTTCATAAATTTGGAGATTTCTTTCCAGGTACGGGGCACATTAAGGACACAGGGTGGGGGACTGGGAAGAATTATGCCCTGAATGTCCCTTTAAATGATGGAATGGACGACGAGAGTTTCCGTGGTCTGTTTCGTCCCCTCATTCAAAAAGTCATGGAGGTATATCAGCCAGATGCAGTTGTTCTTCAATGCGGAGCAGATTCATTAGCTGGTGACCGGTTGGGGTGCTTCAACTTGTCCGTAAAGGGCCATGCAGATTGCCTTCGTTTTCTTAGATCTTTCAACGTACCTCTGATGGTCTTGGGTGGGGGAGGGTATACTATCCGCAATGTTGCTCGTTGCTGGTGCTACGAGGTATTCCTCTCCATTTCCTTTCTCTGTCTCTCTACCTTTTTTTCAGCAAACTCCCTTTCAACTTTTATAGGTGATGATCAGATATGATTTTAACTAGTTAATATGTTTCTTTGTCACAGACAGCGATTGCAGTTGGGGTAGAGCCTGATAATAAATTGCCTTACAATGAATATTATGAATATTTTGGGCCAGATTATACTCTTCACGTTGATCCAAGCAACATGGAGAACCTAAACTCACCCAAAGATATGGAGAAAATAAGGTACCTTAAGTCTTGCCCCCCAACCATGAGTGCAGTCCCAAAGGGAAGGAGTAGGGAATGCCCTGCCCATAAGTCTATTACTTTCTTATTTGCTATTATAGTTGGTACTAATGATTGTTGCTGGTGGTGGTGGTGTTGTTAATGATTAAATCCATGAATTTAATTTAAAATTTTAAACTATCTTTTTGAGTGGTGACACCAATTAATTCAAAGTTATACTTCTATTTCAAATAATTTCTCTCTGTGATTGTGTTTTTAAATGTGTGCATGTGTTTTTCTGTGTCTGATAGTGCATCTCTTGTAGTGTTGTCCATTGCTCAGTATTTATTGCTTATTTCAATATGTCTGAGTCTTTCTTGGTTAGCTATGTTCTCCTTTCGTATACCTTTTTGCCTGAAAAATAGTTTGGTCCAATTTTCCAGGAATACACTGCTAGAGCAACTTTCCAGATTACCACATGCACCTAGTGTACCTTTTCAGACAACGCCACCCATCACAGAAGTTCCAGAAGAGGTTGGCAATCTGTAGCAAGTTTCTCGATTATACTTTTCTGAATAACATCTTTGCTATGCCTATCTTACTGGAGGATTGGTTGGATGTAGGCTGAAGAGAGCATGGAACGAAGGCCAAAACAGCGCATATGGAATGGTGATGATTATGACTCTGATCCTGATGAAGATTTGAAGCCTCGGCATACTTCTGACATGAGGTAAAGCTTCATTTCTCATCATAATATTATGTCCCTGTTTGGAACACAACGTCAGTGTGGTCCATTTAGTTAGGCTATCTATTCCATCCTAGAGTTATCACATCTCTAATGTTGTACTTGTGAAAGGGTTCTTGTAGTTACCTTTGTACAAAATTTTCTGGATAGAAACTAAACATATCCCGTACTCGTTGGAATTTGAATAATTTTATGGGGAACCTTAATTTATACTACTTTCAATGTAATCCTTTTCTCTGTTATTATCCATGATAGCCATTTATGGGCACTAATTTAATCTTGGTTCTAAACTATCTGGCCTATAAGTCAAATGGGCATCTGTTAGGACCCATAAGGCTGTAAATAATTGGGTAAGGCTTTAGTCCAATATTCAATGCAAGCTATGTTTTAAATCCGTTAAAAAACTTGCTATCAGCTACATTATTGCCAAATTATATGTGTTTGTTACTTTGTGTTTTTGTCTACATGTGTGCGTGTGTGGTTGTGTTCACATTATATTTCTTAAACTAAAATGTCTGCATTAGTTTATTTAAAGCTTCAATTTCCTTTCTTCCGGTCAGGCACAATGAAATTCAAACCTCATGTTACTTGTTAAGGTACAATCAAGTTGTATATAAATTTACAATTCTGAAGGAGGGTTGTGTGATCAGCTTGAGGGTTGGTTTGGGAGGTATGCCTGGTGGGTAATGTGGGTTAAGGCTTTGGAAGAGAGAGAGAGAGACAGAGAGAGAGAGACAGAGAGAGAGAGAGAGTGAGAGAGAGGGGACATGTAACCTATCTTTCCTTAACCCTGTTGTCTCTAATAAAAACAATTGGAATTTGGATCATAAATTGGAAAGAAGTGTTGAAGATTCCAAGGGTTTTTGTGTCTTTGTATAGAATTGTCTTTATATGTTGTTAGGTTGCTTTTTTTACTGTTATTTGTGTTTTCATCTGAGCGAATGTTATGTGATTATGTATGCAGGGATGTAATTGATGAAATGGAAGAAGATAAAGGAATGGAAGAAGATAAAAGAATGGATGAAGTTAAAATCGAAGAGCATCCACTGTCTTGACATGGCTTAACTTCTTAGCTTCTATTTGTCCTATTTGGCCATGAAGCATTAGAATAGGCGCTTTACTGTCATGTTGATCCCTCCCTCCCGTTTCTTCCTGTACTTTATAAGAAAAACAATTTTACTTTTGATATTAGAATGTATCAGAATCAGAGTTAGGTTGAGTACACAGTATTTGAATACTTTGTCCAGAGTGACATTCTTCTTGGGGATACCCCAAGTCAATTTTTGTTTTAAGTAGGTTACTTTCTGCAGGACTCCTGTTATGTGCATAAATGTTATCTAGACAGCTTGTTCCATTTATTATTGAATTACATTGCATTAATCATACTAAAGCTGGTTATTTTATTTATGATTCTGGTAGATGCACCATCCATTTCCAGTTGCTTAATAATTATACAATATTTTTCCTTTGCTTCTGGGAAAGTAAGAAAGAAAGAAATTGTCAACACTACTCGCTTCTTTTTTTTTTTTTTTTTTTTTTTAATATATATAATATAGAAATTCTACTCAGAGTATATGTGTGTGAAACTTCCTTCTAAGAACTTGAACTCCAGCCTTTGCCCTTTACACATCACAAAGACTTAATACTTATGGAGTGATTATCACACCAAAGTTGTGCGGGTTACTCACTTCTATTTTAATGCTTAGTCTTTATTGGTATCAAAATCTATTTTAATGCTTAGTCTTTCCTGGTATCAAAAAATTTCTTTCGACAGAAACCAAATATTAAATTTCACATTAGAGGAATCACAATAATCTGGTTCAATAGTTAATGCTCTAACGTGCAAGTTGCCCTCATGCTCATAGTCTGTTTGGAGCACAACCACTCATGCCCTCTACAGTCTACACCAATACTAAGTTTGGCAAAAAGAAAGGAAAAGGACTCTACTTAGTTATGATTCTTTTAAGTAACAAGGTTGCTCAATCTTATTTTTTATGAGTTGATAAAAAAAAATTATTCTACCCAATTAACTCTTATAATATAATCTCAACTATAATTTAATTATTATAAGTTTAAATTTATAAAAGGGGTAAATTTTTTTGGTCATGTTGTATACCTTTCATGGATAAAGAATAAGCTTTCGTTTGAATTGGGCTGAAAAACCCGTTGAAAAACCCAGCATCTGTGTTTGGCCTTTTTTTTTTTTTTTTTTTTTTGCATGCGTTTGTGAGGCTTATGGCTACTGTTCATGCAATGTTTATGATCGAGTGCGCAAAGTTTGACTTTTTTCATTATTTTTTAGTAAATCATTGCACACCGTAATTTGTTTATGGATCCACAAATTTCACTTTTCAGCAATTTGTTCATTAAAAATGGGTCCCATGATACTATTCACATATTTAAAAATTATTTTGTTACAGTATTTTTCAATTTTCAACTATATCCAAACGGACCCTAAATGAATAAAATAACTCATAGTCAAGTCTGAATTTATTCAATAAGAAAATGAACTAAACTTGAATGTATAGTCTAATACGGATAAAGAATAAATTAATAAAATAACTCATAATTAAGTCCGAATTTGTTCAATAAGAATATGAACCTAAAGTTGAACCAGGCATATGCATGTATAGTCTAATTTGGTGTTGAATTCAAACTCAACTCATACTCAATGTAAAATTAGGCATATGTATCATTTCTTTCGTATAAGACTCCACAACCTACATATTATGAGATATATATATTAATGTATTATGCTTGTCATATGTTGGGTTTGTGAAGTTTTTTTGTTGGGTTTGTGAAGTTGGTCTCGATTCTCAAATACTCCCAATGCCTGTATAAATAGTCAATGACCACACCAAAGTATTCATACTCAACTCCGAGCACAGCGCAAATGTCACTCCAACAACTCCGCCAAATCTCAGTTACTTCACACCATTTCCAAATCCAACCGTTAATCCCCTACCCAGTTCAAATTTCAACCCCTCCAAAAAACCCATTCCTCACAACAACTCTCTCACACAAACCAACCCACTCTTCTTCTTCTTCTTCTTCTTCCACCAAAACCCAAGACAATGGCATTCCAATTGAAGACGTCAAAATCCTCGTAAAATTCAAGTCCAGGCACAACTTCATTCGTGTCCTCCAAGTTTCCAGAAAAGCCGACCACCCTTTTGCTGATTCAAGGTTGCTCCTTCTAGACACTCCTGGAAACATTCACAGCATCTCTTTCCGATTCAAATCTTTCACAGACTGTTACTTTGATGTCTTTGCCACCTTACCTCCTATACTACCACCAGGACCCGTCGCAATTCTCGGGTTTGGAGCGGGTTCTGCAGCCCGTTTATGCCTTGAGTTGTACCCGGAATTGGTTATTCATGGTTGGGAGCTTGACCCATCTGTGATTGCAGTTGGGAGAGAGTATTTTGGCCTTGAAAGGCTGGAGAAACAATACCCAGATAGGCTTTTTATTTACATTGGAAATGCTTTGAAAGCTAGTGTTCGAGACGGGTTTTCGGGGATCTTTGTTGATTTGTTTAGTCAAGGTAGTTTGATACCTGAGCTTCAGGATCCAAATACTTGGGAAGTGCTCAAGAGGTGTTTGAGGAAAGGTGGGAGAGTGATGGTTAATGTTGGGGGTAGTTGTGTGGAGGCTGAGGATAAAAGGAGAGATGGGAAGGTAGTTATGGAGGAATCTTTGAAGGCGATGAGACGGGTTTTTGGCGAAAATTTATTTGTTTTGAGTCTTGGGAATCGGAAGGAGGATAGCTCGATTGCTCTTACTGGTGATTTGCCGGATCTTGAGGCGTGGAAGAAGGCGCTTCCTGGTTCATTGAGGTGTTATGTTGATATGTGGACTCAATTTTGTGTTTAATATGGTATGTTCGTGTTTGTCTATGTAGACAAACTTGTGGAATTGTTTATTGAAGGCTTTGTTAATGAAATTTTTTTGCGCTTGTTATGTTTGTGTTGATGCCTGTTTGAAACCAGCACTTAGTTATGGACCTTCATTGTTCAGTTTGTTTTACTGAGAAATTACTGCAAGCTCCTTTGATGAAGTGTCTATAGGAAAATGGAAAATATAGGGAAATTAAGGTTAATCATGTAGTTGAAGTATGAAACATTGGGATTATATTGGACTGTAATAGCAATTATGCGTGGTAGACTAAGGGTATTGGGATGCAAGATGCTAAAATTCAGTTTTAACAAATACTGAATTGCCTGCTAGAGCTTTCAGATTTATTCAGATCAAGCCTTTTCTTTCTTTCTTTCTTTCTTTCTTTCTTTTTTTGTTCTTGTTTTTAAATGTTAACTTTAAGGAGGAATAACACTTGAGTCTAAAAAAATCTTATTGCAGCATTTGGAAGGTGACTACATAGCTATTGAACTAATATTGTTTTGGTGGCTATGGCAAAGTTGGTTTCAAATTCCAAATTTACATCCTTAAGTGAAATGTAAACATCTCAGGTTATATATTTCTCATTGGAAGTTCAGGTGCTTTTTAAAGTGTATGAACAAAAGCCTTTCAATCTGTTATCCAAGTGTGTAATGTTATTAAATAGTCTCTTGAGTCTTGGTAGAAAACTGTAAGGTGAAGATAGTTTTGTACGACATATGCAATGGATTTATAACAAGGAATGGTCATTATTTGAACGTTCCTTGTTATTCACCATTTGTCATATTACAGACTAGATTCACTGGAACATATCTTTGTGGGGGCTATTTCGTGCTTGCGTCTATATCTTGGCTAGTTGTATCCAATTTAGGCCCTTCTTTTGGGTTTGGGTCGGGGGTGATCGTGGTGTTTGGAGTCCAAAGTAGTCCAGTCAACATATACTGGATAACTGCAGTTTCCTTCCCATGTGAACCTTTATTCCCTCATTATTTCCATTTATTACACTTCTCTCCCCCTCTAAAATGTCATTCATTTTCATAGCTTAAGCTTCGGCTCAGTTGGGAGGTCCCCAGGTTTGATTGCTTTGTTTGACTTCAAAGGGGTTCCAGAAAACTTAATGACATCTGGAACCAAATTCAGAGGAAAACTTGTCTTCTTCTTCTTCTTCTTCCTTTTTTTTTTTGGATGAATTGGGGAAACTTGAATTTGATTCATTGATTGGCTGCTCGCATATAGTGAATGCCTCTTGCTTGTTTTTGAATCTGTTGTTTACACAGGCAGCTTGATTGTGGAGATGTACTTGAAAACTAAGTACTTAGATTGACTATGTGGAGTTTTTATAGCAATTATGCACTAGTGTACCAAACACCAAGTGTAAATTTAAATTAAAAAGAATGCTGGTTCCTCATCTTTGCCTGATGATTTGATTGCATAAAATTCCACACTTGTTTCTTGGTCATATTGTAAGAGAAAAAATTCTTAGAGTTGCCAAGGAATAGTTTGACTTCAGTATATGTGCACCAGCTGTATAGATTGTCACATTCAGAAGGAATGTATTTGTACCAAAGTTGCTAGGCCAAATTTTTTTGCCAGATTGCAGTAATAACCCCCACCTTTTAATGTTTTATTTCCATCCAATATTATTATGAATAGATGAAGAGGTCATGGTAAGCATTTACAGTATGTTTAAAAGCAACGGATGCATGTATTAAGAGGGATTGGAATAGATTCGAATGGATTGAGGTGTTCCCCTTCCAAAATATTTGGGAGTTTATTATTTAAGAAATATAAAAAATAAGAAATATGTAAATTTACTATTTAGGTTTCTACCCTTTCACTAAGGGTCAGCATATAGGTATATTTGGTGTAACTCTTTGTCAATGTCCACCATTAAATAACGTTTTATAGGATTAATGTTTTGAAAATCATACAATTGGATTACACGATCTCTTTTATGTTAGCCATTCATGTTAAATTAACATGCATGCCAAATTTTGTATTAATCGGATGTCATTTACCAATCAATACTAGTAAGAAAGTGATTTCTATTCTCATGGATGTGTATGGGAACATATAGGTAATATGAGGGAGCATTATATTCCATCACCATTTCATCTTCCAAATTGAGGAACAGTAGGGTCCAGCATTCCATTGCTCCTAAATGGAGTGTTAAGGTGGCTATACTATTGATGCACTGACTTTTTTTGCATTTTAGTTTCAAAGTGTTAGGTTGCCTACCTTCTCCTACGCCGACTCTTTTTTGTCTTAGTTGCAAGCGTTTTGGTGCCTACCCTACTTTGGTTGCAGATTCTCATAGTGAAAGCAGCTTGCTAAGTGGTAACAGTATAAATTAGGCCAGTTTTTGTTTTTTTTTTTTTTTCCTTGAAGTACGGATTTTTAAAGTTGTACTTTTTCTTAGGTACAACTTAGTTAAACTCAGCTTATTCTCATTTCACCAAAATAAGTTATACCAAACACACATCACTGTCTAGAGTCTTAATTTTTCACAACAAAGGTGAACTGACTGGCTTCAAGAAGTTATTGTTTTTAGCCTTCCATCATGAGTAGTTTTCCAGCAAAGTTGATGGTAGCAATGGTGGCAGTATTGCTTCTCGTGTGTGATTATTCAGCAACTTCTGCATCTGTCCCTCGTGGTAATTATAATTTTTCTTTGCTATCACATTTAGTATGAATTGGAATTTCCTCATGCAATGGTAGACAGCTTCACATATTTTATAATTAAATATCAAGGTCCTTGAGACTTGGATTTGGCTGAAATTTTAAAGCTTTTGTGTCTCTCTCATTTACCTTATCTATCGAATTGCAGGATCTGAAAGGGTAATGCACTAATTTTACTTTCGTAATTTGTGATCTAAAAAATGATTGTCCAAATTGTATTAGAATAATGATTATGTGATTAAATTCATTCATTCCTATTAACAACACAACATAACAGATGGGTATATCAAAGTCATATTTTTAAATTTTTAATTCATTAGAGTCAATATAAGCAAAGTGTTACCCTATATAAATTTTTGGCTAAAATGCAAAACACACCCTTGAAATTTAGGAATTTTTGAATTTTACACTTTGAAGTTTCAAAGCTGGATTTTACCCCTTGAAGTTGTATTCCATTTGCATCAATAGCACATCTGTCCATATTTCCCGTTAAGTGCCACATATGCTTGTCATGTGTATTTGTTCATCCAATAAAATGATGGTATGTGGCATAATGAAAATAATGTGGCATCATTTTATTTGATGAACAAATACATTTGGTTCCATTCGGTCCACATCGGTCCACTTTGGACTTATTCGGTCCTCTTAGGTTTTATTCGGTCTATTTGGTTTTATTCAGTCCATTCTGTCCACTTTGGTCCTATTCGGTCCATCCGGTCATATTCAGTCCAATTTGGTCCTATTTGATCTACTTTGGTCTTATTCGGTCCATTTCGGCCCATTCAGTTTTATTCAGTCCATTATGTCCACTTTAGTCCTATTCGGTCCAATTTCAGTCCATTCTGTCCACTTTGGCCCTATTAGGTATATTCGGTCTTATTCGGTTCACTTTGGTTCTACTTGGTCCACTTCGGTTTATTTGTTTCTATTCAGTCCACCTCGGTCCATTTGGTCCAATTCGGTCCATTTGTAACTGGTTTCTATTTCTCTGTTTCTCAAGCCTATAAAAAGAGATTGTAAAGATTATTCAATCATAATGTGAGTTTCAGTTTTCACTCTCAATTTTCCAATTCATTCCTTGTTAAATTGGATGCTAGAGTATAGTACTGATGTTTATACGGGCAGCTTGATTATGGAGATGTACTTTGACATCTAAGTGCTTAGGTTCGCTAGAGTTTTTTTTTTTTTTTTTTTTTTTTTTTTTTTTTTTTTTTTTTTGTGGTAGATTATGCATTGGTGTACCAAACACCCAGTCTAAATTTAAATATAAAAGAATGCTGGTCCCTCATATCTTTGCACGATGGTTTTGATTGCATGAAAATTCCAAACGCTTATTTCTTGGTCATATTTTAAGTTAAAAATTTCATTCCATTCCATTCCTTTATTTGGTAAATGGTATCAAGCACATGAGACATTTGTCTCGCTAATATGTGGGTTTCCCACTAAGAATTTTGCCTTAATTTGACGAATTTCACATCCAAATTGGTTTCATATCCTATTTTAGAGAGACGGATAAAAATGCTTTTAATCCGATTAAGCCTATGTGAAATTACAGTACAATATTACAGCCAGTCTTCTTTACCGTATATATTGGTTGAAGAGTCTTACAGTCAAAGCCGGTCCCTTGTTGACTTGGACCAACACCAAGACTTTTTGAGCAGTAATGCTAAAAAACTTGGATTTATAGAAGCTATGTTGAATTAATTTAATGAGGTTTAATAGTTTTCCAAGTTCCATATCAAGTTCCTTTTAATCTTGGATTATTTCTAACCCACTATGATCTATTTCTTTGGCCTAAAAGGTGTTGGGAAGAGTTCATTGCTTGCATCTGTCCGCAATGATGCTTCAATGAAGACACTTCCAATAGAAGAAGGCAGCTCTAAAGGTTTGAACGTTAAAAGTAAGAAAATAGTTTTCTCCAAGAGGCTACGAGAGTTTCAATCGCCACCACCAGCTCGCCCAGTAAACTCTGGACCAAGTCCAGGGATTGGTTTATAGATGCAGTAATTTTGGTGCAATACATTAAGTTCCTCAATTGAACTCAAATATTTTGTTGTTTTGAATTTAATTATTTTTAGAAGAAAAAAAAATACCATTTATATTATATTGATAGATACAACTAAATGTTTGAATTAAATTGAAGAATCTAATATACAGTACTTATCTACGCATCTTCCATAATATATATCCTTCTGACAGTTGCATGCATCATGCATGCCCAAAAGGAAAATCATGTTCAAACTGGGCGCCTTGTCAACAAGCCCATTTCCGTTTTAATTTTCCTCCTCCTTTGGAAGTGATTGTGCTAAAATATTAATAATCCAATTTCATTTTGAATCTATGTAAAAACTAGGTTATTAAGTGACTTTCTCAACTGTGGATTCACTTTGCCTTGGTGATTAAGAGATTTTTTTATTTGGCCCAGGGAATGTTTCTTGGACATTAGGAGCTGCATTGGTTGAAGGAGAACAATTATTATTCAGAACTACCAAAACTGAGACTAGTATTCCTACCTTAAAGAATATGGGGATCGTGTCCTCTCTCTTGTTTTACTTCTAATTCTTCTATTTATCATTTATCGCTGCCAAATCAAGCTGCCTATGCCAATGTGTTCATTGTTTTATTGCTCTTCTACAGCCACAATTCATTTATTCTTTTAGGATGGATTTGTTAGCAAATATTCTGATTATATATAGAACCCAGTTTTGTTGTGTGGGTTGGATAAACTAGTTGGCAAGCAAATTCAGCATTGGAAATTGGCCAAATTTCTGAACCTGGCTGGAGCTCACTTTTAGATCTGATTTTAGAAGTTGGTATCTGGTTCTTATTCCCTAGCTTGTTCAAGATACTATGTTAATCTTGCAGTTCTTATTCCCAAACTTGTTTACAATAAAAAATGTATACTTAATATACGTGTAAGTCCTGAGAATTTTACTTAAAACTGCTCCTGTCTCACCAGATAACCACACTAATGAACTGCTATGGATAGGAAATAAAAAAAAAAAAAAACTTTTGTTACGGGGTACACTGCAATGTCTGTAACACATGCATGGGCGCTGACACTTGCACAGTAGTGCTATGTGGATGTGATACTTGTTAAGCTAGAGGCATTATTTAGACTTGGCTTAGAAGCAAGATCTAGGTACCAGTGAAAAACATGAAGGAACTAACTACACTCGAGATTTAAGTTTTATGTGCACCTCTGTTATATTTTATTGAATTTTGTTTGATTTGTCCATTCTAATGACTTAATGTCTTCAAGGGTGATGATATGATTGTTGCTAAAACTAAAAGTATGTTGTGGTTGCACGATTTTCCTGGCCCAACTTCCGTTGATCAGGCCTTGGCCCAAAGCACAACCCACAATAAATATTTGTAGAGGATGGGTTAAAGAACTTGGCCTCGGTGAAACTAGCAGGTCTAATGCATGTAATGTCTTGTTTGCAGGAAGAAATAAGAACGTAAAGAAGGGCTCTTCAAGTTTGATTTTATTTCTTTTCTCCCTCTTACCATTCTGCCGTCCCCCTCTTTGAGGGACTCCACTACATTATATAGCTCTCTTCTTTTCATCTCAACCTTACACCTGTTGACCATCTAGGCATCCACTTGAGCACCTGTCCCATCAGACGCCCTCATCAGTCCCTTTGTGAGTTGCAGAGGCCAAGGCGGTACTGTTCAGGAGTCTTTTCCTCATTAATGCGGCCAAGAGGGTGGTTGGGGTGCAATTAATGTGGTGGTAGCCTTCCGCGAGATATTTTGGATTTAATTCATTTTATATGTTGGGGACGGTGAGCTGAGATGGCTGAGCAGAGTTCCTCGTCGGGGCCTCGTGATGTCCGAGGAGGAGTTACTTGCTCGGACGGGTTTCCTTGGAGCTACCGGGATTGGGTAATGCTGCATTCGAGACTCTTCCTCGGATAGGACGCTCCTCGGATGGGCCTGAGTTTGGAATAGCCCATCATTTTTGGGCCGGCCCCCACAATAGCCCCTCAAAACTTCGGTTTTAACCTCCCTCCGAGGAGAAAAGCGGGGTTTTGATATTTGTGAGTGGAGGGAAATAAGGGGATCGTGGGGTGCGCGTGCGGACCGTTACTTTTGACGCGCCACAATTTACGAGGCGTGGCCATTAACTTCTGGAGGCGTTATGTTCCCTTCATCCAACGGCTTGGCGTGGATCGAACGGCCATCATTTTTTTCTCGTATTTTTAGGCGGGGATGATCTTTTCTCTCTCCTCCCTGCTATATAAGACGTCGTGGGTTGATTTCTTCTCTCATCCGCATTTCACAAACCCCAAAAGACTCAGAGAACTCCACCGAATCCAGAGACATACGAACGCTTGCGTCCGATTCGCCCGTAGCCCGTTTTTGTGAGGCGTTTCTTCTAAGAGAGATTTCGGGCGTCCCCTTGAGCGTTTTGTGAAGGTACCAAGTACATTTCGCTTTTCTCACCGTTTCAATTTCCTCCTCGGACTCTGCTTTTCTTTTCAGTCTTTACTTTCATTTCCCCAGTTCAATTCAGATGGGTAGATTCGAAAAACTAGTAAAAACTCCAGCCGCTATGGGAGCCTTTAGGGAGAAATACCGCATTCCCCCGAGGGTTGGGCTGCGATCTTGTCCTATTGAAGGAATACTTGTGAGATAGAGTTGAGGGGGAAGTTGTTATCCCCATGATTGCTTTCATAGAGGGAGGGATGACACTTCCCATGCGTAGGATTACAAGGGAGTACTGTTCAACCATAGGTTGACGCCGTATCGATGTGCCCCGAATATGTTCAAGATACTAGGTCTGTATAGACGTCTTAGACGAGCGGATGAATCTAGGCCTCACTTGGCATGATGTGGCCTATCTGTGACGAGTGTCACCGCCTCGGGGATGATGGGTATTATCTTAAATCCCGGAACGAGGATGTTAGGTTGATCTCTTGTCTCCCAAAGATCCAATAAGACCGTGAAGAATGACTTCCTCATTGCTTCTGGGGAGTGGTTCGACGATATTCATTGTCCAACTCGGGCGGGAAACCCAGGTGCGGCGTCTTTAGGATCGATCCTTTTTGGGAAAGGATTTGGTGTTAAGGGGTTATTATTATATATTTTTTTGCTTTCTGTGTGATTGGAGAATTTCATGGGCTAACCCCACTTTTATTGGTTGCTTGCAGACAAAATTCACGTCGCTCCTCGGATAGACCTTACGAACGTGCCAGCGCTGAATTATCTTCTCAGGTCGGAGATTTACGTCACCGAGGACGGACGATTTGCGTGCGGCCCATCCGGTTCGGGGCTATCGGCCTCCGAGCAAAGCTTTCCAGGCAATTGGTCACGCTATAAGGGCGGGCAGTCCGAGGTTGGCTAGGATTGACGTGTCTCGACACGGGTTCCTAGCTCCACACGATCTGCCACCAGTAGTGCTGCCTGGGGTCAGAGATCCTTACTTAGCGGAGCAGCTTCCTCCGGTAAACGAGCCTGGCGCTGCTGCTTTCGATTGAAGAAGAAACTGAATCTTCCCGTCTTTCTCTTGAGGAAGAAATAGACAAGTTTTACTTCGAGGAGGAAATTCAGCAAAATCCTTTAGGGGAGTCTTCCAATCCTGAAGCCGAGCGGGACCGACATTCCGCAGTTGGTGTTCCTTCGATCGTTATCCGCTCGGACGATACCTCGACGAAGAGGCCGAGCCCATGGCGAGAAAAGGGAAGTCCCCGAGGGAGTTGATGTCCTCCCAGGGAAAGGCCCGATCCACCGAAGGGTCAATCTTCAAAGGGGCCAACTCCATCACAAGGCCAAGACCCTTCCCCGGTGGTCCCCAGGTGTCTCGGACCCTGGCCTTAAGGTTAATCCGGACCTGAAGAAAAAGAGGCGGTTGACACGCCCGAGGAAGGCGAGGTGGCTGTCCGGCCCGACCAAGCAGCAGAAAACCACACGGGCGCCAAGGAGCAGAAGGGGCACCTCCTCGGACAGCAGGGATGAGGGGAACCTTGCGGAAGTGCGCACTTCCCCTCGTCCATGGGATCCGAAGTTGGAGCTGGATGGGGTTGCCATCCCTTACACCGCTTCGGTCCGAGAGTATAATCGTGGCCGGGCAGGGTACGTGGCGGAGGCCTTGGAGCAGCCCCTACTCCTTCCTCGGGACATGGAGGCCTACGGGCGGTGCAATCGGTCCGAGCTCTTCCTATCCCTAAAAAGGGATCTCGCATTGGTAAGTAATCCTTTCTTTGTTTTATCAATTTACTTGCTCCTGTCAGATTATGTATTTTTCTTTTATGGACACTCTTGTTTCGTCCTGCATTACTCAGCGGTGTTCGTGGTCGAGGAGTTTTGCCGTAATAGCCTTAACTGGCCGAGGCCGAGACCCGTGCTCGGACAGAGGTGGAGAAAGCCTTGGGTCCCTCAAGCATGATCACATTAAACTCGCGGCTGAGTTCAAGGATTCGGAGAACCCGTAAAAGTGCAGAGGCTGGCTTGAAGAGTGCCGAGGACCAGGCGGAGGACCAAAGACAAACAATCGTACACACGGCTCGGCTTAACCTCAACACCGAGAGGGCGGTGCGGGACCTCAAAACGCCATGCAAAAAGTAGAGGATGAGCCGAGGCGGGTAAAGGAGGATGCTCGGCTGATCCGAGAGGCAACAGAGGCCGAGAAGGAGGCCGCTCGACAGCTTGGGGCCGAAGAGACGGAGGCCAGGCTATCCGAGGAGATTCCGGAGGTATGCGAGAGTACCGCAGTATTTCATGGGCTCATGCTCTTGATGCTGCGGGAGTTCCTGCAGATTCGGCACTAAGATTGCCCGAGAGTATCTTCTTTCCTCGGGAGATCCGTGCGAATCCTAATGATGCCCAAGTGGCTCTAGAGTAGGATCCGACGGTGCTCGATGCCGCCCTTGTGTGCGATATGACGGAGGTCCCCGCCGCAGATCCCACCATCGAGGCTCCTCCTCCTCGGCTCGAATAGAAGGAAGATCCTCCAGCAGAAGCTTAGCCCTCTAGGTTTTCATCCTTAGTGAATAGCCTTTTTTTTTTTTTTTTTTTTTTTAAATGAGAATTATCCTACTTTTTTTTTTTTTTTTTTTTTTTTTTTTTTTTTTTTTTTTTTTTTTTTTAAGGACCTCTCTTGTTAATGTACTCGGAATATTAATATAAGACGTTCGTTTTGCTTACTACGGATGTGTGTCAGCAATGCTCTTTTTATTTTAAACATTTGCAACAACGTGGACACAGGATATCGGTCAAAACAATAATGGGTTTTTGGCACAGTGCACTTGATGATTGTGATAGTGCTAGATCTGCGCGCACGCACTAAAAATGATTTCCTTTAAGTAATAATCTCCCAATCTATCATAAGTAATAATTTCCCCTAAAGTCTGCGGTCCGAGGAGCCATGCGGGACTTAGGTTCTGCTTAAAACTATGAAGTGTCATGAGTAATAATTTCCCCAAAGTCTATGGTCCGAGGAGCCATGCGGGACTTAGGTTCTGTTTAAAACTATGAACTCTCATGAGTAATAATTTCCCCAAAAGTCTGTGGTCCGAGGAGTCATGCGGGACTTAGGTTCTTTTTAAAACTTATAAATAGTTGGCTTAAGTATCGTTTTCCCTTAAGTCCGTGGTCCGAGGAGCCATGCAGGACTTAGGTTCTTTTTAAAACTTATAAATAGTTGTAATGTAGATCAGCAAGCGGCAGATAGTCATGAAAGAAAACGTACGCAAAGCCATTCTCATTAATAATAATACCTCCCGAGGTTATTTACATTCCATGGTCGAGGTACAACTTTTTCATCTAAATCTTCTAGGTAGTAGGCTCCTATTCCGGCCACGGATGTGACACGGTATGGTCCCTCCTAGTTGGGCCCCAACTTGCCCCAAGAGGGGTTCTTCGCGCTGCCAAGGATTTTTCTCATCACGAGGTCGCTTGGACCCAGAGGCCGCGATTTGACGTTAGCATCGTACCCTTGTCTCAGCTTCTGGTGATAGTAGGCCATGTGAATCGTGGCCTTTTCCCTTCTTTCCTCGCCTAGGTCCAGACTTCTTCCTAGCAACTCATCGTTATCGCTTGGGGTGAACGAGCTAGATCTCAACGTGGGGAAATTGTTCTCGATCGGAAGCACGACCTCAGCCCCATAAGTCATTGAGAAGGGGGTTTCACCGGTTGAACGCCGCGGCATTGTCCGATATGTCCATAAGACGTGTGGTAGCTCTTCTACCCATCTCCCCTTTGATTCACCTAGTCTTTTCTTCAATCCGTTCACTATGACCTTGTTTACTGACCTCGACTTGCCCATTTCCTTGGGGGTATGCGGGGTGGAATATCGATTAATGATCCCAAATTCACGGCAATACTCCCTAAAATTCTTCTTTGTCAAACTGGAGGCCATTGTCGAAATGAGTGTTCTTGGAGTTCAAGCGGGTGATAATGTTCTTCCAGGCGAATTTCTCGGGCATCCACGCCCACGATGTTGGCCAAAGGTTCAGCCTCCACCCATTTGGTGAAGTAATCGGTTCCGACTATTATGTATCGCTTGTTCCCCGCAGCCTTGGGGAAAGGCCCGACAATATCGAGGCCCCATTGCGCGAACGACCATGGACTGGAGAGTGGGTTGAGCACCCCTCTCGGTTGGTGGATATTCGGAGCAAATCTTTGGCACCGATCGCACTTCTTGGCGTATTCTGGGCTGTCTCGCATGTTCGGCCACCGGTATCCTTGAGTGAGTGCCCTGTGCGCCAGCGATCTTCCTCGGTGTGGCTCCCACATACTCCCTCATGCAACTCCTCAAGAAGGGACTCGGACTCTTCTGGATGTACACAAAGTAAGTACGGTCCAAAGTAGGAGCGCCGATAGAGTTTGCGGTCCTCTGATAGCCAGAAACGAGGAGCTTTTCGTCGTATCTTCTCGGCTTCAAGTTTCTCTTCCGGGAGGATATCGTCTTGGAGGAAATTCCTTATGGGGTCCATCCAACCGGGACGCTGTCTTATATCGATGGACTTGGGCCGGGTTTCCGCTGATGGGACTGGCCTTGACTAGATCTTCGACTAGAATTATTCGGGGCAAAGCGCATGCCGAGGACGTGGCAAGAGTGGTGGCGAGTCGCATGAGTGTTTACGCTCCCGGAAATGTGCGTCGAGTTGGAAGGATTCAAACACAAATGCGTAGCCGTTTGACTTGTCCCAAATACTCTTGCATCCTTGTATCTCGAGCTTCTAGCTCTCCCATTACTTGTCCGACCACTAATCTGGAGTCCGAGAATGCTTCTATTACTCTTCCGCCCAATCCTCGAACCATTGTCATCCCTTGAAGTAAGGCCTCGTATTCGGCTTCATTGTTCGTAGCCGAGAATCCAAGTCTCAATGATTTCTCAATGACAGCGCCGTCCGGTGATATTAAAACTATCCCAACTCCCGATCCTCTCTGATTGGCCGCGCCATCCACGTAGATCTTCCAATGCGTGGTCATCCCGGTTGAAACTACGCCAACCAGTTTTCCACCTAGGTCTTTCTTCTCGGTCGTCGTTTCTATAGAGGGTTCAGCAAACTCCGCTACCAAGTCTGCGAGGACCTGTCCTTTGACGGAGGGTGCAGGCATATATTTGATATCAAAAGCCCCCAAAAGAGCACTCCACATGGCGATCCTTCCTGTGTAGTCAGCGCTTCGAAGCACGGCTCGAAGGGGAAAGCGAGTCGAACGATGACCGTATGTGCACGAAAGTAATGGGGAAGCTTACGGGTTGCATGCACTATCGCCAGAATGGCCTTTTCTATAGGTAGGTATCGGACCTCGGCCTCGTGCAGTGATTTGCTCACATAGTACACCGGTCGCTGTACCCCATTATCATCCCGTATTAGTACCAAGCTTACGGCGTGGGGAGCTACGGCGATGTAGGCAAAACAAAGACACCTCGTCCGCCTCAGGACTGGACATGATGGGTGGTCGGGACAGGTAGTCTTTAAGCTGCTGGAAAGCCTAAACGCAATCCTCCGACCATTTGAACTCTTTCCACTTGTTTATCAGGAGGTAAAAGGGCCGGCATCGGTCCGCCGATCGCAATATGAATCGGTTTAATGCCGCAATCATGCCAGTGAGCTTCTGCACTTCCTTCGGGTTCCGAGGAGTCGAGGGCTGTTAATGGCTTTAATTTGGTCAGGACTTACTTCTATTCCCCTGTGGGTGACCATGTACCTTAGGAATTTCCCGGACCCGACTCCGAACGAGCATTTGGAGGCATTTAGCCGCAACCGGTGCTCCCTCAAGATAGCGAAGATGGTTCCAAGGTCTTTCACGTGCTCGGACACCCTTTTGCTCTTCACGACCATATCGTCTATATATACCTCAATGATTTTGCCCAGTTGTGGCTCGAACATCCGAGTCATCATCCTTTGGTATGTTGAACCCGCGTTCTTTAGCCCGAACGGCATCACCTTATAATGATAATTTCTGATGGGCGTCATGAAAGCCGTTTTCTCTTGGTCCTTTAGCGCAAGGGGTATCGATGATAGCCACGAAGGCGCCCAGGAAACTCATTCGAGGGTGCCCCACGGTTGCGTCCACCAATCGGTCAATTTTGGGTAGGGGAATGGGTCCTTGGGGCACGCCTTGTTCAGGTCCGTGAAGTCTACGCGAGACCCTCCAGTTCCCCGTCTTCTTCTTTACCACCACTTTGTGTTTGCCAACCATTCGGGATAAAAGACCTCTTTGATAGCCCCCTGCCCTTTTTAATTTTGCCACCTCGTCTCTCACGGCACTAGCGTGCTCCTTTGAAGGGCGTCGGGGTGGCTGCTTCCTCGGAGTGGAAGAGGGGTTGACATTCAGCGGTGACAAATAAGGCTGGGATCGACTCCCGGGGCATCGTAGGCGTCCCAAGCGAATACATCGACGTTTTCTCCGAGAAATCTGACCAGTTCCTCCTTTTCTTGAGAGGGCAATTCAGAGCCGACCTGAAAGAACTTCTCCGGGTCATCGTTGATGCAATCTTATCTAGGCCTTCACACCTTATCTCCTCGGCCAGCCCCTCGTGATGCTTCACCGAGGAGGCTGGTTGCTATAAGCTTTTTGAGTCCGAGGACTCGATCAAGGGCCGTTGTAAAACGGCGGCCACCACACATTTCTGGCCAAGGCACGATCTCCTCGGATTTCTTCTACTCGTCCTTGGGATGGGTATTTTACTTTCGGTGAAGTGTGGAGGTCACGGCCTCTAGGTGTGGATCCATGGCCTTGCAACTATCGCAGGTGTAGGGTGAATAAGCGTCGACTACGATAAAATTCACCTCCACCACTTCCGCCCCGATCTGTGACGGGCGGTCGGATTAGCCCCTTTGGCGTGACAAGCTTCCCCTCAAAGGCGAGGAGGGGGAATCATAAGTCTGTTAGATCCTCTGACGTCAAGTTTAGCCCCTTGTATAGGTCGGGTACATTATCTCCACCGCACTTCCCGAATCTACTAGCACCCTTTTAACATCAAAACCCCCAATCCGCAAGGTGACCACCAAGGCATCATCATGAGGTTGAATTGTTCCTTCTTTATCCTCATTCGAGAATCCCAGTATCAAAGAGCTTCCCTTTCTTAACCTCTTGGGCTCTCTTTGCCTGCCCTTGTAGGGGAAATGATCCACGGCCAATACCACAGGGATGGGCGGCCCAGTTCTTCCTGGTGCGGCGAGGATGACATGTATCGTCCCGGTGGGGGGTCTTAAAGACACGTCCCTTCGAGGTTCTTGTGTTGCTTGGCCGGGATGGCCACTTGATGGGTGCAGCAGGTGACATAACTTTCCTTATCGGACCAATTGGTCTAGGTGATTCCACAGACTCCTGCAGTCCTCAGTAGTGTGCCCGTGGTCCCGATGATAGTGGCAATACAAGTTTTGGTTTCGCCTGGTAGGGTCTCCGACCATCTTTCGGCCCACGAAATAGGGTTCATCCCTTACTTTCTCCAGTACTGTTGTCTGCGGCTCTCTGAATACGGCATTCACTGCCTGCGGGCTGCCCTACCCACCCTGTCGCGAAAAATCTCTCCTCGGCTGACCAGGGTTGTGTCGTTCCGTCCCGAAATCATTGGCTTTAGGGGTGGGGGTAACCTTCTCCTTTCCCTTCCCTTGCAGCTGATCCTCATCCACTCTCTTGTACTTGTCGATCCTATCCATTAGCTGTTGGACGTTAGCAACTGGTTTTCCGATGAGGGATTTCCTTAAGCCGTGCCCGGTGGGGAGACCGCTTTTGAACGTCTTTGATAGCGACATTATCATGGTTGTCATCCAAATCATTATACACCTCCCAATACCTATCCGAGTACGCTTTCGGGGTTTCTCCTTCGTGCATGGACAAGGACAAGAGTGTTAACCGAGAGGTCGAGGGACTCTTGTGTTTGTAATGAAACGGGAGCAAAAAGCTTGAGTGAGCTGTTTGTAGGAGCCTACGGAGTTTGTCTTCAGGCTGTTGAACCACCTCATCGCCATCGATCCCAAGCTGGATGGGAAGATTTTGCACATCGGGGCCTCGTTTTGCGAATAAATCGCCATTTTCTGGTTAAATCGGCTTACGTGCTCCACCGGGTCCGTTTTGCCGTAATAGATGGCGAACACCGGTTGGTTGAAGCGTCTTGGCAGCTTAGCCCCTTCGATTCTATTCGTGAAGGGTGACTGGAGACTGTTCAGCGCCCTCTTCATGACGTCGCTCCCGAGCCTTTCTTTGGACGGGTTCTCGTACTTCCGCACGGGGCGTGGCTCCTTTTCATAAGAAAAGGTTTCGCTTGGGGGGGTCCTTGACCTTCGTCTGTAACTCACGTCTTCCTCGTTAGAAGATTCGCCCGAGCCAGAGGGAGATCGTCTTCGCTGCGCACGCCGCAACTTCCTTTTTAAGTCATCTATCTCGTTTGCATGGCCTGGTGACTATTTCGCCCGAGACACGTGACTTCTGTCCCGAGCGTGACTGCGGCTCGTCTGGGGTGGTATGCACACTCCCTTCACGATTCCCCCTTTCACCTGGGCCAGTTGGGTTATTTTGCCTCCGGGACTCGGCATGTCGTGTCCGTTGGGAGTTAGCTTGATGAGGATCCTCCTGGTGCGGGTCTAGTTCTGACATGCTTGACCGTTGCACTAGCCGATGCCCTAGTTCTTCCCACAGACGGCGCCAATTGTGGTTGCACGATTTTTCTGGCCCAACTTCCGTTGATCAGGCCTTGGCCCAAAGCACAACCCACAATAAATATTTGTAGAGGATGGGTTAAAGAACTTGGTCTCAGTGAAACTAGCAGGTCTAATGCATGTAATGTCTTGTTTGCGAGGAAGAAATAAGAACGTAAAGAAGGGCTCTTCAAGTTTGATTTTATTTCTTTTCTCCCTCTTACCATTCTGCCGTCCCCCTCTTTGAGGGACTCCACTACATTATATAGCTCTCTTCTTTTCATTTCAACCTTACACCCGTTGACCATCTAGGCATCCACTTGAGCACCTGTCCCATCAGACGCTCTCATCGGTCCCTTTGTGAGTTGCAGAGGCCAAGGCGGTACTGTTCAGGAGTCTTTTCCTCATTAATGCGGCCAAGAGGGTGGTTGGGGCGCAATTAATGTGGTGGTAGCCTTCCGCGAGATATTTTGGATTTAATTCATTTTATATGTTGGGGACGGTGAGTGAGATGGCTGAGCAGAGTTCCTCTGGGGGCCTCGTGATGTCCGAGGAGGAGTTACTGCTCGGACGGGTTTCCTTGGAGCTACTGGGATTGGGTAATGCTGCATTCGAGACTCTTCCTCGGATAGGACGCTCCTCGGATGGGCTCGAGTTTGGAATAGCCCATCATTTTTGGGCCGGCCCCCACATATGTTATCATGATATCTAAGTTAGGATTCATGTATGTTTTAAATCTTTGACTCAAAGATATGCTCTATGATATTTTGTTGTGAGGGTGATCATTGAAGCTTAATTTTGTCATTTGTAGGTGTGTCCAATTTGTGCAATAGGGTGGAAGTTTTTTTTTTTTTTTTTTTGTTTTGTTTTGTTTTGTTTTTTTTTTTTTGTTTTTTGTTTTTGTTTTTTTGTTTTTTTTTTTTTTTTTTTTTTTTTGTTTTTAAAGATTTTTAACCTATGTTGTCCACTCCTAATGATAGTTCTTTATCATCGGACTTAGACACCAATCAGTTTTTGGTGTAGATGAGAATTGAACTCTAGATATCTTATTCAACCATTAGGAACTTTATTAGCTGAGCTAACTGGAACCTACAAAAGGTAGAGTTGGGGTAGAGTTGATAGTGTGTGCACTTAACTTTACAACATTAGACAAATAAATATTTTTATGACTAAAATGCAAAAGTCACCCTCTATGTTTCACCAAAATTCATTTCAGTCATCTAACTTTGTTTTTGTTCATTTCAGTCTTCTAACTTTCAAGTTTATTCAATTAAGGTTTTTCCATCAACTTTTGTTATATGTTGTGGTTAATTTTCAAAATTTTTAAATTAAAAAAAATTTAATTAATCACTGAAAAGTATTTTCCAATTTTTTTTTTTCAAAAAAATTTAACAAAAGTTGACAGAAATACCTTAATTAAATAAATCTGAAACTTAGAAGATTGAAATGAATTTTGAAAAAACCTAAAAGATAGGTTTTGCATTTTAGCCTATCTTTATTTAAGCTATCTTTTGGAATGTACTTTTTTAAAATAATTATCTTACATGGGCTTGAGGGGATTCTACTATCAGCACTTTGGGCCACCTGCTAGCATGCACTTGCCACTAGTTTAGGAGGTCAAAAGGTCAGGTGGCTGGGGTGTGGTTGGGGCTAAGGTGTTGTGTGATTTGAGTAAATAATTTAATACGTAGTGTGTGTTTGGCAAAATTGATTTTTGCCAACTTATTTTACTATTTAGTTTATTTTTGCTACTATTCATAGTCCTATTGCACTTTTTGGTACTATTTATGAGTTTCACTATACTATTTCAGCTAATTTTTATCTTTATCTACAGGAGAGGTGCTAAGTCCATAACATTTTTACAACAAATTGTTAGGTTCTAAAAGTTTAGAACAATTGGCAAATTGTGAGCATAAACTTGTCTAGATATAGATCTTAAAGTCTATGTGTATTATTAGATAATGCTCAAAATGATTCATGTCAAGATTCAAGAACAAGTAAGCTACGAGAAAAAGAATTCAGAATTTGCCTGGTTCAACCAATCGAGAAATAGGCTCAATCGATCGAAATACAGGTCCGCAAAATTTTAAGTTCGGCCCAACAGCAGTTTAAGCCCAAAAAGGATTAGGGTTTCAGATCTACTTCTTCTAGTATAAAAATGAAACCCTAGACACATTTTATTATGACTTTAGAGGTGCTCTTATGAGATCTAAAAGGTTCTGTGCCTTCCTCTATCAAAGTCACTACCAGATATCACTCTCATATCTTTAGAACCGATAGATCTGAAGTTGTTGTATCAAGATCAACAATAGTTGAAGATCTAAACCTTCAAGGGTGGTCTTGGAGTCACAAGGAGGAGATTTTGTGTTGCTAAACCTTTGAGTGGGATTTCAAAGTCACAAGTGTGGGTGCTTGTGTTGCAAATGTCAAAGAAAGAAGTAGTCAGTAGACTCAGAGTTATCATGGGGTCGTGGTAGTAAGTTTTACGTGTGGTAGTAATAGGATGTTAGTGGTCTAAGTCTTATTGTAAATTTTAATTCTTTCTAGTTGATTTGCTTTTTGCCTTAAGGATAGTTAGGTCAAATCCTCTTCAGGTTTTTTACCGGTTTGGTTTTTCTTGATTATCATATCGTTTTGTTATTTACTTTTCCATTTGCTTTGCATGATATGATTGTTTTGTTTTAACCTAGATCTGAATAATAAACTTAAGTATTCATTTGGTTAATTAATTAGGTTAAACAATCTAGTTTACAGGGATTTAAAAACCTAACACAAATCATAGATAGTTAGTTGTTATTGGTTCAAATTTGAACCTAACACTAAGATTACTTTTTTGCCCTAATAATAACAACAAGTAACAATCTGCCATCTAAGATTTGTTGTAAAAAATGTTGTGAAAATGTTGTGGATATATCATTTTTCTTATCTACAGTATTTTTAGTAAAACGTTTTCAATTTTAACAGAATAAACAAATCCCAAACAAAAGCAACAACACCACGTTCGGAATCATCTAATATATTTGATTAATTTGCTTTTGAAATGGTCTGAGAGTACCCATGATTTGATCTTGTCCTGCCCCGTTGCTATCGAATTAACATTTTCATATTTAATATTGGAAATGAATTATTAGAATTAATTTTAGTAAAGAGAAAGAAAATGCATATACAAGAATAACCCGAAACAAACTGCATATATGCATGTGAAACTACTGATCAGTGACGAATTGAGCCTATTCTTTTGCATCATTAATTCATTACCATTACATTACAACTGGATACAAAGTAATTACTAGGATTAAAATAGAATTACTCAAGAATTACATGACCTCTTCGTATATAAAAGTCATAGATAAATATAGCTTGCAAACCAGACTCCAAGCAAGCACCTTCATTAAGAGGATGTTTTCTTTTCTTTCGTTCATGTTATCTTCTTCTTCCTCTTCTTCCTCTTCTATCATGTTTTTCCTGTTGCTCCTAATCACTCCATTTCTTCACATTCACCCAACAGTACAGCCATCCCCATGTTCAGCCCCACTCAAACCACAACCATTGTGGCACCAAAAGCTAGCCGTGGCTTCAGGGTTCCACTGTACCACATAGCTATGCTTTACAAAGAGGAATTCAACCTTAGTAAGGCCAGTAGTTCCATCTATGATGATCAAAGGACAACTTTCACCACCGGTCTCTACAACAAATTACAAGGTGTTTATGTGGCGTACTTCATGGTTGGTGATCCTCCTTAACTCCTAGCACTAGTGTTAGACACCGGCAGTGACCTACTGTGGGTACAGTGCCAGCCATGTATAACTTGTTTTAATCAAAGCGAAAACGTTGAGTTCGATCCAAAAAAGTCTTCCTCTTACATATAGAGTCCTTGCAACTCCACACTATGCAACCATGACGAAAGTTATATCTTGACTTGCGATGCTACAGTTGATGGAACTTCACAAGAGGGATTGCAGGTTCCAATATTACTATGCTGATGGTTCAATTGCTTTTGGGAAAATGATCACAGAGACCTCTTTGTGATACATGGTTGGCACTGCACCCAAAGTAGGTCATTGCTGATGTCTATCAGTAGTGCTTGGCGTTGAGGAGGATCACCAACCATGAAGAACGCCACATGAATACCGTTTAACTTGTCGTAGAGGCTGGCGGTGAACATTGTCCTTTGATCATTATAGTTAGAACTAGTGGCCTTGAATTCCTCTTTGTAAAGCATAGCTCTGTGGTACAGTGGAATATATTGAAGCCACGGCTAGATTTTGGTGCCACAATGGTTGTGTTTGAGTGGGGCTGAACATGGGGATGGCTGTGTTGGGGAGAAAGTGAAGAAATGGAATGATTAATAGCAAAAGAAAAAAACATGATCGAGAAGAAGAAGATAACATGGTTAACGAAAGAAAAGAAAACAAGCTCTTAATGAAAGTGGAGTCTGGTTAGCTAGCTATATATACAGGACTTTTATATACAAGGAGTTCATGTAGTCCTTGTGTAATTCTCATTTTAGTCTTTGTTACTTTGTATCCACTTGTATTGTAATGATGCAATAGTGTGTTGGGAGTAGAAAGAGAGTTGGAAGTTCAGTTTAATGGCATGAAGTCCATCACAGTGCATTTTGGAAAGAGAGTAGGAGGTTCAGTAAATAGTACTTCGTTAAAATTTTGACAGTTTAAGAAAATGGCACCATAAAATCTGAAAAAAAAAAAAAAAAACCTATTACACTCATTTTACCTTCATTATTTTATACAATATCTACGATTGATGCATTAACCTACATATTTTTAGGCCAAAAAGAAAATGTTCACATTTAAAACAATATCTACACTTGATGCATTGATATATAGTTATATGCATTTTTAAAAAGCCAAAGAAAAAAATATCCACATTTAAAACTTGAATGTATGTGTGATTATCATCAAATTCTCTCTCTCTCTCTCTCTCTCTCTCTCTTGAATTTTTTGTAGTTTTCATATTCAAAAGAAATTCAAGACACATAAATTTTGTAATTTTTGCTAAATTAGATAATTAGAATTCCAAACACACAAAATTGAGATTTTAAAAGTATATTTACAAATCCAGCTAATATATTTTGTGCTGTTTTTAATTATTTTGAAAATATGAAACTGAAAATTTGCCATATTTATCGAGTTCACATGTATTAGGCCTTGACCAATTTCTTAAAAAGGGAACTTGCACAAATATACTCTCTTGCAATGGAGGTTGTGTGATAGTCACGGATAGTATAACAATATCTCTTTTAGGTAAAATTATTAGGTTTATTTATTTATTTTTTTTTTTTATGGATTTTCATGGAAACCACCCAAAGCTAGGTCAAGTTTTGATAAAATGTGCATTGGAGGAATTGAATAAAGTGGCAAGTCTAATGCTCAAGCCCTATAGGTTAAAAGCACCATCTCCTTGAAATGGTTTGACACAATTTTCGGCACGAAATGTTGTACATAATTAATTTTAAAAAAATCATAAAATTTTTAACAACTATTTGAGATGATGTAGTGTAACTAACGTATAATAAAAATCATGTTAACACTAATATAAAAATAATGTTGTACATAATTAGTTTTTGTTGCTTTCCATTATATACAGTAGGATCCGTTTGATTCTTCCTTAATCAATGCATTTGTGCACCCTTTAACAAAAGTCATTTTTAAACAATTTTGTTATGAACTCAATTTATTTCAAAATTTGTTAAATTTGTAGGTGGTAGGCAGTCACTTCAATATTGGCCTATTAATAACACCAATTTTATTTTCCACTCATCACAGCCCACAATGTAGGTCAATAAAATATATATATTTTTTTAAAATTGTATAACTAACCATATTCTATTTTAATAATGAATAATAATTTTCTTTCAGCACAATTATAAAATAAAATTATATGCATAGACTAGAATAGGATTAATAAAAAAAAAAAAAAATTTGGCTTACCTCCAGTACTTTTTTAATTGGAAATCTACTTTTATTTTAAATACACAATGGCAAGTGATAGTGAGTTTTAATCTCTACATTTTATTTAGCAAGTGGGTGATGTGATAGTTTCTCATTAAAACAAAAAGAAATTCCAATTAAAAAAGTACTGGAAGTAAACCAAATAAAAAAAAAAAAATTCATGTGAGCATAGCATGTCATTTTTTAGATATATCATATAAGAATCCTTCTTATTATTAATTATTATGATGTGTGGATCCAACCTAATAGTTATGGAATTCATTCCTTGTGGGATATACGATGGTAAGATTCTATGTCCCTGCCCCTTTAAATTCTGTTCCTGGCTTTCTCAGTATCCTAGCTACACTTAAACAATTATTTAAGGAATATAAAAACAAGAAATGTGTAATTTTATTATTTAAGTTTCTACCCTTTCACTATGGGTCAGGATATAAGTGTATATATATATGGTGTAATTCTTTGTCAATATTTTACTATTAAATAATGTTTTATAGGATTAACGTTTTGAAAATCATAAAGTCGGGTTGAGAGCTAGCTGAATTATGGATGCAATTGATGCAATCGCCTAAGACCCCCAAATAAAAAAAGGCCCCACTTGTATAAATATATATATATATATAATAAATTTTAATTAAGGAAATTTTTTTTTGAAGTCCTTTTATTGGCCAATAGAATGAATTAGAAATATCTCATTGTATCCTAAAATATAGAAGATTAAAAAGGAAAAGAAGGCCCCAATTGTAAAAGAAAAAAGAAACAAAAATCTTTTAATTAAGGAAAACAAAATTTTAAATCCTTTTATTGGTCAGTAGAATGCATTAAAAATGCACAGTTATATCCTAAAATACAGAAGATTAAAAAGGGAATAAAATAGTCAAATTCGGCCCACAAAATTAAATTATAGGAGGCAGATTCATTAAATTATTCTTGAAATATGCTAAAATCAAAATTAATACCAAAAAAATTCATTAATAATACAACATAAATATCTTGAAATAAGAGATTATAAATTTCTAAAACAAAAGAAAAAAAATCTCTCAATCTTTATGTCTCTCCATCTATATTCTCACCTTTCTTTTCTTCATCTTGAATCTCTCTCTCTTTTTTTTTTTTTTTTTTTTTAAATTTTTTTAAGCTTTCTTTCTTCACTGTGAAATCAATTTGCAATAGCTTCACTAAAGTGGTGTACCGTGGACAGTGTGTGTGAGAGCCGACCTTAGAGGTACCCTCTCTCTCTCTCTCTCTGATATTTTCATAAAGATTGAAGTCTCAAAATAATAATAATTTGCACTACACTACGGTGACGGAGATGATTATTGCACTACACACCGCACATAGCAAGTATCACCGTAGCACACCACAACCACATCCCACATGGTCCACACACTATCACTAAAGACACTAACCACCTATTGATCATATGAGTTTTAGCATTTAAAGCTTCAAGATTTTTTGGATTTTAAATTTATTAACAAAACATTCTTAAACCCATTGAGGGGTGTTCACCAAACCGCATAAACCGCACAAACCGCAAAAACCACACCAAAACCGCCCGTAAAATGGCATAACCGCACGCACCGCAAGTAAAGTAATAGTGCACCGCACCGCACCGCACCACATGGTGCAGTGCGGTTTGCGGTTTTATAATAAGAAAACTGCACAAACCGTATCGCACCCTCTCTATATATTAATATATTTATTTATTTTTAATATTAATATATTATTAATAGTTTAATAACCCTAGTTTTCAAAAAAAAAGTTTAATAGCCCTAGCAAGTGTTAACTAGAAAAGCCAATCTAAAATAAAGAAAAATTAGCTCAGTAATTTAAAACTTGGCCCAAAAAAAGGGAAAAATTAGTTTTGGCCTGACTAGGAAAAGCCCAAAATTTGAAAAATATACCGATTTCAAATCACATCTTATACATAATATCGCACATGTAACCTTAAAAATGAGATGCGGTGCGGTTATGGTTTTGGCTAAACTTTAAACAATACCACACCGCACCGCACCACACATGTGACCTCAAAAACAAGGTACGGTGCAGTTATGGTTTTAGCTAAACCGCATTGCAAAGTGTGGTGCTAAAAATGGTCCAAAACCGCACCGCACCGCACCGCGAACACCCCTAAACCCACCCATTGTATTATAAACACCTGTAAACGCATAGTCTCTTTTTATCACACCAATTGATAATTTGATGTATTTCATATCAACCCATATGTATTATATTGATACTAATTTTTTGAACTAATTAATAAATTAATTTTTTATTTGTATAGTACTGTAGGTTTAAACTTTAAAGAATAAAGTGGCCACAACATTAGAAAAGTTACAATAACCAGGTTTTGTTATTCTATACTTTAAATTTTATTTTTAGTTAAATTATAAATTTTAATTATAAATTATGTTTTATTTATTTATAAATATGTGCTCATTATAAATGTTTACTAGAAAAAAATTATCTGGATATGAAAAACTTTAAAAAAAAAAAAAAGAAGAGAAAAATAAAAAAACAAACTTAATCTCAAAAAGGATCAATAGATTTTAAATAAAAATATAAAAAATTCAATAAATATTATTTAATTAATATTTAAATATAAAAAGTCCTCACTTAAAATTTTCGCCTAAGACCTCCAAAGTTGTTGAGCCAGCCCTGTTTGGATTACACATTCTCTTTGTTGGTAGCCATTCATGTTAAATTAACATGCACGCCAAATTTTGCATTAATTGGATTCTAATTATTAATCAATACTAAATAGGGGTAAGAAAGTGATCTTCTTATTGATGTGTATAGGAACATATAGGTAATATGAGGGACCATTATATTCCATCACCATTTTATCCTCCAAATTGAGGAATGGTAGGGTCCAGCATTCCATTGCTCCTAAATGGAGTGTTAAGGTGGCTATACTATTGATGCACTGACTTTTTTTGCATTTTAGTTTCAAAGTGCTAAGTTGCCTACCTTCTCCTCCCCCAACTCTTTTTTGTCTTATTTGCAAGTGTTTTGGTGCCTACCCTACTTTGGTTGCAGATTCTCATAGTGAAAGCAGGTTGCTAAGTGGTAACAGTATAAATTAGGCCATTTTTTTTTATTTCTTGAAGTACGGATTTTTAAAGTTATACTGTTTCTTAGGTATACAACTTAGCACCAAAATAAGTTATACCAGACACACATCACTGTCTAGAGTCCTAATTTTTCATAACAAAGGTGAATTGACTGGCTTCAAGAAGTTATTGTTTTCGGCCTTCCATCATGAGCAGTTTTCCAGCAAAGTTGATAGCCACAATTGTGGCAGTATTGCTTCTCGTGTGTGATTTTTCAGCAACTTCTGCATCTGTCCCTTATGGTAATTATAATTTTTCTTTGCTATCGCATTTAGTATGAATTGGAATTTCCTCATGCAATGGTAGACGTTGTACTGAATTAAAAAGCTTCACAGATTTTATAATTAAATGTCAAGGTCCTTGAGACTTGGATATGGCTGAAATTTTGCTGAAATTTTAAAGCTTTCGCTGAGATTTAGCTGAAATTTTAAAGCTTTTGCGTCTCTCTCATGTACCCTTATCTATCGAATTGAAGGATCTGAAAGAGTAATGCACTAATTTTACTTTCGTAATTTGTGATCAGAAAAATGATTGTCCAAATTATATTAGAATAATGGTTAATTAAGTGATTAAATTCATTTACTCCTATTAACAACACAAGAGATTGGTAAATCAAAGTCATAATTTTAATTTTGTAATTCATTAGAGTCAATATAAGCACAGTGCTACTCTATATAAAATTTTGGCTAAAATGAAAAATACACCCTTAAAATTTACAAGGTTGTCGGACCTGGACCGGAATTGCCGGTCCAACCCAGATAGAAATCTGGTTTTTTAAGTGGAAGTTACAGTTCAATCATTTTAAATATAAAAATTTCCAAATAGGTGTAGGCATACAATAACCCATAGGTTATGCTCCTCTGTTTTGTCATTCCTGGATTTAATATTTTATTTATTTACAATTTAGATTATAGTTTTCCAATTTATTATATTACCCCTCTCAATCTATTATTATTTGATAATTTTATTAGAGGTTCAAGAACTATGCTTTTTACATGTGAATATACAATTTATTAATTTATGTTGAAAATGATTTTATTTTAGATAATTTTTTATTTGAAAGATTACTAAACACAATTTTTTTACACTTATTTATGTTTTATTATTCTCTATTAACCTTATAAAAATGGTGAAAATTCATTTGAAAGTTGTTAAATTTTTTTAGACATACTTTAGTATAAATTTGTTAATGCTTGCCATTTTAATACCTTTATTTTTATTTTATTTTATTAAATTAATTATGACATCAGTTGAACCTTGGTCCGATCTTAAAAACTTTGAACCTCTCTTTTTTTCCAGTTTGTTAAATGGTCTAAGTCTAAAAACCATGAAAATTTAGAGATTTTTGAATTTTACATTTTGAAATTTTAAAATTGGATTTTATCCTTTAAAGTTATATTCCATTTGCATCAATAGCACCTATATCCATATTTATCGTTAAGTGCCACATATGCTTGTTATGTGTATTTGTTCGTCCAATGAAATGATGGCACATGGCATAATGAAAATGATGTGACATCATTTTATTTGACGAGCAAATACATCTGGTCTCATTCGGTCCACTTCGGTCTTATTCGGTCTACATTGGTCTTATTTTGTCCAATTCAGACCACTTAGGTTCTATTCAGTCTTATCCAGTCCATTCTGTCCGCTTTGGTCTCATTCGGTCTACTATGGTCCTATTCGGTCCATTCAGTTCTATTTGGTCTATGACTCTATTATGTCCACTTTGGCCCTCTTCGGCCATTCTATCCGCTTTGGTCCTATTAGGTCCATTCGGTCTACTTTGATTCTATTCGGTCCACTTCGGTTTATTTCTTTCTATTCTGTCCACCTCGGTCCATTTGTAATTGGTTTTTATTTCTCTGTTTCTCAAGCCTATAAAAAGAGGTTGTAAAGATTATTCAATTATAATGTGAATTTCAATTTTTCAATTCGTTCCTTGTTAAATTGGATGATAGAATATAGTGATGCCACTTGCTTTGTCTTTTAGTCTGTTGTTTATACGGGCAGCTTGATTGTGGTGATGTACATTGACATCTAAGTCTTTAATTAGGTTCACTAGAGGAGTTTGTCTTTGGTAGATTATGCATTGGTGTACCAAACACCAAGTCTAAATTTAAATAAAAAAGAATGCTGGTTCCTCATCTTTGCGTGATGGATTTGATTGTATGAAAATTCCACACGCTGTATTCTTGGTCAAATTCTAAGATAAAAATTCCATTATATTCCCATAATTGAGAAACGGTATCTGATCATGTGCCAAGTACATGAGGCATATATCTCACTAACATGTAAGCCTATAAGCCAATGTGAAATTAGAGTGCAATATTACAGTCACTACTCTTTACCGTATAAATTGGTTGAAGAGTCTTATAGTCAAAGTGGGTCCCTTGTTGACTTAGACCAACACCAAAACTTTTTGAACAGTAATACTAAAAATCTTGGATTTGTAGAAGCTATGTTGAATTAATTTAACGAGGTTTAATAGTTTTCTAAGTTGCATATCGAGGTCCTTTTAATCTGGGATTTTTTCTAACCCACTATGATCTATCTTTGGCCTAAAAGGTGTTGGGAACAGTTCATTGCTTGAATCTGTCCGCAAAGATGGTTCAATGAAGGCACTTCCATTAGAAGAAGGCAGCTCTAAAGGTTTGAACATTAGAAGTAAGAACATAGTTTTCTACAGGAGCCCACGAGATTTTCAACCACCTCCACCTGCACGATCAGTAAACTCCGGACCAAAACCAGGGAATGGTTCTTAGGTGCAATGATTTAAGTGCAATACATTAAGTTCCTCAATTGAACTCAAATATTTGGTTGTTTTGAATTTAATTATTTTTAGAAAACAAAATATTTATATTAGGGTAAATTACGTATTTAGTCTCTATCCTTTACACTATATTTTAATTTGATTCTTAACATTTCAATACGTGTTAATTTAGTTCTTGCTGTTATATTTTGGATGGAAATTAATGACGTGGCAAATAGGCAAAATAAAAAATTAATTTATTGTCAAAACTATAGATAGACTATAGGTATTAAATCATAATGTGAATTTCAGCTTTCGCTCTCAATTTTCGAATTCATTCTTTGTTAAATTGGATGATAGAATATAGTGATGTCTCTTGCTTTGTCTTTGACTCTGTTGTTTATACGAGCAGCTTGATTATGAAAGACTTTTTTTTCCATCTTAATTGCAAAGTGTTAGGTTGAATACCATATTTTTAAACCTCTTTGTTTTTGAACACGAGCTCTCATTGAAGTAGTAACCGAGATGGAGTACATGGAATGCCAAGTTAGAAATTTGGAGTGATGCTCTAGAATCTAAATACTTTTGTTTAAGTAGGACTAAAATAGAGTACATGAAATATGAGTTTAATAAAACCATAAATAGAGATAGAGGTTGTAAGACTTTATGTCCAAGAAATAAAGAGACATTAAAGAAAGAGAGCTTTTGATATATTGGATCAATAATTCATAAGAGCTTTTGAAGAGGATGTGAATCATAGCATAGTAGCAAGGTGAATGAAGTGGAGAAGCACATCTAGAGTATTGTATGACCATAGAATACTTATTAAGTTAAAGGACAATTTTTATAAGACTACTATATAACTACTATCTATGCTCTATATATGGTATCAAATATTGGGTGGTTATTAAGAAGCAATATATCCATTAAATGAGTGTAGCAGAAATAAGAATATCAAGATAGATATGTGGGAATATATGAAAAGATAGGATTCAAAATTAGGGAGTAAATTTAAATATAGGGATAACCCCTACTGATGAAAAGATGAGGGAGAGTCGCTTGAGATGGTTTGGTCATGTTTAGAGAAAAGCGAGTAATGAACCAATAAGAAAGAGTGAGTTGAACCAAGTTGAAGGAACGAAAAAAAGGTAGAGGAATACTAAAAATAACATTAATAGAAGTAATCTGAAACAAACATGTTATTAGGGAAATAACATGGAGCATGACTTCATTAGAATAGAATGGAGAAATAGAAATTATGTAACCGACCTAATCTAATATGTCGAGGATGCATGCATAACCAACCCCGAATTTTTGGACGAAGACTTTGTTGTTGTTGTTGTTATGAACACAATTTATTTAACAATTTGATAATATATATGTCTACTTAAAAGTGGTGAATAGTTACTTTTAGGTTAACCTCAATAATATTTATCAAGATTTGTGTTTGACATAATCTCCTTAAGAAAGATTTTGTCCCTCACACTATTTTTCAGTGGTGCTTTAAGATTCATGGACGTTTGCCTCCCACAATACAATAATCAACAATTCAACAGCACGTAGAAGAAGTAGTACAATTTTTGTGCACATCAAACTGAATTATGTCTCTTTCTCTCTCTTTCACTCTATGCAACTTTATGCACGATGTATATAATATGGAAAACCCACGTATATGAAAAATCAACGTTTATGAATGAAAGGCTCTCTACTTACATTGAGCAATCTGAACAGATATCCTGTTTCATAAAAAATAACTACTGTGCAGTAAACAAACACTTAAAAGTAATAAGAAATATATAAGTCCAACTTTATGTAGGATTCACGAATTATACCGATTAAAATCATCTTCAACAGGGCACTTTAAAACGTCAATTTATCATTCTAATCTTCAATTTTATGTAGGATTTACGAATTCTACCGATTAAAATCATCTTCAACAGGGCACTTTAAAAAGTTAATTTATCATTCACATCTAACTCATTTTCCAACAAAACCACGTCTAAACGTAAATAAAAAAGAGTGCGGGTTCCTCATCTTTGGGTGATTGTTTGATTGCATGAATTCCACACGCTGTTTTCTTGGTCATGTTCTAGGATAAAAATTCTATTCTATTCCCTTAATTGCACGTTTTTCTCTTCCATTCCCTTAAGTACTGGACTTTTTTCTCTTCCAAAATGATGAACGCTACATAGGGTGCAGCATTCCGTCACTCCTAAATGGGCAAAAGTATACCATGCAGCAGGTATATGCAGTATCTCTATCACAATAAATGGGTCAAACACACTAGTGGGGCCCACTTGAGAGAGAGACCATGTTTATAGACACTACAGGGTATAATTTTTCCCTAAATGGAGTGTTATGGTGGCTACCCTATTGATGTAAAATATATATATATATATATATATATATTCTATTTTTTCTTTTATATATATAAATTTTTATTTTTATTTTTTTATTTCATGACTTAATTGCAAAGTGTTAAGTAGTTAAGTTGCCTACCTTCGTCTTATACCTGACTTTCTTAGTCTTAATTATTACAAGCATTTAGTGCAAAACATTTCATTCTAAATGTGGGAATAACTTTTTCATTCTTTCTATTAAAACTTCCAAACAAGTTGATATAATATTTTAAAATAATTCTTTTTATTCATTTATCTCAAGCGAAAGTGTAAGCAAAGGGAAAACTGGAACAAAATGATATTTTAGGAGATATAGAGGGAAGTCAATGCGTAGGTTTTTAATGTACATTGTCAAAATTGGTTCCATATCCTATTTTAGAGAGACGAATGCTTTTAATCCGATTAAGCCTATGTGAAATTACAGTACAATACTACAATTGGTCGGTTACGGGTGGCCCGAGAGGGTGTGGACAGCCCTGCCGTTATATATTGGCTGAAGAGTCTTACAGTCCAAGCGGGTCCCTTGTTGACTTGAACCGTTTACCAAGACTTTTTTTTAGCATGTATCATGAATTGTTTTCGCATGTATCACATAAACTCTATTTTTAAACGTCTTTGTTATGAACACAGGCTTTGGTTTAAGAGTTAGCTAGGTTAGTTTGAAACAGTTTATTTAGTTAAAATTGAAATTTTTTTACTGAAAATATGGTAGATAAAAGTAAAAACTAGCTAAAATAGTACAGTGAGATCCATAAATAGTACCAAAAAGTACAGTGTGATCTATAAATAATATAAAAAATAAGCTATATAATAAAATAAGATGACTTTAAACTCTAATTCTAAACGCAACCTTAGTTTGGGATGTGATGAAAAGTTTAGCTTATTTGAGTTTTTAGCTTATTTTTTATATTATTCATGAGTCTCATTGCTTTTTTTGTACTATTTATGGGTCTCATTGTACTATTCAAGTTACTTTTAACTTTTTTTTTTTTTTTTTACACTTTCAGCAAAAAAATTTTAGTTTTAAGTAAATAAGTTATTTCCAAACGAACCCTAAAAGTTAGAACTACAAAAGTAAGAAGATTGTTTCCTTTCCGAGCCTACGTGGATTCGAATAGCGACCACCCACTGCCTCCAAAATATTCAACATTGAATGGGGTAAAACTTAGTTGCAGTAATTTAGGTGCAATATATTAGGGTTTTCAAATTCTTTTTTTGAGAAATATATTGTAGGGACACAAATCTTTGAGGGCCCAACAACGGAGTTGGGCTCGCGCGCGAAAGATCCCTCACAATAACATTTGTAGAGAGTGGGCTTGAAAGGCCGGCGTTGGGTCACGGGGCATTATTTCGAGTCGAATCTGGCGAGAGCCGGGACAGGGAGGAGCTTTGGGCTGAACATTCAGGCCCTTTGACCTGTAACTCGAGGGGTTTGGCTCCTCGGATTGAGTCCGAGGAACAATGGTGTTGTCCCCGGTGACCCGCAGGTGGGATTTTTGTGGTGGCCGGCGTATATCATCCGGGAATTCTCTCTCCTCAATTCTTTCTCCGGAAGCCAGATGTGTCCCCCTCTCGTGTTCGCATAACATTCTCATTTATACTAGCCTACGCTCGTTGTCCTCCGTACACGTGTAGGGTCGATCTTCCTAGGACAGATATCTGTCCCATCAGCCTAATCCCACAATGGCTGGAGATAATCCATAAAGCCTAAGATCCCGGCTCTGGCTGGGGCAAAGTGTCATGTCGAGGAAGGGTATTAGAGACAAACTCTCCTAGATATTTTTCGATATTTCAAGTTTACTCATACTCCACTTCAACCCGTAAGGGTCTGGGCTGCCGAGGACGAAACCGTCCTCTACCGTGTCTTTGGGCCATTTCTTGTTTCCTAGTTCGAGCTTGGGCCCCGATCTCCTTCGATTTGGGCGGCGGACTCCTCATAAGCGATCGGGCCGGGCCCATAAACCACTGGGCCCCACAATAGCCCCTCAAAACCCTGTTGTCCAACTCCTCTGTTGGATAGATGGGTTTTGATGATACCGAGCCTCTATGGCGGCTCATTTAATTCGGCTCTTGATCTTCGTTGGCGACTTTTCACCTCCCCAAGAAATGCGCCGGTCTACGAGATGTTTCCCTCGACTTACGCGTGATGCGTTTATTCCGTATGGTTATCCGTAGTGCGCTTTTAATTCCTTCATTTTACGAGGCCTCATAAATCTAGCGGTTACGGATAGCTTGGAGAAATGAAACGGATTCGGATTTATTGGCAGATCCCTTAGAAGATCGGAGCGTGTCACGTATTTCTTTCGTCTTTCTCCCCTATATAAAGGGAGAAGACAAGAAGGTGATTATCTCATACATGAATCCCTCATACTCTTCTCAAGTACTCTTTTTTTTTTTTGTCCTGGTTATTCCTCATTTGATAACACGTTCCCCATAGTGACCAACTATGAATAAATCCTCCCTTTCCCGTAAAACACCATGCCTTGACAAAACTCGCGATGGCTCGGTCGGGGCAAGGGTGGCGGAGACTCAAGATCTGTCTCCCCATTCTTTTAGCCAAAATCCTAAGCGGGGGCTCGTCACATCCTATCTCCGGTGTGACCGAGTCGAAAAACTCCCTTGTCATCTCCATCCGCTCTCTCATGAGCATACCTAATATGTCTTCCTTCTCTCTCTTTTGCTCCTTTTACTTTCTTTTCATTGCTTCTCTCTTCTTCTCCTCCTTCCCGCTCATGTCCTCCATCTTCTTTTTCCCTTGCACTCTTCAGCGACAAGAGTTTGCTGAAGTGCTTTCATGTGTTCCAATTCTTCTTCCTTCTCCTTCATTATTTTTGTATAAGGATCTTCTCTTGAGATGAGCAAGACCGAGGCAGAGATTTGAGAGAGACTTTGAAGACTAGTCGAGAAGACACCGATGATTTACTTATTTGTATTACGAGATCTTTGTTATTGCTTTAGCGATTCATTCTTTGTATAGGCTTGTTTAAGCCCTTTCTTGTACGTTGTAACCATTTTTCATATTAATAAAAATTATTGTTTCTCCATTTCGTGTGTCTTATTTACATATTCTACTAAATGCGAACGCGCTGCTCGGCATAATAGTACAAGCGTTTGAATCAATAATGACTAAGGCCAAAGTAATCATTGATAAAAAGATGCCACGATAATTTTAACATAATTATTATTTAACATAACAATCCGACCAGTAAGGAATAAGACTTATCTCAAAATTAGCCGCGATGGGTGCTAAGTACTCGACAAGACGTAAAAAGCAGTTTTCCGAGGACATGTTACCCATCGGATGAACGGTCTCCTTAGGTTGATGATCATCAGGTTATTTTGTCCTCTTCCACGGCATGCGAGCCTTGACCTTTTCTAGTATTTAAGCCGAGAAATTTCTTCGTTCGAGCAACTCGATTTCCCAAGAAATCGAGTCCGAGGACTTTGCAAAACACGGGTTTTGTTTAGGACTTATGCGTTTTATCTTGTGTACTTGATTTTTCCCTTAGGCTTGAGTCCGAGACTTGTGTCTTTATTGGTGCCAGGTTTTCCTCTTTTTAGCTTGAGTCCGAGGATAATGCAAGCCTTATGTTCTGTCCAAGAGTACTTGGTTTCCCCTTTAGCTTGAGTCCGAGGACCAGGCAAGCCTTAGGTTCTGTCCAAGAGTACTTGGTTTCCCATTTAGCTTGAGTCCGAGGACCATGCAAGCCTTAGGTTCTGTCCAAGAGTACTTGGTTTCCCCCTTTAACTTGAGTCCGAGGACCAGGCAAGCCTTAGGTTCTATCCAAGAGTACTTGGTTTCCCCTTTAGCTTGAGTCCGAGGACCAGGCAAGCCTTAGGTTACGTCCAAGAGTACTTGGTTTCCCCTTTAGCTTGAGTCCGAGGACCAGGCAAGCCTTAGGTTCTGTCCAAGAGTACTTGGTTTCCCCTTTCACCAAGCATTTCCCGAAGCGCTTGAACAAGGTGTCTTTGGGCCTTCACGCAAAGCGGGCCTGGGCCGCGAATTCAATTAATCCGCGGATTAGGAGATATTTCGTCAACCTCCGGGCATGCAGTACTTCTCTGACGCCCCAAGGATCGAGGCGCGCCTTTACGAGGCTCCTTGAGTCTCGTGACTGCAGTTGACGTTGGAAGTTGAGCCAAGACTACTTTGTCCGCAGTGCTCCTTGGGATGCCGCGTGTGTTGACTGCCATTATCTTGTCTTTTCAAATGAATAGGAGGGAGAAAGGGTTGCTTTATATATATTTGCCCATCCTCGTAGTTTTATCTCACATCATACTCCTCATATCCGGAGCTCTCCTTTCTCGGCGTAACATGTTGAAGGTGAGGGTTGGGAAGAAAGAACTTCCTCCGCCACGGAAGCGCCCTGTCCTTATGAGGCTCATAACAAGACAAAGATGGGCACGGGAAGCATAAGTTTAGGAGAGTACTCCACCTCGACGGGGGGGAAGAGTGTCTTTCCCTCTTTTAGCCAAAATCCGAAGCAGGTTCTGTTCATGCCAGAACTTTGGTATGTCAGAAGAAAGGTTCTCCGCCATTAGCGCCCGCTTAGCTTAGCAAAGAAAGCGAATGTTTAGAGAAAGCCCCTCGTTTCCCACTCCCGCACCTTTCCTTCAACGGCGTCAGGTTCAAGTTGGGTTTCTTTGGCTGCCTGAGTTATGGGCATGTAGGAGCGCGGGGAAGAATAAGGTCTCTGAGTCAGAGCCAACCTTTCCTCCGACATACCTCCTCGGCTTTCTCCAGCTTTCTTGTATTTTTCTTTTTCTTGCTTATGCAGTACTCATGTAGTAAGCTTTGACGCTGGCTGATTCCAACTTTTCATTGTACACTGTACTATTTCTTCTTTGTAATAAAAACAGAAATTTATATACTTGTTTTGGGTATTGTTCTTTTGGCACACCACCTCGTGAATGAGTGTACTCCCTGTATGTGCTTTCTCTCGGCGATACTTAAGGCGGGAACCCCTTGAAACACGATTCCACTTGTTCCAACTTGTTCTTACTTACCTATATTACCGGACATAACAATAATTGATAGTAAGTTAAATTTAGGAAACTAACCTGGGTAACAGTTGAACGTTTCGTAGTAAGCACGAGAATATTGCATGAGGACGACAAATTTTCAAATAATTCATCCAAGGGAGTGACCGAGCGTTGCGTGACTTCGGTTGTGCTTTTGGAAACGCATTACTCCATTCCATACTGGTCCCTTTAGTGTTGAGGATCCGGGGGCAAAACGAGAGAATCCATGTAACCCAATTTTTCCTTTTAAGCAGTTGGTTTCCCTAGAGGCTTGGGTCCGAGGACCATGTAAGGCCTTGGTTCTGTCCAAAACTTTTAAGAATTCCTTTTTGTACTTGGTTTCCCCACGGGCTTGAGTCCGGAGACCATGCAATGCCTTGGTTCTGTCCAAAACTTTTAAGAATCCCTTTTTGTACTTGGTTCCCCACAGGCTTGAGTCCGAGGACCATGCAATGCCTTGGTTTCTGTCCAAAACTTTTAAGAATTCCTTTTTGTACTTGGTTTCCCCACAGGCTTGAGTCCGGAGACCATGCAATGCCTTGGTTCTGTCCAAAACTTTTAAGAATTCCTTTTTGTACTTGGTTTCCCCACAGGCTTGAGTCAGGAGACCATTTCCAAAACTTTTAAGAATTCCTTTTTGTACTTGGTTTCCCCACAGGCTTGAGTCCGAGGACCATGCAATGCCTTGGTTCTGTCAAAAACTTTTAAGAATTCCTTTTTGTACTTGGTTTCCCCACAGGCTTGAGTCCGAGGACCATGCAATGCCTTGGTTCTGTCCAAAACTTTTAAGAATTCCTTTTTGTACTTGGTTTCCCCACAGGCTTGAGTCCGAGGACCATGCAATGCCTTGGTTCTGTCCAAAACTTTTAAGAATTCCTTTTTGTACTTGGTTTCCCCACAGGCTTGAGTCAGGAGACCATGCAATGCCTTGGTTCTGTCCAAAACTTTTAAGAATTCCTTTTTGTACTTGGTTTCCCCACAGGCTTGAGTCCAGGAGACCATGCAATGCCTTGGTTCTGTCCAAAACTTTTAAGAATTCCTTTTTGTACTTGGTTTCCCCAGGGCTTGAGTCCGAGGACCATGCAATGCCTTGGTTCTGTCCAAAACTTTTAAGAATTCCTTTTTGTACTTGGTTTCCCCACAGGCTTGAGTCAGGAGACCATGCAATGCCTTGGTTCTGTCCAAAACTTTTAAGAATTCCTTTTTGTACTTGGTTTCCCCACGGGCTTGAGTCCGGAGACCATGCAATGCCTTGGTTCTGTCCAAAACTTTTAAGAATTCCTTTTTGTACTTGGTTTCCCCACAGGCTTGAGTCCGAGGACCATGCAATGCCTTGGTTCTGTCCAAAACTTTTAAGATCAGCCCCTAGATCATGGCGGGGGATTTGGCCTGGCCGGAAGCCCCTAGAGCTGCCTCAAGGCTGTTGGCACTGCAGGCGAGCCCCTAGCAAAAGTTTGGGTCTGAGCAACGATCGCATGTCGCCGGAGATGGAGGAAATCCCACGGACTTCACCTGGCTAGAGAGTTGATTCAAACGCCTTCTGCGCCAACGCGCAAGCCTTTCCCCACAGACGGCGCCAATTGTAGGGACACAAATCTTTGAGGGCCCAACAACGGAGTTGGGCTCGCGCGCGAAAGATCCCTCACAATAACATTTGTAGAGAGTGGGCTTGAAAGGCCGGCGTTGGGTCACAGGGCATTATTTCGAGTCGAACTGCTGAGAGCCGGGACAGGGAGAAGCTTTGGGCTGAACATTCAGGCCCTTTGACCCTGTAACTCGAGGGGTTTGGCTCCTCGGATTGAGTCCGAGGAACAATGGTGTTGTCCCCGGTGACCCGCAGGTGGGATTTTTGTGGTGGCCGGCGTATATCATCCGGGAATTCTCTCTCCTCAATTCTTTCTCCAGAAGCCAGATGTGTCCCCCTCTCGTGTTCGCATAACATTCTCATTTATACTAGCCTACGCTCGTTGTCCTCCGTACACGTGTAGGGTCGATCTTCCTAGGACAGATATCCGTCCCATCGCCTAATCCCACAATGGCTGGAGATAATCCATAAAGCCTAAGATCCCGGCTCTGCTGGGGCAAGTGTCATGTCGGGAAGGGTATTAGAGACAAACTCTCCTAGATATTTTTCGATATTTCAAGTTTACTCATACTCCACTTCAACCCGTAAGGTCTGCAGGCTGCCGAGGACGAAACCGTCCTCTACTGTGTCTTTGGGCCATTTCTTGTTTCCTAGTTCGAGCTTGGGCCCCGATCTCCTTGATTTGGGCAGCGGACTCCTCATAAGCGATCGGGCCGGGCCCATAAACCACTGGGCCCCACATATATATATATATATATATATATATATATATATATATATATATATATATATATATATATATATATATATATATTTTGGTTGAGGAAACTAATGTACTCCAATATTTGTTCCAATTATAAAAAAAAAAATGGATGTTTTAATTTAATCATTTTAAAAAAAATAACATTATTTTTGTTATATTGTTTAAAACAATGGAGTGTTTGAATTATTTTGAAGAACCTAATACAGTACTTATCTATGCATCATCAATATTTAAAAAATATATAGTATTATCACTGCACATCTTTAATGCGATGGTCACTCTACAAGTATAAGTGCTTATGGGATGTGGGGGGCAAAAGTCGAAGTTTAAGTCTCCAGGAAAGAGTTTTACACACATATATATATTTAGATTAAGATAGAGTTGAATTTTTATCTTATCTTATCTTATATTATATTTTATATATGTCACGCTCCGAACCCAACTATAAAGATAGGTACATGACAACTGCCGCACGCTTATAAAGTAAGCCCCTTACATGTGTGTAAGACTTTCTTAGCAACTAAAATTTATCCTCAAAATTAAATCAATTAAATCCAAAATACCTCAACAATTTTTTTATGAATAGATCTCCAATAATTTAATAGGAACAAAATCCAAACCTTATGTACATAATGCCAATTGGCAAATAAATATAAAACTATTCAAAGACCATTCAATCCCAAAATCACTAAACTTCTTTTCCCGCTCACAACACAACATCAGAAATCCTAAAATTTGTTATTCTTCATAATCTGAAATTGGAGGAGAAAAAGGGGTGAGTTGACAACTCAATAAGTAACCAAAATCCTAATAAGTTCTATCAATCATTAGATCTGTAAAGTAATAAAACGTAATGCGAGCCTTCAAAAGTTATAATATGCTATGGGTTTTAAAAAATAACTAAAGAAGTTTTATAGTCTTAAAATAATAAGTTGCAAATAGATCACAAACTTTAATCTTACAAATATATCATAGATGGTTTAGGAAGTAGTCAATTTTTCATATATCAAAAGATATAACTTACAATAGGTTCTAAAAATACATAACCAGTTTTAATAACTCAAAATAGTTCAAATACTCAAACCTTTTCAAAATCACATATGTGGTTTTAAGGACTCAAAATAGTTCAAATGTTCAAACGTAATTCATATTCTTAACAATCTTATGACTATGGTCACGCTATATCCTCGTGGATGGGCATCGAGTACCAATGAATAAACCCCATTGGTTTGGGTATCAGAATACTAATGAATAACCTCCATTGGCTGGGTATCAAAGTACCAATGAATAACCCTCATTGGTTTGGGTGTCAGAATACCTCCGCATAACCCCCATTGGCTGGGTATCAGAGTTAATTCATAGTCGACTTATCCATAATCATATATAAGAAATCATAGTTTCTACCCAAAATATATATATATATATATATATATTTATATAATCATATATTCAATATTCAAATCTATTTGTGATATTTCTATATTCTTTACTTTAAATCAATATAGCTAAAACAAACAATTAAATAAAATAATTCTTATATTCAATGCTCATATGTATTTGTGAAAATTCCTTATTCTTTACTTTGAATTAGTATAGCTAAAAACAATTAAATAAGATACATCATATATTCAGTAATCAGATATATTTGTGATAATTCTTTACTTGAAATCGGTAATACAATAGAAATAAAATTGTAACATTTGTAAACAAGTTTCAATGGTTAAAATACGCAAAATAAAACCAATTAGGATAAGGTTAATTACATCCAAAAAAAACTTTTCCCTAACACTTCCTCTAAAATCCTTAAATACCACCTCAAGAATATAGTCAATCCTTCTCTACTTCAATCCTTTGAGTAGTCTCCTCTCTCAAATTATTTCTGCCATTATACGCTGACTTAAAAAATTAGACTATATATAACTAGGATTTCAACCTTATTTTCTAAAAAACCCCTTAGCAATGTTAATTATAACAATTGACCCCATAAACAAATTTACTTAAATACCCCTCCTTTTAAATCTTTTTTTTTTCCAGGTATTACAATATATATATATATATACACACACACACATATACATATATATAAAGGATAATCATGTTCAAACTTCAAAATGGGCTCTTCGTGAAGAAGGCCACAATACTACACCATATTAGCTTTCCACAATATTACGGTAACTCTTCTTTACACCATATGAGCTTTCCACAATATTACGGTAACTCTTCTTTACCATATATATTGGTCAAGGGCGACTCTACATAGAGTTCGGGATGGTCATAGGACCACCTTGACCTGGAAAAAAAAATTATATATAAGTTTTAAAAATTTATGATTTTTTTTATTCTTAAAAATACTTTGTGATCACCCTAAACTTTTTTTAGCCCCAATATAATTAAACTTTGAACAAATTTTGGCAACAAGCTTGGTTATAGACTAAGGCTCTATCATCACGCCCCAAACCCAATACCCGGATTTGTGACCATGACCAGCATGCTAATATCAAGCTTAAACCCGATTTAACAAGAACCAACTTAACTTTTACAAAAGCTTCCATTTTTCTTTTCATTCTTGTTTCTCTACTACTTGATATAATTTTTCACTTGATAGTCAGAGTATCTACACTGTACTCAAAATATTACATAATCCACCAATCATTTAATTTCTACACTTTCACATAATACATCTCTTAATACTTTAAGGTACACAACTTTCATTAGATCTTAAAATGCACAATACTACAAAGCTAAACATCAGATTGCTAATTTAGGATCTATACATATAAAACTAAAACCAGCTCCTTCCAAACTCGACTAAGGCTCCCTCTGCTCCAAAATAAAACCCGCTAACCGAAAGAGTGGAAGGGGTGAGCTACACAACTCATTAAAGGTAAGATATATGAGAATTTAATAAGGATGCATTTAAATCAAATCATTTTATTCTATGAATATTTGAACAGGAGAACATCTTTTCATGCATAGTATTTTATACTATTCATAATAATAGCTTATACGCTCTTCATAGAAAATAATTGTTCTCCTTTCTCTTATCGGGTTAATATTACCAAAACCTTTCAGATTAAACTTCTTCATTTCCTACAAAGTCGCCATATATATATTCTCATTACAAAATAATTATTTTAACTTGAATCGGATAATCGGCAACTTTGTATTAAACTAGAAACATCTTGACTAATAAGAAAACTTTTCTTTTTAAACTTCTTCTCATAAAATACTATATCTTTCATGGTCATAAACTTAATGTTTCATAAAAACAAATATCTGATAACTTTTAAACATAAACTTGTACTTTCATCAGAAGCTTTATCTTTATAGTATAAATGAACTTGAAACTTTTATCTTTAATGAACAACTTTTCTTTTTATCAGAAACTTTTTTTCATGAGAGCTTTTAACTTTTCATGATGCATTTAAACAAAATCATTCTCTCATGATTAATAACATAATATAGTTGTTCATAAATAACTTATTGGTTAGTCCATATCTGATAAATCAGTATAGAGAAGGCCTTATCACATTTGGGTGCCCCCGTGTGTATGATATTGTCCCCTTTGGGTGGCCTGATGGCACATCCCCTCTAGGTTTTGTTCCTCCCCGCCGTCTGTACACATTGGGGAAAAGGCCTTATTCATATTAGAGTTACGGGTAACCCCATTTCCTCTACTTTAAATGGCCTAGAGTTACCGGCAGCCCCATTTCCTCTACTTTAAATAGCCAAATAGATAACATTTTTCCATGAAAAGCTAGTAATTAACCCCTACTAGCCGAGTTCAGATCACCAGAGGACATAACTCGAAAACATTTCATACTTTACATCATACTGAAATTTCTTATTTTGCATAACATTTCATAATAATAGCATTTCCATTGTTTTTTTTTTAAACATCATGTTCGTGGAATCAGTAATAGCATCAATATGCTTAAATCATATACATAAGGTTTCGAAAGCTCACGAACATATCTTTGTTAGAATAATGATTATATGCCATATCTCTAATCAAAAACTTTTTAATGCATAATATACTTTAAAATAACCTCATGACTTACCAAATACCCATATAACTTATCCCTTACCCGAAAGCAGAGGAACCGAGAACCTAAAGTCGAAGAAGCTTAGACTTGGATACTGGTAACACCTAGACCAAATATCAAAACTTATTACTATCCATAATTCCTTATCATAAACTTCACAATCATCTCAAAGCCTATCTCTTAGAATCAAGGAAGTCATAATCCCACCTCAAAGAGGTTCCCACAAATACAAAATACATTCATCAGACAACATGATGTACTAAATCATAGAGAAACCAGTTCATAAAATTTATATATGATTCTAACATACCAAAGGATGAGCATATTAAATTATAGCTCAAAACATTCACCTTAACTTTAGAATTAAATCCTCAAAGTTAGGCATGTCCCTTAGTGTTCACTGTTTTATTCCAGCAGCATATGCCTCATTTGTAAAATACAAATGGGCTGTTCACGCACATCCAATTGTCATGAAATTTTACAGAACAACTCCCCTGTATGTCCAGTATATACCATAAAAATTTCGGAGTCAAAGAATAAACCCATGATTTATTAAAAATCATACAAGACAACGTACTCAAATCTAACCTGACAGAATTTCATGCAACTTGGAAATTAAACCATTATTTTTATATTGATCCAAATTCTGTGAGACCACTTTCATAACAACCATGTGTGTCTTAGAATTCATAAAAACTACTCCTAGCATCTAATTCACAGAATATGATTTAATACATATTTTTCTTGTTGTAAACATCGAATCTGTCACAGAGACAGCTTTAGTACATATTCTTACAAAATCATCAACAAATAGCAATAGGTCTTAATTTCATTTGGGTATTTTTATACCTATAATAAACATACTAAAGTATGTTATTAAACATTCAATAAACCATAATATCATCAAACCTTCAAATCACTAAAACAGAATCATAATTCAGCCTATAAAATTAGGATAGAGGTTAAAGAAGTGGAAATAAACCAATGAAGTTTTGATTACTTACCCCCAACAATTTGAAGCTGAAATTTTAGTGTTAACCCTTTAATTTCTTCTTTAGAGAGGGATATTTTGTTTTGGTGGGAGAGGGAGGACTGCCATGTAAGAAGGGGAGAAGAAAGAAACAAAGAACAAGGAAAAGAGTAGGGAAAGAGGGCTGGACTTTCTGTCTGGTGCAGCCAAGAAAATGAGTTAAGGGGAAGACTTTTGGGGCAGCAAAAGGAGATAAGAGAAGAGGACTTTTGGGGTGAAATACGTGTATGGCTAGGGAAAGAAAAATCACACCCACTTTCCACTTTCTTGCTTTCAGACTCACACCTTTCTACAAAAATAATTTCTTGCATTCACACTCACACTTTTCTACAAAAATAATATCACTTTGCATATATATATATATATATATATATATATATATATCCTTACCTTTATAAAGTTATATCCATCACATTAAAAGAGCATATATGTTCTATAATATCACAATATCAAAGTTTCATGCACTTACAAGTAATTAAGATAATGACATGTATATAAACCCATAAAATTAATTATGCAATTAGGTTGGGGTGTTACAACTACGACCTTATTCAATATTTTTTTTATTGAATGTAAATTTTAACAAATCCACCATTTAATTACATTTTCTTCTTAAATCCTTCATACTTGTAAAATTTCAAGAAGATAAAAGATCAATAACTATGTCGCCAATCAAATATTCAAATTTCAAATTTTTGTAATCTAAAATTATACATAAAAATAAGTTTATGGATTGAATGATAAATAACATTCAATTGACATGAAATTTTGACGTGTTTTAAGAACATAGAGAATATGCAATTCATCGATTAGATTTTCAAAATATGTACAGTGTTAATTCGTTTAGTAAGAGTGGCTACAACTAAATTTGTAGCCAAATTTTGTTTTTAAACTTTGGTCTCCTTAACAATATATTAGGTCCTTACAAAAAAAAAACAAAAAGTCTAAGAAAAATTTTATTTAACTAAACTTTTGAAGAGATGTAACTTGTAACATTGATAATGAGACTATCATGAAATGATTTCAAAATAAAAAATAAAAAATAAAAAAAAATTGTAGAAGGAAATTGTAAGATTTTATGTATTTGTGTGTGTGTGTGTGTGTGTGTGTGTGTGTTTTGTCAATGTATGAAATTTTCTTTTTATTAAATTTTGTATAATTTAAGTTTCTTAATGATCACTCTCAAAAAAATTACTGGAGCCGCCACTGATATTAGTTGAAGAGTCCTATAGTTATAGCAGGTCCCTTGTTGACTTGGACTTTTTAGGACCTCCACCCTTCACCTCCCTCTTGCGCACGTTTCTAGCCCAATATCCGAGACAATTCATGTTAGCCTATTAATCACCACAATTAAAAAGAATAAAATAGTCTCTCTCCTTTTCAATGTGGGATTAAATATTTTCACTAACTCTTCATCTTCCATATTCACTCTTATATCTTTACATTTATGTTATAACATTTATTCATTTTAATTATTTAATATTAAAATGCTCCAACAATAAGTTTCGTAAAGGTAGAAAGATAGACAAAGAAAAGATAAGACTTAATGGCTAAGAGATACTAAATAGAGACGACTTTCGATATTTTGGATCGATAATTCATAAAGAATGAGAGGTTGAAGATGATGTAAATCATTGAATAAGAACATGGTGAATGAAGTGGAAAAGTGCATCAAAAGTATTGTGTGACCATATATAGAATACCTATTAATTTAAAACGAAAATTTTTGTATAATTAGCCATACTATATGGTATCAAATGTTGAGCGGTTAAGAAGAAACATATCCATAAAATGAGTGTAGCGAAAATGAAAATGTAAAAATGGATGTGAAAAATATATGGAAAGATAGGATTTGAAATGAGGAAATCTATTTAGATATTGGGGTAGCCCCTATTGATGAAAAGATGAGGAAGAGTCACTTGAAATGATTTGATCATGTTCAAATGAGAGCGAGTAAAGAACCGGTAAGAAAAAACAAATTGATCCAAGTTGGAGGAACCAAAAAAATAGAGAAAATTTAAAAATAATATTAGTAGAAGTAATAAAACTAACATGTTAATTAGGTAAGTAACAGAGAGTATGACTTAAGATAAGATAAAAAGAAGAAAAATAGTTCATGTAATCAATTTAGTCTAATCTGTTGATGATCCACAACTAATCTCAATTTTTTTTTAGAAAGGCTTTGTTGTTGTTGTCATTGTTACCTACTTACAAGCGGTGAACAGTCACTTTTAGGTTAACCTCAATAATATTTTTATTTCATACTATTCATTACTTACCACTTTAACAAGTTGTGAAATGAGTTATATAAATTAGATTTATTTTAATATAATAATACATAATAATTCTTGCTCTACACAATTATAAATAAAATCATTTGCATAAAAGGATTAATACATTATTAATAAAGGTTTTTTTTTGGTAAATTACAAAATTAGTTCCTATCCTTTACATTATTTATCAATTTAGTCCCTAACCTTTTAATTGTGTCAATTTGGTTCCCAACTTTTTCAGTGCCGTATCAATTTGGTTCTTGCTGTTATTTTTTAGATGGAAAAATTTAATGTGTGAAACGGAATAATAAAAAAAATATTTTCCATTGCAGATTATAAAAAAAAAAAAAAAAAAAAAAAAAAAAAAAAAAACCAAATTTCCTCTCTCTTGTCAGATTACCCTATCTTCTCCCTCATCCTCACGCAAACTACAAGAAGTCAAATATTTATACGTCAGACGGACATCACTTCATTAACGTGATAGAACAAACTTGTATTCTAACCAATGACCCATCTTTCTTTTTCCAAAAGTACAAAAACAAAGTTGCTGGAATTCTTAAGCCACGTCTAATTTGTGCCTCTTTACCGAAAAAAACTTAGAAATTGAATGCATTGGGACTTACATACGAAGACTCAAATGATTGAATTCCATGCTAATTTATTGCAGTGATTCTCAGCAAGTGTATGGAAATGTCCTGGATGATTGGATGCTTAGTAACATCTCAGATGTGAAAAAAGTATGATTGGGCATTCCAAATGAAGAAAAAGAATAGAGGTAACAATATATAATAAAGAGAAGTCTCGCCTAGAGGATAGAAGCCAGTCTTAGAAATTTTCTCCACAAGATATACAAATGCATAAATATCCACAAGAAAACCAGAATATTACGAATATTCAGACGAAGCTGCAAAGGGAGTCTCTGCTCTGTCACTTTGCTTCAACAATCACCAAACCCACAAACGAACGAGAGAGAGAGAGATTTTACAACTTCAGATCTGAATGCGAAAGGATGAGGGGAGAAGAGATGGAGATGTGGACTAACGAGTGGGAGAACGATTTGGGTATTTTACAAATTTTAGATAGTTTTAGGAAAGGGTAATTTGATTAAGTCTAATGCAAAATTTGAGGTTTTTTTATTCTTTGAAAAAAATATGATGTGGCAGTAACATTTAAAATTAACGTGTCATGAAAGATAATTTTTTATTATTCTATTTGAAATATCAGATTTTTTTATTTGAGAATAATGGCAGAGAACAAATTGATACGATACTAAAAATATTAGGACCACCACACACCTTTGGTATGATGGTCATTTCACAAGTATAAGTGCTTGTGGGATGTGGGGGCAAAGGTCGGGGTTCAAGTATTCGGGAAGGAGCTTCACACTCATATATACCTAGATTATGCTAGAGTAGAATTCTATCTTGTATATATATAAAAAATATATATTAAGGACAAAATTGATATAATTGAAAGGTTAAGGACCAAATTGACATAATTAAAATGTTAAGAACCAAATTGACAAATGATATAAAAAAATAAAAACTAACTTTGTAATTTACATTTTTTTTTTCATCTAAGGAAACTCAAGGAAAATATACGGGAGAGAGCTTCACATATATATATACTTAGATTAGGCTAGAGTAGAATTCTATTTTGTATAAAATATATATATATATAAATATATATATATATATATATATATATTAGGCTAGTATTGACATAATTGAAAGGTTAAAGACCAAATTGACAAATGATGTAAAAAATAAAAACTAACTTTGTAATTTACCTTTTTTTTTTTTTTTTTCATGTGAGGAAACTCAAGGAAAGTATATCATTTATTTTTATTTAATTTTCTTTTATGAGAGTAAAATTTTTTATGAACAGAAATTAAGATACAAAGAAAGGAAGTATCCTCCTTAATTGCGTCGAAAACAGGAGGATGCTTCCTTGTAAGAGAGGTCATACTCTACCCTGCCCCTTTAAATTCTGTACATGGCTCTCTCAATTCTCATTGTACCAGCTAATAGGTGAACTGATTACCTTCAAGAAGTTCTCGTGTTTTCAGTTTCCACGATGAGTGGCTTTCCGGCAAAGTTGATGGCAGCAGTAGTGTTAATATTCCTTCTTGTGGGTGATTTTCCAGCAAATTCTGCATCATTTCCTTGCGGTAATAATAGTTCTTTCATTGCTATCACATCTAATATGAAAAAGGGTTATATGCTAAAAATCATGGAATTGTAGAAGCTATGTTGAATTAATTAATGAGGTTTAATAGTTTTCCAAGTTGCATATCAAGGTCCTTTAATTTAATCTTGGATTATTTCTAACCCGCTATGTTCTATATATATCTTTGGCCTAAAAGGTATTGGGAAGAGTTCATTTCTTGCATCTGTCCGCCAAGATGGTTCAATGAAGACACTCCCATTAGAAGAAGGCAGCTCTAAAGGTTTGAACATTAAAAGTAAGAAAATCATTTTCTCCCGGAGCCTACGAGTGTCTCAACCGCCACCTGTACGCCCAAGAAATCCAGGACCACATCCAGGACATGGTTAAAACTTAGATACAGTAATTTAGGTGCAATACATTAAGCTCATCAATTGGACTAAAATATTTTGTTGTTTTGAATTTAATTATTTTTAGAAAAAAAGAAATACTATTTTTAGGTGGTTCCTCATCTTTGCCTGATGGTTTGATTGTATAAAATTCCACATTCTTGTTTCTTGGTCATATTGTAGGACAAATTCTCGATGGTATATGTGCATGCACCAAATGTACAGTGTATAGACTGTAACATTCAAACTTCAAAGGAACGTATTTGTACCAAATTTGCTAACTTAAGAAATTGCCAGATTGCAGCGACCCCCAATTTTTTCCCCAAAACAAACTTTTTAATATTTTTAACCTTGATTTATAATAATAGGTGCATGAATTTATACCATGAGAGGTAGCTAAAGGCTATCATAGGCTCAAGTACTTCAAAGCCTGAGAGTTTAATTTGGGAAGAATGTTTTAACGTTCTATTTCCAAGTCAATATTATTATGATCATATGAAGAATGGATAAATGAAGAAAGGGATTGAAAGAGATTAGAAAGGATTGACGTGTTCTCCTTCCAGTATATTTAGGATTTTTTTTTTTGAAAACCTTTTGGGAGTTTATTTAAGGAATATAAAGCAAAGAAATGCTATTACTTATATTTCTACCCTATCACTAAAGTTCAAAGATTAAGGTATATTTGGTGTTACTCTTTGTCAATGTTACATTACTAAATAATGTTTTGAACTTCATATAATTGGATTACACATTTTCTTTATTGTGCAAAAATTTTGTATTAATCGGATGCTATTTATTATCCCATACCCTATACTAATAATGGCAACAAATAAAACTATGCCCAACCTCATAAAAGCTGAGGTTGTGCATACTAATCGGATGCTATTACTAAAAGCCGAAGCGTAACGTTTAATACTGCTATGCTCGGGTTGCACCACGTTAACAACCATATCATTCTAATTTTTTTTTTTATTTGTCCTACAATTTGAAAATGGTTTTTGCAAATTTCAGAATTATAGTGACTCTTGCATAATAAATCTCAGCCCTATAATAAATTTGTATATATTACTAAAAGTTGAAGTGTAGCGTTTAATACTCTTGTGCTCATGTTGCGCCACATCAACAACCATGTCATTCCATTTTTTTTATTTTTATTTTATTTGTCCTACAATTTGAAAATGGTTTTTGCAAATTTCAGAATTATAGTAACTCTTGCATAATAAATTTGTATATATTACTAAAAGTTGAAGCGTAGCGTTTAATACTGATGTGCTCATATTGCGCCATATTAGAAGCCATGTCATTGCAATTTATTTTTTTATTTTTTTTTATTTGTCCTACAATTTGAAAATGGTTTTTGCAAATTTTAGAATTATAGTAACTCTTGCATAATAAATCCCAACCCTATAATAAATTCGTATAATAAATCCTAGCCCACTTCTTATTTATTTACTTCCACTATCAAGCTCAACCCAAAGCCTTTTCAGCTTAAAGGAAAATAAATAAATAAATAAAAACTGTGGAAGGTGAAAAGAAAAAAAGAAAAAAAAAAACGTGGAAGGTGGAAGTGTGGAACCCTGAAGGGTTTTGCGTGATATAACATGAGGAAAGTAGAGAGATCGAAATCGTGAAGGAAAACAAAGAGTCCGAAATTGTGCTCCCCACCTTCCGCTCTCTTGTTTCACATTAATGGCCACCTTTTCGAGTTCCTTCCTTCTTTTCTTCCTTTCCACACGGTGTATAAATACTAACAATGCCTGCTTCGGTTGAGGCATCTCTAAATCTCAGTTCTTTTTTGCTTGATGATTTTTGTTTCCTTTATTACATTTTGTTATATGGGTTAATTGGTTTGCTACTCGGTTTTGAATCTTTATTATTGTTATGAGAGTTTGGAACTTTGACGGAGATATAATTGATTAATTGAGAAACAGAGAGAGACAGAAAAGCCCAGGAAAATTGATCTGATATGGACTCTTTAAAGATTATCTATATCTCTGTGCTGTGCTTTGGCAAATTGATTGATATTTGCTATCATAGGCAGTCCGCTCTTTAAGTCTTATCTATATCGAATACAGAGTGTGCTTTGGCAAAACATTGTATACTTTCCTTCTTACCATATTTCTTTTCTATGTCTTATTTTTATGCTAAAGGTAGGTTTTAATTTATGAAATAAGCTATAGTTGGATTGGTACCCAACTAGTTGTGGTGAAATTGTACATTTGGCTTAGGTGGTATTCTTGTATCTTTTTACTTTGATTTTCAATATTTATGTAGTTTTGCATAGTGCTTCATTTCCCTTTGTACACTCTGTTTACCTGGCTTTTTTTTTTTTTTTTTTTTTTGTGTGCCTCTTTTTCATTTTCGATAAAGTTTAACATCTACCGATCCAAAAAAAAAAAAAAAAAAAAAAAACCAATGAGGGAGCTAACTCAATTTGAGTCCAATCCTTAACTCGGGTGTGTTTACAAGGATAGGAGAGGAGAGGAAAGATGAGGAATGGGGTGGGGAGTTACCCTTCCCCTGTTTGGATGTTTTGAGGGAGAGAGTGTTGGGCTTTGTGGAGTCTAGTTTATGTTTGATCCAGTTGACAACCCGACGACTCGAATAATGTTGCGTGGTTTTTTTAATAGGAGATTTTTCGAGGCTTAGTCCATGGAGTGGATCTTGTGCGCAGGATGTAAATACCGTTTATTAGTGATTACGGTTTTTTGTGTTGTTGTCATTCTTGAGAGACGAAAACAGTGTAGCTGCACTTTGTATTTTTTCCCTGATAATAGTGAAATCCCCGCAACTTCGTGGACGTAGGCAAATTGCCGAATCACGTAAATATTCTTGTGCGTGTGATTGTTTCTTTGGTGTGTGTTTTCTATATTTTTTTTGTTTCTCACAAGTTGGGAATTCGGGTTAATTCCCTATAGAGAGGATTTGAGGGGATTTCATAATATCATGAGTTGAGTCGATCTTCTTTCGGACTTTGTTTGAATGGACAAATACTTTGGGTGTTCTTACTTTATTGATTTGTGGTTGAAAAAAACTACAATTGGGAGTTTAGCCATGCCCACTTCCAAAGTAGTATTGTAGTTGTGGATTGCTCGGGGAAGAAGTCGAGAATTGCATACTGAAAGCATTATTGGTTAAAGTGAAATCATAGCACCTTGAAAGCTTGGATTATATTTAAGGTCATTGAAAGTATAAGACATTGTCTTTTTGCCATTCATATAAAATCATAACTTTTTTGTTCTTTTGTTAATTTCTTTATTTATTGATTAGTTGTTAAGGTTGTTGTCAAACACAATACTAGATCTTAGTAAAATTGATGAACCTACTTTACTGTGAGACCCAGTTGATATGGATTTTATATTTTTATTGAATTAGTTCTCCAAATGTGTGCTAAGTGTTTATTAGGTAGAATTTGGCTATATATATGATTCACAAAAATCCTTAATTGTAATTTGAGATGTGACTAACATTTTTCTTGGACCGTGATAAATGGTATTGAAAAATTTATTTTGTAGATGATGCAAAGACACATTTATTTATTCATTTAAGGATCCATATGAGAATTTGTTTGGGAGTTTTTCAAACATTACCATCATCTTCATTCTTCATTGTCAATTTTTTTTTAAAAAAAAATAATACAATTGTTATACTAAATGAGGGAGGGAGATTCAAACCTTTGTTTTTCGCTTTTATGAGATCAAATATCCTCTCTAAGTTACAAAGCTCTTAGCATTTTTCATTGTCAGTTAACATCTTTGAAAGATAGAGAACGAAAAGCCCAATACGTTTTTGAACCTGTCTTGTAATATTTAAACATAAAAGACTATAAAACCAAGCAAGAAGGCCAAGTGAGTATACTGTGTAGTGTGCACCACTATGGAACTGTTCAAAATTAGGCAAATTCATTGCTTTGCATGCAGTAGCTATAATTAATATTTATGCACGTTTTAGTATAATCAAAGCTACCCCGAGATTTCATTTGGGAGGAGAAATTAAAAAAAAAAAAAAAAAATTGCTAAGTGTGCTTCTTTCAGTTTTCTTTTAGAGTTCTCACATGTCCAGTTAAGCTTTTTGTTAACTTTAGTATGAATTTTTCATGTTTACTCAAAGAGAGAGAAAATATTTTATTTGAAATGGTTGAGATTTAAGGAGCTGTTGTTGCCGTTGATATCGGTGATGATCTCTACTAATTTTTGTTGCATCAATATTGGTAATCTAAAACTTGACCAGATTGTGTTTTTAAATTAACCTTACTTCCTATACAAAAGATGGGTTTTAATCTATTTTATATATTTATTTTATTTTGTTGAAGAGTTTGAGTTTGATTTAAACATTTTTTCTTCTATCTTTCTATGTCTAACTACAAAGGTGCAATGAGAGTTAAAGATGTGTGCATCATTTTCAAAATTAGTTGCGTTGAGCGAAACATAGAAGAGTGAGTTTATCTTCATTCCCACGAAGTTCTCTTTTCTCCTCCATTTGATGTTAATAGTTTTAGAACTAATCCCATTTAAATTTGATGTTCTGTCTACACAAATCTGATGGACTATTTTGTGCATTTTTATAGATCTTGACTTAATATTGTTCAAAATCCAAAATTCCTTGATGTGTGCTCTAGCAAATTTTAATTTGAAAGTCAGATTACTTTTTTTTTTTTTTTTTTTTGGCTGAATGATCTTAATCTATCTAGCACATTGCATTGCAATGTTGTTGACTACAAGTATTTTTTACATGGGTTGCCAGTGGACTTTGATTATCACAATTGAGTATTATCTTAAAAACACTCTCTTTCTTTTTGTATTATTGTGTGCAAGTTTGTATTTTTTTTTTTAAATAATTTCGGTTTCATTATTAAGAAAGTGCAGGGATATAATACATATGATAAGTTTTGAATTTTTATTTAGTATGTTTGGGATTCAAGCATCTTTATATAGTTGTTTGGGTTAAAGTTTAACAAGGATGGTGAAGGCTCAATGTGCTAGGATGATGCCTTTGAGAAGAGGTGACGGATTCCTAAAAAAGATGAGAAGCTGATAGTTTACAACTTTACATTAAGCAACATGGCATTTGAAATTGGAGTTATAGATCTTGACTATTTTGTGCATTTTTACAGATCTTGCCTCAATATTGTTCAAAATCCAAAATTCCTTGATGTGTGCTCTAGCAAATTTTAATTTGAAAGTCAAATTACTTTTTTGTTTTTGGTTTTTATTTTTTGGCTGAATGATCTTAATCTATCTAGCAGATTGCATTGCATTGTTATTGACTACAAGTATTTTTTTACATGGGCTGCTAGTGGACTCTAATTATCACAATTGAGTATTATCTTAAAAATACTCTCTTTTTCTTTTTGTATCATTGTGTGCAAGTTTGTATTTTTTTAAAAATAATAATAATAATTTTGGTTTGGTTATTAAGAAAGTGTAGGGATATAATACATATGATAAGTTTTGAATTTTTATTTAGTATGTTTGGGATTCAAGCATCTTTATATAGTTGTTTTGGCTAAAGTTTAACAGGGATGGTGAAGGCTCGGTGTGCTAGGATGATGCCTTCGAGAAGAGGTGATGTATTCCTAAAAAAGATGAGAAGGCGACAGTTTACATCTTTATATAGTTGTTTGGGCTAAAGTTTAATAGGGATGGTGAAGGCTCAGTGTGCTAGGATGATACCTTTGAGAAGAAGTGATGTATTCCTAAAAAAGATGAGAAGTTGACAGTTTACAACTTTACATTAAGCAACATGGCATTTGGAATTGGAGTTAGAATCCAAAACTTATGGTAGGAAACATGTAAATGTTCAATTTCAATGAATAAAAACTCAAGTCATAAAATTTTCATGGTTGTTTGCAGTTGTTCCTCTGAATGATTATTTGATTTAAAGTTTTCTTTCAATCTTTTCTTTTAGGTTTGGTAAGGTTTAGGAAGAGTCGTTCACTTATCCAAAAAAGGTTTGGGAAGAGTTGTAGACTTTTTTGGATGAATTATGTGTAAACTTTTGCAAATAAGAGGAAATTATACTCAAGCTTTATAAAGTTTTATTCATTTGAAAACTATTTTATCAAATTTAGTTTGTTAAATTCTGATTAAGATGAATGGATAATTCAAAAAAATGAGTACACTTATTTTTTATTTGCTCCTTTTAAATGTTGTTACACATAGTATATTTATATATTGATTGCCGCGTCATCATTATGTGACAAAAGTCTTTCTAGGTATCATTTGTCTGTCACATCTATAAAACCCTAAAACTTAATAACACATGTAAAACATGTATAAACTTCAACATCAATGATGTACCAGCAGTGATTAAAGCTTGCAAGGTGTTCCATAATTATTATGAAGTTAGCAAAAAACTTGGTAAAATTGTTGATTTCTATTTAGGTTTTGTGCAAATGTGATTTTTACTTGATATCGCTTGCTGAAAACGAATGGGAGGATTGCCTTTGTTATTGCGGTGGTTCATCTTGAATTGGCTTGAGTTTTCACTTTTTATTTTATTTTTCAAATATTATTAAAACTATGATCGTTCATGTAAAATTAAAAAGCTTTAATGTATAAACTATACTTTCATAAGATTTTCTTGTGCATTGCACGGATTACCGACTAGTGTCTATAACAATTGTGAAGTGATTATCCAGTTTTTTGGTTTTCCCCACCCAAAACCTTTTCAAAATGTTTTCTTCAAATAAAGTATAGCTATATATGTTGTTAACAATGTTACCAAACAAGAGCGCAAACAATGTCCCCCTTTTATGATCCCCTTTAGTTCAAACCACCATCAATCGAAGGATGACATCATTTATCTGGGAATGTTGGGATCCCATGCCTAGGACTCAACCAAAACCTAGTTGCATTAGCTTGTTTTGAGATTTCAAGTCTATCTTGACATTAGCCCTTTGCTAGTCCATTAGTTTTTAAAATATTTTTCAAAACCAAAAATGTTTTATATCACCGTAACGAGTGGAGTTGTTCTAAAATGACAATGCTGTAGATCTAGAGGAGAGGATGATGCGGGCTTCATTGAAGGACTAAAGGAGAAGTTGGATAGTTCACACACGCACAAGCACAAATTTTGGGTTTTGTTACTTCTCACTAATCCCTCTTTTTTCAATTTATATAATGCCGAATGGTAGTTAGTTTTCATGTTTTCTCTCTCCCCCCATTTAGGCAAAATCAATTCCAAATTTTCTTTTAATTCAACTAACAAATTTCCTAATTATACCTCTCTCCTCATTTTCAAAACTTCATGCATACCATGTAGTGATAATAAACTTCCCTTACCAAATGACTGCAATTTAGAAGTGTGTGTTAGGGGGGGAGGGTATGAAACAAGGAAGTCAATACCGTACCAATATCAGCCATTCCAGGGAAATAAATCGTACCGACCATTAAACCGGTACCAAGACTCCTCCAAAATATACAGGACAAAATACCAGGTTGTACTAGCCTATTTCGGCTGTATTGACCGGTATTTGGCGTTTTGGCCAATATAATAAAAAATTGAAAAAAAAATTAAAAAACATTTTATTTAATCTAATATATTGATTAATGTACTTAAGCTAATATGTAGGCTTATAAAATATATGACTTTTAAATTTTATGTTGATAAACATAAAAATTAAGAAATTCATACTTACATAAATAATACAAATATATATATATATATATATATATGTATAGAAATATATAAATAGCAGTAATCCTAAAATGGTACATTGATATTAACCAATATCAAAATATTTCGTTTTCTTGACAAAACCGAAATAGCTTTTGATATGAAATTGACTCCCTTGGTATGAAAGGTGTTTTGGGAGATAAGATACATGAATTTATTGGAATGTTGAACAATGGAATTGCAGATTGTGGGATTCGTTTAGATATAGCTTATTTTTGCTGAAAATTAAACTGAAAACAATAAAAAAATAATAATAAAATTTCTTGTTCACATGCGGGTCTTGTTCATTGGCCTGTTTGCATTGTTCTTGTCCCATGAATAGTGCAAGAGGCGCTGAGTTGAGGAAAAAAGAAAAAAAAAAAAGCCAAAAACGTTGAACGCAGACGCGTAAAATGCACAATACAAACAGATACTAAGAGTCTGTTTGGAATCCGCTATATTTTTTGAAACTGAAAATTTTTTGCTGAAAGTACTGTAGATAAAGGTAAAAGTTAGTTGAAATAGTACAATGAGACCCATGAATAGTAGCAAAAATAAGTTGAATAGTAAAATAAGTTGGCAAAATTAATCATGCCAAACGGACACTAAAGTTCATCCCACTTTTGAAAGTGATGATTTCCTTTTCTTGAATCAAGTGTTCGTTAATATCAAATTATATGTTATTGCAAAGTCTAGAATTATATCTCTTGATTTATTTCTTATTCCATATCCCTAGCATCCATGGATTCTTTCATGCCTGCACAATCTTTTCCAACATGACCATTGAAAGTTACACACTGTAGATATTTTGATGCCAATTTTAAATGGCTAATGTAAGTTTTAAACTAACCAAAAAATTTAAAGCCCAATTATTTAAGTAATTAGCCAATTAACATTAGCATGCAAGGAATAAGCATAAAATTGAACACAATCATAGAAAATCAAACACCACAACACAATAAAGTGTTGATGAAGAGGAAAACCCAAACCAAGTGAAAAAGAACTTCTCCGTGGTGTATCACAGTATCACTACTAGATAATCCACTAGAAGAAATAGTTGATATACATCTTACATATAAACTTTACAAAGCCCTCCAAGCTCTTACTCGCAACCAACTCCACAAGTCCTTTCTCTCCTCTAGTCATTGGATTTGCAATTGAACTCCAATTGCAATGTCCAAGTCTCCTTAGTTGTTTTGTGATTGCTCCAGTGCTTCCTAAGCTATAGTCAACACAATAACTTTGAAGGTTGGTATGTGTGATGGATTTGATCTCCTCTCTTAATTTTGGCAATTGAGAGAGGGAAAATGTAAAGAGATTGATGAGGGTTTCACACTAGGGTTTATGGGTTCTCTATACCTCTTCGGATGGGAATTCAGGGTTATAAATTCGTGGGAAATGGAGCTTAAATAGGTAGGCAAAAGTTACATCAAATTTGTAATGGAATTAGTCATCATTGCAAGTATAGTTGTCAGCATTATATGATATGATATATATCATATCATATTCAAAAAGTTCTATATCATAAGGGTGTACTAGAAATGCTCATGAAACATATGATACATATGTGCATATCATATAAATTATATCATATCATAAAATTATATGTATCATACAATATATAAACGTAAGTTTAAAATAATTTTTTGTTGTTGTTAAATTTGTGCTTTTATTTGACTCCAGCAAGTTGTTATACTCTTCCAAAAAAAAAAAAAAAAAAGTTGTTAGACTTTTTTTTAACACAAAATTTTTGGGTTACTTAATTGAGTCCAATAAAATAACATGTTCATGATTCTTCCCCCCCTCCCCTCCTTTCTCCTAGAAAATTTGGATTACACACTTTATACTTCACTTTCATATTCGGAAATTTCTTTAATATACTGTAAATAAGGTATTAAATAACAATATAATTTTTTTTTAATTGTTATAAGTCTAAGAAACTAGAATATTAAGAAGAAATATAAAGAAAAATTTCAGTAAAGAAATTTTAGTAAATAACTAATTTTGTAAGATGATAAACATGATGATAACATTGACTTAAATGAAGTTAATTAGGTAAGATGATGAATATGATAAAAAGAAATTATTATATTTTGTCTCATATCATGCATTATCACTTTTGAGTTTAATCAATTTGAATGTGTATGCAATAAACATATGTTAATTTGTTTTATTAAGTTGTTTTTGTTAAATATAATTATTATATAAGTAATGATTAAATTAGTCATTGATAGAATATATTTTGAGTTTATAATGAATATACCTTATATATATATATATATATATATATTATGTTTGTGTGTCTTATGAATTATGATACATGATAAGATATGATATATAATACAAAAAAATCGAAAATTGATTCACAACACAATTCACGTCTTTACAACTGTGACTATTAGAACTGACTACCATTCATGCCTCCTTCAATAAAAATATTTTTCCCATTTGGTGACCCTTGAATTATTCATCCATTCCTCCCAAAATTCTTGCTTGATGAATTCTTCTAACCTTTTATTTTATTTTATTTGACGATTGGTGATGTGTAAGAATTAATGGTCATCTCGTATTCACTATTTTGTCCACGTTAAACTAAAAAACTTGGATGGTTGTTTTCCTAATTGTATATCATGGTCATTTGAGTCTTGAATCATTTCTCACCCGCAGTGATCTATCTTTGGCCTGAAAGGTGGCAGGAAGAGTTTATGGCCTATATCTGACAGTAGTGATGACTCGAAGAAGACAGCTCCAGCTGAAGATAGTAAGAAAATAGTTTACTTTAGGAGCCTACGAGGACAAGAAAATTTAACGCCATCACCACCCGCATTCATGCGACGTCCGCATCACATGGCTGTTGGTAAATATTCCGCCGAGCCAGGTGGTGATGATGGAGATGATGCTCCCCCTGGACCTCCTCAACCGAACGCATGATATATCCTTTTGATTGTTCCGTGAATTCTCCAAAATTGTGTTTGGAAATTTGAACTTGGATTTAATATTTTAATCAACAGATGTGAATCCATTGATTTTAAATATTTAAAAATCCTTAATGGATTTCGTCAAATCCAAATCCTTGATACTTTAAAAGTATTCAAACAAAGTATTTAAATTTCAATCCCTCAAATCCAGATTCACTTGTCCGAAACCTGCTATCCAAACGCATCAGGAAGTTCATGCCGAAACTTGGCCGCGCCTCCTAAACAGGTGCTTTTTTTTTTTTTTTTTTCTTTTTCTTTGAGGTGGTTGCAGTAAACTATCAACTGTAAGTCTGTAAGATACTCAGTACAAGTCTCACAGCCACAGCATCATGGTAGCATCAAGTTAGAAGTGGTTATAAGTTAGTTCCAGTTAATTGGAAACTGTTACAAGTTAGTAGTTTGACATTGTAATAGTTATAGTGTTATTCTCAAGTGATGGTTTGACATGTACATAAATAAGTGGCAGTAATCATGAATGTACTCTTAAGCATGATCAATAAAGTCATTTTCTTCATTGTGTTTTCTCCCTAGATAGCTCTGGGAAGATATATGGTTCTCTCTTAAGGTTGTGTTTGGATGGCAATATTTAGATTTTATCACATAACTATGCATTATAATTATTGTGCTTTTCTGCAACGTATAGAACAGATAATCTTTCTATGGTATCTGTGAGAAAAGCGATTCAATTGAGATATTCTTTCAGTACCATTTTCTTCACTCAGAACACACAAAGATTTTCTACTTTTTTAGAGTACTAGCATCCAAGAATGCAAAAAAATGTCTATTATACATTTTCAAAACCTACTTTATCTATTTTTTATTATTTCATTTTACAACTCACTCAACATCTAAGTTTCTATTTTTACATACAACTCATTAAAATAATATAAATTATACCAACAAATAATATAAACAAATCTATTCTCTTTCCTCTCTCCCATCTCTCTCTTCCTTCTTTCCTCTCTTCCTCTCTCACTCCATTAAAATGTGTTTTTATTTTTACAACACATGAATAGTAGGATTATATATATACAACCTTCCTGTTCATAGTTAGCAAAAAATTTTAGATACCCATATCTAGAAAAAGCCATTTTTCAATGTCTTGGTTAATAATATTGCAATTGGGGGGTTTTACACCTAATGCTAACGCTCTTACGCAGTTACATGCTTAATTATGAAAGTGTACTTGACACTTGACATTGTGCAATTATAGGTTCACTCGGTAAATTAAACATCACTACTCACTAGTCTAATATAAAACTACTTTCCTATGAAAATGAATAAATAAGGTCCTGTTTAGTAATAGTGTTTAAATAACAAAAACTGTTGTTTAAACACCATAACACATATTTCTACATACTTTTTCACTTACACATATTTTCACAAAATTTAGACAACGTTACTAGAAATCTCTTACCAAATAAGCCCTAAACAAAGAAGAATGCTGATTCCTCGTCTCTGCACATTGGTTTGGTATAATTGATTGCTTTAAAAATTCTGCAGACGGTTCTTGGTTTCATATTTTTATATGTACAAAAGTTCTCAAGTTGCCAAGGAATATTTGACAACGGAAAATGTGTACCAGCTGTACCTAATTTCTTTCTTCTTTTTTTTTTTTTTTTTAATCAAATGATTTTCTTTTAACTGCAAATTTTCTTATTTACAAAGGAATACTAGACTTATTTACAATTTTATAAGTGGCAATCTCCAATCTGTTTTCTCCTTGATTGCATTCCTTAGCTTGTTTATCTCCTTTCTCATTTCTCCGAGAAGGTCCAATCTCGCCCCTTTTAGAGTACCTGGTCGTCTTTTTTGGCTGTCTCCATCATCGTCCTGGTTGGTCTCTGAGCAATTGTCTTCTTGTTGTAATAGCAACCTCATCTCTTGAATTTGTCCGGTAAGCTCCTCCATGCTGGCTGCGAGCATCTAAATCTGCAAAGCTAATGCTACAGGATCTTGGTGAGCGTTGGACTCCATCCGGACTTGTGAGTTGAATGGGACTATATTCTTGAACCTAGGTGCAAAGAAAGTCTTTCCCCACAGACGGCACCAAACTAATGATGCTGAAATCGTCAGTTAGAATGATCATCTAGAAAGAATCATCCAGGACTACCAGAGATCCCGCAGGAGTGAATGAAAGTTGAAAGGTGTATGGGTCACCGGTGTGATGCCCGCCACAAAACTTTCGATGATAAAGTTAGATAATAGAGATAGAGAAAGGAAAACTTGGTAGCAAGATGTGAGAATATATTTCGTATAGAATCCGTACCTTCTCAGGTCTTGGGGTGTTGGTATATATACTCTTGCTTCTCTTTCCTATCCGTTGGAGGTATTTTAATGGTGGTTTAAATGTGGTATTCGTAGCGCCTCTGTGAGGTGTTAATGATAGGATTTTTGTCTCTCCAACGAGAAGGAGATTTATTATCATTACGTTTCTCCATAGATTGTGGGTGGATGGCCTTTTCTTCGTTTGACGGACATTATATTGGACAGATATTGAGGTTACCTTCGTTCACTACCTCTTCTCATGGACAAGGATCTTGCCAGTCTATCGGTTATCATGTTTTGGCCCGAAAGATGGTGGGAAGAGTTGGCATGTATCCGGCAAGTAGAGATGGCTCAATGAAGATGGTTTTTGTTGAAGAAGACAACTTTCAAGGTCTGAACCAGGGACGGACCTAGGTAGAGGGCTAAGGGGGCTCGGGCCCCCCATGGGCCCAAAAAAAAATTTTTTTTTAGCAAGTAAAATTTTCCCAAAAAAAAAAAAAAAAAAAAAAAAGGGCTTGGGCCCCCCTGAGATTTTAGCTCCGGCTCCCCTCCCAAAAATCATGAACCCCTTCCCCTAGCCCATCATCTAGCCAACTCAGAGCAGAGCCCATGACCCATGTCAATCTTAAAAAAAAAAAAAAAAAAAAAAAAAAAAAAAAAAAACTCAGCTCTCGGTAGTCCAAAACCAAATGGAGAAAGCAAAAAACAAAGGAAAAAAAAAAAAAAGAAAAAAGAAAGAAAGAAAGGAAAGTGAGAGGCGAGAGCTGAGAGACAGAGATAGAGAGTACAGAGACCCATCTAAGCCATCTTGATCAGATTCAGAGGCCCGTGTCGCCGTGACGGAGAGAGAGAGAGAGCGAGACGAGAGTGAGAGAGTGCGAAATCCAGTCCAGTTTGGCAGTACCCACGCCACCACGCGAGATGAGACGCACTTGCCACCGCCGCCGCCGGTTGCCGTTGCTCGATCTGCCTAGCCATTGACTTCAAACCTTCACAGTTCATAGGTATTTACTCATATCTTTTCCTTCAAAACCTTGTGATCCGAGAATCAAAGAAAGCGTGCTTGTGCCTTGTGGACTTGTGGTGTTTCATGTTTGTGTTTTTACCGATGAGTGATGAATTGAACTGATTTGGTGATTGTGAATTGAATGTCTTTGTGGCTACCGCCTGTGGTTGTTTTTTTTTTTTTTTTTTGGGCTTTTTGGCTTTGTGACTCTGTCACTCCCTGTGTTTGTGACTCTTGCATTATATAGATAAAAGAGATAAATAGAGAGAGTAGAGTTTGTAGAGATAGTCAGATAGTTTTTTCTTTGTTGCTTGGTAGTTGGGCATAATAATAGTTTTTTCTTCTTGACTTTAAGCCAAGATCGTGGACCTAGTTTAAAGTGATAGTGGTTTTTTCTAAGTAAATTTGTGGTGAGATACACCATTAACGTGAGAAGAATAATTACTAAATTATTGTACTTGAGAAATAAAGTGTAACTTTTATAAGTAATGTTATAATATTTAATAAAATTTTCAAGGGTGCGTATTTTAGTGATTCTATTATTGAATTTACATTTTTTAATTATTTATATTTATAAATTTTCATGATAATTAGAGATTAATAACCGTTTCATTTATAAAATGCTTAAATTTAAATTTTTCTAAAAATTTGTATTTATGAAATATTTTACTTATACAATTATATCTTTTACAAATCAATGGGAAAAAAAAATACAGCAATATATTTCTATTAACAAAGTTACATGAAAAAAAAAAAATGGTAAAGACACCATATGAGACAAGGTTTTGGACAACAATAAAGCTACTAGTATAACATTTTTACAATAAAGTATAAATGATAAGATGTTAATGGTAGGTAAAAATATGATATCAGCGTTAAACTTAGATGAGAATCAATAATAGCTAGTCACCTAACTTTGTTGTGAAATTATTGTGAAACTGACAAACAGTTGTGTATATATCACTTCTCTTTGGACATCCAATTCCATTGATAGCTAGAATGGGTGAATCACAAAACCGTGAGTCAAAAGACACATACTTAGGAGAATCTTTTTAATCTGGTTCTCCTGGTAGTCATTCTAGCTCGTTTTGTTTCAACTTTCAAAGACTGATAGCTCATATATTGTGGTCTACTATCTCTGACCGTGATTAATCATAGAAGAATGGTGCATGCATGGGACTTAATTAGGACCATGGTTTTCAAAATCTAGATCATCAATCTTAGAATCTTAAAATCCTACGATCCTACCTAGTAAAAATAATCTAGATCAATGTAGAATCTTTAATGGGATAGGATCAGCATTAAACCGTGATCATGTATGATAGAATGTAAGATCTTATGATCCTAGTTTGTAGAATCTATATGATCCTAATCCATAAAATTATTATGAATTGGTGTATAATCGTTCATATAGCCTCTAAACAACAAAACTAACATCCATTAATAAAGTTATTATAATTATTTGTGATTATGGCTTTCTATAGTGAGATTTGGATTGTCCAATTCTATTGATCAAATCGTAATGGGCTTTGAATGGCTTGACATTTTTCATTATCTTAATATAATTGAAACATTTTCAAAATCTTTTTAGAATTGGAATGATTTTTTTTTTTTTTTTTTTGGTGACTAATGACAAATTCGTTAATTTTAAACTTTAGGTATATTTTTGGTGTTGAAACTTGAAACTTGATCGTTTGTAATTTATTCTGTAAGGCCCACAGAGTTTGATTGCTTTTTTTGTTTGACTACGAAACAAAAGCACAAAAGGGGAGGTTGCCAATAACTTATAGCTGGAACCAAATTAAGGGGAAACTCATCGATGGATTGAGAAGAACTTCTGTTTAATTGGCTTCTAGAATATTGTGTTTGATCTTCGCTTGTAGGTTAGTTCTGAAAGTGTACCTGACATTTTAAGTGTTTCGGTTCACTACCGAAAAATATCTCAGCAGATTATGCACTGGGTACCAGTTTCACTGGAAATCACACCATAAGGTAAAACGGTTAGACCCAAAATTCATTTTTTTTTAATTGGAAAAATAAAGAAAGAAAGAAGAATTTCCCTTTTTGCATGAAAGAAGTTTTTTTTTTTTTTGGAGAATCGGGAAAGAAGAATTTTGATTCCACATCTTTGCACATTCGGTTGCTAATTTTAAGATTTTATGTATTATTTAGCATTTATTTTTGATTGTGTGTATATATATATATATATATATATGCATATATGTATTTTATTTAGTGTATATTTCAATTATTTATATTTTATACAAGTAATTAATATTTTTTATATAATTTATTTTTATACATATTCTATTAATGTACCTTCTATCTCTTTTTATTTTTTATTTTTACCTTATTAATGTTGAAGCCATCTCATTAGAAATGAGAAAATACCTTCAACTTGCAAAGAAGATGGGATGGGGATGAGGATGAGGCACTTGAGCACCTCTGATTTGACCCCACTCTACCCCGTTACCATCCCTAAGCGCATATGAGAGGGATTGTTTCCTCAATGCTTCGGTTCCCTCCTAGGCTACACTCCCAAGTCCCAAACGAATATTTAGTTATGCATGGGTGACTTCTTATTGAGTGTTCTTATTTTTTAGTCTTCCATTAACATGGAGGGGGGATTTAAATCCAAAATTCTTTTTTATGATAGAGTTAGAATAGCACAGCTCCAAAACTAGTCTTCACTCATCCTTTACTGTTACTGTATGTTTGTTGCATATTCTTCTATTAGTCCAAGTGGTAACAATTCCTTCTACAAAAGAAAAACGTGTACCTCAAAGTCAATCTTGTGGAAATTTAAACCCAACCATATCTAATTTTTCTTCTACCTAACGTTAAAAATAATATAATATGCTTAAAATTTAGCAGCATAGCGTAACACGTCTCTCCGTCTTATTACATTAACCCTTTAAATCTAGCTCTTGGCTATCTCAATCTCTCATCCTTACTGAGTTACTGGCTATTTACAAGTTCTTGCTTTCAGCTTTTCATCATGAGGGGTTTTCCCTCAAAGTTGATTTCAGCAGTAGTGGCAGTGTTGCTTCTTGTGGGTGATTTTCCGGCAACTTCTGCATTACCTTCTTATGGTAAAAATAGTTTTTTTTTTTTTTTTTTTTTTTTTTTTTTTTTTTTTTTTTGCTATCACATTGATGAGTATGAAAGGACTATAAGCTAAAACTCCTCCAATGACCCTCTAGATTTATGCAATGGTAGATATTATATAAGCTAGATTCATGAGGGTTTACAGTTTTTCTAATTATATATATGAAGGTCCTTTAGACTTGGATAATTTCTAACCTGCTATGATCTATCTTTGGCATGAAAAGGTGGCAGGAAGAGTTTATGGCATGTATCAGACAGTAGAGATGACCCAATGAAGACAGTTCTAAGAGAAAGCAGCTCTGAAGGTCTAAACATAAGTAGTAGCAAGAAAATAGTTTCCTTCAGGAGCCTAAGAGGATTTTTGTCGCCTCCACCCTCACCTCTCAAAGCCCAACCACGGACATTTCATAAGCCCTCTCCCTCTCCTCCTCCACAGATTATATGAATCCATCTCTCTGACTTTTGTCATGTGGATTTCATTTCCAAAAGGAAGTGCATGTTCAAACGGGCATCATTAACAAGCCAATTTCATATGATGTCCACGATAAAGATTTGTGCGTTTAACTACAACTAATTATAAGCTAATAGGTTTTTAATTAAATTATTCACTATTTGTGAGTCTCACTTTAGTTTTTATCTCAGCTTTATTTCAAATAACATAAGTTTCAGTTTTTTTAAAAATAAGCTGGGTTTTAGTTTTTTTTTTTTTCTCACATTAATGTAAAGCTCTTTATATAAAGAGATTTCATTTTCCTCTTTGTTTTTCACATGACTTTCCATGTGGCTTTAATGCTTGATTGTTCTGGTATATAGTGTTTTTACTTTCTTTTTGATAATTTGATAATTATAGTGTTCCATAGATGAGGGATTTGAATATAGACATTACCGTTGGAAACACCAAAAAGAATTAAATGAATTAGAAGTCTTTTAGCAACCTATTGTGTTTTTCAATGCAACTTATTTAAAACCTAATATGTCAAACATGTTCTAATTTTAAAATAAATTGTCCTAAATAAGTTATCCCAAATTATGGCAAAAAATAAAATAAGCTTATTTAAAGTCGTACTTCAAATCTCGAACTCATTAAGAAAGAATCCTATGAAGATGTCCCATATTTAAAAATAAAAGTAAGAAATGAAAGTTTTAGTAATGCTCTAGTCAGTAATTCTCTCTAGCAAGATTTTTGTATCTTAGACTCTTCACCTAAGAAGATGTCTTATCTTTTGCTTCATTATTTTACTGAGTTACCAGTCTATTTGTAACAGATTTTTTTTTTTTTTGAGAAACAAACACACACACAAGGGAGAGGGAAAAGTGTTCTAACACAAAGACATATAATAACTCCACTCAAAAGTCATGGTAACAGAATTTGTACTGGCTCCTTGTAATTGATTCTTAGTTCTTAAATATATATATATATATATATATATATATATATCCCTAGTACCACACCCAAAAAAAAAAAAAAAATTAATGATTAGTAATTCACAAAGTTAGAAAGCCAAATCAATATTATCATCGCGTAGTAGTCACTGCAAGTATACTTAAATTAGAATAATTTCAAACTCTTATCTCAGATCAAAAGAAAAAGAAAGCCCAAACAGTTGTTTTTTTTTTTTAATGTCGTTCTGTGTGACCCGCGAGCTCACCCAAACCATGACGATGCGGGTCGGGTTCGGGTCAACCCAGTTCACGCAACGTTTATCTTCACGGATCGGAACATATATTTTTCAGTCACAGAATAGAAGAGAGAATTGGTCCCTGTAGAGTGGAGGCTGTAATCAGTAATCAGTGAATCTTCAGTTGAAACATAGATACCCAGGCTTGAGAAAATCGGAAGAAACTGCCCTTCACTATTCTATTTAAGTATTAACCACATCCCCCCTTCATTCATTATATCTCGTCACCACTGCATAATCCGCTACTTATTTCAAGGTATGATTCTCCAAAATCCCTTCTCTTCTCTACATTATGATCACTTCTTATCAATCTGGGGTTGCTTTTTCTTTCCCAAAAATCACATCTTTCTTAGTTCTTATGCACTATATACATAATTGAATTGCTTTCCTCTACTGGGTCATACTCCTTTTACTTTTAGCCAGCTTTTGCAATTGTAAAAATACTTTCTTTTTGTAATTGAACCATAGAAGTGAAAATCTAGAACTTGTATAAGAATAAGATATGGAAGTTGGAGAATTAGTAAGAGAAGATTAATGTATTAATACAGATTTTATGTGTTGAGTCTCACAATTAGCATACGGACCTTTGTTTTTGTTTTCTGTTCCACAAAGTTTAAACCAACCAAACAAATAATCGTTTGTGAGTTAAGAATTGAATTGAAACCAGGCTGGCCGTGTGGTAATACAGGGCGCTATAACAAGAATAAGATTTGAATGTCCCTGTTCTAAGTTCTAGAATTAGAAACCTCAGGTGTAGTGTTGTTTGGAATTAGTGTGTGTCTTTTACTCAAAATCTCATTGTGGGTCTGAATTTATCAATCCCCATATATGCGTGATTGGCCTTTTAAAGCAACAATTTTGTTTTTCTTGCAACTTCATGTGGTAAACCTTCAAGAGGTTTAGGTTTCTATAATACTACTTGAAATAGAAAGGAAAGGAAAAAGCTCAGCGCACATACTACTATGGGCTAGTTGATTGGTTTTTGAAAACAAAAAAGGACAGATTGATTTCTTTGGCAATGCCCCCTTCCTTTCATTGGGCTGATTGGTTTGTTGTTGTTTTTGCCACAGTGAAGAATTCGAGGGCTTTTGTCATGCAATCTTCTTTGGAGAATTCAGTACTCAATATGTTCTTGAAAACAATTTTATGATAGCTCATATCATTGTCTACTATCAACAACAGCTATAGACCACCCAACAATGGCTGTAAACCACCAATGGATGTCAATAGTGGTTAAAGTGATGGTATGGGTTAGGCTTAGTATATGACGGCATAATACTAGTTCAACGCAAGAACTATAGACTCTCACAGCCTAAAACCATGAGACCTTGTGGGACTTTGTGGGGTTGAGGTCTGGTTATGGCTCAATCACCCAATCCAACCAGAGAGTGTCTGCTCTTTCTTTTTGCATATTTATGTATCAATTCTTCTCCTTCAATTCCACTTCCCAGTAAAATTATCACAGACAATATAGCAAGATAATGATCCAATTGACATGTTCTTTCAGCACCATTTTCTTCACTCAGAGCTCTCAAAGATTTTCCAATCCTTGTCAAGAACCAAACAACTGCATGCTTTAATCATAAGGACCCACCTCTCTTGTGATCCATTTTATGCAACTAGAATAGTGAGGTTCTATGCTATCAATAATGATATTCATTCTGCTCATAACCTGTTCAAAAAAACTCCCCAACAAAGTGTGTTTCTTTGGAATTCAATTATTCGAGCATATGCACAAGCCCAAAACTTTTGTGAAGCACAATCTCTCTTTAAGATGATGCTCAGAACTGAAACTAGACCTGATTGTTTTACTTATGCTTGTATTATACGTGCGTGCTCTGAGAACTTTAATTTAGGTGCATTAAGACTTGTTCACGGAGGAGTAATAGTTTCAGGGTTAGGGTTGGATTCCATTTGTGGTAGTGCATTTGTGACTGCTTATTCTAAGTTGGGCCTTGTTGATGAAGCCAGTGTGGTGTTTCATGGGATACCTGAGCCGGATTTGGTTATGTGGAATTCTATGATTTCTGGTTATGGCTGCCATGGATTTTGGGATAAAGGGCTACAGCTGTTCAGTAGAATGAGAAATGAGGGGACGCAGCCAGATGGATATACGATAGTTGGGTTGCTTTCAGGTTTAGCATATTCCAGCTTGCTGAGTATTGGCCAAGGAATACATGGTTTTTGCTTGAAAAGTGGTTTTGATTTTAATGCTCATGTAGGTAGTGTACTTGTGAGCATGTACTCTAGGTGTAAGTGCATGAATTCCGCATATAGAGTTTTCAGTAATTTATCCCAGCTAGATTTAGTTACATGGTCTGCTTTGATAACTGGATATTCTCAATCTGGAGATTATGAGAAGGCATTGTTTTTCTTCAAGAAACTCAATATGCAGGGCAAGATGGCAGATCCCATTCTAATTGCCAGTGTGCTAGCAGCTGTAGCTCAATTTGCAAATGTAGGGCCTGGTTGCGAGATACACAGTTATGTACTTAGACATGGATTTGAATCGGATGTAATGGTCTCCTCTTCTCTAATAGATATGTATTTGAAGTGTGGTTTTGTGGGCTTGGGTATTCGTGTATTTGAGATTATGCCAGAGAGGAATATAGTTTCTTATAATTCTGTAATTTCAGGCCTTGGTTTGAATGGACTTGCCTCCCAGGCCTTTGAAATGTTTGAAGAGATACTAGAGAAAGGATTATTACCTGATGAATCTACTTTCTCTGTACTCCTTTGTGCTTGCTGCCATGGCGGCCTCGTCAAAGATGGCCGGGAAATTTTCAGACGAATGAAAGATGAATTTTGCATTCAAGCTAGAACTGAGCATTATGTTTACATGGTAAAACTCCTTGGGATGGATGGTGAGTTAGAAGAGGCTTACAATCTTATCCTATCTTTGCCAGAACCAGTAGATTGTGGCATATGGGGAGCCCTTTTATCATGCTGTGATGCTTGTGGAAATTCAGAGCTGGCAGAAATTGTTGCTCAGCAGCTTTTTGATGATTCTCCTGAGAAAAGTGCTTATAGAATCATGCTTTCTAAAATATATGCTGGCAATGGGAGGTGGGATGATGTGCAGAAGGTGAGGAGTGATATGACAAGAGATCTGAGGAAAATGCCTGGTGTTAGCTGGATTGAAGCCAGTGGCAATCAACTGTTGGAAAGATGTATAAATTCTTGATCAAATCTTCTATAAATCATCTTGTGGAAACATCTGTGGATAAACACACTGTGTTGGAAAAAGCTCTTAAACACAGTGAGCCCTTCTGAGTCAAGCTAGCTCTGAGTCTTTTTCTAAGGACTTTTCTTTTTTGAGTTTTCTAAGGTGAAACTGACTCCAAAAAAGGAAAAACACACAAATTACCTGGTTGAAGATATGTTTTGCTTCTAATACAAGCTCCAAGGGCCTGCATCTTCACATTAGAGAGAAATCTCTCACTGAGATTCTCTTCAGCCACATACATCACTCCAAAGAGGTTACCTATTTCTCCTGGAATGCCACCATAGGCATGTAATCCAAAAGGATCAGGATGCTCTCAGTCTCCTATTCCTGATGGCAGCTCCGTGTTAGTATGCTTAATTCCCTTGGAATCGTCTTCTGGCAAACCTCTGTTGTGAAAACAGCATTTGTTCTACATTGACCATGCATGTAACAAGTTTTTATCTTCAATAGCACATTCCAATTTGTTAGTTGCTTCACTATGTAATGATTGCGAAGGGATCTCCTGTTTTTGTTTGTATACTACAAGAGAATATACATGTACTTGTGAGATTGTGTCTTCATATGTTTATGCAGAAGAAATGAGATTTGAATTTATTGATTAAGTGAAAATATACATGTGGTATTGTAAACGGTATACCATGCATCCTTGAGCACCCACTATTTTAAACCAAGGAAGTTAGGCCTAATAAATTCTGTATGAAAATAAAATGCATAAGATATGCATTCTTCTTAACTTTTTCTAGGTAGTAAATTTTATTTAATTTTTTGAGTGCCCAAAATCCTGTTGTACATGCACACTAAGCGGGCATTTTGGAAGCATCCCTCATGAATTGCCAACAGGCAACAGGGGGATCTGTCCATCACCTCAAATTGTCTAGAATTTCAATAATTACAAGGCAGTGTTCTGATATAATAGTTGATAAGCTGGCTTTTCAAGATTACAATGCTTCTTCTTTTTTTTTTCTTTTTTTTCCTTTTTTGGTGGATTTTCTTTCTTTTACCTTTTTTTCGGGTGGTTTTGCAGGAAGAACACTACATTTCCAAGTTGAGTTTTCTCTTGGCCCCAGGTGTCATGTCTAGCTGAGAGCCCATTAGAGGTAGAACAGTTGTATTTGCAAGTTACAGAGATTCTATAGGCCAGGCAAGGTTCTAACTGTAACCAGGATTCTAAAGATTATTTGGTTCATAATTAACTATTTAAATGACAAACAGCCAAAGGCGTTGTCGCTCAACCGGCACCTCCCGGTGTTTCCAATAGAGACATTCAGGGTTCAAATTCTCCTATCCATTGTAACTATCGAATTAAAAAAAATGAAATAAAATAAATGAAAGGAACAAAATAAAAGCAAAATCTTGCTTTGGGCAACAAAGTTTCCAAGTGTCCTAGTACACATATATTGACCAATTTTCTTTTTTTTTTTTTCATTGCTTTACATGGTTTGTTTTTTAAATCTTTATGATATATTCTGCTTTCAAATTTATTGTCAAGGTGCAACAGAGAGAATACTATATTCTACCTCTTTTTTTTTTTTTTTTCTCATTATGTTTAGTAATATTTAATTGGTGAGGGAAATACAATAATCATAGAAGCAATAAGATATTGAAGGTGTTCCATGTGTGCTATAGGGGTAATTTAGCAAAGTTTGATGGTGTTGAACATCGTATTCATGTCATCAAAAAATCTTTGTTGAGCTGTCTGTATGATTGGAAGATTGACCTTGGCAATATCCCTTGTCATCTTTTAGATTTTATAGTTTTTATATATAGTTATATATAGAAATGTATGTAAGAGCATCCCCATCAACTCAGGTAAAATCTTCTAAAATAGAAAAAGGTACAAGTTTTACACATTTTGAGCAAAAAATCACCCACATCAGTGGGTGTAAAGATGTGTAAAAATGTGTATATATTTTCATGAGTTACTGATAACCCCCGTATATTTACACGATTCTTGTAGCATGTGTATTTATTATTTTATTAATTTCCATTCGCACCAATTTTTCTCTCTCTTCTCCGTCCACAACGACCTCAGTTCCTCATCTTCTTTTTCTCAAATGCACACAAACACATCCACATAGACAAATCAACATAGAAACACACCCACACAGAAACAAACCCACATAGACAAACCAACAGAAAGATAGATCGGTGCTTGGGGAGTTTGGTTCGTGGATCGACCAGTGAAGAAGTGATCCGGGTCATGGAGCTTGGTTCGTGGATTGGCCGGTGAAGAAAGGATCCGGGTCGCCGAAGCTTGGTTTGTGGATCGGCCGGTGAAGAAAGGATCTGGGTCTTGGAGCTTAGTTTGTGGATCGACCGGTGAAGAAAGGATCTGGATCGGCCGGTGAAGAAAGGACCCGGTGAAGAAGTGATCTAGGTTGGTAGTTTTTGAGAAAGAGAGAGAGGTGATCTGTTCGGGAAAAATGAGTAAAGAGACAGAGAGAGCGTGCGTATGTAGATAAAGGGTCATTGAGAGAAATAATAAAAAAATTGAGAAGAATGAATATTTTATTGAAATATCTTGTAAAATAGATAAACTGATGTGGGTGTTTTATAAAAGTGATAGTGTAAAATAGAAAAAGTAGGTTTTTTCGCGTAAAATAGACAGAAAATTTAGAAGAATTGATGTGGATGCTCTAACCTTCCTAAAGAAGAGTCTTGTGGACTTGCCTCTTACCATTAAAATCTACGAGCAACTAACCCCACATGTTAGTTGTGGGGTAATCCAAGACCAATGTTTTAAAATCAAACTGTTCAAAACCAGAAAATGAATAGATATAAGGTTTTTGAGGTTGGACTGGGGTTTGACTAGAAAACGAACCTTGATGATGTCATAACTATTTAAAATGCAAATAAATGTATTAAGTTTATAAAAAAGTATCAAAATTATCAAAAAAATTATTTATCTAAAAAAATTTATACAAATTTCAAATGAATTTTCACAATTTTTATAAGGTTAATAGAAAATAAAAATGCATAAACAAGCATGAAAAAATTGTTTAGTAATTCTTCAAATTGAATGCATTTTAATTTAAAATAATACCATTTTCAAAATAAAATTATAAATAGGACATTCACATGTAAAAGAATATTTCTTCAAGCACAAATAAATTTAGCAAATTATACAAATTTATTGGTAATAACTAATAATATATTGAGAGAGGTGATACAATAAAATGAAAGTTATTAATCATATATAAAAGTGAAATAAATATCAAAATATTGAAACCAATGACACATTTAAGCCAGCTAGCCTAGTTGTTGGTGTGTGAAACTAAGCCTCTTAAAGAGGCAGGGGCTGGGATTCTAATCCCTACTTCAGCGCACCTTTGCACATTTTTAATAAAAATTTTGGGGCCTTTCACTCCTGATGAGCTAAGCAGGATTTCATAGACTGTTTGAACTTGAGGTTGCAATTCTTCTGGTGTAGCTTGGTGCACATGTTGTTTATTGAAACTGCTACTCTCCTTTTTTTCCTGAGGAAAAAGATATCAAGCACGTTTGAGCTTGCCATAAATTCAATTGAAGTTGAAAAGTGTTTTTTGTTTGGCCTAAGGAAGCTTTTAATCATGTTACAACTTAAATATATATATTTTATCCTTAAATTGCTTTGAACTTGCATTTTTTCAGTCATGATGCATAATTTTGTTCCCTGTTAGATGTTCCAAAATGGTTTTATGTTCCATGGCTTTTGTTGCTCTTCATTTGTGAGGGTTTCTTACTATTTTCTGTTCTATCATTTCTTACAGTGTAGATTGACGGATTGCAGTTGAAGCCCAGACATTATCATATAAAACACTACTTATATGGCTATTTTAGTGTGACAAGAAGAATCCTTGTAAATAATCTCTGGAGTTGGAATGTCAAATTAAAAAAAGAGAATCATCCTAGTCTCTGCCTACCGCTCTTTAGAGAATCTAGATAACAACGGATACACTTTAATGTAGATTAGCTGGCTGAAAGCATCCTGTTTTGTGCATTACTAATGTTTGGGACAAACATTACTGGCTGCAGTAGGCTATCTTTGCATACACAAACCAGCACTGCTGTCAGCAAACATTAATTCATATATTCTTATTGAATCAATGCCGTGGTTATAGAGGCTTAAGCTGTCTATATGCTTAAGTATTTAAGTCTAGCTAGGTTCACTGATACTGGCTTCTATTTTGTACCTACATCAAAATGCTTATCCAATATAACTGCAGTATTTAGTATTTATTATGATTCTGCAGGTCCAAAAGTTTATCAATTGGTTCTCAGCTGCTTGAGATCCACAATCATTCATAAATTTTCAAAAGATGTGACTAATTTTACTAAAATCTATACCCTATGTCACATGGACAGTTTCAATATGAGTGATTTAATGATGCTGGACATGAATCAACATCAGTTGTGGTGATTCCTGTTCTGAGACATTTTGAGGAGTCCAATAAAGGAAGAAAAAATGCATTCAAACTAGACCAGTAGTTCTCCTGGACAAATTTTTTGGGATTAGTTCAAGGTAACTGGAGTAACCATAGAAAGCAAGATAAGTTACATAAGTGATAAGACCTTTATGGAAGACATTAAAATTTGAAGCTTTGATGATTCAGCCAAATCACCCTGTCCTAAGACATTTGGATAGAAATTTTTTATACCTAAACAATATAATCTCTACATGCGACCAAAGTCCATGTAACAGATTGTACCATATTGATATCACAATTTTGAAGAGCATTGTTAACTAATGGGCTTATATGGCTAGACTGAGGAAATATCTGTGATCGATTTCTGAAACTTCGTAATATATTTTCATGTTTCTAGTTTCTACCCCAGGAGAGCTTCAAGGATGTGATACAGTGATTTTGCTTTTGAAATTATGTGTTCATCAGTTTGAGAGCTTAAAGGACATGAGAAATTTTGGGTTCCATATCAAGATTTAGGATCAGAAATTTCATCTACATCTAAGTTTATCTCTTATGATGGAAGTCATCATAGGTCACAAAGGAATTATTTCTTTGTAATCTTCATTGGCTTACATATATTTGATGGAGAATCCCACATCATGGAGACCACTACAAGAATAATTGATTCTAAGTATGATTGACACAGGAATTGTGAAGAATTGAGCTATCAGGAATTATGTTCCACAAATGCAGAATCCCTTGCACTATGAGGGATGTGATGCACGTTCTGAGGTAACACATGCTAGTGACTCAGAAACTACTTGTTCAAATTTGCCTCCCAGCTTGATTGCACACCTTTCTGACTGTTGCGTCTAAGCTGCACAAGGTACCCTTACTACTATGCATGTGTAGTTCATGTTTGGTTCACCATTTATACTCCTATTTTGCCTTATAAATGCTGCATAATTACCAAAGATAGCTGTGGAAGTTGATCTCAATTCTCAAGTCCTAAATGGTGATACTTTATGAACTTTGGCATTACTGATTGATTCCCTTAATATCACACTGTCATTTGCTACCTTTATTTGAAAACTCTATATAAGCTGAACACTTCCTATCAAGGGCAATTGGAGCACAGTAGTAACACTGCATTATCTGACCCTCTACACTTAGTGGACCTTGGTGTTATAAATTGATTTTCCTTTTAAGCAAAGTTTTTTTTTTTTTTTTTTTTTTTCATTTATCTTTTGTCTCCTGTTTGGTTTTCTTGCAGAGACACATGACAGATTCTTTTCAAGGTGAGTTAGTTCATTCAGTTGTCATTTTTCTTTTGGCACTAACATTTCTGGTTATCCTTTTTGGTTTATTCCTTACATACTCAGTGGTTCATGGCTTGTATTTTGAGGCCTAGGTCTAGTAATCAGCCCCGTGGGAACGATTATGATTCAATACCTTAAACTTGGTATTAATGCTTTCCATCCTATTTTTAGGAGTCTGTTCTTGCTATCTTATGTATGTTCATGATAGACTCCATATTTGAAAGTGCATAATGAGGCAGATAATATGTCTCTGGATATAGACATAAAAGGGTTATTCAAGAAGACAAAAAGGTTGATACATGGTTTAATTGACATAAGACATTGTTTTATGGTTAAAGATGTTGAATATTGTGTTTACCTGTTCTTATTCTATCAGATATGTTGAGTAAAATAGAGAGTGCTATAACTAGTAGCTAAAGTTCCAAATTCTTTTGACCCCTGGCCTACAGGTAGTTTTTCATGTATATACCCACAGCCAGGTTCGTATGATTTTTTGATAAAATAGGCAGGTACCCTTTGAAGCTGTTGTTGTGCTTTCAATCATTTGTATTTGAGTTACTATCGCTTGGACCACATGCTGACAGCATTTGCACTACTATCTTGCTGATAATACATTTCTGTTGGTACAAGTTTAACTCATACCTTTAGAAAAAAAAAAATGCACATGGCAATAGTATGCTTGGATATTAAGTTGACTATCAATTCGTGAAATTGCATTTTGAATGCCTTTTTGTCTGTACTCTCTTGTATTATTGTGTGTTTACCAGTACTTGAATGGCTCAAGCCACGAGGCAATCTGATGGTGATTTTTGTGCTTTACTTGTACAGTTGTACCTGATAGTCTAAGCAATGTTTTACCAAGTTGGTACAAAAAGAGAAAAAAAAATGCTACCAGGCCTCATGGTCCAAAATTAGAAGTTTAAAAATGGGTAATCCTTGGGCCTAGCTAACGAGGCTTTGGGTTTGAGCCCGAATAAACACGTATTGTTGAAGCCCTATCCAGAGGTTGGTCATTTTTGTAAAACCTTGGGAGTTGATGTTCTTTTTTCTTTTTCTTTTTTATAAAATTGGGAGTTGATGTTCTCATAAAAAATAAAAATAAAAAGGTACCTGTACAGATGTAATCTGGGTTTTAAATGAAATAAATAGAGAAAATTTTATAATTTCACTCATGCAGTCATGCTATTGGAGTGACCAATTGCATATTACATTTTTCCTTCTAAATGGTTGATTACTGATTGATTCACTCAATATCACACTGCCATTCACTACCTTTATTTGAAAACTGCATTTAAGCTGTACATTTCCAATCTAGGGCAATTGAAGCACAGTAGTAACATTGCATTTCTGATCTTCTACACTTAGTAGACCTTAGTCTTATAAATTGATTTTATTTTTAAGCAAAGCTTGCTTTTTTTTTTTTTTTCATTTATCTTTTGTCTTTTTGTTTGTTTTCTTGCAGAGACAGATGACAGATTCTTCTTTTTACAGTGAGTAAATTCATTCAATTGTCATTTCTCTTTAAGGACTAACACTTCTGGTTGTCCTTTTTGGTTTGTTCCTTACATGCTCAGTGGTTCATGGCTTGTATTTTGAGGCCTAGATCTAGTAATCAGCCCTGTAGGAACAAAGATTATGATTCAATACCTCATGAACTTCTCTTTCCTATCTACCTTCAACTTGGTACCCATGCTTTCCATCCTATTTTAAGGAGTCTGTTCTTCCTATCTTATGTATTTTTGTGATAGACTCCATATTTGAAAGTGCATAATGAGGCAGATAATATATGTCTCTGGATATAGACAGAAAGGGCTATTCCAGAAGACTCAAAAAGGATGATACATGGTTTAATTGACTTGAGGCATCTTTTTATTATTAAAGATGTTGAATATTTTGTTGATCTTTTCCTGTTCTACCAGGAGTGTGTTGTGATTTTGCTTAAAAGATTAAAGCTTTTTGTCTCAGTATTTTTTTTTTTTTTCAAATAATATAAATTTAGTTTTTTGTCACACATTTAACATAAAAGTTACCAAATATATATATATATATATATATATTGATAAATACTATACAAACAAGTTACTGGAAATAAGCAACCCACTTGAAATATATTGAGTAAAATAGAGATTGGCAAAGCGCTATAACTTGCAGCTAAAGTACCAAATTCTTTTAACCCCTGGCCTAAAGGTAGTTTTTCATGTAAATACCCACAGGCAGGTTCAACTTTTGTATGATTTTTTTTTTTTTTTTTTTTTTATAAATCAGCTAGGTACCCTTTGAAGCTGTTGTTATTCTTTTAATCATTTGTACTTTAGTTACTCTCACTTGGACCCCAAGCTGACAGCTTTAATGGTGCTATCTTGCTGATAAATACATTTCATTTTGTACAAGTTTAACTCATACCTTTGGGAAAAAAAAATGTACATTGGCTATAGTATGCTTGTATATTCAAGTTGACTTTCAATTCATGAAATTGCATTTTGCATGTCTTTGTGACTATGTATTATTATTATGTGTTTACCAGTACTTGAATGGCTCAAGGCACAATGCCATGATGGTGATTTCTGAGCTTTACTTTGTACCTGATTGTCTCAGCAATGTTTTACAAAGTTGGTACAAAAAGAGAAAAAAAAATGCCACCAAGTCTCATTGTCCAAAATTGGAAGTTTGAAAATGGGTAATCCATGGGCTTAGCTAACAAGGTTTTTTTGGGTTTGAGCCCAAATTAACACATATTGTTGAAGCCCCATATGGAGGTTGATCATTTTTGTAAAAAATTTTGGGAGTTGATGTTCCTTTTTTCTTTTTCTTTTTTCCAAATAGAAAAAACAAGTACAAGTACAGATGTACTGTGGCTTTTGTAATAAAATAAAGAGAGAAAAGTGTGACCAATTGCGTATTACTTTTTTTCCCCTTCTTAAATGGTATAATGAAAAGGCCTAGGTTGTGGCGAATATAGGCTGATGTATGAGGTCCCTCTTTGAATGAGAATCAGAATCTCGTTTAGTAGGGAAAAGAATTTCATGGTTTTCACCTCGTCAGCCTAGAAACCGACCTTTGGCTGTTTGGCTTTGCCAGTTTTACTAATCTAGGGGTTCTCTAATCGTTGCCAATGAAATTTTATTTTTGGACTCGAATCTTTGCCAAATTAAGTAAACCATTTTAAGCGTCCAAGTAAAATTAATCTTAATGGCCCAAAATTGCAACTTCCGCAAAACCATATGTCTTCTCAAATCCGAACCCCTCCCTCTATGGGAAAAATAGTTAGAAAAAAAGTAAATTCTAAACCCAGTAGTTTAAAGATGTAACAAAATTTAAATTATATGATTTTTTATTTATTTATTTATGAATTTGATAGTTATAATAAGAGATGACAAATTTGAATTTTGGACGTTTTTGTCGGAAACATAAAAAAGTGCTAGTTGAGTTACAAGATTCTTGACAAATCATATGATTTTAACGAAAACACAAGAAAATGCTAGTTGAGTTACAAAATTTTTGACAAATCATATGATTTAAAAAGTGATAAATTTGGAATTCTAAAAATAACAAATTAAATTCGAGCTTTTCAAAAAGTAATAAATTAAACCTTGACCTATTTAAGTGGAATTGAATTATGTTTGGGATTTAATATAAACTGAGTGTTTAAATTGTTATTCTTGAAACCATGAAGTTTAATTTGTTACTTGTTTTTAACCACCGAGAATAGTGGTCTGGTGGTCTTGGCTCGAATGCAAGAGTGCAGTGCTACTTGAGATCCCACGTTCGAATCCTAATGGGTGGAATGTGGGAATTCCCTCCTGCAGCTAGCCCAAAGGTACTAGCCTTCTCGTGGGGCTAGGGTGAGGTCTGTTGTTACCTCGGACAGTAATAACTATGAATCAATCTAACATTCCTTGGCAGGTAAATGCCCCAGTAGTCACGCTCATAGGATCCGCCACAATGGTCGCCTGACTCACCCATTTCGGCCATCCAAAAAAAAAAAAATTGTTACTTTTTTAAATCTTAGGAGATCTACTAAAGCAATGTTTAGTCATTTCTCAAAAAAAAAAAAAAAAAGTTTATAGTCTAAAACACCTTGCCTTAACCCTTTAGGATGAAAACTCAACTTCAGTACAAGAATAGATCCTCAACCCAGCTCAGTCAGTTTATCCTATCTTAGCTTGCATTAATCACAACATTCTTTGGATCCAAGTTCCTGTCAGACAAGTCTGACAGTCCTCAAACTCAAAATGAAAAAAACAAAAATAATAATAATAAGAAACAGAAATGTCAAAATCATATGATCATGAAAAGTTGTTGGATGTTGATGTAGTGTATTTGAGTGTGTGTCAATGTCCTTGTCTCACTTTTTTATTTCTTTATACTTATATATATAAGTTCCATATGATATGTAATATATGTACCACACATCTAGAAGATACAAAGATATATATCATACGTAACATTTCAATATAATTTAATATACCCCATCTAATGATAACAAATCCTACTGTGCATCAGCATTCCAATCATTTGGGCCAATTAATTTTATTCTAAATTAATTTAGTTTATCTTGTAATCTTTTAATTAGTCTTATCTATAATACCCTTTTAAGTGACCCCATGAACCACATGGATGTGTTTGGAAAACCGTTCAGGCGTGCCAAAATGGCAGTCTCTTCAGTATTACTTTTTCCTAAACAAAAGAAGTTGAAGAAAAAGAAAGTACCAAATTGAATAGAAAAGAAAAGGAAAAAACAAAGTAGCTATTAAAAAACTTCTGCGGCTGTATCCTATGTTGTTGACCGTGATCAGAGGCCGTCCAGTCGGTGAGTCTGGGTATGTTTGCTTTTCTTGTTCATAACCCTAAAATAGAATTAAACAGTAATGCCATGATTAGCAGACTGAGATAATGCTAATATGATTGCATAATCTACTCTTAATTTTGAATAGAGTTTTTGCATGAATATATTCTTTGCTTATGTACCCAATTATAGATGTCATATATAAAAATAGTTTGTGTAAAGTATTTGTTTATATTATTCTATACTCTTTAACAAGTTTTTCTTTTTAAAGATGCTCACACTCTTATATGTCATTATGAAAAATGTCAAACATGGTAGTGAGTTATTTTTTTGATATATATGTTAAGTTGGGGAGGGGGGATTCGAAGTTCAAACTCTTGATGCCTTTATAAGAAACACCAAAAGATGTCATTTGACCTCCATAAAATTGGACAATTATGATTGCTAGTTATCTTGATGAAATTAATTAGGTGGAAGTTGTGGATTGATCAATCCTGTAGACATATTACAAGCAAGATTGAAAGTATTTGATTTCAAAATATAATTCCACACTACTCATATATAACTATTTTTGTAAATGACAAATTATCTATTTATGATAGAAAAATGTTAAAACAATGATCAATTTTACTAGGGTTTTTTTTTTTTTTAATGTGAATTATAATTAGCTTAACTAGTAAAATTTGTTATTATCGAATAAGAGATTTGTGGTTCAAACTCTATTACACCAAAAACCAATTAGTATATATCATGCCCTAATGATTAAAAAAAAAAAAAATCATTATAGAGCTCCAGGTTTTCCTTATAGGAGAGATCAATAATGAGGCACATTTTAATGTTTTTTTTTTATTATTTAATTAAATTTTAAAATTTTTTGCTTAAAAAGTTGAAAATGAGTTTTTAAGATTTATATAATAAAACTGGCAGTAATAATAGTACTCATCTTTATCATGGTTGAATTTGGTTTGGCAACATATAGTCATAACTCATAAGTCACTTTTTTTTTTTTTTTTTTTTTTAATATAAAAACTTTAGGTTCATTCCATTAACATTTATTATAGTTTGTCTTTTAAGTACACAACTATACCATATCATTACACTACTATATTATATCATTAACAATTTTAAAGAGTCAAAAGTTTTGTTGTTTAATTGGCATTTTCTGATATTCAATTGAAGACATCTAGGATTCGGATCTCCCCTCCCTCATTTTAATTGTCAAATTGTCATAAATAAATAAAGATAACTATGCATTTGTGTCATACAAATGTTAATGGTATCAAATTTGTGTTCGTTTGGTATTGCTATAGAAAATATAGTTTTAGATGTAGAATTTTTAAGATAAAAACCTCATTTTTGGCTCTGAGTTAAGCAGAGCCTTACGGAGCTTTTAGAGCCAGCAGCGCCCCCCACCCCCAAAACACAAAAAAAAAAGCTAGTGTCAGCTAACTCACCAATTACAATAGTACTTTAAAGTTTCGAATTTATAGACTTCTTTCCCATAAAAAAGTACTATTGTAATTAACTAAAGGCTCAAAACACTAATGTGCACTTAAACATGCTCTTTAGGTGTTAAAAGTGCAACTTGCTAAACTCTGAATTAATATTGAAGTTGTCTATGACCATATGTGAACAAAGTTAATGCTGTTTTCCCACGTAAAAAGAATCAATTATTGAAATTCAAAACGAAAAATATGTAAAGACATAAAAAAATTTAATAAGCTGAGACATATTTTCAGTCTCATCTCTCTTTCTTCCACTGGCCACAGAAACCCTTACCCTCGGGGTGAAGGGGGGAATAGTCTAAGAGTAGAGGACAGGAGCAACAAAGAATGGTCGGAGCAATAAGGACTAACAACAACAATGGTAGGGCAGGGCAACCTCTCCCCTATTGTGAAGGTCCCACTGACAATTCTAGCTAGCTAGAGCCTAGAGTAGTCTACTCTACTCCACCACTAAATATGCATTGTAATGTATCAGAAGGAGGCCCCTTCTTCTTCTTCTTCTTCTTTCTTTCTTATTTTATTTTATTTTAAATTTTTCGTTAATTTCATAATTCCTAATTGATACATGTATATAAAGAATTCATTTCAACTTGCACAAAAATTTATATCTATTTTAGTATAAAAATTAAGCGTTTGTTTAGGAATAGTTTATTTAGCTAAAATTGAAAACTTATTGTTGAAAGTATTGTAGATAAAATTTTTTTTTTTTTTTTTTTTTTTTACAAGATAGAATTCTACTCTAGCCTAATCTAAGTGTATATGTATGTGAAACTCCCTCCCGAAGACTTAAACCCCGACCCTTACCCCCACACCCCACAAGCATTTGTACTTGTAGAGTGACCATCGCACCAAGGGTGTGTGGTGGTACTATAGATAAAGCTAAAAAGTAACTAAAATAGTATAATGAGACTCATAAATAGTACTAAAAAGTGTAATGGGAACCATAAATAGTAGCAAAAATAATTTGAATAGTAAAAAAGTTAATTTTTTAAGACATGTCAAACGCATACTAAGGTCGTGTTTAGATACCGCTTATTTGTTGAAAACTGAAAATATTGTAGCAAAATTATTTTAAATGTGTGAATAGTGCTGTGGAATCTAAATTTATATTGAAATTTGTGTTTTGATGATTTTTGTGGGTCCATGAATAGTGCCGGGTGGGACCCAATTTTTTCAAAGAACGCACAAACGCAGACTTCAAAACGCAATCCAAACAGAGGCTAAGTTTCTATTTGGCTAGCTTATTTTTTGCCAACTTATTTTACTATTAATGGTCCCACTACACTTTTTGGTACTATTCATGAGTCTTCTTGTACTATTTCAACTAACATTTACCTTTATTTACAGTACTTTCAGTAAAAAGTTTTTGATTTCAAAGCAAAATAAGCAGATCCTAAACAGACCATAAGAGTTACTTTTTATTATTAATTTTTTTATATACTCACTTTTTAAAACACCTCACATCAAATTATCTATTTTACACAACATTTCATTAAAATATCATATTTTCTTAATTTTTTCAATTGTTTTTCTTTTTTTACACATAATAATCAGTATCTATTCTCTTCCTTCATTTTCAAAATACGTAAAAAAAAAAAGAATAAAAAACTAAATGCAAAATAGATAATGTTTGTGTGTAAATTTATATAGATCTTTCTTATTTAAAATATAAAAAAAAAAAATATGTAAGTGTAAATTTACACTTTTATTATATATAGCAACAATCAATTTTTATACAATTTTACATAAACTGACATAAATGAATTTTAAGTTTAATTAGTTAAAATGCGATACATTTTTTTTTATTATGCAGCACTGTTGCGAGTGTTTTTATTCGGTATAATTCAGGGCAACTATAGTTATATATATTCCAACCGTACTTGAGCTACCCCATGTCAGATTGTGAGCCCTATTGGGTCCCTAGATGGTCGTTTTTGATTATATTTTTAATTAGAAGGCAGCAATATTAAAGTAATATATTTTATTGTGGGCACAATTGTGTATTAATTGCAAATCCTTCCTAAGCCATCCCGTAATTGATAGCCATTGCTTTAAATGAAAGCAAAAACCCACTGGTTTCTTGTTTCACTAATGAATTCTTTGCCAAACCTGCCTTAAAGAATCTTTTCTGTACAGTTTTTTTTTTTTAAGTATATATGAATATAAAACTACCCACTTTTACAACAGAGTTCATTTTACCAACAATAAGTCAGCAAGCAATAAGATTTTCTTCTTTTAGTAGGGCTTAAGATTCACTAATTATGAAGATTCACCAATATATATGTTCTTTGGAATTCTTTTCATAAAGCGGTGAGATTTAACTTTTTACCAAATTATTTACCGCTACTAACTGCCATCATAACCTTGACCAATTCAGTGATCAATGACACTACCTTAACCTTTTTTTTGACTGAAGAAGTTAACTACCCTAACCTTTGTTAGCCTATAAATTACATTGCCATGTACATGTCACAATCATGATGTCACCTCCATCGCGACAAAGTTGGATCCACCATTGATAGAACCCTGCAAACCATGTATTAGTAAGGTGATATTTGGATGAAGAGGGTTTTGAGTGATATTATCCTGTTTTCATAACTCATGATCCAAAATTAGTGGAGCCCACGGAAGAGCACTTGTTTGGACTCTATAACTCATGATGCATGACTCAATTTTCATCACTCAATTCTCTGATTTTTGAGTTATGAGTTATGGAAACCGAAAACACATTTTAGCTATTTTCGGTTTCCATAACTCATAACTCAATGACATTTTGTAATTAAACACACATGGAAGGACCCATAGTCACACCTTTTGACTTTTGACTCTTTTTTTTTTTAATTCCTTTCTTCTCTTGGGTTCGGTTTTCTTCTTCTTCCTTTTTTTTTTTTTTTTTTTTTTTTTTTTCACTGGTTCGATCTTTAGTTTTTTTTTTTTTTTTTTTTTTTTTTCTTTTCATTGGTTCGGTCTTCAATTCTTCCTTCTTCTTTTTTTTTTTTTTTTTTTTTCCTTCTTCTTTCACTAGTTTTTTTTTTTTTTTTTTTTTTTTTTTTTTTTCCAATGAGTTTGGGTACTGGGGGTTGAAGGGGGAAAAAACAAAAGAAAAAAAAAAAGCTGCACAAGGTATAGGCATGGGGCCCACAAATAGTTGAAAAATATTAAGTGATGACAAGTGAGTGATGGTGCCAAACGGGATGGGGTGTTTTAAGTGATGAGTGATGAGTGATTAGTGACCATTTTTTAAAACCAAACAAGGCCTAAATATCTCATTTAACTATGAACAGATTTTTAATGTCTTACTTATTTTAGTTACTCTTAAAACTATTGAGCTAGACTAAACCTAATGACTAAACCTATTGAGTTAGACTAAAACTTTTGAGCTAGACTAAACCTAATTCTTAAAGAAGTAATTGGGAATTCTTAGTCCATCAAGAAATAAAATTGTAACCTTATAAATAAGTATTATTGCAAAATGTTCTATTTTTGCCCAAGGTTCTTCTCACACATGGGGAGAGGAGAAGATGCTTACAATGAAAAACATAAAGTAAGTTTTTTCGAAGAGTATTTTGAGTGGATCTATTGTTGTTTGAGAGAGTTATTGGATGAATTGGGATTTTGGGATTGTGAGTTTGTGTGTGTGAGGTTTGTGAGTTAGTTTGTGTATGTGGGAGTTTTTGTTTATGCTTGTGTGAGTTTGTGAATTTAGTTTGTGTGATTTGATTGAAAGTGGATCTAATTTATATTGACTGTGGATTTTGGGTGGTGTTGCCTATGAACTTAGGCTTAGAATTGGTCAAATCACGTTAATAAATATTGTCTTGTATAATTGTTTTATATTATTGTTTGTGTGAATTTGCTTCCACTAGTTTCAAATCATAACAATGTAAAATTTTGTGACCCTTGGTGAACGGATACTTAATTACAGCCTATGGTAAAAGTTGCAACTGTTAGGAGGGTTTGTGATATTTCATGAATGGGTGGTGTTGTAGAGAACAACACGTAAGGAAATGTCTCTCGTCATTGTTATCAATTTTCATTAGTGGATTATTTAGGTCAAATATGGTGTGTTTTGCTCCTGTAATATACCCTATTATGCGAGTCTTAATTATCAATCTTTTGTTTGTGGGAGGCAGTACGTGTCAGTATAGAACACTTATAATGATCCTGTTTATTTGTCAAATTAATTAAGGGAAAAAAATACAGTAGAAAGAATGCTTGTTTTTATGTTCATCAAATTTTACACTAGAGATAAAATTGTTTTTTTGTCCAGTTTCAGCATACGAGTAAGTAAGCTCTATAGCCCCACACACACACAAACAAATAATAAGAATATTGGAAGGGGAAAGAAGAATACTAAACAAATCACCCTTGTTTGAAAAGGACATATTTTGAGTCTAGCTAGTAGTAATCACCTATAAAAACTTTATGTCCTCTTATTTCAAATCAAACACTCTTACTATTAAGGTTTTAACTTTTTAACTTGATTTTGATAGGAGTAGGTGTAAAAGAAACCCCACAATCAAATTGAGAATGAGATCTATGAAGTGCCAGGCTAAACAATTGAATCATTCTGCTTCATAACAGATTTTCAAACTAGTAAAAAAAAAAAAAATTAATAATAAGAATAGGGTAATTAAAGTATATGTAACAAAAGCTATTAATATAAATAAATAAATAAATAAACAAAAACACACACACACACATGCATTAATATTGAACACGTGATTAATTAATTATAAGATTAGTCAAAATTGTTAATCGATTTTGTACTTGTTAATTAGGGTGTTGTTCACTCGCTTTTTTTCAAGTTTTTGGAATTGATGGTTCCTACTTGATTTCAAAACCCTTTTTTTTTTTTTTTTTGGTCTAAAAGTTGGAGTTGCTTTGCTCAATCAATGCTTGTTATCCTTCATTTCTCAACCATCATTGAAGGAAGTACAAGAAAAACCCCGCCATTAGCACTAAGTGTCTCTTATTTATGAAAATTTCTTGTCATTCTAGCTAGTAAAAATCTGCCACATGTTCATTTTCATGTCTCACAAGAAACAACTTCAGAAAAAGCAACATGTCCATCTTTTTGAGATTTCATTCATGTCTGTCTCTCTTCCCGCTCTATCTCCTTTAGGGTGCATTGGTCTACCATTATTTCTTTTATGTGCTTTTGGTTTTGTTGGTAGTCAAGGCTTGCTTTTAGCTTTTTTAAAGGAAAAAGATATATACTTGCAGAATGTTAGGGTTTCAACTTATGTTAAAATGATTTCCATATGGTTGAAAAAATTGTATACCCGCTAGATTCCTGTGGTGTAAGTGGTATCATCTTTTTCATTCTAGTCTAGACTTTTTTTTTGCTTATCAAAATTTGAACCCCCAGGATCTTTATCATGTCACCTTTAAGTGAATTTTCTTAACAATTTATGTATTAATCCACCTTAATTTCTATAATAATTTGTTTACATGAAAATGAGTATGGTTTTAAGAACTTTTGAATGATTTTCTAATAAAAGTTCCTTAATGAGGTTGGTTTTAAATCATCTTAGTTGAATTTTTTTTTCCTTCATGCATGAACCAGTAAGTGTAATAGATGGTTCCTTAATTTAGAATTATGAGCAATTCATGACACTGATGATAGTGATTAATCTCTAACTGTTAAGATTGAAGGGGTAGTATTAACTTATATGGCTTGCGAAGATCTCACTAATGCTTTACATAAAAACGTTTTGAGAATGGGTCTTGAGATTATTTGCCTATGATATGCTACTTTGATTTTGAGCAACAATACATAAATTTGGGCTGTGTATTATTTCCATGTATTAATGAAACGATCAAACGATCCTAATTTGACTTTCATGAATGATTATGTAAATTTCTATGATGTAGTTAACATGATTGTGCTATTTCTATACCCATTAGCCTCTCCTTTCTTTATGTTTCTATCGGTCCTATTTTCGATAGGAATTTGAACCAGAAAAGGATCATCTCAATTTAAAATAAATTTATTTTTTGGGTTAGATTAAAAAAATTACAAATTTAAAGATGTCACATTATCTAAAATTGACTTAAAATATGTACATGAATTACATATAGTGAAAGTAAAATAGTGGACAAAAGATCTTGCTTTCTTAAAGTCATGCAACTAAAATATTAAGTCACACAGTTGTTGATTAGTCCTTTCTACTTGTATTTAATCATATACGTAAGGTATTATACTATTTCTTTTTTCATTTTGTAATACAAGTGCATATTGCAACAAAAAGTCCTATTTTGATTAAAGCTATTAGTTTATGGTTAATCAGTTTTATATTTCTTAAAGTTAAAAACTACCTGCTGTGTCAATGCATGAGAATGGGAAGGAATGAGAATGGGAGACATCCCCACTCTCTGATATTATTATTAGATGCAAGGTCATAGTCATTATTCTTTTTTAGTGTACCTTCCATTTATTACCTTTGTCTTTTGCCTCCATTCCCTTCTCCATCCACTAAATACTCTTTGCCTTGCTCCTCATCCTCCATTACTTTTTGTCACTGAATTTGCAGCTCTTTCTCTCTCTCTCTCTCTCTCTCTCTCTCTCTCTCTCTCTCTGCCTCCGTCCAATTAGGGTTTTCCCATTGAGGGCTAAACTTAACAAATCTGTAATGCTCACATCTTTGGTTTGTTAAGGTTACTTTTATCTTGGAAGGACGAACTCTTGAAATAGCTCTTGCAAGAAAAAAGGTACTTCCCTTTTTATTCATTTGATCAAAGGATCACTTAGATCACAAACAGGTAAACATATGTAGCTTCTTTATTCCTTTTCTGTGCTACTAATTCTATTCCTGTTTTTATTTTTTGGGTAAGCTAAAGTCTAAAGAGATACTAGATCCCTCTGTTTAGGGCTTTGCTATGTTCATACTTCATATACCTTATTAAAGCTAAGTTGTGTGAGCAAAATTCTACTAAGTTGCACCACTCAGATCCTATGTATATTCAAGAAAGGATATCGTTACTTTCTAAATATAGTTGCACATGCCACTGAGTCTTCCAAATTTAGAGTGAGCGACTTAAAAGAAAAGACAATTGGAAACCAAAAATTAAGGAACCAAGTAGAAGGCCCGGGAAATATGGTTGTGTGTAGAGTGTTAATTATAGTTAAAATTCTTTAAAATTGAAAGAGAAAAAGGAAGAAAGATTTTATCAGAGTGATCAGGAAGTGAGATATAATTTACTGATCCAAGCAGGTGTGCATGTTTCTTAATATCTGTGTGTGTGTGTGTGTGTGTGTGTGAGAGAGAGAGAGAGAGAGAGAGAGAGAGTGGTGGTTTCTTAGTAATTTCTTCAAATTATTGTTAAATTTATAGGTTTTTGGGACTAAGACTTGGCTGTTGTGGTCCAACTATAGAAAGCATGTAAAAATTCCAAGTTGTTTTGCTAAATTTTCCTCACTAATTAAAATTATCCTGGATAACCCTAGAACAGAAGTTGTTTGACTCCAATAAGTACAATTATTAATGTAACAGAAAGAATAGAAGGGGGAAAAACACAAGAGTTTCCATTGAATTCTACTTGAAATCTAATAAAAAAGCAATCACTCACAGGGAAAGATTAATATTATTTTTTAATTTAAAAATAAATAAATAAAGGAATCTATTAATCTAAAGTGACAAAAAGAAAACTCACAAAAAAATTCTTAATGAGTTTAGTTTAATTATCTTGGTGCAGTTGAAAATGGCTTCATCCAGCTCCTACAATTCTCCCTGTGCTGCCTGCAAGTTCTTGAGGAGAAAATGCATGCCAGGTTGCATCTTTGCACCTTATTTCCCACCAGAGGAGCCCCAAAAATTTGCCAATGTCCACAAGATCTTTGGTGCAAGCAATGTGACTAAGCTCCTCAATGAGCTTCTCCCTCACCAAAGAGAGGATGCAGTGAACTCTCTTGCCTATGAGGCTGAGGCAAGAGTAAGGGACCCAGTTTATGGCTGTGTTAGTGCTATCTCATTTCTTCAGAGACAAGTCCAACGGCTCCAAAAGGAACTTGATTCAGCTAATGCTGATATAATACGCTTTGCTTGCAATGACATTCCAACATCCTTGCCTCCACCACCACCCCATGGGATTGTCAATAACCCAGTTCAACCAATGCCTCCTCGAGCAGCAAGGCCAGTTGAGTTTAGTAGAAGAATTGGTAATGAAGCAGGAGGGACATTTTATCAAACACCTTCTTTCCCTCTTTCTTATCCTCTTCCATGGAATGATAACCCTTCTGGGGATATGAATGAAGGAGGAGAAGGACATATGTGAACTAAGAGTTAAGACTCTCACAAGTGGGGAATTCCCATTTAGGGTTTTCTCTCTTTAGGGGCATCATGACCTGAAGAAGTACCCTCTAGGTATGGTGTTATATATATTTAGTTTGGTTTTCTAGCTAGTAGCACATGGAGTAAGTACTCTCCTAGCTAGATCACTTAAGTGTTTCTTATATATATTTTCCTAGTAATTTATTTGGTGGGCTATAAAACCAAGAACTTAAGTATTAAGCACCCTAGCTTTATGGGTGTTCCAGTGTGGGATTTGGAACCTAAATAAGACTGTAAAACATAGAGACAGTGTGGCTATGAATTAGATCTCTTATTGTGTCATTATAAGTTCAACTCAAGGCATGCGCATGCAAAGTAAACATGTTATTTTGTCATAACTGTTTATGTTTAATAATAAAATGACATATAACATATATATTAGTTGATCTTAAAAGAGGATTCTCTAGCCTAAGTCTATGGCATAGTCCTCTTTTACCCTATATATTCTCACCTTTGTTTCTACTTTGTTCTTGAGGACCACTGTTATGTTTTCAATTCAACTCCAAGTTGCACTTACTTGACCATATAATTTATATTGATTCTCATTTATCGCTGTAATTTTCTTCTTAAAAGAATGATTATGATGGCAAATCACTGATATTTTCAGAGTAGAAAACCTACCATTGGTCCTCTATAAAGTTTTCTTTTTAAAAAAAATTTATATATCTATTTTTCAATAAAAACATCTACTGTTACTGGTCATTAAAAATTAAAAAAGATGGTATGAATTGCAGTGTATCTTTGAACTTTGCTTGAATTCAAAATTCTTTGAATTGTTGTTATTATTTTTATCTTGTAGCACTAATAGAGATTGAATCTGTTTTTCCTGAAAGTTATATAGTTCTTTTTGTGAAACTCAGCTCCACCTGTTGTTTTCATAGACGCAAATATCCAAAACAGTGAGTCACACAGTTACGTTCCTGCCCTCATTGGTTCCGATCAATAAAGTTGATTCTGCCATTTGGGTTTTCAGCTTTTCCTTCTTCACCCCCTTCACTATTATCATCCTCCAACACTCTCCAGACAAAACATTTCCTTAGACAAAAAGTTACTCTACTATAAAACTCTCTCTCTCTGTGACACACACTCTTATGTGTCTATATACTTTACCTGTAATATTGAGTACTCTAATGCATGCATGTGTTACTTAAGATATTGTGGAGCTCAATAAAAGCGTGTATTACTTTTTCCTAAGCTTTTTAACTGCATACCTTTCTAAAATATGAATTAGAAGTAATTAGAAACACCAACCACTCAACAAATAAAAAGGGTAAAACCAGTGTTAGGGTTTCTTTTTCCTGATAATTAATAGGGTTAGGGTTTAATATTAAAACTAAAAAAATAGTCTGTCAAGGTCAGTAGCATATTCTCTCTTTACTCCCAGAAAAAAGGGTTGCATCCAAACCTTCAAAGCCGTCATTCTATCATTAAAAGCTTTAAGCTAGAGAGAAGTATATGATTAGACTGAGTTTTTGAGAGAGAGAGAGAGAGAGAGAGAGAGAGAGAGGGGGTGTGTGTGTGTTTTATCCTTAAATTCTTCGACTGTCTAATTCTTTTCATTTCATCCTTTCTCTATCTCTCTCTTAGATTCATTTGATCCTTACAAACTTACAATCTGTTGCAGTACAAAGCTATCATCATCATCATAAAACACTGGCTAAAGTCTAGCTTCTGTTTCTTCCTTCACTTTAATTTGTCAGTCTCTCTCTCTTTCTCTTAGACACACACAAATGCACAAACACTGTTACACACACAAAATAAAATCAAGTAAAGCTAAAACTGTTCTCTTTCTTTTGCTCTCTCTCTCTCTCACAAGGATGGCTCTCTGGATCTGGGTCCGCCAGAAATTCCCAGTCACATCCACTACTGTCCAATTCATCACCTCTCTCTCTCTCTCTCTCTCTCTCTCTTTCTCTCACCCTTCTTCCTCGAGATCACCAAAAGCCTCCCCCTATTCTTTCTTGGAAATTTTGGTGCATCAAATCTAATCATCTGATCTCCTTTTCCCAACCATATCTTCCAAAAACAAATATTGCAACTTCCTTAATTTTAGCTATATAAAACTTTTTTGACCACAAAAAAAAAAAAAAAAAAAAAAGCTATATAAAACTTCTCCAAAAAATATATATATATTTAGCTATATAAAAATACTTTTTTTTTTTTTACAACCACACACTTTACCATACTATTCGCCACAATTTAATAATATGTAAGTATGTAACTCATAAACTTTCACAAAGTCATGTCCACATACTTTTACCTAAAAATATAAGGAGCGATATTTACTTTACTGTTGGGTTTCAGAGCAAAGAAGCATGGCTTTCTGAATATATTGTGGGGCGTTTTTCTCTGAGTGTTGCCATAATTACTGCCTATAATTCAGAATCTATCAAACCCATCAACCTTCTTCTCTGTACAAACGTGGAGAAGAAGCAAAGAGCAGGTAAACAAGGCAGGCAGAAGTGTTATTACAAAGGACAAACACAACAGGTCAACACAGAATCGATGGTCCTATTTGATGCCCCCACATGAAATGCTTTTAAGACCCTCGTGTGGTTTAAATAAATCCATGGAGAAGGGACTTTGGATTTGTTTCTTTTAGGTTGGATGTTTTTGATGTTCAGGGACTCTACTCTCCCTCCCAATATTTAAAGTAAGCAGTATACAACAGTTACACTGACACAACTCATGGCACGGCGTGTATATAATTGGAGCTTTTTATATCCTTCAACAAATAGAGTACAGTTGATGTGGTAGTTGGTATTAATAAAAACAATTTACATTACCCAAAAAAATATTCATGATGACTTTATATGTGTCATACTCTTATACAATAAAGTTAGGAATATATAAAATAAAAATTCACAATAATTTTATAATAGTTTTGATTTTTCTACCATCTTACACTTAGGTTCATTCAATCTGAAATTTTCCTATCAAAAAAAAAAAAAAAAAAAAAAAAAAATCTGAAATTAAAATTTTTTTTTTCAATGGTCCATATGTGTGAATTGGTAAATTGGGGGTGCGAAATTGTTGTAAATTTTTGTTATATTCTTAAGGTCTATTTGGGTAAAGTTTATTTAACTAAAACTGAAAATATTTATTGAAAAACTGTAAATAAAGTTAAAAATTAATTAAAATAGTACAATGGAATTCATAATTAGTACCAAAAAGTGCAATGAGATCTATGAATAGTAGCCAAAATAAGTTAAATAGTAAGAGAAGCTGTCCAATATAAGCTATCCCAAACGCAACCTAAATGAGTTGCAGTTTTGTGGTCGAATCTTTAAGAGGGCGATAGAAAGACTAGATTAAAATGTTTTGAGTAAGCTGTCGTGGATGTCAATTGTAGGGCGTGGTGGTATATATGTTACGATTCAAATATCTCACATTGCTTAAATCCAAACTTAACCATGTGTATATAAGCTTTTGAACACCCTCCCCTTGCAAGTTGGTTTTCTAGGATAAGTTCTACCCATAGGTTTGCATAAAAAACCGATATTTGACCCAAATCGACCCAAATAAAATGTGTTGTGGTTTTATAGTCGAATCTTAGAGAGGGCAACTTAGAGTCTAGATTAAAATGTTTTTCTAAGTTATTGAATAACTAATAGGTAAGTGAAGCCACCAAAAAAAAGAGAAATGGCTACCTTCAAGTCAATGCCATTGACTATGGAGCATGATGGTATATATGCTACGGTTCGAGTATCCCATATGGTTTAAATACAAGTTTAATCATGTGTATTTAAGCTATTGGGCACCCTCTCCTCACAAGCTAATTTTCTAGGGTAAGTTCTACCCATGAATTTGTATCAAAACTCGACGTTTTGACCCAAATCCGATTGATTTTATTTATTAAAACTCATTCTTGTTTGAAGTATCACTCAAATTGTTTTGAGAAACAAACAACACAACACACACACACACACACACACACACACACACACACACACACACACACACACACACACACACACACACACACATACAATAGAGAGGGAAATGAATTCTAACACAAAGGCATACAAGAACTCCATTCAAAAGTCATTATGCAAAATCGAGTTGATTTAGGTTGGATGGTTTTGGCCGGATTAAGTATGGTTGAGCAATCCTAATAAGTCTCTTGAATATTTTACTACTAATTTTCTTTTTCATTCATGAAATATAAATAATGTTGTAGGGATAAGGGCCCAAAATTATATATCGGGCCTTGGGCCTTAGCCGAGGACATTAGTTGGTCCGAGGGCGAATAAACAATCGTAAGAGTGTCAAGCTTATAGTCTCATGAGTATGTTGCAAATGGAAAGTGATACCGTTTAGAATCAGTAAGGTGGATGCTCTAGCTTTAGTGGGCTCTTGAACGGTGGAAGGCCTACAAAAAGCAAACACTATTTGTCAAAAAGGGGATCGGAGAAGACCGGCCAAACCCCCTCCGATGGCAAAGCTAGTCTCACAGGAATGAAATTCCAACTATTTGAGAGTCAAGTCTCAGAATGTTTTTACCTCTCTTGGGTTCAGACCGGTCCTTTATATAGAGATCCTGGGGATGGTTATTTGTCCAATAACCTCCTCAAGATTTGTGGAAGCCAATGAGTCCGGAATTAACTTCCTCAATGGCTACTAAAGTTGTTCTGACTAACGGAAGTTAACTCATTTGAGGGATTCATGGCGATAGCTACGAGTTTAGTAACCGCTATAAAGAGTTGAAAGTTTTCTAAGTGTTGCGTATTCGTCCATCTAGTGTATGATGATTTGGTCGTCCCTGGACATCTGATGATCGTCCATGGACGACCTTCATGGACGAGTTTATCGTCCATGGGAGACTTCATTGATCAAGAGTAATATTATCGTCCATGAACATTTTTTCTTCTTCTGGGGTGATTCTTTGTCCAACTTGCTCTATTGGCTCTAGACGATACCTTTGGACGAATTGTAGTTGGACTAATTTTCCACTTCCCCATTAGAAAGGTTGGGAAAGGTGGTCCGAGGAAGAGTATCTCCTCGAATAAATGAAGCACAGAACAAATGTATATCCTATTGTTCAAAGTGACCTTCTAGGAAATTCCACTGACAGGAATGTGCATTATGAACATACAAGAGGGATGAAAGTTTAGAAATATCTAAGGAAAGGCTGCCGCCACCGCATTAAATGCTCTGCAGCTAACTTTCTGACTACATTAATGTGGAGAAGACCCCGAATAGTCTTTGCATTGACTATCCCAACTCACAGAGGGCCCGAGAGGGTGCCTAATGGGACAAACACTAAAGTAGTGGCTTAGATGATCAACAAGTGTGGGACCAAGATCGTTCAAGGGAAACTATATAATGTAAGAGACCCTCCATAGAGGAGGGGGAGAAGAAATCAAGAGAGAAACACCGTAGCAATCGGGAATCAATTTTGTAATCAAACTTGTGAGAAATATATAAGAACCGATCTACTCGGATTGTGCCGAGGACGGTTTTCTTTACTTTGAATCAATATATCTTCATGTTCTTATCATTTAAGCCTACTTTATTTGTTATCTAGCTCATTTTAGCCCAGCTTTCCAACCCACTCTCTACAAATTCATTGTTTTGGGCTTTTTGGGTCTAATTTCATCTATCTTTTGGGCTAAGGTCTCAACTTCGGTCCTTACAAATGTCAATATCTGTCTTTAAATATTTAAAAAAATTCTATCTGCTTTTTTTTTTTTTTTACAAAACAATTCTATTTCTCTTTGAAAATTTACAATATTTAATATTTATTGTTTCTATTTTCTATTTTCTTCCATTCAATTTTGTCCATGTGTATGATGGAAGGAAAAAAATAAATAGAATCTTGATGATATTATATATATATATATATATATATATATTCCTTTAAATACTCTAACAAAAAAGCTTAATAAAAGTGGACAGAATGAAAAAATAAGGAAATATTTTCAAATATGGACAGCTATAAATTTTAAATTAGAAAACAAAATATAGACTATGTTTAAAGGATGAACAAAAAATTTTTACTTTTTTTTTTCCCTTTATCTTGTAATCGTGAAATAAAACTAAATCCATGATTGTCAATTATTGTCTTTGCATGCTATTGGACCCAAGGTCACTGTTGTTCTTATCACCAATTAAGAGTACTTCTACGTGCTACTGGTTTACTAGTAGTCTAGTACACATGAAGCTCTCAGTGGGGGTTATATTTCGTTTCAATTTCTTTGTGGCTATATATCAAGTGGGATGATTTAGAGGTTGTTTGGATAGCCTATTTCCATAATTCAATTCTCTGTTTCTATAACTCATAACTCAAAAATGGTGGGACCTATAGTAAAAAGGTTGTTTGGCAAACGATAACTCTGTTTCCATAACTCTGTTTTCATCACTCAATTTTTTGATTTTTGAGTTATGAGTTATGGAAACTGAAAACACATTTTGGCTGTTTTTTAGTTTCCATAACTCATAACTCAATGGTAATATTGTAATTAAATATACATAGGGGACCCACAAACAGTTCTCAGCCGCAACTTTTGACCTTTGACTTTTTTTTTTTTTTTTTTACTTTCTTCTCTGGGTTGGCTATTCGGTCCGGGTTTCTTCTTCTTTCTTTCTTTCTTTTTTTTTTTTTTTTTTTTTTCACTAGGTTCGGTGAGTCTAGGTACTAAAGAAAAAAAAAATCTGCACCTGATGATGGTATGGGACCCACAAATAGTGTGAAAAATATTGAGTGATGGGAAGTGAGTGATGGTGCCAAACAACCTTGGTATTTAGAGTGATGAGTGACGGAAATTGAGTGACCAAAAAATGGTGGCCAAACAACCCCTTAACCACACTACTTTTTTTTTTTTTTTTTTTTTTTTTTTTTTTTTTTTTTTTTTAAGTCTAAATGGTATTGGAATATAGTGACAATACTATAGAGAAGATTATCTTTTTATTTTTTTTCTAGGAAAGGGGAGGTGGGGGACAAGGTACCTATTGAACAACAGTGAGAAAAAATTTATTACTATCCTTATACTATATTTGTTCTCTTTCAAGAGAGATTTTCTTGCTATTACTTTGGAAATTGGCTTTTCAAATTCAATCCTTACAGTGATAGAAGATGCACACAAAAGCGAGATGCTTCAAAGCATAAAAAAAGTTGAACCAATGCAGGTACTACATAGGATTTCTCCAATGGTTTAATTAAATAAATTATCTTTCAGGAAATTCTTATATAGACTTTTCAAACCTAATAATAGGTGCATATAACTCATCATTTACACCCACTGTGACGTACGGTAGAACATATTCAAAATGATGCAATGCCATATTTGAATTTAAAGTGACTCGTTATTGGTATAGCATTTGGATTTTGGAATCAAATTTGTTTATTGGAAATATTTAAAATATTGCCAATAATTAACCTTTGGGTCAAATGGTCCTTCTTTCATAAATATGGGAACGCGCCAAGATTAGAACTTAAGAGGCCAATCAAATTGTGTGTGACTAAATTTGTCAGGAAAATAAAAAGAAAAAGAAAAATATAAAATTTTGTTAAGAGTAACTGTACAATACTCTGGATTTAAGTAATAACCTTAGCTAAGTGGTAATCACATATTTTATAGTGTCTTATATGCAGCAGATCTTCTCCTCCACCTTCTACCTATCTCAAAAAGGTGAAAAAAATATATATATAAAATAAATTTTTTTTAAAAAAACCTGTTTTAGTTGCATTGGAAGATGCTAAAACTATCATCAATTTTTTTGCATAACACTTACAAATTGACATAGCAATGAATGTGATATATGTTAATTCAATGACATAATATGTATTAAATATCTAAATTACTTTTTAATAATTGATGTACATCAATTTATAAAATTAATGTTTTTTTTTTTTTTTTGAGAAACAAAATTAATGTATTGTAAATATTTTTAGTAACCCTTACTAACATAATTATTTACTTCACCTTTAAGGTGAAATTTGGATAATCAATACACACCTTTAATGCGATGGTCACTTTACAAGTTAAGTGCTTAGGGAATCTGGGACTAAGGGTTGGAGTTAAAAAAAAAAAAAAAAAAAAAAAAAAAAAAATGAGCAATTGGAACACAAAACCCGGTGGGAGTGCAGAGAGAACCAAAGAGGAAGACTTGCTGGTTTCCTCTCCAAGCAAGCCCCTTACTAGCTATCTAGTCCTCCTATTTCTTTTTGACAAGCTAATGGGCCCAAGTCATTGTATTCCCACATGAAAACAACTCGTTTTTGCCTTACCTAATTTTTCTCTCTCTATCATCAAGGACATTTTGAATCCATTTCTAAATTCGATTATGAATTGAAAGGGGGGAAGATATTTGAAAAGTACGTTGCTCCCTTGAGAAAACTAAGTCAAACAAACATTTATGCATATGATAATGCAAACATATCTAGAAAGCAGAAAATGAGTTAGGTTCTAAATCAAAGAAAAAGTCAGATCCAATGAACAAAATGTACAATTAATCATGCCAATATTGATTGTAATGATATACATGCATCAAACAATTTGTGCGCCGCGAGTGCATCATGACTCAAATCTAGCAATGGATATGCTTTTTTTTCATGTTTAATTTGTTTTTCAAACTTCACAACTTCTAGATATATACATATACATACTCAACTAGAGGACTCATGAACATAGATTGTCCTCTAATCGTTATCAATTGATCATCCCATACTTTAATAAACTGGCACCTAAAGGTAGGTCTTTGAACCAGGACACATGCACAAGTTCTAAAAACAAGTTTTATGTGGCCAAAAACCAGTGATTTCTCTATATTTTTGCTTTATATATTCTTTTATGATAGAAATGCCTTAATATTTTATACATAAAGTAGTTTTCGTCAGATTGCCAATGATTATTGCCATGATCGTTGCCATCAATGCGATTATAAAGAAACACAAGATTATGGGCTAAAGAAATGATCCATTTTTTTAAAGACATATTCTCTGCCTTTGAGGAATCATTCGTGAAGTCAAATACATATTTCTTATATGGGTCCGGTTAATGTGTGCGTACACATTAAGCCATTCATTTTTAGAAATATTTTCTTGAGAATTGAAAAAACTGTCAATACTTTTTCAATTCTAAAAAAAAAAAAAAATGCTTCCAAAAATGAATAGCTTAATGTGTGTCCTAATGGCACATATTAGCAAAATCCTTCTTATATAAGAGGATATTACACAAGAATCTTGTTAGGAAGATATAAGATTATGATTTTGTTCCAATAATAAGTATCATATTCTAATTAGTTTTGGACCCCTGAACTTGAGAGGGAGGGATCTAATCATGTGTGCACAAAGTGTTTATAGACCTAAGGTTATTCTTACGCGATGAAAATGACCATCACTAATACTACTGCTTAAAAAGAAATGCATATGCTTTTCTCTTTGAGCAATGTCTTAATTCTTAATTATTAAGTAGGCTGTACCTTTTGACAAATTAGTATTCGTTTACCAAAGCACTTAAACATGAAAATAATCTAGAGATATAACTTTTTTAAACCTCATTTTTTAGGCCGTGTTTTTATATAATAAATATTTAAATAGGTCAATAACAATAAATTATCTACCACCACATATTTATTCATCTTTTTTATGGACGATGTTTCTCTCACCTATGCATTTTCCTTGCATATTTCATGATAAGGTTGAGATTGAGAGGCTTAAAAGCTAAATGTGGTACGCAAATTGTGCTACCGTCCTTAGCCAAATCACTACAAATTAACTGGCTAAAATTTGAGGATTTGCACATAGGAACCAGAATAATTACTTATGAAAGTAACAATTTAGAATTAAACCCGTGTTGTTTTGAAGTGGACACTAACAAAAATGTTAGGTCGAAGCTGTGGGATTAAACACATTGCCATAATGGAAGAGTGGACATGATTGATTGGAAATTTATTTATAAAAATAAATAAATAAATCACTTTCCTCTCTTTTTTTTTGGCTGAATACTTTCCTCGCTTCTTCAGTTCTGGGAATACGGCCTTTCACATCGGAATTCTAAGCAATAGTCTTTTTTTTGTTCAACTCAAATTCAGCTAGCTTTTTACAGAGAAGACACAGAAAATTCTCTTTTTTGGACAAAGAGACAACATTAACAATGAGAGTTACATCATGTTATTATCACTAGACGTGTGTCAGTCAGGCTACATCAAATCCATTAGGTAGCTAATACTTCACCACGTGACACTTCAAAACTTTTTAAATATTTTAGCAAGCATCGAATTCCTCAAATATTTGATTAACATTGGGCCAAAACATATACAAAAGCAGCCCACACAGAATACCTAGGACGTAGTAAAATAAGCAAACATAATATGGTGGGCTCTAACATAGAGCCCCCAAGCTTTACCCAATACCATAGTATTGATGGTTCAAGCAAGTTATCTCAAGCCCAGAAGAATTTAATTGAAACGATTCGATTATTAGGGAATAGTGTGTGTTTAAAATAAAGGGAATAGTGCACTTACATAGTGTGCACATCGAAAACTCTTAAGGCAATGGGCTGCCCCTGTGGGCTGCGTCTACTAGGCCTGGCCTACGAGCTCAAATGCCAACAAATCACTTTAGCTTTTTTAAAAGGTTAAGAGCATTCTTATCAGGTGTGTCAAATGTCAAATATTTAGCATTTGACACACCAAACACTATTATTCAAGCCTCATCAGGTGTTCTAAATATTTCAAAATTTTGAAACATGCTATAGTACCATCTAAAGTATGAGACGGTATGGACAACAATGTCAAAATTTTTTATTATTTGTTTATTCACTCTGACTTTCTCTCTCTCTCTCTCTCTCTCATCTTTTCTCTCTGCATCCGAGTTTGTTCTTTTCTCTTTGCATCCGAGTTCTTCTCTCTTGCCAATCCAATCTCGCCGCCAATCTCGCCGAAGCCATCGATCTCACCGGAGCCATAGTCGTCCTCCACCTCTCCCTCTTCACTCTCATTCTCTTCCTCTCTTATCCTCAAGCCGCTTGAAGTCGATCTCGCCTAAAGCCACCTCAAGCCGCTAAACCGATCTACTTTGAAGTCGCTGAAGGCCGATCTCACCGCTAACGTCTCCCACACGGGCCGATCTCGCCGCTTGAGCTATGGGTTTGTTTGATTTGGGATGGGTTTTGAGGTTTGTGAATGTGGTGGGTTGTGGGTTAGTTGTGGCGGTGGTACCGTGGTTGTGGCGGCAATTTGGTGGTTGTGGTGGTGGTTATTGGGTAGTTGTAGTGGTTTTTTTTGGGTTATTGTAGATTTTTTTTTTTTTTTTTTTAAGGTTGGTTTTTTTTAATTTTTTTTTTTTAAGGTGCCATTGGTAGATGTGGGTTTGTGTCGGTGGTGGATGTCGGTGTTGTTGCAACAGTGGTTGTTGGTGGCCGTTGTTGCAGCAATGGTGGAGGAGTTGTTGTTGTTGGAGGAGTTTAATATATTATTTTAATGTGGTGTAAATATTATTTTAATGTATAGAAGGAAATAATAAAACATCCGATAAATGAGATATTGTAAAATAATGTGCTAAAATGATAAAGTAGATTTTCAGTGTATCAAAATGACATTTTTTATGAGAGAGCTAATGAGAATGCTCTAATGTAATGTTTACTTTCATGGTACATATTAATCATTTATTTTAATAAATTTTTTATAAAAATTTTAAAAAATTGTCAGAAATGTTAATTATTTTTTCATTTTTTTATAAGAAAAAAAATTTCATTTTACTTTAAATAAAGTTTTACCATCAAACACTTTAATTTTATGTAAAAGATCTTCAAATCATACTTTAATGGCTTTGTAGAGCAATCAAATTTGCTTTTTAGTCGTTGATGATACGAAAAAATATACCGAAATTTTCACTCCTATTCATAAGTGCATTGTGGTGGGGCCTAGGTGACGTGACAGCTTATGAGAGGAGGTGAAATTTTCAAATGTATGCTTTTTTTTTTTTTTTTTTTTTTCAATTATGTTTCCTCAAAACTTTCAACTAGAGACTAATCACCATTCGCGATGGGTGGACTCATAGCGGGATAAATCGCTAACCCAGAGAATTTTTTCAAAGTGTTGGTATCAAAACTTGAACTAAGGAGCTCTCAATCAAACCCAAGACAGCCACTTTGAAATTTGAAATGTATGTTTTTAATGAGTAGCATTACTCTATGAAAAAATCTCTTGACATTAAAGGTTTCTTCGATATTTTACCAATGTCTCTGTTTTTATGATCATGTTATAGAACAAAAAAAATTAACTAAGTTTCTCATATCTCACTCAGTTATTTAATATGTGAAAAAATTGGTGAAAGATTTAGTATCAAGATTGAGTACTATTATTTACTACCACGCATCCTTAACGTAGATGATGGTCATTTTATGAGTATGTGTACTTGTAGTATATGGCACTAATGGTAGTAAGAATTGAAATTCAAGTTTTCAAGAGAGAGTTTTACGTACATATATCCTTAGATTAGACTTTACTAAAAACTTTATCTTAAATCAAAAGATTTAATTGCTATCTTATCTCAAATATTAAGTTGGATGTGTGAATTTTTCTTGTAGGAGGACTGGTACATTGTTGATAATATTGCACCTCTTCAATTTATTGATGCAGATAAGAGCTAGCTAGGTCTGTCACGCACCAACATCACATTTTAGATAACACATCCAAGTTCTCTTTTATCACCCCCTTTTTCTGGATTCTCAAAAAAAAAAAAAAAAAACCTCCTCTTCTGGATTCTTTTGATCCATACCATACGGTTCAATGTACTAGGCGGTGAGCCGGTGAGCACAACCACGAAGCTCCAAAATTGCATAAGCATCATCAATTTTATCACCAAACCCATCAGAAACCAACAACAAAATCTATCTTCCAACGACATGTTTCCCATGCAATACCCCATTCATCGAACAAGTGTACTCACTGACATCCACGTGTTTAACCCGCCCTCACCTTAAAATTCTCAAACCCCTAGCGCCATTTCATTCACTCACCTCTTCAATACACAATTTTTGAAAACACTGCAAATCCCACAAACCAAAAAAAAAAACAACCTCGAAACAATGGCTGAGATCCACCAGCCGCATCACTATCAACCACAACAGCAACACCACCAACGCCCCGGTGATGCCATGAAAGGCATGTTCTCTGAAGATAATCAAGAGGGTCCTTCAACTTCAAAAGTACTAGCAGTTGTGACTCTCTTACCCATTGGTGGCTTTCTTTTCATCCTTGCTGGTCTCACATTTGTTGCGACACTCATAGGCCTAGCTGTTTCAACCCCACTGTTTGTGATTTTCTGCCCAGTTCTTATCCCAGCAGCAATAGTCATTGGCTTAGCCTTGGCTGGGTTTTTAACCTCAGGAGCTTTTGGAATCACAGGGCTTTCTTCACTGTCTTGGATAGCGAACTATCTGCGTCAAACAAAGGCGCCGGAGCACATGGATTATGCAAAGCGGCGCGTGCAGGACACGGCAGGTTATTATGGTCAGAGAGCTAAGGAGATGGGGCAGAATGTGAAGGAAAAAGAACAGGAAACTGGAAGAGAGGTTACAGCAAGAGCCCAAGAAGGCAGTGGAGCGTAGAGGTACTGAAGTGAAGACATGAAGTTTGAGGCCTTAAAAAGAGAGTACGTACTAGGCCTTTGTGGGCTAGTGATCTGAAATGAGTTTCTTTATCTTTTATGTTTTGCTTTGTTTGCCTTTGTAGGTGTTTTACGAGTCTGTCTTTCAGGGTAAGAGTTTTTTGGTGGAATAAAAAAGGTGCAAGTGATGAAAGGGCATGTAAAGCTATATTACTGTTTGTTTATAAGGTTCTCTGTTGGGGTACATGGGTACTGTTGTATCTTTTGAAGTAAATTAATTGTTATTCCTTGTGTATTTCTTTCTATTACTACTATTTTTGGTGTTTAGTTGGTTTCAAGCTTTGAAGCACTAGAAGGAAATTTTGCATGCATATATCTGCTTGTTGTTCCAATCCAGCAGTTTTTGTTTATAGGGATGGCACAATTATCATTGAGGTTCCATTTCATGGGCACATAATTGGGCAACCTAGCCTAGCCACCTGAGACACTTAGCCCATATGATTTTTCTTATTTTACTCTGCTTGCTATTGATTACTGGCTGGCTGGCGATTTCTTATTAATTGCTGGGTGTTTGGTTTTTTTTTTTTTTTTTTTCCCTATTGGTAGGCAATGAATTTTTCTGGTTCTTGGGACTATAAGTAAATGGACAGATTTTTATTTTTATTTTATTTTAAATTTAACATTTTAAAAATATTGGGCTGGTCTGTATCTTCTTGCCCTTCTATAACATTTTTTTTTTTTTTGAAAAGGCCCTTCTATAACTTGGGCTGAAAGGAGTATATAAGCAAATGAGCACAGATTTGTGTACTTGTTAATATAACCCAACGTAAGCCATATATTAAGCCCATATTGTTGCTTGTAGGGCCGACTGGATTTAGGCGGTAGACTTACAAATATAGAAGCCTCTATATATTGTACGGTGTATTTGGATTTTGGAAATTGGAATTATTTAATTATATATTTTTTAAATACGTAGACCATGGAAGGGGAGGATGTTTGAAATATGATATGGAGGTGGAGCACAAAGGACAGCATTAATCCTATAAAAAAAACAAAACAAACAAACAAAGGATAACATTATTGTTGTATTATCGCATTTGGAATATAATGGCATAGCATGACTATCACTTGGCACCTCCTCATACTCAAAGTTTTTGGAATCTAGAAATGAAATTGTTTAAGTTTCAGGTTAGTATAAAAGATAGGTAGCCTCTCATATTTGAAAAAAGATCCACCATTCTTCTACATCTTTAATATAAACAAATTTTCCTCTCATCAAAGGATATCAATATAAACCTGGATACGAAGAAAGGGTCCCTAAGCTAGACCATTCTTAAGGGCATCCACCGTAAGAGGAGTATCGATCTCATTAGCTATACGAGTTCCAACAACTCTATTTATATTTTTAATTGGAATGTTAAAAACCCGAATCCAAAAAGGAGAATGTTAGGAAGTAATATTACCATGCTAAGATCACCATTGAAATGTTTCAATAAAATATGTCTTTTATCAAAAGACCAAGGGCTTTTGTCTTGAACTTCAATATGTTCTCCTTGACAAAGGTAGCTAGAAATAAATTATTCCCAACTTCTTTAATAATTACACCATGTGAGCAACGCCAAAATTGTTGAAGAGTAGATTTCAAAGCCTCCTTGTTAAAATCTTTATTGGTTTGTAGCTTGATAGAAGACTAAATTGAGCTTGTTGTTTAGAGAGAGCCATTTCCTAAGAGCTAACAGCCAAACCCCTTTTTTCTTCTTCAAAGAGGTGAAATTTTTTCCATAACTCTTCCATTGAAGCATCCATATTGGATTAATAAAAAAGGGTAATAAGGAAAGGAAAGGAAAATAACGTATGAAAAAAAATTATGAGATAAGAATGGGTGGATTGTGACAAGAGTCAAACATAAATTAAAAAAAAAAAAAAAAAATCCTACTACAATATGATCCATAAATTTGAGAGGTTTGAATCTTATGTGAGAAAATGCAAGTTGGTTTTTTTTACTTTTCAAGATTGCAAAGAGTCAGGGAGAAAAAAGTTTGGATAAATGAAGATAGACTTCACAAGTTTCATATTAAGTCATATATTCTTAATTTTTGTTATTTAAATTCTCAAATTTATGAAATAAATTGAAACTTATGTTTATTTTTATTATTTATTTTCATTCTTTATTAATCATTTTCAATATTTTGATAGAGAAACGTCGAAACAAGGGTAAGAAATAGTTAATAAAACTCTTGGGTCTCACCTCTAACCTCTTTATAATTAACTAGAAGAGAAAGCTTGGTTTAAAGAGAGATTTAAAAAAAAAAAAAAAAAAAAGAGTAAAAGTGAAGATTAAACTTATATATCGAAAATACATAATTAGTTAAGTTTTAACAACAATTTCTCATTTTTAGTTTTGTTGTTCTGTTATCTCTAGTCTATAAAATAATATTGATAATTGGATGATGGAAATTGAAGCAATTTTTGGATTGAAATTAACAAAACTAAAAATTAATGTTTGATAACTGTTTTTTCCCCTTATTTTCTGTTTCCAAAAAAAAAAAAATCTATTTTTTAGACTAAAAAATTTGTTAAGTAACCCAAAATGAACAAAAAACAAAAAATGTTCTCAAAACTCAATTTGTGAAGGAACTGAAAACATGCAAAATACTGTTTTCAGTTTCTAATTTTCAAAATTCAATGAAAACATGTATTTAATTTAATAAATTTGTCTCATTTAATGAGTTAGTATTAGAGTTCAAATCTTAGTAATAATATATTTTAGTATTTTCTTCTTTTTTTTTTCCTTCAATTTTTTTTTTTTAATTTCAACTTATTAAACATGTTATTAATTTAAAAAATACAAAAAAATTATTTTTATTTTTTATATTCTCAAAAAAAAATTTTAAAAATAGAAAATAAAAACTCTTACCAAACCTAACATAAAAACCTGGTTTGAAATAAGCTATAAACTTTTTATTTTTTATTTTTTTCCTTTTAATTGTATTATGATTTGTGGGCTTAAACTGGTCCATATAGAATCCCAACCTTTCCACCTCAAAAGTAAATTAGACTGACTCCTTTCGACTCGCACGTGCGCAACGGAGCAAGTAAACACTTTCTGACTTCTCACAATCCAATTCACACTGGACCAACCCATACACAACAACAAAGACTCTCCCTCGTAAACGTCTCTGACACAAAAAAAGAGAGAAAGAAGACCGAAAGATCCTTTTTTTTTTTTTTTTGACAGGACGAAAGATCCTTTTTCGGTAATAAAAGAAAGAACAAAAAATTAAATGCACAAACATTTCCCCTTCACAACAACAACAACAAAAAAAATATCACACAACAAAATTTTGGAATTGAATCATCAAAAAAAAAAAAAAAAAAAAACCAAAAAAATGTCTGGTGCCGCCTCGGCACTTTTTCTGTTAGACATAAAAGGCCGTGTCTTGATATGGCGCGATTACCGCGGCGACGTCACCGCAGCTCAGGCCGAACGCTTCTTCACCAAACTCATCGACAGAGAGGTAAATATTACTTTTTCTTTTTCAATATGATATGCAATTTGTTATCTATTGATATTTGGTTACTTTGCAGGACGATCCGCAATCGCAAGATCCGGTGATGTACGAGAATGGAGTGACCTACATGTTTATACAGCACTGTAACGTTTACTTGATGTCTGCCTCGAGGCAGAATTGCAATGCCGCGAGCCACTTGCTCTTTCTGCATCGTATTGTTGATGTGAGTAAGCCAGCCGCGTTGCGTTTTTTATTCGATTCGAAACGTGTTGTTATTCCTTTCGCAGCAAGAAAATTGTGTGAATTTTAGGGGGTTTTTTTTTTGTTGTTGTGACTTGTATTCGTTTTTGCAGGTGTTTAAGCATTATTTTGAAGAGTTAGAAGAGGAATCTCTCAGAGACAATTTTGTAGTTGTGGTAAGAGCATTTGTTAGTTCGTTTTTCGCGTTATTAGCGTTTTTCTCGTATTCCTGATAGAATTGATTTCAAGAATTAGTGTGTGCATTTGGATTTCATTAGCTTATTTTGTTTATTGCGTAAAAGGCGATGCTTTTAAAATGTTTTACATTCTCCTTTTAGGATGAAATAAGCTTAGCCAAACAGGTCCTTAAGGATAAGGTAATATGAAATGAGAACACATTCGGGTTGTATAAGTGATGTTGTAGTTGTGAACCTTTTGTATAAGTCTACATTTGGATGAGCTTATTTCCATACGCTTATTTTGTTTATTGTGTAAAGGCGTTGCTGTACCTTGAAAAATATGATGCTTTAAAACACTGTACACATACCCTTTTGTGATGAAAATAAGCTCAACCAAACAGGCCCTTAACGATAAGGTAATATGAATGAGAACACATTCTGAGTCGAACTATTGTATGAGATTATAAAGCCTTGCAAGTGGTTGCTGTAAGAGAACTTGTTAGTTTATTTGCATTTTTATTGTTTTGCTTGTGTTCTCAGTGATAGAATTGATTACGAGAATTAGTGTGCATTTGGACGAACTTATTTTGTTTATCGTGTAATGGTATAATAGTAATAAGCTAAACGAAATAGGCCTTAAGGATAAGGTAACATGAATGAGAGTACATTCTAAGTCGAACTATTGTATGAGTTTATAGTGATCAAGCCTTGTGGTTTTGCAGTATGAATTGCTTGATGAAATGATGGACTTTGGGTTCCCGCAATTCACTGAAGCGACGATTCTTAGTGAGTTTATCAAGACTGATGCTTATAGAATGGAAGTGACACAGCGTCCTCCCATGGCTGTGACGAATGCAGTTTCTTGGCGTAGTGAAGGGATACGGTACAAGAAGAATGAAGTAGGCTGATTTCTTTGTGCATGTTATTATTATTTAATTGAGCTGCAATGTGACATGTGATGGAAGCTTGGTTCATTATAAATCAGGTTTTCTTGGATGTGGTGGAGAGTGTCAATATACTTGTCAACAGCAATGGGCAAATAATACGTTCAGATGTTGTTGGGGCACTAAAAATGAGAGCATTTTTAAGGTGCATAATTTATCATTTTGTTAGTAATTTTTGAGACCCCAAATTACTGAATTGTAGATGAATGTAAAGAGGGACATGTTGTAGTCTCAGCAAAATTGTTTAACAAAATAATAATGTTTTATAAAATCTCTTAATCAAAGAAGAACACTGTATGAAACTTACAGGGCATATATGTTAGTCCATGAGCATATGTTCTATCTCCTATTAAAGATCCAACTAACCATACTTCATTTGTTGTAGTGGTATGCCTGAGTGCAAGCTTGGCCTAAATGATAGGTTACTGCTGGAGGCTCAAGGTCGAACAGCAAAAGGAAAAGCCATTGATCTGGATGATATTAAGTTTCACCAGTATGTATGCTTATCTTGTTAGTTACATTTCTCTGGTGGTTTATGAAAATTATGGTCTTAGTTGAATGCTTTCCAAGTTAAGATGGTGTTATTCTTATTCCTGTTTCAAGCATATTAATCTTATTTCTGCTAGGTGTGTGCGATTGGCTCGATTTGAAAATGACCGAACAATATCCTTCATACCCCCAGATGGATCTTTTGACCTGATGACATATAGGCTTAGTACTCAGGTTAAGTTGATATTGCTTGCTCCAAATTAAAGTTTAATGATAATCAATTGCTGTGTTCCTCAATCTGTTCCTGCCATTGGCCATTAAGATTGACTTGAATCTGTTTGATCACATTGCATTCTGTCTTGTGATTGAGCTCCAGTCTTGATTTCGCTTTTGCAGAATTTGAGTCTCTAAGCTCAAATTTTTTATGGTTTCAGGTGAAACCTCTCATTTGGGTGGAAGCACAAGTTGAAAGGCATTCTAGAAGTCGTATTGAATTCATGGTGAAAGCTCGGAGCCAGTTTAAGGAGCGCAGGTAATTTTCACTTTTTTATCCAATAATTCTATGGGTCCTGTTCTTGTTTGTAGAAATGAAAATGGAATTCAATTTCAGAATATTTTGGAATGATCCTAAATTTCAATATTTTGAACTCATTTTTGGCCGTTTTCAATGGTTAATGGGCCTGCATATTTGAAAAGGCAGAAAACAATTTTTCGATGTTTCCTGAAATATAAAAATTGCTCTTTCTCTAGGCAATTTCTGAAGGGAGGTGATTTGCTGCAACCTTGTATGTAGCAATTGCTGCATAAAGGGTAAGGTGGTAGCCAAAGAGAAGTGACAAAAAATCATGGGTAAGCTGGTCGTGTCACTTCTCTTTGGCTGCCACCTTACCCTATATGCAGCAATTGCTGCATACAAGGTTGGTGCAAATCCTCTCCCATTTCTGAATGTAGCTTTTAATTCCCTGCCAAATGCTTTTTTTGTCTTGAAAATTTTGTATTTCCTGTAATTGGCTAACAGAAGATTGCAAGTAGGTGCTTAAAATTTAGAACCTTTGAGGCATATTGATTTTAGAAGCTTGATGGAAGTAAATTCAAATAATAGTACTTATGTTGTATATGTCATATTGTTATTTATTCATAGTCAATCGATACAAGCTTCACGTATTGATAAATTCATATAATAGGTTGCAATTGGTACATTTTGCCTCAACTGGGTACAACTTTTTTAATTGGTGCATTTCACCATTTTGAGTTTTGTGTCTATTACAGCATTTGGAATGATTTATGCTGTCTATTCTGTAGAAAATTACTTTTAAGGACTTTAGGAGATTGTAACAGCCACATTATTATCATTATATTGATGCTGAATCCTTTCTTCTGTGTTAGGGTGGTATCCTCTGTTTTGTTTGTGTTGAGTCTATTAAAAGGAACGCATAGTGGAGTTGGGTCTTTAAATGCTATGCAAAAACAACGTAGCTTAATGCCTATGGGACGATGAAAGTGTCGCCTTAATATCCATTTGATTTTATTGTTCTCTAGGAATTCTTCATAACCATTTCCAAAGTTTCTGATATTAATCCCTGGTTACTTTCTAATACAGTACCGCAACAAATGTTGAAATTGAGTTGCCTGTGCCATCTGATGCTACAAATCCTAATATCCGAACATCAATGGGATCTGCTACATATGCTCCTGAGAATGATGCCTTGATTTGGAAAATCAAGTCTTTTCCTGGTAATAAGGTAGGAACTGGTCTACAGCTCAAATTCATATTATATGCTTGCCTTTAGCAGTGGGCTAATGGTGTAATAATATAATATGCTTTTCTATTGTTAACCTTGTTCATAACCTTGAGCTTTTTAGGAGTATATGTTGAGGGCAGAGTTCAGCTTCCCCAGTGTAACAGCTGAAGAAGCTGCTCCAGAAAGAAAAGCTCCCATCAGGGTGAAGTTTGAGATACCATATTTTACTGTCTCAGGGATTCAGGTATGTGTTTCTGCATGTCTGTACTTGCTTGACAAGAGTCATGATTCTTGTTATTTGCCTCAACTTGGTGCTTTCTTATTAATTTAAATCAATGCCGAAAGAAGAGTAGTAATGTCTAATATGATGAAACTATAGTAGGCTAAACTCACAAGGTCAAGATTGTGTAATGTGTATTTAATACTGAGGATATAACTGAGGAACTAGCAAAGATTGAATTGTATTCTTTGGGTTACCTCTTCTGTATTCTCCATATGTACATGAGTTGCACTCTCTATTGCTGCTTTTCAATATATAGTAAATAGCAAGGATTTGTAAAAGAGGATCACAGTATTGTAATGGTTTGTTCTATGTTGGACTTTTGTTGAGAGAGAGGATATCCCACAAATTTTGGGTGGGGTGAACGGTGTGGAGAACTTTGAGTGTCATGCAATGGTTGCATGTATGCCAAGTTGAAGGAAAACAATATGAGAAACTACTGGATTAGCCATGTTTTGTGGTGTAGATTTGTTTACGATTAAGAAATAATATGATCATATGAATATGATCATATGGATTTCAGTTAGTCTCATGTGGTAAGTCCCTAGTTGTTGAATTAGGATCGAATCTCGCTTACATAAAAAAGAAACTTATTGGGGTTTTGGTGTGATGGTAAGGAACTATCATCATAGAGATGTTATAAATTCAAAACCTGTCATATCTATCAAAAAGGGAAAAATGATCATAGTTAATAGGATGGACATTTTAAAAAACAAAAGTGTAGGATAATATTACATTAATCTTCATTTGTGGATGTTAGAGATAGTACAAATTGGGGCAAATGAGATTATACATGAATCATTCTGTCTTCGCTCTCTGGTTTGGTAATAATAAATGCGATGTTGAAAATACGATTGATCATAATTAATGTGCTCATATAAATTGAGTTTTTGGCTTTTTGTCAGGTTCGGTATCTTAAAATTATTGAAAAAAGTGGATACCAGTCTCTTCCATGGGTGAGATACATAACGATGGCTGGTGAATATGAACTAAGACTAATGTAAAGGCCATTTCATGCTTTGCTGCTTCCAATCCCGTAAATAGTGTATGGCTTGGAAACTGCATGCTAATATGCAGTTCCTCTTGGGAAGAAACTTCTTCCTATAATTTTGGTGTAATAGGGTTGCTCTTCTGTATTTTTTGTTTTTTCTTGTATCTGCTTTTGTCATAGTTCAAATGTAAAAACTGTGTTATTAAGGTTGTAGTGATTACCAAAATGTTTACTCAATCAAATTTTGTGAGGATTGATAATTTTTGTTGTGGAAGAGAATGGCGGGATCATTCTGACATTTGTGTATGGTTTGGCCCTTTGCTCAAAGACATCCTGTCACCAAAAACCAAAACCTGAATCATAATAATCAGTATCGAAGTACTTGGCTTTTACAAAGGGGTGATGCAGGTATACTATAAATTTTACTACATAGAGCTTACAAATTGATATGTCATCAATCATAAAAAAAAAAATTATTTAATCATTTATTTACTAGGTAGTTGAAACCACAAATCACATCCACTACTATGCCAGTTTGTAAGTTTTATGTTGTAAAAATTGTATTAAATTTAGTATTTTCCTTTACAAAGATGTCCCTTGAATTTTACGATCTTTTACTGTACTCTATTTTTTGTTTTGTCATAATACCTTTAGAAATTAAGGTCTTCTTCAATAGGATCAGTTCAGGAACGACATATCTATTTCACGAACTAGATTCTCTAACATGGCATCTCATTGAAATTGTCTATGAACTCATTGGAGTAATGAACTTTGTGGTTTCAAATTTGGATCACAGGTATAAATAACAAACTAGCGAGGTTTACTCATTCAAACCCAAGAGGAGACAATTATTCTCTCAGTAACCCTGGGTTTTGCACTTTCACTTCCTCTCAAACTTTGGAAAAACCGTGTTTAATGTACTTTATATAGATTCTCTAAGTAGGGTTTTGAATGACAGTTGAAACTAGGATGAAAGATCTTGCTCGAGCGAGACTTATTCGGTGTAAAGCATGAGCATGAGCATGAGCATCACACAGGTGGCTGGTAATAGCCATATGGAGCAATGCTTGGGCATAACTCCTAGGTTGATTTTTAGCTAGCCCTTCAATGGGGTGTGGCTACAAAACCCCCATTGAGAATTTTTCTTCACACAAACAAAATTTGAGCATTCAACAACCTTTTCACTAATTTATCCTCTCTCTCTCTCTCTCTCTCTCTCTCTCTCTCTCTCTAGCATCTTTTGTGAGTGTGTGTGAGAGGATTTAAACCTTGGACATTGTGTGCATCAACTCTAGTGGCGTGGACCATCACCGGTGGTCTCATTTGTATTTTTCAGTTTGTGGAGGGAAGCAAAATGAGAAGCTAAAGCTCGTGGTGCTTTGGACAATTGGAACAAAAGGGGAGGTGTTTTGGGTAGCGTAAGACAACCTTGGTTTTTGTTGATTACAAGGGAGTCAATACCGTATCGGAGGCTATATCGGTTTGGCTAGCGAGACGAAATATTTTGGATAACGATTAATACCGGTGTACCGTTTCGGGTTTATTTGCTATTTTTATATTTATAAATATATATGTATGTATGTGTGTGTGTATATATTATAATAAGTATTCATTTGGATTGGGCGTCTGCGTTTACAAGTTTGCGTTTTTTTTTTTTTTTTTTTTTTTTTTTTTTTTTCCGGGGAGTAATGCGGCTATTGTTCATGAACAATAGCCGCAAAGGTTGACTTTTTCATGGTGAGCGATTGCACAGGTGCATTGTTCACGGACTCATAAATTCCACTTTTCAGTAACTTTTTCATTAAAAAGGGTCCCACGGCACTACTCACACATTTAAAAATTATTTTATTACAGTGTTTTGATTTCAAAAAAAAATAAACTCAATCTAAACAGACCCTAAATATAAAAGTTTACCATAAAACATTTCCTTAATTCAGAACTAATTATTCATGGTTTTAGGCTTTAGTATCAATTAAAAGAAGAAAAAAAAAAAAAACACAATTTAAAAAATAGAAAGCTTAAAAGTTACCATTGCATACTAAGAAAACAAATAATACTAATAAGTTAATGCAAATAAGTTACCATTCTACCCTAACAAAAATTCAAAAATTATAAAATTTAAAAGAAAAAAAAATAACTTTTTTTCTGTATCGGTTGGTACGCCTTGCACCGCCAAGATGTGCCGAAATTGGCCAAGACGGTCGGTATTTTTCCGGATACGAAACAGGTGGGTTATATGTACCGGTTTGCTTGCCGTTACGGTATATTCCAGTGGTACCGGCTGGTATGGTACGGAATTGACTCTCTTGGTTGATTAAGCTCCGAAAGAGACATCTTGAAAATCTCACAATTTTTTATTACTATGTTTTCTAAAATTGGTTTTTCTCAACCCAAAAAAAAAAAATGTTTTCTAAAATTGGAGTTATATAGGTTGTTTTAGCATGCCTAATGCCTCCTTTACAATTTATATCAATGATATGTTAAGTATAATATGCTTTTTGACTTGAGAAGCTCCTTCGGGTTACACATGGAACACACCCTTTTTGATTTAATCAACTCACAATTTTTTAGTATCTTTATCGAAAATACACTCAGAAAACATGCCCCTAAATTTTGTGATAATTGGATTTTTTTTTTAAGAGAAAACCGGAACCGTAGTTCAAGACACTAATTTCTCTACTTAGTTGGATATGCGTTACATGAGTATGATAAAATCATGTGAATAGATTCTTCTGAATTTTAATAGGCTTTAATTTTGCTATTACTTATGCCACATTGAATCTCATAACAAGCGAGTTAGTGTAACCGATTTCTCTACTTAGTTGAATAGGCATTACATGAGTCTGATAAAATCATGTGAATAAATGCTTTTGAATTTTAATATGCTTTCATTTGCTATTAATTATGCCACGTTTAATCTCATAACAAGTGAGTCTGCGTAATTGATTTCTCTACTTAGTTGAATAGGCGTTACATGAGTTGGATGAAATCACGTGAATAGATGCTTTTGAATTTTAATATACTTTAATTTTGTTGTTACTTATGTCACATTGAGTCTCATAAGAAGTGAGTCGGTGTAACCGATTTCTCTACATAATAGGCATTACATGATTCTAATGAAATCACATGAATAGATGCTTCTAAATTTTAATAGACTTTAATTTTTCCTTTTCTTATTCCACTTCAAATCTCATAACATGTGAGTTAGTGTAACCAATTTCTCCACTTGGTAATTTATTTCTAAAATTGAAACAAGCATTACGTGAGTTTGATAGAATTACTTAAAAGAGATTCTTTTAGATTTCACTAATCTTTTATTTCTATCATCGGTTTCATCGCCCAAAGTTGAATAAACGTTACATGAGCATGAGAGAATCATTTAAATAGATGCTATTACTTGTTGAATCTCATTACGAGTCAAATTTGTGTAACCGATTTCTCCACATTATCTAAAATTGAAACAAACGTTACGTTAGTAAGATAGAATTACATAAAAAAGATTCTTTCGGATTTCACTAATCTCTCATTTTTATCATTGGTTTCATGACCCGAAGTTTCTATATATACCTCCCTAGTCATCTTCTAAATTGCAAGATCTAAAACTTGTTTAAAGTTTTTCCATCCTTGATGGATAACGATCAAGACGGTGAAAACAAGTTAAGATTTCCTAAGAAAGTTTTTTCATTTATAGAAATTGATGGCATGGGAAAAGCTAGAGTTTGGATGGGTGCTCACATAACTTGAAGCATCCAAGGAAACGTACCCCGGTTGGCTCACGAGGTTAACACACTATTATCCCATTTCTTAAGTCATAAATGATTTTTTATTTTATTTTAGATAGTTATTAATATGTTAATAAATAAGCTAGTATAATTAGATTCAGCTCACTTATCCATCCTGAGCATCAAACGCAACCTTATCATCACAGGCCAGAACAAGACTCTCATTGGTCCCAAGAGGAGGTGATTTCCCAATTTTCACTTGGGTTTTGATCCTCTTTAAAGCCTGTAGAATCTTGCTGTTGGGCATATCTTGATCCAACTATTATATATTACATTATATTTATATTAGATTAATACCTTATTGTACTGTCATTAAGAATAGCCCAACTGGTAGATGAAGAAGCCTAAACATTAGGACTGGAAAGTTCATGTTTGTTCCATTGCCAATTTTATTAGAAAATGTTTTCAACACAGTTAGGAATAGTTTGTTACCACACAGAATTTTACATATGACTGGCAACATTGTAGATGATAGAATCAACAGAAACCAAATTCAACTACTAATATGATTATCTTGTGTTGGTATGATTTGCTTAGCCAATGCGCATCTCTGCACGGTCTGTGCTGTAGGAGGTGGTGAACAACATTAGTTCATGGTCTGCGGGGAAGATATTGGAGTATTCTGAGGCAACCAAAACTCCAATAAAATAATGTCTTCATGAATGCCTCTCAGTACTCCTTTTGAGTTGAAATTGATAAGTTTGATGCAAGGCCCTCATTATGGATGCTCTTTCATGGCCTTATGTTTCGGTCCTTGATGAAATCCCTAATGAGTAACATGCTTATAACATGTAAAAGAAATTTGATGTGGCAACTCATTGGTGATTGAAAGCCAAATGCAAATAACATATACGAATGTACCAATCGAAGTTCTATCAATTGTTGTAGTGCTAGTGTGTTGGGACCAATTGTATTTATTGGGCGGCAAAGTATTTGTCTACTTGAGGACAAAGTACAAATTATAAGATGTGGATGATTGACATACTTGAATGAATTTTACCCAATGTACTAAGCACTTTCAAATAATATGCAATTTCTGTATTCTTGTGCAATTTCTGACGTATATAAAAATTTGTGAGGTTGCATCAACGTCATAGACTCTCTCTCTCTTGGAGTGGGAAATATTCCATTGTCTGTGAACCATGAATTAGAATGAAGCAAAATTACTCACTTCTCTCTGCAGCTCCAAAGAGCAAACTATTCGACGTAAAGAAAGAGTAGCTAGCTGGATTAACTGTGTATATATAAGAACGCAACATTTGTGGGCAAAAGATATACTTGTACAGAAAGAGGGAGGGTACACCATAAGATAAGCCAGGAATATCAGTCAGATATAATCCTTAATTTCTAGTATTGAGATGGGTCATAAATATTCCATTGTCTGTGAAATCAAGAATCAGAATGAAGCAAAACCAGTCATTTCTATCTTCAGCTCCAAAGAACAAAAGTTTTAAGGTAAAGACACAGTAGAGCCAGGGGGATTAAAAACAAAGAAGTCAATATAGTACCGATACTAGCCGGGAAAATATATTGTACCGCTATTATACCGGTACTAGTACTTCTTAGGAATGGCAATGGGTCGGGTTTTTCCATACCCGGACTCGACCCGTGGGCCAAGACCCGTGGCCCGGACCCGGCCCGTTTACTAAGCGGGTTTTTTTCTCGAGGCCCAGACCCGCCCCTATCGGGCCCCGCGGGCCCCATTAAGGGATTGGGTCCAATTCGTGGCCCAACCAAAAAAAAAAAAGAAAAAGAATTGAAACCCAAATTTATTTTTGCCTACATTCAAGCCTAGATAATGTGGCCCAAATGCCAAGCCCAAAAAAAAAAAAGGAAAAAAAAAAGAATTGAAGCCCAAATTTATTTTTGCCTACATTCAAGCCTGCATATTCTAATTCAAGCCTAGATAACGTGGCCCCAAATGCCAAATCAGTCCAAATCATAAGCTACTAATCATAAATCAATAAATCACCTGTTACTTATAAATCTATAAATCAATAAACCATAACTAATATCATAATCATAATTCAATAAATCATAACTAAGATTTTAAATCAATAAATCACCTAGCTAAGATAACCATTTAATCATTAATCAACAAAATCATAACTAAAACCACCAGCTAAACATAAAACTAAAATAAATCCAACAAGTCCAAGAAATAAGTATCAAAAGTCCAACAAGTCCAAGAAATTAAAAAGCTACAAAATAAATCCCACAAGTTTAGAATAATTACAAACCAACAAATTAATCCAACAAGGCTAAGAAATTAAAAAAACTACTAAATTAATACAAAATGTTTAATCTTCCACAATTGTGACACAACTCTTATCATCTTCATTTGGCTCCCCATCATCAAGAATTGATAGAAATGTACAATCTCCGGATATAGTTGAAGAACCTACAACAACAATGAATTAAAAAATGGAATAAACTTCATCAAACAGTAACTAGCAAATACAAAAACACAATTTTGATTTTATAAATAGAAATTAGACAATTGCTAACCGACGATTTCACTCCATAACCAATTTTGAGCACACATCATTACCTCTATAGTCTTGGGATGTAGCCTACTACGGTGTGGACTTAAAAGTCTCCCACTATTGCTAAAGGTAGATTAAAAGCAACAGTTGTAATAGGAAGGGCTAAAATATCTCTTGCAATCCTTTATAAAGTAGGATACTTGAGACCATTACTTTTCCACCATGCCAAAATATCAATAGTCTTCACTCCTCTTCAACACTCCCTCATCAATGAAATGATCAAATTCCATTCTAGCACTCCCATGTTTCTTTGAATTACTTGAACTATTGTTCACAAACAAATCAAAACATGACATTGCCCTACTCAACCTAAATTTCATTTGTGCCAATTGATTTCAAGTACTTGCAGGCATATGAGAACTTCCTACATTATATACAGGAGACTCATCTAAATCTCCATACTCATCAAGAAAATCATAACAAAGATTCTAAAATTTTTCAATCACCAAATCAGAATTATCACTATAAATGTTAGGATAATAAAACTCCAATAACTTAATCTTATATCTTGGATCTAAGATAGCAGCAACAACCATAACAACACTAACATTAGCCCAATAAGAATCAAATTTCTCAAAGGTCACTTTTCAAAAAATTTTCTAAGCGATTACGACTCATGAATAACTAGCCACCAACATCTTTTTTACCTAAAATTTGATTTCGAGATGATTGATCTTATGATATTGGAAAAATATTTCCATGCCAAATTCGTGAGCAAAACGTTAGACACCCATTTTTACGCCCCTCCGTCGGCACATAATTGGAATTCGTATTTCGGGTAACTCGGTGGGACATATTCAAAGGACAATAACTCTATTGATTTCTATCGAAAAAATACAAAATTTTTGTTCAAATTCAAGCTCCGAATGTGTACTTTCTAAAACATTCAAGCTGCGTCTAAAAATTTGAAAGTTCAAAAACGTGTATAAACACCCTTGAACGTTTAGACCCCCAAATTACAACTTAACCAATTCAAGCAATATGTCAAACAACTAGTGTGCGGAAACTTAACATAAGCTATAATAAGGAATTGGTAAAAACTATCTAAGCCAAAATAAAACACAATCCACAGCAGATAATAAAAAGGCAAAGATAGAGAGGAAGGAAGATGCAAACACAAAGACAACACGCGATGTGATATCGAAGAGGAAACCGAAGCCCTCGGCGTAAAACCTCTCCGCCGCCCTCCAAGCGGTCAATAATGCACTAGAAAATGTAGTTGGGATACATGAACAGCAATAGATCCTCCAAGCCTAATCTACCCGATGTACCTAAGTCCTCCAAGCTTCTTGCTCCAACGAGGTTGCACCGAACCTTTTTCTTTTCTAGCTTCCTCGGATTTCGCTACTAGATCGTAGTATTCGTCATCTTTGGCATCTTCCAATGCTTCCAAAATCTCCAAAAAAACTCAACACTCTAAATGGGTGTGAGTAGTGTTTGGATAGAAATCTCCTCTCAATAGGTATGACAATGAGAAAGGGAATGAGAAGAGACTACAAAGATTTCTCTAGGAATGAGTAGCTCTCTCTAATTGGGTGGTTGTTTTGAAGAAACCTCTCTTAGGGTTTTTCTTTCTGAATGGCCACACATATTTTGTGAGAATGAGGGGTATTTATACTGGTGTGAGAATGGAATGTAAAGAGTCAGTTTTTCCAAAACAGGGCTGGCTGGCAACTTGACCTCGCGACTTAACCGAGTCGCGAGTTGAAGCCGTGAACTAACTAAATGGTCAGTCTGGATTTTTGTCCTGTAGTGCTCCAGCTGGCATGACTGTTCAGCTCCCTTGCATGCTCTGCGCGTGTGCAACTTTTGGCGGCTTGCAAGCTGTGAGCCACCCGCGAGTCCTAGTCGCAAGTCTCTGCTTCACTGCACTGTCTCGAGCATTTCTTCACACTCTCTCACACACTACCCTTACATGATTCCCACTTAAATACAAGGTTTCTAAGTGCTGTAATACAAGCAAATATGTCACGGAATAAAGCCAACACATGGTTGATTAAATTCAACCTTACAAAATTTCTTACCGTTCAAAAGTTATTGTCAAAACGGTGACCGAAGGTCACTTTTCAACACAATTTCAAAGCGATTACGGCTCGTGAATAACTAGTCACTAACGTATTTTCTACCCAAAATTTGATTTCAAGATTATTGATCTCGCGATATAGGAAAAATATTTCCAAGCCAAATTCGTGTGCGAATCGCTAGACTTCCATTTTTATGCCCCTCAATCAGCACAAAATTGGAATCCGTATTTCGGGTAACTCGGTGGGACAAATTCAAACAACAATAACTCTCTTGATTTCCATCGAAAAAATACAAAATTTGTGTTCAAATTCAAGCTCCGAATGTTTAATTTCTAAAATGTTCAGGCCGCGTCTAAAAATTTCACTTTGTTCAAAAGTTATTGTCGAAACGGTGACCGAAGGTCACTTATCATCACAATTTCTAAGCGATTACGGCTCATGAATAACTGGCCACCAACGTCTTTTTTACCCAAAATTTTATTTTGAGATGATTGATCTCGTGATATTGGAAAAATATTTGCATGCCAAATTCAAGAGCAAAACGTTAGACTTCCATTTTTACCCCCCTCCACCGGCACATAATTGGAATCCGTATTTTGGGTAACTTGGTGGAACATATTCAAAGGACAATAACTATCTTGATTTCTATTGAAAAAATACAAAATTAATGTTCAAATTTAAGCTCCAAATGTGTACTTTCTAAAACATTCAAGCTGCGTCCAAAAGTTCCACACCGTTCAAAAGTTATTGTCAAAACATTGTCCGAAGGTCACTTTTCAACACATTTTCCAAGCGACTACGGCTCGTGAATAACTAGCCACTAACGTATTTTTTACCCAAAATTTGATTTCGAGATTATTGATCTCATGATATAGGAAAAATATTTCCAAGCCAAATTCATGTGCGAATCGTTAGACATCCATTTTAACGCCCCTCCATCGGCACATAATTGGAATCCGTATTTTGGGTAACTTGGTGGGACATATTCAAACGACAATAACTCGCTTGATTTCCTTCGAAAAATACAAAATTTTTGTTCAAATTCATGCTTCGAATGTTTACGTTCTAAAATGTTCAGGCCGTGTTTAAAAATTCCATACCGTTCAAAAGTTATTATCGAAATGGTGAACGAAGGTCACTTTTCAACACATTTTCTAAGAAATTACGGCTCATGAATAACTAGCCACTAACGTATTTTTTACCAAAAATTTTATTTCAAGATTATTGATCTCACGATATAGGAAAAATATTTCCAAGCCAAATTGGTGTGCGAATCGTTAGACTTCCATTTTTATGCCCTTCCATCGGTACATAATTGGAATCAGTATTTCGGGTAACTCGATGGAACATATTCAAACGACAATAACTCTCTTGATTTCCTTCGAAAAAATACTTTTTTTTTTTTTTTTTTTTAATTCAAGCTCTGAATGTGTACTTTCTAAAATGTTCAGCAGGCATCTAAAAATTCAATACCGTTCAAAAGTTATTATCGAAACGGTTACCGTAGGTCACTTTTCAACACATTTTCTAAGCAATTACGGCTCATGAATAACTAGCCACCAACGTCTATTTTACCCAAAATTTGAATTAGAGATGATTGATCTTGTAATATTGGAAAAATATTTCCATGCCAGATTCATGAGAAAAACAATAGACATCTATTTTTACGCCCCTCCATCGGCACATAATTGGAATCCGTATTTCGGGTAACTTGGTGGGACATATTCCAAGGATAATAACTCTATTGATTTCTATCAAAAAAATACAAAATTTGTGTTCAAATTCAAGCTCCGAATGTGTACTTTCTAAAACATTCAAGCCACGTCCAAAAATTCCTTACCGTTCAAAAGTTATTGTCAAAATGGTGACCAAAGGTCACTTTTCAACACAATTTCAAAGCGATTATGGCTCGTGAATAACTAGCCACTAACGTATTTTCTACCCAAAATTTGATTTCGAGATTATTGATCTCGTAATATAGGAAAAATATTTTCAAGCCAAATTAGGTATGCGAATCATTAGACTTCCATTTTTATGCCCTTCAATCGGCACAAAATTGGAATCCGTATTTCGGGTAACTCGGTGGGACAAATTTAAACAACATTAACTCTCTTGATTTCCATCGAAAAAATACAAAATTTGTGTTCAAATTCAAACTCCGAATATGTAATTTCTAAAATGTTCAGGCCGCATCAAAAAATTCCATACTGTTCAAAAGTTATAGTCGAAACGGTGACCAAATGTCACTTTTGAACACATTTTCTATGCGATTACGGCTCATGAATAACTGGCCACCAATGTCTTTTTTACCTAAATTTTATTTTGAGATGATTTATCTCATGATATTGGAAAAATATTTGCATGCCAAATTCAAGATCAAAACGTTAGACTTCCAATTTTAACCCCCCTCCATCGGCACATAATTGGAATCCGTATTTTGGGTAACTCGGTGGGACATATTCAAAGGACAACAACTCTCTTGATTTCTATCGAAAAAATACAAAATTAATGTTCAAATTCAAGCTCCGAATGTGTACTTTCTAAAACATTCATCATGCGTCCAAAAGTTCCATACCGTTCAAAAGTTATTGTCAAAACATTGACCGAAGGTCACTTTTCAACACATTTTCCAAGTGACTACGGCTTGTGAATAACTAGCCACTAACATATTTTTTACCCAAAATTTGAGTTCGAGATTATTGATCTCGCGATATAGGAAAAATATTTCCAAGCCAAATTCATGTGTGAATCGTTAGACATCCATTTTAATGGCCCTCCATCGGCACATAATTGGAATCCGTATTTCGGTTAACTTGGTGGGACATATTCAAACGACAATAACTCGCTTGATTTCCTTCGAAAAATACAGAATTTTTGTTCAAATTCATGCTCCGAATGTGTACTTTCTAAAATGTTCAGGTCGCATTTAAAAATTCCATACCATTCAAAAGTTATTGTCTAAACGATGAACGAAGGTCACTTTTCAACACATTTTCTAAGAGATTACGGCTCATGAATAACTAGCCCCTAACGTATTTTTTACCAAAAAATTGATTTCAAGATTATTGATATCGCAATATAGGAAAAATATTTCCAAGCCAAATTCGTGTGTGAATTGTTAGACTTCCATTTTTATGCCCTTCCATCGGCATATAATTGGAATCCATATTTCGGGTAACTCGGTGGAACATATTCAAACGACAAAAACTCTCTTGATTTCCTTGAAAAAAATACAATTTTTTTTCAAAAATTCAAGCTCTGAATGTGTACTTTCTAAAATGTTTAGGAAGCGTCTAAAAATTCAATACCGTTCAAAAGTTATTGTCAAAACGGTGACCGTAGGTTACTTTTCAACACATTTTCTAAGCAATTACGGCTCATGAATAACTAGCAACCAACGTCTTTTTTACCCAAAATTTGAATTTGAGATGATTGATCTTACAATATTGGAAAATTTCCATGCCAAAGTCATGAGAAAAACATTAGACATCTATTTTTACGCCTCTCCATCGGCACATAATTGGAATCCGTATTTTGGGTAACGCGGTGGGACATATTCAAAGGACAATAACTCTCTTGATTTCTATTGAAAAAATACAAAATTTGCGTTTAAATTCAAGCTCCGAATGTGCACTTTCTAAAATGTTAGGACATATGTGTTTAACATGTAAAGAACATATGTCATGATTTTATGTAATTGGCTTATCCTTTGACAAAACGTACTTTACTTGTATTTAGGTAGATTTAGGATGTCTTTAAATACTTCAAGAAACCTTAATTCAAGATCAAGTATTGAAGCCTTCAAGTCTGTTCAAGAAAACAAGTTCAGAGTGCAAAATCATTAAAGCTCGACAACTGCATCTATCGAGCTTAAGGAAGTTGTTCTACATTCGGTGTGTTCGACACCTTCTATCTATCGAGGTTTAAGATTTTCAGTATTTCAATATGATTTTCTTGGGATCTGTGAATGTGTCTTTGGGCTTTCTTTTCTCCTAATCCTAAACATATAAAAGGATCAGTTTAAGGGCCGTCAAAGAGTTCACAAGTTGCACAAACTTTGAGCAAACTCTGTTAGTGCAAATTATGATTGGAGATGAAGTTCTTGCCCTAGTTCATCTCTTTCTCTTGAAGAAGTTGCTAAGTATGTGCACCATAGGGTTTTGTGACCAAGCATCTTCTTGATCTTCATCGTGTGGATGAACTGAAGAACTTTGCAACCAACAACCTTCTTAGTTGGTGATTGAAGTCGCGTATTGGGATCCGCGCAATTGGTTAGTTACGTACTTGGGCGTCGTGCATCCGAAAAGGGAACTGTCACTATAGAACAAGTCCAATTGGGTATTGGGGTAAGGGTTTAAGCGTAGGTTGGTAAGGTACTTGGATTCCTTTACTTGTAACCGCTTGTTGTGATAATAGTGGAGTTTCGGGAGTGGTGACCGAAAATCACTCGGTGGGGTTTTTGCCGTTAGGTTTTCCCCATTCGTAAATAAATCACCGTGTTATTTATTTTCCGCTACATTATTAGTTTATTGGTGATTTGTTTGTGCTACCACGCGTTTGCATGACAAATTGATTAATTAATAACTTGACTAATTAATTAATTAATTTCTATCACAAGGGGTCATTCAGTTTGTGGCCTATCATAAAACATTCAGGCCACGTCCAAAAATTCCTTACCATTTAAAAGTTATTGCCGAAATGGTGACCGAAGGTCACTTTTCAACACATTTTCAAAGCGATTACGGCTTGTGAATAACTAGCACTAATGTATTTTCTACCATAAATTTGATTACAAGATTATTGATCTCGCGATATTGGAAAAATATTTCCAAGCTAAATTGGTGTACGAATCATTACACTTCCACTTTTATGCCCCTCCATTTGCACATAATTGGTATACGTACTTGGGAAACTCGGTGGGACATATTTAAACGACAATAAATCTCTTGATTTCCATCGAAAAAATACAAAATTTGTCTTCAAATTCAAGCTCCGAATGTCCACTTTCTAAAACTTTCAAGCCGCGTCTAAAAATTCCATACCGTTCAAAAGTTATGTCGAAACGGTGACCGAAGGTCACTTTTCAACACATTTTCTAAGCGATTATGGCTCATGAATAACTGGCCACCAACGTCTTTTTTACCCAAAATTTGATTTTGAGATGATTGATCTTGTGATATTGGAAAAATATTTCCATGCCAAATTCGTGAGAAAAACATTAGACATCCATTTTTACGCCCCTCCATCGGCACATAATTGGAATCCGAATTTCGGGTAACTCGGTGGGACATATTCAAAGGACAATAACTCTCTTGATTTCTATCGAAAAAATACAAAATTAATGTTCAAATTCAAGTTCTGAATGTGTACTTTCTAAAACATTCAGGCTGGGTCTAAAAGTTCCATACCGTTCAAAAGTTATTGTCAAAACATTGATCGAAGGTCACTTTTCAACACAATTTCAAAGCGACTACGTCTCGTGAATAACTAGCCACTAACGTATTTTCTACCCAAAATTTGATTTCGAGATTATTGCCCTCGCGATATAGGAAAAATATTTCCAAGCCAAATTCATGGGTGAATCGTTAGACATCCATTTTAACGCCCCTCCATCGGCACACAATTGGAATCCGTATTTCGGGTAACTCGGTGGAACATATTCAAACGACTATAACTCTCTTGATTTCCTTCGAAAAAATACAAAATTTGTGTTCAAATTCAAGCTCTGAATGTTTAATTTCTAAAATGTTCAGGCCGCGTCTAAGATATCCATACCGTCCAAAAGTTATAGTCGATATGGTGACCGAAGGATACTTTTCAACATATTTTCTAAGCGATTACGGCACATTAATAAACGGCTACCAACGTCTTTTTTACCCAAAATTTTATTTTGAGATGATTGATCTCGTGATATTGGAAAAATATTTGCATGCCAAATTCAAGAGCAAAATGTTAGACTTCCATTTTTACCCCCCTCCATCGGCACATAATTGGAATCAGTATTTCGAGTAACTCGGTGGGACATATTCAAAGGACAATAACTCTCTTGATTTATATCGAAAAAAATACAAAATTATGTTCAAATTCAAGCTTCAAATGTGTACTTTCTAAAAAATTCAGGCTGTGTCCAAAAGTTCCATACCGTTCAAAAGTTATTGTCAAAACATTGACCGAAGGTCACTTTTCCACACATTTTCCAAGCGACTACGGCTCATGAATAACTAGCCACTAACGTATTTTTTACCCAAAATTTGATTTCGAGATTATTGCTCTCGCGATATAGGAAAAATATTTCCAAGCCAAATTCATGGGTGAATCATTAGACATCCATTTTAACGCCCCTCCATCGGCACATAATTGGAATCCGTATTTCGGGTAACTTGGTGGGATATATTCAAACGACAATAACTCGCTTGATTTCCTTCAAAAAATACAAATTTTTTGTTCAAATTAATGCTCCGAATGTGTACTTTCTAAAATGTTCAAGTTACGTTTAAAAATTCCATACCGTTCAAAATTTATTGTCGAAACGGTGAACGAAGGTCGATTTTCAACACATTTTCTAAGAGATTACAGCTCGAGAATAACTAGCCACTAACTTATTTTTTACCAAAAATTTGATTTCAAGATTATTGATCATGCGATATATGAAAAATATTTCCAAGCCAAATTCATGTGCGAATCGTTAGACATCCATTTTAACGCCCCTCCATCGGCACATAATTGGAATCCGTATTTCGGGTAACTTGGTGGGATATATTCAAACAACAACAACTCGCTTTATTTCCTTCGAAAAATACAAAATTTTTGTTCAAATTAATGCTCCGAATGTGTACTTTCTAAGATGTTCAGGTCGTGTTTAAAAATTCCATACCGTTCAAAAGTTATTGTCGAAACGGTGACCGTAGGTCACTTTTGAACACATTTTCTAAGCAATTATGGCTCATGAATAACTAGCCACCAACGTCTTTTTTACCAAAAATTTGAATTTGAGATGATTGATCTTGCAATATTGGAAAAATATTTCCATGCCAAATTCATGAGAAAAACATTAGACATCGATTTTTAAGACCCTCCATCGGGCACATAATTGGAATCCGTATTTCGGGTAACTCGGTGGGACATATTCAAAGGACAATAACTCTCTTGATTTCTATCAAAAAAATACAATTTTTTTTTTTTCAAATTCAAGCTCCAAATGTGTACTTTCTAAAACATTTAGGCTGCGTCCAAAAATTCCTTAGAGTTCAAAAGTTATTATGAAAATGGTGGCCGAATGTCACTTTTCAACACATTTTCTAAGCAATTACGGTTCGTGAATAACTAGCCACTAACGTATTTTTTTTTCAAAAATTTGATTTCGAGATTATTGATCTCGCGATACAGGAAAAATATTTCCAAGCCAAATTTGTGTGCGAATCGTTAAACTTCCATTTTAACACCCCTCCATCGGCACATAATTGGAACCCGTATTTCGGGTAACTCGCTGGGAAATATTCAAAGGACAATAACTCTACTGATTTCTATCAAAAAAAATAAAAAATTTGTGTTCAAATTCAAGCTCCGAATGTGTAGTTTCTAAAACAATCAAGCCGCGTCCAAAAATTCCTTACCGTTTAAAAGTTATTGTCAAAACGGTGATTGAAGGTTACTTTTCAACACAATTTCAAAGCGATTACGGCTCGTGAATAACTAGCCACTAATGTATTTTCTACCCTGTAAGGTTGAATTTATTCACCCATCTAATTGGCTTTATTCCGTGCCAAATTTGCTTGTAATTCAGCATTTAGTAACCCTGTATTTAGGTGGGATTTGTGTAAGGGTAGTGAGTGAGATAGAGTGAAGATTGCTCAAGAGTGTGCAAGAAAACAGAGTGTCGCGGCTGGGACTCGCGGCTGGACTCGCGGCTTCAACCCGCGAGAACCGCACACGTGCCAAGCATCTTTGGAAGATGAACAGTCATGCTAGCTGGAGCACTACAGGACAAAACAGGACAATCGGCCATACGGTTATCTCGCGATTGGAACTCGCGATCGAGTCAAGCCGCGAGGTCAAGCCGCGAGCCACCCCTGTTTTGGAAAAACCCGACGTTTCGTATTCCACTCCACTCAAAGTATAAATACCCTTTTAACCCACGATTGAAAGAGAGCTTCCGAGAGAGAATTTTGAGAGAGAAACCCTAAAGAAAAACCAGATTGTTTTATCCACAATCTCTACCTTAGAGTCTCATCAAATTCCCTCACTCTCTTCCTCTCCATTGTCAAATCCTTGAGAGGCCATTATAACCAAACCTGGTTCTCACCATTATCATCTCGTGAGACGGGCGTTTGGAGTTCTGGGAAGCGATTAGGAAGGAGCCAATCTTTATTGGTTGATGCTACGGTGTAGTAGCGGAATCCGGTAAGCTAGAGAAGAAAAAGGTTCGGCGCAACCTCGTTGGAGCAAGAAGCTTGGAGGGCTTAGGTGCATTGGGTAGATTAGGCTTGGAGGGTCTTTTCTTTGTCCTTGTATCCCAACTATATTTTCTAGTGGATTGATTACCGCTTGGAGGCGGCGGAGAGGTTTTTCGCTGAGGTCTTGGTTTCCTCTTCGATAACATATCGGTGTTATCATTTTGTGTTTGCATCTTCCTTCCTCTCTATCTCTGCCTTTACATTATCTCTTTGTGGTTTAATTTGTTATGGCTTAGATAGTTGTTTAACCAATTACATGATATAGCATATGTTAAGTTTCCGCACATTAATTGTTTAACATATTGCTTGTGTTGGTTAAGTTGGTTTTTGGGGGTCTAAACGTTCAAAAGTGTATTTGTACACGTTTTTGAACTTTCAATTGGTATCAGAGCGGGTACACAGCAGGTTGGTTTCATTACCATTGTGTGATCCTTGACTCCCTATTTGAGATGGATAGGTCTCAATCCCTTAATGCACCTCCATATTTTGATGGAAGTAATTATGCATTTTGGAAGGTTCGTATGAGAGCCTTTTTATGTTCTATTGATGAGTCTGTTTGGGATGCTGTTGAGATTGGTTGGACAAAACCCGAGGCAGCAAAATCCACTTGGGATAAGGCAGCACTTGCTGCATCAAATTCTAACAGTAAAGCACTAAATGCTATTTTTCGTGGTGTGTCTCCGGATGAATTTCACAGGATTTCTCACATTACCATTGCCAAAGATGCATGGGAGATTCTGGAAACAACTTATGAAGGCACGAAGAAAGTAAAAGATACCAAGTTACAAATGCGACCACTCGATTTGAGGAGCTCAAGATGAGTGAGGATGAGTCTTTCGACTCTTTCTATGGGAAGTTAAATGAAGTGGTTGTCAGTAAGTTTAACTTGGGGGAGAAGATGGAGGACTCAAAGATCGTAAGGAAGATCCTCCGATCATTGCCGGAGAGTTTTCGTGCTAAAGTGACAGCCATAGAAGAGAGCAAGGACCTTGATGACATCAAGGTACAAGAGCTGGTGGGTTCTCTGCAAACCTATGAGATGTCTCTTCCCAATCAACGGAAGAGTAAATCCCTTGCTCTAAAGACCATTAATGAGAAGGTGGTTGATGAAGGCTCATCGGGAGAAGACAAGGTGGACAAGGATGTAGCCTATCTTGTTAAAAATTTCAAGAAGTTTTTGAAATTCAAAAACAATGGAAAATTTGATGATAAGAGAAATTTCCAAAATTCTGGGAAGAGAGAAGAGGGATTTTAAAAGGAAAGATGGAAAAGAATCCCAATCCACACAAGGTGTGACTTGTTTTGAATGCAACGGGCATGGACACTTCAAGAAGGAATGTCCTAATTATTTGAAGTCGAAAGGCAAGGTGTATGCCACGACCTTGAGTGATTCGGACTCATCCGACTCGAGAATCAAGAGAGCTGTGATGGAGAAGGGAATTATTCAGCTTTCATGACTATTGCTCATGTTGAGTCTTCGGATGAGTTGAGTGTGCTTGTACAAGACCTTGGAGATCATAGTGATGATGAATCACTAGGAATTGTTGAAGAGTCGAGAAGTCAGAAGAAGAAGAAAGCACAAAGCAACTCTTCAAGAAAACTACAACTCACTCTTGGAGAAGTCTGGTGAATACACAAGGGTTGCCAAGGCTGCTTTGTGAGAAAGATGAAGAAGGCCGAGGAGGACTACAAAAGTCTCCTAATCCGGTATAGGGAGGCCAAATGTGAGATTGAAACTCTAAATGGTGAGTTGTCCGAAGCTTACACAAAAGTAAGATTTCTTGAAAGTGAGGTTGTTCAAGCAAATGCTAAGATAGAGAGGGTCACCACCAAGAAGCTAGATGATGTTATATCATCTCAAAAGAGATTCTCGAGACAAATCCGGACTGGGGTATACCGGAGGAAGTAGTTCATCTGTGAATATCACTAAAGAAGTGAAGTTTGTGAAGGCAAAAGATCCAGTTGTAGATGAACATACTTTGGTGAGAAGCTAGAGGTGGATAAGAAGAAGAATTTGGTGAACCAACGGGTGCTGAATCCCCGTAATCGGTCGTGGGCAGGTCGAATCTCGTGCCAAGTCACGTCCACGACCACAAAGAGGTCCTAGAGGAATGTATGTGTGTCACTATTGCGGACTTCAAGGGCACACTCGACCAAATTGCCAAAAGCTGAGAGCAAAGAACAGTGCTACTCCTCAAAGGTCGGGAGGACCAAGAATTGATAGGAGAACATGGGCAGGCTAGAGAGCAACATGAAGATCCCGGAATGACGAACGTGATGAAGATGATTGGTGCTTTTACCAACTGCTTGGAAAGCTTCTCACGAAGGTTTGAAAGCCCTAACTCCCGTACCCAATCCGTTAAGGAAATCACCCCAAACGCAAGTGTCGTGTGGGTGAAAAGGGGTACTCATGCATAAGCATTACAACATGTCCATGCATTAATTCTTCCTATGCCTTGTGACAATGTTTGGTTGGTGTGCTTTGCTGTTTTTTTGTTCTTTGGTCGTTTGCTTATCCTCCTGTGTTTATTTTTTTGTGTTTTATCAATCTTTTTGTTCCTTGAGTCAAAAAAAAAAAAATCCAAAAATTACATAAAAGATTTGAAAATCAAAAAGTTTGATTGACTTTGTTGAGTCTTGTCTTAAAACTTGTTTTGCCTTGTACCTTTGTGCTAATGGCTTTGTGCATCTTGAGCATTGCTTGTTTTCATGCACCTATATCTCTGTGGGAAAAATCTTGAAATCTATGTGATTGTGGTAAATAGATCTTCAAACTTGTCATGAATGATTAGTGAATGATTATGTTGATCTTGAGACATGCATAGACTTGTGTCTATATCTCTTCCCATTTTTTATTTTATGTTTTGCTAAAAAGAGCTCACCAAATGTAAATCTCCAAATGAAAAGAGATATTGAGCTGCAAAAGCCTGTCGCACATTCTAGTATTTGACTAGGAAAAAGGGTAAGCGACTTATGTTAAAAGTGAAATTTCTTTCAAAAAGGCCAAAGGCCTGTTCTTCAAAGAGAAATGTTTGTTTATCCCTCTCACAATGAGAGATGAGTGCCTAAAAAGATCAAAGATTATGATTAAAAGTGGAGTCAAATGAAAAGCTCCAAGTTGTGTTATCAAGTTATGTGTGGGAAGTCATATATTCATATTTCTATAATTGAGATTGGTCACATGATCTAGTGCTAATTGTGTATGCCATGGTTGAATTGATCATTGAAGCTTCATATTAGACAAAGGACTATCTCTTTGTTGATATCCACACACAACACACAAGTTTATGTTCGATAAATGCCATATTCATTTGTGTGATTGTACTTGATGAAATGTGTTTTCACATGCTCAATCTTTGTTAATTAAAGCACAAAAAGATTTTTGAGTGTTTTAGGTGTTTTTGGAAAGTATTTTGGTTGAAAAATCTGAAAATTTCAAAAATACAGTTTTGCCTGTTTTGGCGGCTCGATCGCGGGTGTGTCAAGTCGCGGGCCTTAGTCGCATCTTCGCTGGTCATTTTTGGCGACTTGTTCGCGAGTAGAAGGTCCAGTCGCGAGTTCACTCAGAGATTTTCGCGGCTCAGCTCGCGACTCACTCTGCGGGTAGACCTTCCGATCGCGAAAAACACTTAGAAAATTTTTCAAAATTTTGGTCTTTGTTTTTTACGGCGGCTTGAGTGGCGGTGTGTGGCGACTTGATCCGATCGCGAAAATCGCGTGTTTTGCAGAAACAGGAGCAGTTTTTAAACTTTTTCGGTTTTTCCCTCGAACTTTTGTAACTGTTCATCTTCTCCTTAAAACTATTTTCTCCCAAAACTCTTCGAGACTCCAGTTTTTCCAAACCCCATTGGTGCTTCTTTCCTTATTCAAAACATCAAGAAAAGGTATGGGTTTTACTCTCTCAATCTCATTTTCATTTTCCTGCAGTTTCTTTCTTGTTTGGTATGTTATTGCATCCGGTTTCTTTATCTCTTTGAGAAATGGGTTTGGCGTATTGTGATTGATATTGTTAACTTCTACCTTCATGCTGAACTGTTATTGTGCGTTGTTCATTGGTCTGGTTTTGTGCTCTAATACTGAATATGAGATTCTTTTTCGATATGGGTTTGGTGTCTGTTTGTCTTACCCATTACATTTGCTTAAGTCTTGTTGGTGGTGTTTGGCATATGGTTACTGATTTGTTTGTGTTAACATAATGCATAATACTTAGCCTCGTACTCCAGTATGGATGTTTGGTTCCTTCTTGATTGATTTATTTTCCCCATGTTCATGTCTCTATTGGAGTGAGTTATGATATCTGCTATATATGTTCAAATGCTGATTCTTATTGCATATCATGGTCATGTTATCATGTCTCAATGACAGTTGTGATGTCTTTCTTTCTCTTGGTGCATTTTTACCAAGTTTGATGCACGAATTTGTTGGTGCCTCTGTGTATTGTTGGTAGTTTTGGTTGGGTCTACACTTTATTCAGTCTGGGTTTTATATTGAAATTTTGTTTACACTAACTCTTGTTGACAATCTTTTGTGGGGTATTGTTGCTTGGTTCTTTTTCTGTTGGCCTGCTTTCTAGCGGATGTCTCGTCGATCTTCCAGGGGTAAAGACATTGTTTGTGATTTAACCCGCAACACCAGTTGCTAAAAGGACTCGTCTATCATCTCAAGCATCTCAAGATCCCAATGAGGACAGATTCGAGTTCCCCTTAACTCACACGCCTACTCAAATGTGTTTGACAAGTCAACAACTATAGTTGAGCGGGTAGTAGAGTTCAACACCTTAGGGACTACTTTCATCCCTCGAATCTTTGAGAACCGAGACTGGGCAAACTTGTTTGGAAACTTTGATGATCCAATGGATGAGCTGGTCAAAGAATGCTTCGCCAATGCATCGATCTTGGACCTATCCTCGTTTTTTCGGGTCGGAGGAACGAGTTTAGTGTTACCCCGGACTCCATAGCAAATCTTCTCGGCATCACCGGACCTCGAGAATGTGAATTTAACTCCCTATGATGAAAGAAATCCAGAGGTTGGAGAAATCCTACAAATCCTAGGACACGATCATGAGGTATCCAAGTGGGAACCTCCATTAGCACCGCAAAGTTTGCCCCCGAGTGACCACACCTGAAGTTGATCATGTTCACCAACCTCTACCCTTTGTCCAACACCACATTCATCAATCTTGGGAGAGCCATATTTCTGTGTGATCTCATTACGGAGCACCCATTGATATATGTGCGCACATCTACTACAACTTGAGGAAGACCGCGTGTCGATCTACAGCTCGAGGAATCATTCCATTCTGCAGTCTCGTCATGAAGCTCATTCTTCATGCAGGCATTATTCCTCCTGCAGATGGAAAAATGTTGCCTCGCCAACGTCCCATTTCCATGTTCACTCTTGAGGCTAGCAGAAGTCACTCATCTAAATCACCAAGAAGCGCTCACATCTCTCCGGTCTCTCCTTACGCCTCGAGCCACCTGCACATAACACGTCACGTCTTTGCTCAGAAACTTCACCGGGTCGTACTCGCAAGCACAGGCTGCACCTCCTTTCTCGATCGAGTCGGCGGTGTACTTGAGCACATTCAGAGACGTGTTGATGAGCTAGTGACTCTTCTCTACTCCACAGACAAACCGTGTTCAAATGCGTCTCGAGACTATGGAGAATCAGCTAGATGAGATTCAACGAAAGTTGGACGAAAGTCTTTAGCTATTCGTGACAAAAAAGGGGGAGAGCATACGATAAGGGGGAGAGAAAGTTCAAAAGGGAAGTGTGCATAGTGATAGGGGAGTACACACACACACATACTTTTGTTATAACTTTGTTCTTAGTTTTACCTTACAAACTTATGATTTAGGATTTATGCTTTGTTGGATATTATCTAATGTTTCTATGTTTTGTTTTTGATACACTATGTTTACGGTGTATTGTTGATACACTCTTGGTTTGATGATGTTATTCAGAAATTATGTTTTGTACCCATATGCTTTTGTAAGCTTTTAGGGTTAATGGGATTAAGCATATTTGTAGGCCTTGTGGTTTGTACCATGCTTAAGTGCAGCCTTTATGCTTGTTGAAATCAGTATTTTGTTCCAAATGTTATGCATTGTGGTTTAATGTCTTGTCACTCTTGTGCCCTTGTAGGATTGTTCCTAGATGCATATGCCTTGTGTGCTATGCATTGGTTGAGTGTTGAGCATACAAGTATCTTGCCTTGTGCTTGCTAACTTGTATGTTCTTGTGTTCATTCCAAGTGTGAATGAACACTGTGATCACTTCCTTGTAGTGTTCACTTGGTTGATCAAGCCATGGGTTGTTTATCAAACTCCATCTTTGATTGATCACTTTCAGCTTGTTTCATATGCATCTATAATTTTCTGCTTACAATAATCAAAGTGTATTGTTGTGTTTCGGAGAGTATATTGTTCATATGTTTCAAGTGCTTCATGACTTCTAGAGTTAGGTGTGAGTGAGTTTTGTTCAACTGTTCCCTACTCACAGTTTAAGTCTAGAGTCTGTTTTAGGGTTTTGTCACGGAATAGCCAAAGGGGGAGATTGTAAGGTTGAATTTATTCACCCATCTAATTGGCTTTATTCCGTGCCAAATTTGCTTGTAATTCAGCATTTAGTAACCCCTGTATTTAGGTGGGATTTGTGTAAGGGTAGTGAGTGAGATAGAGTGAAGATTGCTCAAGAGTGTGCAAGAAAAAGCAGTGTCGCGCTGGGACTCGCGGCTGGACTCGCGGCTTCAACCCGCGAGAATCTGCACACGTGCCAAACATCTTTGGAAGATGAACAGTCATGCTAGCTGGAGCACTACAGGACAAAACAGGACAATCGGCCATACGGTTATCTCGCGGATGGAACTCGCGATCGAGTCAAGCCGCGAGGTCAAGCCGCGAGCCACCCCTGTTTTGGAAAAACCTGACGTTTCGTATTCCACTCCACTCCAGTATAAATACCCTTTTAACCCACGATTGAAAGAGAGCTTCCAGAGAGAATTTTGAGAGAGAAACCCTAAAGAAAAACCAGATTGTTTTACCCACAATCTCTACCTTAGAGTCTCATCAAATTCCCTCACTCTCTTCCTCTCCATTGTCAAATCCTTGAGAGGCCATTATAACCAAACCTGGTTCTCACCATTATCATCTCTCGTGAGACAGGACGTTTGGAGTTCGGGAAGCGATTAGGAAGGAGCCAATCTTTATTGGTTGATGCTACGGTGTAGTAGCGGAATCCGGTAAGCTAGAGAAGAAAAAGGTTCGGCGCAACCTCGTTGGAGCAAGAAGCTTGGAGGGCTTAGGTGCATTGGGTAGATTAGGCTTGGAGGGTCTTTTCTTTGTCCTTGTATCCCAACTATATTTTCTAGTGGATTGATTACCGCTTGGAGGGCGGCGGAGAGGTTTTTCGCCGAGGTCTTGGTTTCCTCTTCGATAACATATCCGGTGTTATCATTTGTGTTTGCATCTTCCTTCCTCTCTATCTCTCGCCTTTACATTATCTCTTTGTGGTTTAATTTGTTATGGCTTAGATAGTTGTTTAACCAATTACATGATATAGCATATGTTAAGTTTCCGCACATTAATTGTTTAACATATTGCTTGTGTTGGTTAAGTTGGTTTTTGGGGGTCTAAACGTTCAAAAGTGTATTTGTACACGTTTTTGAACTTTCATACCCAAAATTTGAATTTGAGATTATTGATCTCGCGATATAGGAAAAATATTTCCAAACCAAATTCGTGTGCGAATCGTTAGACTTCCATTTTTATGCCCCTCAATCGGCACAAAATTGGAATCCGTATTTCGGGTAACTCGGTGGACTCGGTGGAACATTTTCAAACGATAATAACTCCGTTGATTTCATTCGAAATGATACAAAATTTGTGTTCAAATTCAAGTTCTAAATGTTCTATTTCTAAAATGTTCAGGCCGCGTCTAAAAATTCCATACCGTCCAAAAGTTATTATCGAAACGGTGACTGAAGGAAACTTTTCAACACATTTTCTAAGCGATTACGGCTCATGAATAACTGGCCACCAACGTCTTTTGTACCCAAAATTTTATTTCGAGATGATTGATCTCGTGATATTGTAAAAATATTTGCATGCCAAATTCAAGAGCAAAACGTTAGACTTCCATTTTTACCCCCCTCTATCGGCACATAATTGGAATCCGTATTTCGGGTAACTCGGTGGAACATATTCAAAGGACAATAACTCTCTTGATTTCTATTGAAGAAATACAAAATTAATGTTCAAATTCAATCTCCAAATGTGTACTTTCTAAAACATTCAGGTTGCGTCCAAAAGTTCCATACCGTTCAAAAGTTATTGTCAAAACATTGACCGAAGGTCACTTTTCAACACATTTTCCAAGCTACTACGGCTCATGAATAACTAGCCACTAACGTATTTTTTTCCCAAAATTTGATTTTGAGATTGTTGCTCCCGCGATATAGGAAAAATATTTCACGGCCAAATTCATGTGCGAATCGTTAGACATCCATTTTTACGCCCCTCCATCGGCACATAATTGGAATCCGTATTTCTGGTACCTTGGTAAGATATATTCAAACGATAATAACTCGCTTGATTTCCTTCTAAAAATACAAATTTTTTTTCAAATTCATGCTCCTAATGTGTACTTTCTAAAATCTTTAGGCTGCGTTTAAAAATTCCATACCGTTCAAAAGTTATTGTCGAAACGATGAACGAAGGTCACTTTTCAACACATTTTCTAAGAGATTACAGCTCATGAATAACTAGCCACTAACGTATTTTTTACCCAAAATTTGATTTTGAAATTATTGATCTCGCGATATAGGAAAAATATTTCCAAGCCAAATTCATGTACGAATCGTTAGACATCCATTTTAAAGACCCTCCATCGGCACATAATTGGAATCCATATTTCGAGTAACTTTGTGGGACATATTCAGACGACAATAACTCGCTTGATTTCCCTTGACAAATACAAATTTTTTGTTCAAATTCATGATTCGAATCTGTACTTTCTAAAATGTTCCGGTCGCGTCTAAAAATTCCGTACCGTTCAAATATTATTGTCGAAACAGTGACTGAAGGTCACTTTTCAACTCATTTTCTAAGAGATTACGGCTCGTGAATAACTAGCCACAAACGTATTTTTTACCAAAAATTTGATGTCAAGATTATTGATCTTGCGATATAGGAAAAATATTTCCAAGCCAAATTTGTGTGCGTATCATTAGACTTCCATTTTTATGCCCTTCCATCGGCACATAATTGGAATCCATATTTCGGGTAACTCGGTGGGACATATTCATACGACAATAACTCTCTTGATTTACTTCAAAAAAATACAATTTTTTTTTCAAATTCAAGCTACAAATGTGTACTTTCTAAAATGTTCAGCAAGCGTCTAAAAATTCAATACCGTTCAAAAGTTATTGTCGAAACGGTGACCATAGGTCACTTTTCAACACATTTTCTAAGCAATTACGGCTCATGAATAACTAGCCCCCAACGTCTTTTTTACCCAAAATTTGAATTCGAGATGATTGATCTTGCAATATTGAAAAACATTTACTTGCCAAATTCGTGAGAAAAACATTAGACATCCATTTTTACGCCCCTCCATCGGCACATAATTGGAATCCGTATTTCGGGTAACTTGGTGGGACATATTCAAAGGACAATAACTCTCTTGATTTCCATTGAAAAAATACAAAATTTTTGTTTAAATTCAAGCTCCGAATGTGTACTTTCTAAAACATTTAGGCCACATCCAAAAATTCCTTACTGTTCAAAAGGTTTTGTCAAGACGGTGATCGAGGGTCACTTTTCAACACATTTTCAAAGCGATTACGGCTCTTGAATAACTAGCCTCTAACGTTTTTTCTACGCAAACTTTGATTACAAGATTATTGATCTCGGGATATAGGAGAAATATTTCCTAGCTAAATTGGTGTGCGAATCATTACACTTCCAATTTTACGCCCCTCCGTTGGCACATAATTGGAATCCGTATTTCAGGAAACTCGGTGGGACATATTCAAACGAAAATAAATCTCATGATTTCCTTGGAAAAAATAATTTTTTTGTTCAAATTCAAGCTTCAAATGTGGACATTCTAAAATGTTCAAGCTGCGTCTAAAAATTCCAAACCTTTCAAAAGTTATTGTCGAAACGGTGACTGTAGGTGACCTTTCAACACATTTTCTAAGCGAGTACGACTCTCGAATAACTGGCCACAAACGTCATTTTTACCGAAAATTTGATTTCGAGCTGATTGATCTCGTGATATTGGGAAAATATTTCCGTGACAAATTCATGAGCAAAACGTTAGACCTCCTTTTTTCCGCCCCTCCATTGGTGCATAATTGGAATCCGTATTTCGGGTAACTCGGTGGGACATAGTCAAACGACAATAAATTTCTTGATTTCTATCGAAAAAATACAAAATTTGAGTTCAAATTCAAGCTCTAAGTGTGTACTTTCTAAAAAATTCAGGCCGCTTAAAAAAATTCCTTACCGTTCAGAAGTTATTGTCAAAACGGTGACTGAAGGTAAGTTTTCAACACATTTTCTAAGCGATTACGGCTCGTGAATAACTAGCCACTAACTTATTTTTTACACAAAATTTGATTTCGAGATTATTGATCTAGTGATATAGGAAATATATTTTCAAGCCAAATTTGTGTGCGAATCGTTAGACTTCCATTTTTACACTCCTCCATCGGCACATAATTTGAATTCGTATTTCGGGTAACTCGGTGGGACATATTCAAACGACAAAAACTCCCTTGATTTCCTTGGAAAAAATAAAGTTTTTTTTTTTTTTTTTTTTTTTTTTTTTTTTTTTTTTTTCAAATTCAAGCTCCAAATGTGTACATTCTAAAATGTTCAGGCCGCGTCTAAAAATTTCATACCGTTCAAAAGTTATTGTCGAAACGGTGACTGTAGGTAACTTTTCAACACATTTTCTAAGCGATTACGGCTCTCGAATAAGCGGCCACAAACGTCTTTTTTACCCAAAATTTGATTTCGAGCTGATTGATCTTGCGATATTGGAAAAATATTTCCGTGACAAATTCCTGAGCAAAACGTTAGACTTCCATTTTTCCGTCCCTCCATCGGCACATAATTGGAATCCAGATTACGGGTAACTCGGTGGGACATATTCAACCGACAATAAATCTCTTGATTTCTATTGAAAAAATACAAAATTTGATTTCAAATTCAAGCTCTAAGTGTGTACTTTTTTAAAACATTCAGGCCGCCTAAAAAAATTCCTTACCGTTCAGAAGTTATTGTCAAAACGGTGACTCAAGGTCCGTTTTCAACACATTTTCTAAGCGATTATGGCTCGTGAATAACTAGCCACTAACGTATTTTCTACCCAAAATTTGATTATGAGATTATTGATCTTGCAATATAGGAAAAATATTTCCTAGCCAAATTCGTGAGCGAATTGTTAGACTTCTTGTTTTATGCCCCTCCTTCGGCACATAATTGGAATCCATATTTCGGGTAACTCGGTTGGAGATATACAAACAACAATAACTCTCTTGATTTCCTTCAAAAAAATACAATATTTGTGTTCAAATTCAAGCTCTTAATGTGTAATTTCTAAAACGTTAAGGCCATGTCCAAAAATTCCTTATAGTTCAAAAGTTATTGTCAAAACGGTGACCGAAGGTCACTTTTGAACACATTTTCAAAGCGATTACGGCTCATGAATAACTAGCCACTAACGTGTTTTCTACCCAAAATACAATTTTTTTTTTTGAATTCAAGCTCCAAATGTGTACCTTGTAAAACGTTCAGCAAGCGTCTAAAAATTCAATACCGTTCAAAAGTTATTGTCGAAACGGTGACCATAGGTCACTTTTCAACACATTTTCTAAGCAATTACGGCTCATGAATAACTAGCCTCCATCGTCTTTTTTACCCAAAATTTGAATTCAAGATGATTGATCTTGCAATATTGGAAAAATATTTCCATGCCAAATTCGTGAGAAAAACATTAGACATCCATTTTTACGCCCCTCCATTGGCACATAATTGGAATCCGAATTTCGGGTAACTCGGTGGGACATATTCAAAGGACAATAACTCTCTTGATTTCCAACAAAAAAATACAAAATTTGTGTTCAAATTCAAGCTTCGAATGTGTACTTTCTAAAACATTCAGGCCGCATCCTAAAATTCCTTACCATTCAAAAGTTATTGTCAAAACGGTGACCGAGGGTCACTTTTCAACACATTTTCAAAGCGATTACGGCTCGTGAATAACTAGCCTCTAACGTTTTTTCTACGCAAAATTTGATTACGAGATTATTGATCTTGGGATATATGAAAAATGTTTCCTAGCGAAGTTGGTGTGTGAAAAATTACACTTCCATTTTTATGCCCCTCCATTGGCACATAATTGGAATCCGTATTTTGGGAAACTCGGTGGGACATATTCAAACGAAAATAAATCTCTTGATTTCCATCGAAAAAATACTAAATTTATTTTCAAATTCAAGCTCCGAATGTGCACTTTCTAAAACGTTCAGGCCGCATCTAAAAATTTCATCTTGTTCAAAAGTTGTTGTTGAAATGGTGACCGAGGGTCAGTTTTCAACACATTTTCTAATCGATTATGGCTCATGAATAACTGGCCACCAACGTCTTTTTTACCCAAAATTTGATTTCGAGATGAATGATCTCACGATATTGGAAAAATTTTTCCATGCCAAATTCGTGAGAAAAACATTAGACATCCATTTTTACGCCCCTCCATCGGCACATAATTGGAATCCGTATTTTAGGTAACTCGGTGGGACATATTCAAAGGACAATAACTCTCTTGATTTCTATCAAAAAAATACAAAATTTGTGTTCAAATTGAAGCACCGAATATGTACTTTCTAAAACATTCAGGCCGCGTCCAAAAATTCCTTACCGTTCAAAAGTTATTATCAAAATGGTGACCGAAGGTCACTCTTGAACACATTTTCTAAGCGATTACGGCTCGTGAATAGCTAGCCACTAACGTATTTTTTACCAAAAATTTGATTTCGAGATTATTGATCTCGCGATATAGGAAAAATATTTCCAAGCCTAATTCGCGTGCGAATCGTTAAACTACCATTTCAACGCCCTTCCATCGGCACATAATTGGAATCCGCATTTCGGGTAACTTGGTGGGACATATTCAAACGACAATAACTCTCTTGATTTCCTATGAAAAAATACAAAATTTTTGTTCAAATTAGTGCTCCGAATGTGTGCTTTCTAAAATATTCAGGCGGCGTCTAAAAGTTCAATACCGTTCAAAAGTTATTGTCGAAACGGTGATCGTAGTTCACTTTTCAACATAGTCAATAAGAGATTACAGCTCGTGAATTACTAGTCGCTAACTTATTTTTTACCCAAAATTTGATTTCGAGATTATCGATCTCGCGATATACGAAAAATATTTCCAATCCAAATTCGTGTGCAAATTGTTAGATTTCCATTTTTACGCTCCTCCATCCGCACATAATTGGAATCCGTATTACGGTAACTCGGTAGGACGTATTCAAGCGATAATTACTCTCTTGATTTCCAACGAAAAAATACAAAATTTTTGTTCAAATTAATGCTCCGAATGTGTACTTTCTAAAATATTCAGGCCGCTTCTAAAAGTTCCATACCATTCAAAAGTTATTGTCGAAACGGTGACCGTAGTTCACTTTTCAACACATTTTCTAAGAGATTACGGCTTGTGAATAATCGGCCACTAACTTATTTTTTACACAAAATTTGATTTCGAGATTATTGATCTCGTGATATAGGAAGAATATTTCCAAGCCATATTTGTGTGTGAATTGTTAGACTTCCATTTTTAGGCCCCTCCATCGGCACATAATTTGAATCCGTATTTCAGTTTCGTGTAACTCAGTGGGACATATTCAAACGAAAATAACTCTCTGGATGTCCATGGAAAAAATAATTTTTTTTTTCAAATTCGAGCTCCAAATGTGTACTTTCTAAAATGTTCAGGCCGCGTTTGAAAATTCCATACCGTTCAAAAGTTATTGTTGAAAGGGTTCTTGAAGGTAACCGTTTCAACACATTTTCTAAGCGATTACGACTCATGAATAACTAGCAACCAACGTCTTTTTTACCCAGAATTTGATTTCGATATGATTGATCTCATGAAAATTGGGAAAATATTTCCTTGCCAAATTCATTAGCAAAACGTTAGGCTTACATTTTTACGCCCCTTTATCGGCACATAATTGGAATCCGTATTTCGGGTAACTCAGTGGGACATATTCAAACGACAATAACTCGATGTCCGTGGAAGAAATAAATGTTTTTTTCAAATTCAAGTTCCAAATGTATGTTTTTAAAATGTTCAGGCCGCATCCGAACATTCCATACCGTTCAAAAGTAATTGTGAAAGGGTTTGCGAAGGTAACCTTTTCAACACATTTTCTAAGCGATTACGACTCATGAATAATCGGCCACCAACGTCTTCTTTACCTAGAATTTGATTTCGAGATGATTGATCTCACAATATTGGGAAAATATTCCCATGCCAAATTCATGAGCAAAACGTTAGACTTCCATTTTTACGCCCCTCCATCAAGACATAATTGGAATCCGTATTTTGGGTAACTCGGTGGGCCAGATTCAAAAGACAATAAATCTCTTGACTTCTACCGAAAAAATACAAAATTTGTTTTTAAATTGAAGCTCTGAATGTGTACTTTCTAAAGCATTCAGGCCACGTCCAAAAATTTCTTCTTGTTCAGAAGTTATTGTGAAAATAGTGACCAAAGGTCATGTTTCAACACTTTTTCTAAGTGATTATGGCTCGTGAATAACTAGCCACTAACGTATTTTTTACCCAAAATTTGGTTTCAAGATTATTGATCTCACGATCAAGGAAAAATATTTCCAAGCCAAATTCATGAGCGAATCGTTAGTCTTCCATTTTTATGCCCCTCCATCGGCACATAATTGGATTCCGTATTTCTAGTAACTCGGTAGGATAGATTCAAACAACAATTACTCTCTTGATTTCCTACGAAAAAATACAAAATTTTTGTTCAAATTAATGCTCCGAATGTGTACTTTCTAAAATATTCATGCCGCTTCTAAAAGTTCCATACCGTTCAAAAGTTATTGTCAAAACGGTGACCGTAGTTCACTTTTCAACACATTTTCTAAGAGATTACGGCTCGTGAATAACTGGCCACTAACTTATTTTTTACACAAAATTTGATTTCGAGATTATTGATCTCGCGATATAGGAAGAATATTTCCAAGCCATATTTGTGTGCGAATTGTAGACTTCCATTTTTACGCCCCTCCATCGGCACATAATTTGAATCCGTATTTTAGGTAACTCAGTGGGACATATGCAAACGACAATAACTCTCTTGATGTCCATGGAAAAAATAAATTTTTTTTTTTAAATTCAAGCTCCAAGCGTGCACTTTCTAAAATGTTCAGGCCGCGTTTGAAAATCCCATACCGTTCAAAAGTTATTGTTTACGGCTCATGAATAACTAGCCACCAACGTCTTTTTTACCCCAGAATTTGATTTCGATATGATTGATCTCACGATATTGGGAAAATATTTCCATGCCAAATTCATGAGCAAAACGTTAGGCTTCCATTTTTACGCCCCTCCATGGACACGTAATTGGAATCCGTATTTCGGGTAACTCGGTGGGACATATTCAAACGACAATAACTCACTTGATGTCCACGGAAAAAATAATTTTTTTTTTTCAAATTCAAGTTCCAAATGTGTATTTTTAAAATGTTTAGGCCGCGTCTGAAAATTTCATACCGTTCAAAAGTTATTGTCGAAAGGGTTACCGAAGGTAAACTTTTCAACACATTTTCTAAGCGATTACGGCTCATGAATAACTGGCCACCAACGTCTTTTTTACCCAGAATTTGATTTCAAGATGATTGATCTCACGATATTGGGAAAATATTCCCATGCCAAATTCATGAGAAAAACGTTAGACTTCCATTTTTACGCCCCTCCATCGGCACATAATTGTAATCCGTATTTCGGGTAACTCGGTGGGCCAGATTTAAAGGACAATAAATCTTTTGACTTCTACCGAAAAAATACAAAATTTGTGTTTAAATTCAAGCTCCGAATGTGTACTTTCTAAAGCATTTTGGCCATGTCTGAAAATTCCTTACCGTTTAGAAGTTATTGTGAGAATGGTGACCGAAGGTCACGTTTCAACACATTTTCTAAGTGATTACGGCTCGTGAATAACTAGCCACTAACGTATTTTTTACCCAAAATTTGATTTCGAGATTATTGATCTTGTGATATAGGAAAAATATTTCCATGCCAAATTCGTGAGCGAATCGTTAGACTTCCATTTTTTATGCCCCTCAATCGACACATAATTGGAATCCGTATTTTAGGTAACTCGGTAGGACATATTCAAACGACAATTACTCTCTTGATTTCCTACGAAAAAATTCAAAATTTTTGTTCAAATTAATTCTCTGAATTTGTACTTTCTAAAATATTCAGGCCGTGACAAAAAATTCCATCTTGTTCAAAAGTTATTGTTTAAAACTGTGACCGTATGTCACTTTTCAACACATTTTCTAAGAGATTACGGCTCATGAATAACTAGTCACTAACTTAGTTTTTACACAAAATTTGATTTCGAGATTATTGATCTCGTGATATAGGAAGAATAGTTCCAAGCCAAATTTTTGTGCGAATCGTTATACTTCCATTTTTACGCCCCCCAATCGGCACATAATTTGAATCCATATTTTGGGTAATTCGGTGGGACATATTCAAACGACAATAACTCTCTTGATGTCCATGGAAAAAATAAATGTTTTTTTTTTGGAGTTCAAGCTACAAATGTGTACTTTCTAAAATGTTCAGGCCGCGTCTAAAAATTCCATACCAATCAAAAGTTATTGTTGAAAGGGTTACCGAAGGTAACCTTTTTAACACATTTTGTAAGCGATTGCGGCTCATGAATAACTAGCCACCAACGTCTTTTTTACCCAGAATTTGATTTCGAGATGATTGATCTCACAATATTGGGAAAAAATTTCCATGCCAAATTCATGAGCAAAACGTTAGACTTCCATTTTTACCCCCCCCCATCGGGACATAATTGGAATCAGTATTTCGGGTAACTCGATGGGCCATATTCAAAGGACAATAACTCTCTTTATTTCTACCGAAAAAATACAAAATTTGTGTTTAAATTCAAGCTCCGAATGTGTACTTTCTAAAGCATTCAGGCCATGTCCAAAAATTCCTTACCGTTCTGAAGTTATTGTGAAAATGGTGACCGAAGGTCACGTTTCATCACATTTTTTAAGTGATTACAACTTGTGAATAACTAGCCACTAACATATTTTTTACCCAAAATTTGATTTCAAGATTATTGATCTCGCGATATAGGAAAAATATTTAAATGCCAAATTCGTGATTGAATCGTTAGACATCCATTTTTATGCCACTCCATCGGCAGATAATTGGAATCCATATTTCGGGTAACTCGGTAGGACATATTCAAACGACAATTACTCTCTTGATTTCCTTCGAAAAAATACAAAATTTGCATTCAAATTCAAGCTCCAAATGTATACTTTCTAAAACATTCAGGCCGTGTCAAAAAATTCCTTGCCATTCAATAGTTATTGTCAAAACGGTGAGTGATGGTCACTTTCCAACACATTTTCTAAGCGATTACGGCTCAAGAATAACTGGCCACCAACGTCTTTTTTACCCAAAATTTGATTCCGAGATAATTGATCTCACGATATTGGAAAAATATTTCCATGCCAAATTCATGAGTAAAACGTTAGACTTCCATTTTTATGCCCCTTCATTGGCACATAATTGGGGTCCGTATTTCGGGTAACTCGATGGGACATATTCAAAGGACAATAACTCTCAATATTTCTATCGAAAAAATACAAAATTTGTGTTCAAATTCAAGCTCAGAATGTGTACTTTACAAAACATTCAGGTCACGTCCAAAAATTCCTTACCGTTCAAAAGTTATTGTTAAAACGGTGACCGAAGGTCACTTTTCATCACATTTTCTAAACAATTACGGCTTGTGAATAACTAGCCACTAACGTATTTTTTACTCCAAATTTGATTTCATGATTATTGATATTGAAATATAGGAAAAATATTTCCAAGCCAAATTCATGTGCGAATCGTTAGACTTCCATTTTAAAGCCCCTCCATCGGCACATAATTGGAATCCGTATTTCGGGTAACTCGGTGGGACATTTTCAATCGACAATAACTCACTCGATTTCCTTTGAAAAAATACAAAACTCTTGTTCAAGTTCATACTCTGAATGAGTATTTCTAAAATGTTTAGGCCGCGTCTAAAAATTCCATACCGTTCAAAAGTTATTGTTTAAACGGTGACCATAGGTCACTTTTCAACACATTTTCTAAGAGATTACGGCTCGTGAATAACTAGCAACTAACGTATTTTTTACCCAAAATTTGATTTCGAGATTATTGATCACGCGATATAGGAAAAATATTACCAAGCCAAATTGGTGTGCGAATCGTTAGACTTCCATTTTTACGCCCCTCCATCGACACATAATTGGAATCCGTATTTCGGGTAACTCAGTGGGACATATTCAAGCGACAATAAATCTCTTGATTTCCTTTGAATAAATACAAAATTTGTGTTCAAATTCAAGCTTCGAATGTGTACTTTCTAAAACATTCAGGCCATGTCCAAAAATTCCTAACCGTTCTAAAGTTATTGTCAAAACGGTGACCGTAGGTCACTTCTCAACACATTTTCTAAGCGATTACTGCTCATGAATAACTAGCCACCAACGTCATTTTTACCCAAAATTTGATTTAAAGACGATTGATCTCGCGATATAGGAAAAATATTTCCAAGCCAAATTCATGAGCGAATCGTTAGACTTCCATTTTTATGCCCCTCTATCGGCACATAATTGGAATTCGTATTTCGGGTAACTCGGTAGGACATATTCAAACGACAATTACTCCCTCGATTTCCTTCGAAAAAAAGCAAAATTTTTGTTGAAATTCATGCTTCGAATGTGTACTTTGTAAAATGTTAAGGTCGCTTCTAAAAATTCCATACCGTTCAAAAGTTATTGTCGAAATGGTGATTGTTGGTCACTTTTCAACACATTTTCTAAGAGATTACAGCTCGTGAATAACTAGCCACTAACTTATTTTTTACCCAAAATTTGATTTCGAGATTATTGATCTCACAATATAGGAAAAATATTTCCAAGCCAAATTCGTGTGCGAATCGTTAGATTTCAATTTTTATGCCCATCCATCGGCACATAATTTGAATCCGTATTTCGGGTAACTCGGTACGACATATTCAAACGACAATTACTCTCTTGATTTCCTTCAAGAAAGAACAAAATTTTTGTTCAAATTTATGCTCCGAATGTGTACTTTCTAAAATGTTAAGGCCGCCTCTAAAAATTCCATACTGTTCAAAAGTTATTGTTGAAACGGTGATCGAAGGTCACTTTTCAACACATTTTCTAAGCGATTATGGCTCATGAATAATTGGCCACCAACGTCTTTTTTACCCAAAATTTGATTTCGTGATGATTGATCTCGCGATATAGGACAAATATTTCCAGGCCAAATTAGGTATGCGAATCGTTAGACTTCTATTTTTATGCCCCTCCATCAGCACATAGTTGGAATCCGTATTTCGGGTAACTCAGGGGGACATGTTCGCGAAAAATAATCTGCAAGTACACAGAATCGTAACAAGTAGTAAAGTGCTTTTAGAAAACGAATGTCGAACCCATTGGGATTAACTATGTTATTGAATACCAAAATTCACTAAATTAATTACTATTTGGAAAATTGAAAATAAATGCAATGTTCTACTCTCTGAATTAAATTAAACTATTTAATAAAAATAAATCTACGAATAAAAAAAAATTAACAAGGCGTAAAAATCTAAAAGTGTAAAAAAAATATGATAAGAATGGATCTAGAGCGGTTGATTTCACCTAAAAAATCCCACACAATTTATTCTTCCTAATTATTAAATTCTAATAATCTCCAGTTGATGATTAAAAATTCCTCAACTATTCAATATCTTCTCTCGAATAATATCAAAAATATCTTCAACTAACAATTCCATATCTCTATGCGAATTTAATTAATTGGAGACTCATTATGTACTTTGAATTTTTTGAAAAATCACACTAATCACGGTAAAGCATCTCTACTTTAGCTCAACTAATGGTGTTTAATTCTAGAACTAAAATAACAAATCACCTCTCGGTCTCATTGTAATTCATTTGATCAATCAATAATTCGTAAAAAGAAATATTAAGCATTAAGAATAAGAATTAAACACTCAATCATGGAAATATTAAAAATAAAATAACTCAGAATATAAATTTTGTGTTCATTGCTAGACTACATCAACGCTCTAGAAAATAAAATTTAGTTCATAATAAAATTGAAAAGAAAACAAATAAAACTTATGTCTTTCATCTGAATTGGTTGATGAACATGAAGCTCTCACCTTTGTCCTTAGATCCTCCTCTTTAGAAAGACTCCCAAAAAAAATACTTCAATGCGGCACACTGAATTTTTGCCCTAAAGAGCCTTTAAATAGGTAAAGGAATCCTATTACAAGTTGAATTCCCATTTGGAGAAAATCCCAGATTTTTAGGCTTCACTTAACTGACTATTTTGGCCCATTTAACATCAGAATTCGGGCTTTTGGTAAACTAAAAAGTTGTAGCCCTTTAAATTAACTTTCCAGCCCAACTTGAATCATCTCAATTGGACATCTGAGCCCAAAGTTACGCTGAAAATACTAACTGATGTGCAGGCCGGAATCCTAATCCGAATTGGACTTGGATTTGGTGCAAATTTCATTTGATTCCTTGCTCCAGTTGGACTTAAATTTAATTGGGTTGGCATTCACTTGAATTCATGCCTGGCTGGATGTAAGTTGACTTGATTCAATTGGTCTAGCCCCATTTTGCATGTAAAGCCCTTGTAGATTAATCTGAAATCTTCTCATTCCATCAAAGCACAAATGAATAGATAAATATAAATAAAAATCAAATCAAATCAAAAGAAATAAAGGAAAACTAACAATTTTAATAAATAAGAGGATAATAAAAATCATGTAAAAATTACACTTATCAGGACATACTCAAACAACAATAACTCTCTTGATTTCCATCGAAAAAATACAAATTTTGTGTTCAAATTCACTAAAAATTCCACACCGTTCAAAAGTTATTGTCGAAACAGTGACTGAAGGTCACTTTTCAACACATTTTCCAAGCGATTACAGATCAAGAATAGCTGGCCACCAACGTCTTTTTTACCCAAAATTTGATTTCGAGATGATTGATCTCGCGATATTGGAAAAATATTTCCAGGCCAAATTCAGTGCAAAACGATAGACTTCCATTTTTACGCCCCTCCATTGGCACATAATTGGATTCCGTATTTCGGGTAACTCGGTGGGACATATTCAAAGGATAATAACTCTCAAAATTTCTATCGAAAAAATACAAAATTTGTGTTCAAATTCAAGCTCCGAATGTGTACTTTCTAAAACATTTAGGCCGTGTCTAAAAATTCCTTACCGTTCAAAAGTTATTGAGAAAACGGTGACCGAAGGTCACTTCTCAACACATTTTCTAAGCAATTACGGCTCGTGTATAACTAGCCACTAACGTATTTTTTACACCGAATTTTATTTCATGATTATTGATCTCGCGATATAGGTAAAATATTTCCAAGCCAAATTGGTGTGCGAATCGTTAGACTTCCATTTTAACGCCCCTCCATCGGCACATAATTGGAATCCATATTTTGGGTAACTAGGTGGGACATATTCAATCGACAACAACTCTCCTGATTTCCTTCGGAAAAAAATATAAAACTTTTGTTCAACTTCAAGCTTCGAATGTGTACTTTCTAAAATGTTAAGGCCACGTCTAAAAATTCCATACCGTTCAAAAGTTATAGTCGAAACGGTGACTGTAGGTTGCTTTTCAACACATTTTCTAAGAGATTACGACTCATGAATAACTAGCCATTAACGTATTTTTTATCCAAAATTTGATTTCGAGATTATTGATCTCGCGATATAGGAAAAATATTTTCAAGCCAAATTTGTGTACGAATCGTTAGACTTTCATTTTTACGCCCCTCCATCGGCACATAATTGTAATCCGTATTTTGGGTAACTCAGTGGGACATATTCAGACGACAATAATTCTCTTGATTTCCTTCGAAAAAATACAAAATTTGTGTTCAAATTCAAGCTCCGAATGTGTAATTTCCAAAACATCTAGGCCATGTCAAAAAATTCCTTACCTTTCAAAAGTTATTGTCAAAACGGTGACCGAAGGTCACTTTTGAACACATTTTCAAAGTGATTACGACTCGTGAATAACTAGCCATTAACGTATTTTCTACCTAAAATTTTATTTCGAGATTATTGATCTAGCGATATAGGAAAAATATTTCCAAGCCAAATTTGTAAGCGAATCGTTAGACTTCCATTTTTATGCCCCTCCATCGGCACATAATTGGAATTTGTATTTCGGGTAACTCGGTAGGACATATTCAAATGAAAATTACTCTCTTGATTTCCTTAAAAAAAAAAAAAACAAAATTTTTGTTCAAATTAATGCTCCGAATGTGTACTTTCCAAAATGTTCAAGCCGCGTCTAAAAATTCCATACCGTTCAAAAGTTATTGTCGAAGTGGTGACCGTAGGTCACTTTTCAACACATTTTCTAAGAGATTGTGGCTAGTGAATAACTAGCCACAAACTTATTTTTTACCCAAAATTTGATTTTGAGATTATTGATCTCGCGATATAGGAAAAATATTTCTAAGCCAAATTCGTGTGCGAATCGTTAGACTTCCATTTTTACGCCCCTCCATCGGCGCATAATTTGAATCCGTATTTCGGGTAACTCGGTGGGACATACTCAAAGAACAATAACTCTCTTGATTTCCTTGGAAAAAATACAATTTTTTTTTTCATATTCAAGCTCCAAATGTGTAATTTCTAAAATGTTCAGGTCGCGTCTAAAAATTCCATACCGTTCAAAAGTTATTGTCGAAATGGTGATTGTAGGTAACTTTTCAACACATTTTCTAAGCGATTACTGCTCATGAATAACTTGCCACAAACATCTTTTTTACCCGAAATTTGATTTCAAGATGATTGATCTCGTGATATTGGAAAAATATTTCCTTGCCAAATTTATGAGCAAAACGTTAGACTTCCATTTTTAAGCCCCTCCATCGACACATAACTGGAATCCGTATTTCGAGTAACTCTGTGGGACATATTCAAAGGACAATAACTCTCTTGATTTCTATCAAAAAAATAAATTTTTTTTGTTCAAATTCAAGCTCCAAATGTGTACTTTTTCTCACAACCGATGCATTTCATAACACATACCCTAACCAACCTTATACCTCTCATGCCCTACACGCCCTCTCTTGGCTCAAACGGGCCTTACAACTAGGTTCTAGGACTTCACTTTACGACTAGGGTGGCGCCAACGACGACAAGAAGGGAACACAACAACGGAATATCAAGCGTTCGGGTAGACACGGACAAGAGACAAAGAACACAACCACACTACCACCGGCCAGAAAAGAGTGGCTCACGATACCATAAGGGGGAAAGGGACGACCTTCTTTGAAGAGAAGGAGAGGAAGCACAGTAATATTGTAATGGAGATAATGTAAAGAACTTGAAAGTAAATAGCTTGAAAGTAAATAATCTTGAAAGTAAAAACAATAATAAGGCGGTAGAACCAGCCAAACAGTATATATCAAAATAATTCAAAGTAAATAAGAGCAATAGTTCAAAATAAATGAAAGCAATTTAAAACCGTCCGGTATGGCGGTATATATATATATATATATATAAATCCTTCATTTGGAGTCTCCCCCAAGATGTTATTTCACCAACAATTCCCTTCTTGGTATTAGATTTTAAAAGTTGAATAGGTAGCATTACATGAGTTTGATGAAATCACTTGAATAGTTTCTGAATTTTAATAGACTTTAATTTTGCTATTTTACTTATGTCATGTTGAATCTCATAACAAGTGAGTCAGTGTAATCGATTTCTCCATTTAATTGAATAAACACTACATGAGTATGATGAGATCATGTGAATAGATTCTTCTCAATTTTAATAGACAATAATTTTGCTATTACTTATGCCATGTTGAATCTCACAACAAGTGTGTAACCAATTTCTCCACTTAATTGAATAGGCGTTACTTGAGTTTGATGAAATCCCGTGAATAGATGCTTCTGAATTTTAATATACTTTCTTTTTCTATTACTTATGCTATGTTGAATCTCATAACATTTGAGTCAATGTAACTGATTTTCTCTACTTAGTTGAATAGGCGTTACATGAGTTTGATGAGTCAGTGTAACTGATTTCCCCTCTTAGTATTGAATAAACGTTACATGAGTTTGATGAAATCACGTGAATAGATGCTTCTGAATCTTAATAGACTTTAATTTTGCTATTACTTATACCACGTTGAATTTCATAACAAGTTAGTCAATGTAACCATTTTCTTTATTTAGTTGAACATGCGTTACTTGTGTTTGATGATATCATGTGAACAAAATATACCACGTTGAATCTCATGGCAAGTGAGTTAGTGTAACTGATTTCTCTATTTAGTTTAATAGGCGTTACATGCATCTGATGTGATCACATGAACTGATGCTTCTGAATTTTAATAGACTTTAATTTTGTTATTTCATATGCCACGTTGAATCTCATTACAAGTGAGTCAAATATGTGTAAACGGTTTCTCCAAATAGTCATTTATTTCTAAAATTAAAACAAACATTACATAAAAAATATTTTTTTTGGATTTCACAAATCTTTCATTTCTATCATCAGTTTCATCACCTGAAGTTTCTATATATACCTCCCTACTATTATTCTAAAATGCAAGATCTCAAAACTTGTTTAAAGTTTTTCCATCCCCGATGGATAACTACCAAGAGGGTGAAAACAAGTTTAGATTGCCTAAGAAAGCTTTTTCATTTATAGAAATTGATGGCATGGGAAAAACAAGAGTTTGGAAGGATGCTATCATTGCTTGAAGCATCCATGGAATGCTTCCCCGGCTGGTTCACGAGGTTTACACACTATTATACCGTTTCTTAAGTCATTAATGATTTTATTGTTTTAGATAGATATTGATAAGTTAGTATAATTAGATGTTGATTAACCCAAAAAAGAAGAAGATTTCATCTCAGTTATCCTGAGCATCAAACGCAACCTGGTCATCACAGGCCAATACAATATTCTCATTAGTCCCAAGACGAGGTGATTTCCCAATTTTCACTTGGGTATTGATCCTCAAAGTCTGTAAAATCTTGCTATTGTTAAAATCTTGATCCAACCATTATATATTACATTATATTTATATTAGATTAATACCTTATTGTAGTGTCATTAAGAATAGCCCAACTAATAGATGTAGAAGACTAAACATTAGGACCAGAAAGTTCATACTTTGGTTATAGTGTTGAACATCTATTGCAGCGATTACCCATGTTTGTTCCATTGTCAATTTTATTAGAAATTTTTTTCAACATGGTTAGGAATAGTTTGTTACCACAGAAAATTTTACATATGATTGGCAATATTGTAAGTATAGGATCAACAAAAGCCAAATACAACTACTAATATGATTATCTTGATATAATTTGCTTAGCCAACGCGCATCCCTGCACAGTCTGTGCTGTTGAGGATGGTGAACAACATTTGTTCATGGTCTGCGGGGAAGATATTGGAGCATTCTGCGGAAAGATTTCTCATTTGAGAGGCAATTTCTTTGAGTTGGGTTTTCCCATTTTAGCCATCATGTTAGTTGGGGAAAGTGACAAGTTCGATGCAAGCCCCTCATTATGGTAGCTCTTTCCTTATGTTTTTGTCCTTGATGAAATCTGAATACCTAATGAGTGTTGTAGCATACTCATAACATGTAAAAGAAATTTGATGTGGCAACTCATTGGTGATTGACAGCCAATGCAAAATCATACTCAAAACATATATGAATGTACCAATCAAAGTCCTATCAACTGTTGTAGCGCCAGTGTTTTGGGACCAATTGTGTTTCTTGGCGGCAGGTATTTGTCTTATTGAGGACAAAGAATAATTATAAGATTTGGACTTGTGAATTGAAATCCGTTTTCAAATAATATGCAATTTTTGTATGCTTGTGCAATTTCTGATGTATGTAAAAATTTGTGAGGTTGCATCAACGTGACTAATGCAAAACCCAATAATGATTTATCTCTTCATATGTATGTCAGGGAGCAATTTTCATAAACTCTTTCTCTTGGAGGGGAATTTTCCATTGTCTTTGAATCAAGAATTAGAATGAAGCAGAATTACTCACGTCTATCTGCAACTCCAAAGAGCAAAAGATTCAACGTCAAGAAAGAGTACATAGCTGGATTAACAGTGTATATAATATAAGAAAACAGTCCATTTGCATGGCCAAAAGATATACTTGCAGAAAGCCAGGAATATCTATCAGATACAATCATTAAGTTCTAGTAGGGTTCAATAATTCTTTTTTTTTTTTTTTTTTTTTTTTTTTTTTTTTTTTTTTTTTTTTTTCTTTCGAGAAACAAAAACACACACACAAGGAAGAAGAAAATGGGTTATAACACAAAGGCACACCACAACTCCACTCAAAAGTCATGGTAATTTTTAAGAGAGATTGAAGCAAGTTATACTACACATAACACACCCTCTTAAGCAATGTAGAGTTCAATAATTCAACTTGATGTGATGAATCACATCTTGACTTTTTTGTCATTTTCCCTAATATAGCTAGCATGCATACTGAGTACATTATTTGGATAGGAGGGGTGTTCATATATACCTTGTTGGTGCAGATGTCACAGTTGCCTAAGCCCACACGACAACTCTCAAACATTTTCATACTAAGTCATCTTCATTACAGTACGCTTGACACCATTTTCATGTCTTTTATTTTATTTTTTTGGTGGTTTAATTGGACAAATCACCATTTGCTGACTTTTATTCCCATTCAAGTTCTCATTACTCTTGAGGCGGTTGGGCAGTAAATCCAATTTAAAAGGGGACATTAATACGAAGGGAATCGCAAGAACGAAAACATACAATTGTGCCTTAAAGAAAATGTCACACTGTCTTCGATTTTTAGGGGGGTTGTTGCATTTGGGGGCCTAAGGCGAAAACTGATTATCTTGATTTAGATGCAAAATTACTACTAATTAACATGAACCACATAAATATTTTTTTTTTTGAAAGTTTATTGACACAAAAAATTATTTAACAAAACATTTCACAATTGTTGATGTTGCAAATTGATAGTGGTAAGTAAAAGAGTAATGTTAATGGTGGACCTAGATAAGAACTAATAAAAATTTGTCAACTCAACTATTGTGAAAAATGTTGCAAATTTTTTTGTGCATTACTCTTTTTTTTTTTTTTTTAAAGTGTTACATTTATAATATTTTTGACAATAAATCATAGGTATTAAGTTGTTCTTGGTTTTAATTTGAACCTAATACTAAAATTATTTTTTTTGCCATCAATAACAACTTATTACTTAGGATTTGTTGTAAAAGTATTGTGAAAAATGTTGTGGACGTAGTTGTAGGGGCACAATTTAGTAACCAAACTCTTCTTGTTACAAGTCTTGGTCTAAAAAGCCCAACACAATGAATTCTTGTAAAGTATGGACTAAAGAACTCGGTTTAAGTAAGTTTAAACGGAATATTGCATGGGTTAAGGGAACACACGAACAAGAACAAATGCCATTGTATCGAAAGATCACCTAGAATGATAGGGCTAAAAACTTGATTTATAGATACTGATTAGTGCAATAGGATTCCTTTGCATGCTCCCGTATTCTCCTCCTCCCTTTTTTTTTTTTTTTTTTTTTTTCTTGGGGATTTCTACACATTATATAGGACATTTCCTGTCATCCGGGCTTTACACTTGTTGATCATCTAAATCCCCACTTGAGTACCTGTCCCATCGGACACCTCTCTCAGTTCTTTGTGAGTTGCGGTAGCCAAGGTAGCACTGTTCAAGGGTCTTCTCCACATTAATGCGGCCGGGAGAGTAGTTGTAATGCATTTAATGTGGTGGTGGCGGCTTTTCTTTGAGATATTTCGGGTTTCCTTCCTTTTCACGTATTTAGAAGATGGGCTTTAGTGGCTTGGATGTACCTTTGCTCGGATTTTTCAGTATCCGAGGAGAAATTCCTCCTCGGACATGTTTTCTTTGCCCCAGTGATGTCCGAATACTGATTGCTTGAGTCACGCCGACTCCTCGGATGGGCTGGTGTCCTCGGATGGGCCCAGGGCCCAACTTGTTATTTTGGGCCAGTCCCCACAATAGCCCCTCAAAACTCCGGTTTTTATCTCCTTCCGAGGAGAAAAGCGGGGTTTTGACTTTTCAAGGGATAATCATCAATTAATTTTTGGTTCACACGTGTGGGGGCATTTGCTTTTGACGCGCTACAATTCACGAGGCGCGGCTATTTACTCCAAGCGGCTTTATGTCTCCCTTATCTGACGATGGGGCGCAGATCTAACGGCCGACGTTCTTCCCAGAATTTTGAGCGGGAGCGATCACCTTTTTTCCCTTTGCTATATAAAGCCTTAAGGAGACTTGTTTTTCTTTTTGTTTACTAGCATATAAGAAGTCCAAAGAACTCCAGAGAACTTCGGTGCCCGGACATCCACAAACACTCTCGACCTTGAATTTTCAGTAGCTATTTTTGCGAGGCGTCCTTCCCTGAAGAGATTTTTAAGTGTTTTAGAGATTGTCGTAAGGACACTCGTAAGTTCTACTTCCTCCTTGTAGCCTCAATTTTCATCTCGGCCCTCAATTTTCACCTCAACCTTCCTTCTCGGCCAAACGGTTTAACTAGATGGGTAGATTCAAGTATTTGGTAGATACTCCAGCCGCCATGAAGGCCTTTAGGACAAAATATCGCATCCCACAGGGGGTGGTTTTGCAGTACTATCCTCCGGAAGGAGTGCTAAGCGATAGGGACATGGGTCAAGTCGTCATTCCCATAATCGCTTTTATAGAAGGAGGAATGGTACTTCCCATGCGTAGGATTACTTGGGACTACTTGTTTAACCATAGGTTGACACCGCATCAGTGCGCTCCCAACATGTTTAGGGTCTTAGGTAGCATAGATGTCACGAACGAGCGGATGGGTCTAATCCTTACATGGCACAACGTGGTTCATATGTACAAATGCCACAATCTCGACAAGGTGGGATACTATCTTAAATCTCGATCCGAGATCATTAGGCTGATCTCCTGTCTTCCTAAATCCAATAAGGGTATGAAAGATGACTATCTTATTGCCTCGGGAGAGTGGAGCGACGGTTTTCATTGTCCAACTCGGGCGGGAGATCCAGGTGCGGTGTCTTTAGGATCAATCCTCCGGGAAAGAGAGGGGGGTTTAGCCCTTTAGTTTTTCTGTCTTTTGGTCGGAAATTCAAAACTTTGTAACCTAACCAAAATTTCCTTCTCGGCTATTTTGCAGATAGAACACACATCGCCCCTCGGCTCAGCCATATGAACGTTCGGGCCTTAAACTACCTTTTGAGGTCAGAGATCTACATCAATGAGGACTGACAATTGCGAGCGGCTCATCCGGTTTTAGGTTATGAACCTTTGTCCCGCACCTTTCAAGATATCGGCCAATCCATAAGAGCCAGTAGTCCAAGGTTGGCTAGAATTGACGTGTCAAAGCCAAGGTTTTTAGCTAGAGACGATCTCGGGCCAGTTGTTTTGCCTACGGTTCAAAATCCTCCACCAGCTACGCAACTAACCCCACAGGACAATCCCAAAGTTGCGGCAAAGATGAAGAAGAGGCTGAATCATCTCCTCTTTCTCTTGAGGAAGAGATAGATGAGTTTTACTTCGAGGAGGATATTCCAAAAGCTCCTCTGATCAAGCTTTCGGATCCCGAGGGGGAACAGGACAGAAATTCGGTGGTCGGCGTGCCACTTGTTATTGCTTGCTCGGACGACTCTTCCAACAAGGAGGACGACAATATGGCCTCCAACAAAGGAAATAGCCTACGAGAGCCGATGTCCTCCCGAGGCAAAGGGCAATCATCAAAAGTTCCCTCCAAGTCCCGTGCAGCTATCCATCCTCCGGTTGCTCCACAACCCCCTGCCGACCTTGGTTTAAAAGTTAACCCGGATCCGAAGAAGAAAAGGCCGGTCGAGTCCCTTGAGGAAGGCGAGGTGGGCCCTCGCCAGGGTAAACAGCAAAAGACAATCTGGGAACAAAGGGACAAAAGGGCACCATCTGTAGATAGTTGAGAAGAAATGGAGCGGGCTGAAGTGCGCGTTAATCCACGCACTTGGAGCCCGAAACATTGCTATAGGCATCTCTATAGCTGCGTTTGGAGAGTTCTATAGTGGTGTTTTAAAAAAAATGGGTTTGTAGCAGCGTTTTTAAAATGCCACTATAGGCATTTTTCTTTTTCTTTTATTTTTATTTTAAATAAGGGCAAGATGAGGAAAAAATACCTATAGTGGTGTTTGACAAACGCCACTATAGGTCCTGGTCTTACAAGGGCATATAGTGGCATTTTACAAATGGCACTATAGCCCAACACCAAAAAAAAAAGTTAAGAAAAAGAATCTAGTAAAAAAAAAAAAAAAAAAAAAATAGGGGACCTATAGTGGCGTTTACCAAGCCACCGTAGGTCCAAAAAGTGATAGCTACACCATATTCTACAATATTCTGTAAGGTTAAATTTAATTAACCATCTTATTGGCTTTATTTCATGCCAAATCTGCTTGTATTTCAGCATTTAGTAATCCTGTATTTAGGTGGGTTTTGTTGTAAGGGTAGTGAGTGCGATAGAGTGTTGATTGCTCAAGACTGCACAAGAAAACAGAGACTCGCAGCTTGATCTCGCGGGTGACTCATGGCTGCAAGCCGCCCAGGATGCAACACACGTGCCAAGCATGCCAAAAAGTGAACAGTCATGCTAGCTGGAGCACTACAAGACAAAACAGGACAACTGGCCATATGGTTATCTTGCGACTGGATCTCGCAACTCGGTCAAGTCGCGAGGTCAAGCCGCGAGCCACCCCTGTTTTGAAAAACCCGACGTTTCACATTCTCCTCTCACCTCAGTATAAATACCCCTTATACCCACAAATGAAAGAGAGCTTTTAGAGAGAATTTTGAGAGAGAAACCCTAGAGTAAAATAAGATTGATTCACCTACAATCTATACATTAGAGTCTTTTCAAATTCCTCAACTCTCTTCCTCTCCATTGTCAAACCCTTAAAAGGCATTTTACCAAAACCTTATTCTCACCATATTCATTATTGTGAGAAATTTGTTTGGTGTTGGGGAAGCGAGTTAGGAAGGAACCAATCTAAATTGGTTGATGCTATGGTCTAGTAGCGGAATCCAAGAAGCTAGAAAAGAAAAAGGTTCAGCGCAACCTTGTTGGAGCAAGAAGCTTAGAGGGCTTAGGTGCACTGGGTAGATTAGGCTTTGAGGGTCTATTGCTGTCCATGTATCCCAACTACATTTTCTAGTGGATTGTTTACCGCTTGAAGGGCGGCGGAGAGGTTTTGCGCCAAGGGCTTGAGTTTCCTCTTCAATAACACATCGCGTGTTGTCTTTGTGTTTGCATCTTCCTTCCCTTTTATCTTTGCCTTTTATTATTTGCTGTGGATTGTGATTTTAATTTGGCTTAGATAGTTTTTCCAATTCTATATTATAGCTTTTGTTCATTTTCCGCACACTAGTTGTTTGACATAAAACTTGAATTGGTTAATTTGTAAATTGGGGGTCTAAACGTTCAAGGGTGTTTTTACACTATTTGAACTTTCATATTCCATTAAAAAAAAAAAAAAAAAAAACGGAATGGGTTCAAGCTTAAACAAATACTACGGCATATTCTACAATATTCCAAAAAAAAAAAAAAAAAAAACTGAATGGGTTTCAACGTAAACAAAAACTATGAAATATGCCATAGAATATTCCTGGAATATTGACATATTCCAAAATATTCCATAACAAAAAAAAAAATGATCTCTCTCTCTCTCTCTCTCTCTCTCTCTCTCTCTCTCTCTCTCTCTTGTGTGGCCCTAGCAAAGAAAGAAAGAAAGAAAGAAAGAAAAAAAAAAAAAACTCTCTCACAGTCATTGAAAAAAAAAAAAAAAAGAAGCTCTTTCATGTTAATCTCAAAACTCTCTCAATCCTTCTCTCAATGTGCCACCGATCTATGTTGTCGGAGATCCAAAAAATGCCGACCCACGCTGTTGATCCCACTTTACCGCCGATGCTGTATAAATTGGTTTGTAAAAATATGTGGTTTTGTTCATTGTTCTTTGAGTTTTGTGTTTGATTTCTTAGAAAATATAGGAAAATATGTGTTGAGTTTTGTGTTTGATTGCATATGGGTGCAAAAAATTTGGGTTGGAGTTTTGTATTTGGTTTCAACTTATAAGAAAATCATGTTCAATGTCTATTTGTTTTGTAAATTTAGGGGGCATGTGTTTGTATTTTTGTAAATTTGAGTGATATATTTACAAGGTTAATGTAAGAAAAGAAAAGAAAATAGTTTTTTTTTTTTTTTTTTTTTTTTTTTGAGTTCTTCATGTTCAAAATATTGATGCTTTCAAATTTTAAAAATTAAATTTTCAATTTTAAAAAATTAAAAACTTTTGATTACCAAAAATTAGTTTTTGGTAATCAAAATTTTTTAATTTTTGGTAATCAAAAATTTTTTTTTGTTGGTGGTTTTTGGCTATAGTTGTGTTTGACAAACACCACTATAGGTCTGCCCCATAGTGGCATTCTAAAATACTACTATAGCCTCTTTTTTTTTTTTTTTTTTTTATAATTTGGTCTATAGTGGCGTGTGGTGTTTAGAAATGTCACTATAGGGTAGACCTATAGTGACGGTACAATAGTGGCGTTTGTAAAATGCCACTATAGGCCCATTTGGGCTATAGCAACATTCAATATAGTGGTGTTTTTAGTACCTATAGTAGCATTTCACAAACACCACTATAGGTCCAGTTTTTGGTAGTGTAAGTTGGATCATATAACATATACATATACAAATAGAAAATAAAATATTATCTTGACAAGAGAAATAAATAAATAAGAAAATTAACAAACACAAAGACAATTCCGAAGAGTTTCAAGTAACGTTGAAAATATTTTATCACAACACTTGCCATACGGGCCATTCCAACCATTTCCATCTTTTTATTTTTTTTTTATGGGGAAAAGCCATTTCCATCTTGGGAAAGAAAAACAAGAAGAAAAGAGGGGTAGTTTTGTTTAATAATTGTAAGGGCATGAAAATTAGGGGCCCAAACCCACTTAAAATAGTGAGGCCTCTACCACCCAATTAGGCCCAAACAGATAAATATTTGTCAAGAGAGTGGGGAAAACAAGTCGGGCTTAAGTCCGAAGATTCGAATAGGAAGGGAATGATTGGAAGTTAAAATCAAATAGCATTAATGGTTCTTATCAAGTCTGCCCGGGGACAATTTTCTTACACGGGGATATACACTGCTCTCTCTCTTTCTCCCTATTGTTCTTGTTTTAATCTCTTTTCCCGATTTTTTTCGGGATCCCCTCATCTAGAAGTTCCCTTCCTTTATATACTCCTATGCTTCTTACATGTTAGCCCTCCATCTGCATCCCTTTAGGTTCTCTATAGGACATTTGTCCCATTAGACTCTCGTAGAAGGTGGTAGAAGAGGTCATTTAGTTATGAATCTCTTGTTCGGTGTCATTTCCTCATCAATGCAGGTGATAAAGTTGTTGCCAATCATTTAATGTGAAGGTTGTATGTAAGCTTTCACAAGAAACTTATTCAAGTACCTTGACTTTCTCCTTGAACGCCATTCTCTCCACTCGGGTTTCCAGGAGGTATTTTGTCCCTTCCCTCCTTCTTTGGGGCAAACACACTCCTCGGGTTTAAAATGCTTCCACCTAATGAACGAATAATGGTCATAGCAGTCTTGGTCTTCCTAGGTCCTTAGGTCCCCACAATAATAATTAAGAAAATATTATAAAGAATTTTATTCATATACTATAAATCTCTATTATCTTAGTTTCAAGAAATTTAAAATTCTACTTCAACCCTAATTCTGTTATCAAAAGTTTTAAGTAATTAAAAATAATTAACATTTTTTATTTTAATTTATTTTGATTATATATAATAATTTTATGCTTTAATAAGTGTCTTAATGTGGTTTTGTCATGTGAATCATTAACGAAAAGGCAGATAAAATGCATAGAATTTTGGATTCCAAAAATCTTTTCACATCTCAAAATGTTTCAACAAGTATTGAAGGAAAAACTAAAAAAATCCAAAACCAAAACCCTCCTTTTAATTGAGTATCATAAAACTAGGGCCGGCTAAACAATAGATGCAATTGATGCAATCGCCTAAGGCCCCCAAATAAAAAAAAAGTCCCCCACTTGTAAAAGAAAAAAAATTATATATTTATATATATTTAATATTTATCTATATATTTTACAAAAATTTTTTTAAGTACTTTTATTGGTCAATAAAATGCATTAAAAGGTCACATTTGATAGGCCAAAAACGAATTGACCCCTTGTAATGAATTAACTGATTAATTAGCCAAGTTTATTAATTAATCAAATTAACATGCAAATATATGGTAGCACAAAAAAATCGCCAATTAAACTAAGTGCAGGAGAAAATAAATTGACACGGTGATTTGTTTACGATAGGGGAAAACCTACGCGACAAAAGCCCCACCGGGTGATTTTAAGGTCACCACTCCCGAGAATCCACTATTATCACAACAAGAGGTTACAAGTAAAGGAATCCCAAGACATTATACCAACCTACAGTTGAACCCTTACCCCAATACCCAATTGGACTTGTTCAGTAGTGGCAATTTCTCCTTGTAATGCACGGCTCCCAAGACGTGACTAACCAATCTGATGCGCAGATTTTAGTACGTGGCTTACTCCTTTGCACGAATCCAAGTACATGACTAACTCCACAGCAACCCTTTGATTGTTGTAGTTGATCTGCAGCAGCTTTACATAGTAACACCAATAAGATCTTCAATGCTGGTGCAAGAGACTTTGCTTGATTACGTAACCCAAAGGCATACAAGAAACACAAAGAAGAACTCTTTCTTCAGTAAGAGGAGGCTAGGGTTTCAAAAAGAAAACCTTATGAAGCTCTCTAGGGTTTGGGTTTTTCTTTTTCCACCTCCTTTAAATAGGAGCTTAATGGGCTCTCCTATTCCAAATAGGTTTACACAAAACTTGGGCTTTCCTAGCCCAAAAAGGATTACACAAACCCACAAATCTTGGGTTTTCCTAATCCTATAAGGATTATACAAAACCCATAAAAAAATAGCCTTTTAGAATAAAACGTTGTTAGCTATAATCTAAATCCTGTAAGCTCGATAGATCGAGACATCTGTCAAGCTTTAATGAATCTCGACAGATCAAGATTCTGTCGAGGAGGTATCGAGACCGGCAGATTGCACTTTCCTTGAGCAGTTCTTGAGTAATCTTCATGTCTTCAATGTAACCACTTGTAATGATCATCTTGAACCTACTTAGATTTACCCAAATATAAGTAAAGTGTGTTTTGTCAAATGATATGCCAATTACATAAAATTATGTCCCTAACAACATTGTATCCTAAAATAAAAAATACTGCACAATAACAGTGCACGAAACTTGATAGGACAAGATTGCACAGTGTTATGTGGATTGTGCGATATTGTCCACCAACCCCAAAACATCACAAGGCCTAAGCTAAGTTAGCCCACACGGCCCCACACTAATTAATTATTTTTTACTTTTTTTTTTAATGCAAGCTCTTATTTTATCAATTATTATAAATTATCACACTAATTAATAATTTGATGTATATTATATCAACTCTTTTGTATTATAGTTGTGGGAGGGATGAATCTCTGACCCCAAGAAGGAATTGTCCTCTTTGGAAGTGGCGTTGAGCCTTAGTCTTTAAGGTTTTGCTCAAGATTGTACAGTGTTTTGTGGACTGTGCAATATTGTCCACCAGCCCCAAAACATCACAAGGCCTAAGCTAAGTTAGCCCACATGGCCCCACACTAATTAATAAGTTATCACTTGATTCCTCAACGCCATGTAGTAGTGGTACACTCATCCTTAGGCCAAAGGTTTATAAGGCATGAGTGGGAGTCGTCTCTCCCCGATGTGGGATTGAGGAAATTCATACGGGTAGGACGTAGGTTGATCCTTACCCATCCCAAAGCGAACAATACTTAATTGGGGGCCGAGACGAAAGTCCTCTCACAATAGTGATACTAATTTATTGAACCATGTAATAAATTAATTTTTATTTGTACAAGTTTAAACTTTAAAGTTTAAAAAAGAATTCATTTAAAATTTTCGCCTAAAGCCTCCAAAATTGTTGAGCCCATAAAACTATTGTGTGTCACTGTTCACTAAAGAACATTGGAACATTATTAAAAAAAAAATTGTAAAAAAAATATTTATAAAAATTATGTATATATTTTTTGCACGTTTTTCTTGGGAGCAGACAACCACAAATCTTAAACTTTTTAATTTTTTGGCCTCACAGGATGTTTACTTCGGGGGTTTGATACTTTGATTGGCACTTCAAGATCCGGAATTGGGCCTTTTGGCACTTCAACTACTATACATTGGGCAATATCGCTGCTTGGCAGTAGAATATTGAGTAATGACCAAAGACACAATGCGTGAATGTATCATTACTGTATTTGTTCTTATTTAAACTGAAAGAGGAGTAGTCAAATATGAAGATAAACTCTGTCCCTAAAAACGAGGACAATGAAATGAGTGCATTGATTTCGTAGTCCTCTAAGATACGTGTTCATTGAATTCAATCAAAACTAAAAAACAACTTCATCATTTAATTTGATAGTTCTTAGTTAGATGCACGAAAATGGTTGACATTAACAAACAAATCATTTCAAAATTTACAATGTGTCAGTAGAAAGAGTAAATCCTCTTTCCTCACAGGCGGCTCTACTATTTGTTCGGGGGTTCAAATGGGACTTCAAAATATATATATATATATATATATATATATATATATATATATTTTTGTTATTTTAATACATTAATTTTTTTCTTTAAAATATTTTTCATACATTGACTTAAATCTTATACACTCTTATTACTAGTATTTCTAATTCTAAAATAAGAGTAAGTGTTTGTGAATTATAAATGTCATTCTTTATTATAATTTTTTATTATAAATGTATGAGTCTGTCTAATATTGACTATGTGTATTACTTTTTTTTTGTAATGTCATTTGTGTGAATAGTGACGTGTACGTGGATGTTTGTGTGTACAATATAAATATAATATAATTTTATATAATTTAATAATTAGGAAATAGAGAGGATTTGTTACATGAGTGTTTATAGTTATTATATTATAATAACTTTTTGTCATAAAGTTGGAAAAATTTAAGAAATAAATTGCAAAGTAAGTGATTATTCAAGCATTTAATTGGTTATTAAGTAAACACATAGTGAATTATTTTATGTATGAATAAGTGTAGTTGTGTGCATCAACAATTAATATAGAGCCAATGAGTTAAGTTTAGTCATTTAGTTTAAAATATTTTTATAAAAACAATGACAAATATATAATATTAACTGCATAAAAATAAAAATTTAGACAAATTTAACAAAATAAAATGGTCATAGTTACCTATATTAGCAATAAATACTCGTAATGAACTATCGCAAAATTTGAAAACTTGTAAAAAGAAATTGTAATTTTTTTTTTTTGGTCTATAACTCAATATATTCAAGTTCTCTTTTTATTAAAAAAATTTTTAATTTAAATTTCTTAATGATCCCTCAGCAAAGTTCTTGGAGCTGTCACTATCTTTCATTAGACAAAGGGTAATTCTTCTTAGTTGATAAGAAAATTGAATGAAAAAAAGTAATTAAAGTTTGAATCTTTTGATGTGATATATTAAGCTTAGTTTAATGGAGTTTTTACGTATTTTTTTAAAGTTTGGATGAAATTTCTTTTCCTGGTAGTAAATTTCTTATCTATTTTTATTGTTTTTGAAATTAAATTGCTAATCTAATAGGTCATTTCTAACTCGGTTATCTATTTTAGGATGTTGATATTGTGTGGAAATAATTGTCTTATTGTTTTAATTAGATTTTCAAATGGTAAACTAAACTCCTTTATGTTTTTGCTATTTTGTTTTAGTTAATATTGCTATGATTTATACAATTCTATTATTAATGTACAAGTATCAATTTCGCATTAAAAAAGAAATGTTAATCTAAGCTCTTTCTTAACATGGGTAGATCTAAATCCAAATTAATACATTTCATACTAAGTAATTTGTTACATGACTTACCAAATGAAAAATATATATTTTTAAAAAATATTTTTTTTTAATGTGAAAAAATATAGATCGACTTGTAACTCAATTGACTCGACTTGTTTGCAACTTATTTAAAATAACCCTTTTTTTTACCTAAACCTGATCGACTTGGTGCAATCCATATGTCACTTCTACTAGAATTTCTATCATTATGTATTTACATGTAAGCCGCTAAAATTTTAATCAATCTTTTTAAGGATTAATTAAAATTACATTGTTGTCTCATCTAGCTATAACATTGTTGTCTCATCCAATCCTAATATGTACGAGTTGGCTACAACCAAGGAAGAAGAGCTTGCATTTTATATTGAGTGACAATGGCAATTATGATTTTGATGTTAAGGTAGAACGTTGTGGATTTGTAGGTTTTGTAAATGACGTGATTAATCGTGGGTGTTTGAGATGTGTATTTTGTTTTAGAATTAAGGAGAAAGAGAAAAACACATTTTATATCAACTTTTATTTTATAATATTCCTTCAAAGTTGTTATTGTTGTTGTTTTTTTTTTTTTTTTCATTACTTCTATTGAATAATTATAATAATTATTACTTTTTATGATGAACTCATTACTAATAAATTTCTATAACAATTATGTTATAATAGATATATAACAACATTCTCCAAGAACATCTTATATAAAACATTACAATATTATCTATGCATCGTAAGGGTAATTTACTAGTTTTTTTAAAAGGAAAAGGTTTGGCTCCAATTATCAGTAGAAAAGTGACATGTGTTCTGTCATGTGCAATACACATGACACACTTGGTTGGTTGAGTTAAGTGAAACATCTACATTGCACATAACAAGAATAAATGTCATCTCATATAAATGGTTGGAGCCTAACTTTTTCCTTTTCAAAAAGTCCATTTTCATTAAGTGAATATTAAAACCACCACTTTTTCAAAACGCTTAATTTCAAAAAGGGTTTGCTGAACTCACCCTTAAACTTGGTGGTATACTTAAACAGTTATAAAATAAAAAAGACACATCCACAAGGCCACAATACGCTACCCAGTGGAATTATATTTTATAGAAATGCTAAGTCCATAATATTTTTACATCAATTTCATAACAAATCTTAGGTGGCAGATTATGCTACTCGTTACCAATTCTAATCTAAACCCAACATTGAAATTTCGTTTTTGCCACCAACAACAGCGTAACACCTAAGAATTGTTGAGAATACATTTAGATTAAAAAGAATGTTGAATTCCATTTTGATAAATAACTAAATTGCAATGTATTAACAAATAATTTAAATATATATATATATATATATATTTCATTTGTTGATGCTTTGTTAAATTAAATGAATGCTAATTTGGATTGTAATGAAACAAAATTGGTTCATAATTTAGTCTGAATTGAAGTTTTGTCTCCATCCCTAGCTATCATTGTCCACTGACCATTAGTTCCACCACTCCCAAACGCAACCTCTCTCTCTGTCTCTCTCTTTTTTCTTTTTTTTTTTTTTTTTGGTTTATTAACATAATTTTTTAAATTATTTTTTGGATTTTTTTGAGTTGGAATGTAAAGATCTTTTTTTTTTTTTTTTTTTTTTTTTTTTAAGTATTATTTGTTTGGAGCTAAAAAGATATGGGAAAGTAGAAAATATGTTTTCTAAGACATTTTCAAGAACGCAACTAAATACTTGGAAAATATTTGTAGGTAAATAAAATTTAGACTAAAATGACACAAAATTTTATATTAGAAACTTAATTTACTTCTACAAAAACAGAAACATCTATGTAGGCAAATTATCATGTATGAACATAACATGCCGGCCTTGATGAAATCCCTAAAGACTTTAGTCTAATGTCATGCTAATAACATGTAAAAGAAATTTATTAGTGTCTTCCTTCAATGAATTTTACTCAAGGTACTAAGAACTTTCAAATATGCAATTTATGTATGCTTGTGCATATTCTTTTCTAAGTATTTACTTGCAAGAGAAACAAATTAAGAAAGTGATTGTTAAATAAAGAGATAGAGAATCAACGAATAAAACAAATTAAACTCATAGTCAAATTATTGTAACACTGTTCACTAGCAAATAATAATAATAATAATAATTTGTTATTAATTTTTTTTTTGAGAATCAATTTGTTATTAATTTGTTGCATTTTGAAAGTCTAAAACTTAAATGGTTACTTTTGAAACTTCATGTTTTAAGTGAAAATTTTTTCTCTAAAATTTTTTTAGTGAGCACGAAAAAATGTGATAATGTACAGAAGATTATTACAGTTAATTTGTAAGGTTGAATTTATTCAACCATCTAATTGGCTTTATTCCGTGCCAAATTTGCTTGTAATTCAGCATTTAGTAACCCCGTATTTAGGTGGGTTTGATGTAAGGGTAGTGAGTGAGATAGAGTGAAGTTTGCTCAAGAATGTGCAAGAAAACAGAGATTCGCGACTTGGCCTCGCGGGTGACTCATGTTGCAAGCCGCGACACAAAGACACGTGCCAAGCATGCTGGAAGGTGAACAGTCATGCAAGCTGGAGCACTACAGGACAAAACAGGACAACTGGCCATACGGTTATCTCGCTGATCGATCTCGCGACTGGATCTCGCGACTTAGTCAAGCCACAAGGTCAAGCTGCGAGCCACCCCTGTTTTGTAAAACCCGACGTTTCACATCCCTCTCCCACTCCAGTATAAATACCCCTTTTACCCACGATTGTAAGAGAGATTCCAGAGAGAATTTTGAGAGAGAAACCCTAAAGAAAAACAAGATTGATTTACCCACAATCTATACATTAGAGTCTCTTCAAATTCCTCAACTCTCTTCCTCTCCATTGTCAAATCCTTGAGAGGCATTATACCAAACCTGGTTCTCACCATTATCATTCTTGTGAGAGAGCTGTTTGGATTTCTGGGAAGCGATTAGGAAGGAACCAATTTTCATTGGTTGATGCTACGGTCTAGTAGTGGAATCCGGGAAGCTAGAAATGAAAAAGGTTCGGCGCAACCTCGTTGGAGCAAGAAGCTTGGAGGGCTTAGGTGCACTGGGTAGATTAGGCTTGGAGGGTCTATTGCTGTCCATGTATCCCAATTGTATTTTCTAGTGGATTGTTTACCGCTTGGAGGGCGGCGGAGAGGTTTTTTGCCGAGGGTTTCGGTTTCCTCTTCGATAACACATTGCGTGTTGTCTTTGTGTTTGCATCTTCCTTCCTCTCTATCTTTGCCTTTTTATTATCTGTTGTGGATTGTGTTTTTAATTTGGCTTAGATAGTTTTACCAATTCCTTATTTCTGCTTATGTTAAGTTTCTGCACACTAGTTGTTTGACATAATACTTGAATTAGTTAAGTTGTAATTTGGGGGTCTAAACGTTCAAGGGTGTGTATACACATATTTGAACTTTCACTTGGTATCGAAAGGTACAATTGTTATTGGTTTCATTACCATTGTGTGATCCTTGACTCCCTTTTGAGATGGATCGGTCTCAATCCCTAAATGCACCTCCATATTTTGATGGTAGTAATTATGCTTTTTGGAAGGTTCGCATGAGAGCTTTTCTGTGTTCTATTGATGAATCTGTTTGGGATCTTCTTGAGATTGGTTGGACCGGACACGAGGCAGCCAAATCCACATGGGATAAGGCAGCACTTGCTGCATCTAATGCTAATGATAAAGCACTCAATGCTATTTTTCGTGGTATGTCTCCGGATGAATTTTATAGGATTTCTCACATTACCGTTGCCAAAGAAGCATGGGAGATTTTGGAAACCACCTATGAAGGCACAAAGAAAGTGAAAGACACCAAGTTGCAAATGCTTACCACTCGGTTTGAGGAGCTCAAAATGAGTGAGGATGAGTCTTTTGACTCTTTCTATGGGAAGCTAAATGAGGTGGTTGTCAGCAAATTCAACTTGGGGGAGAAAACGGAGGATTCAAAAATTGTAAGGAAGATCCTTCGATCATTGCCGGAAAGTTTTCGTGCCAAAGTGACGGCGATTGAAGAAAGCAAGGACCTTGATGACATCAAAGTCCAGGAGCTGGTTGGTTCTCTTCGGACTTATGAGATGTCATTTTGCCCAATCAACGGAAGAGTAAATCTTTTGCTCTTAAGACCATTAATGAGAAGGTGGAAGATCAAGACTCATCGGGAGAAGATGTGGTTGACAAAGATGTTGCATACCTTGTCAAAATTTTCAGAAAGTTCTTGAAATTCAAAAATAATGGCAAATTTGATGATAAAAGAAAATTCCAAAGTTATGGAAGGGAGAAAGGGGAATTCAAAAAGAAAGATGGAAAAGAATCCCAACCTACACAAGGTGTCACTTGCTTCGAATGTAACGGGCATGGACACTTTAAGAAGGAATGTCCGAATTATTTGAAATCGAAAGGCAAAGTGTATGCCACGACATTGAGTGACTCGGATTCATCTGACTCAGAATCTGAAGAAAGCTGTGATGGAGAGGGGAACTATTTAGCTTTTATGACTATTGCTCATGTTGAGTATTCAGATGAGTTGAATCTGCTTGTACGAGACCTTGGAGAACATAGTGATGATGAATCACTGGGAATTGTTGAAGAATCGATGATCTTTGAAGAAGATGAAAGAAAAGCAAATCTTCAAAAGAATTATAACTCACTCTTGGAGAAATCGAGTGAGTACACAAGGGTGGCCAAGGCTGCTGTGAGAAAAATGAAGAAGGCAGAGGAGGACTACAAAAGTCTCCTAATCCGATATAAGGAGACCAAATGTGAGATAGAAACACTGAATGGTGAGCTGTCCGAAGCTTACACAAAAGTGAGATTTCTTGAGCATGAGGTTGTGCAAGCAAATGCTAAAATAGAGAGGTTCACCACCAAGAAGCTAGATGATGTTATTTCATCTCAAAAGAGCTTTTCAAACAAATCCGGATTGGGATATACCGGAGGAAGTAGCTCATCTGGAAATGTCACTAAAGAAGTGAAGTTTGTAAAGGCCAAAGATCCGATTGTAGTTGACCTTAATGAAGAGAAGCTCAAGATGGAGGAGAAGAAGAATGTGGTGAACCAACGGTTGTTGAATCCTTGTAATCAATCGTGGGGCAGGTCTGAATCTCGTGCCAAGTCACTTCCACGACCACAAAGAGGTCCTAGAGCAACTTATGTGTGTCATTATTACGGACTTCAAGGGCATACTCGACCAAATTGCGAGAAGCTAAGAGCAAAGAATAGTGCAACTCCTCAAAGGTCGGGAGGACCTAGAAATGATAGAAGAAATTGGGCGGGTGATCAATCTAGAGATCAGAATGGTGATCCCGGAATGATGAACGTGATGAAGATGATTGGTGCATTCACCAACTGCTTGGAAAGCTTCTCACGAAAGTTTGAAAGCCCTAACTCCCGTACCCAATCCTATAAGGAAATCACCCCAAACGCAAGTGACGTGTGGGTGAAAAAGGGTACTCATGCATAAGCATTACAACATGTCTATGCATTAATACTTCCTATGTTTTGTGACGATGTTTGTTTGTTTGCTTGTTGTTTTTTCTGTTGGTTGTCCGCTTGTCTACTTGTGCATATTTTTAATTTTGTTTTATCAATCTTTTTGCTTCTAGTGTCAAAAATCCAAAAATCACATAAAAATTAGAAAATCAAAAAACTTAATTGACTTTGTTGAGCTTTTGTCTCAAAACTTGTTTTGCCTTGTACTTTTGTGCTAATGGCTTTGTGCATTTTCGAGCATTGCTTATTTTCTTGCACTCATATCTTTGTGGGAAAAATCTTGAAATCTATGTGATTGTTGTAAATAGATCTTCAAACTTGTCATGAATGATTAGTGAATGGTTATGTTGATCTTGAGACATGCATAGACTTGTATCTATATATCTTCCCACTCTTTATTTTTGTTTGGCTAAAAAGAGCTCACCAAATGTAAATCTCCAAATGAAAAGAGATATTAAGTTGCAAAAGCCTGTCGCACATTCTAGTATTCGACTAGGAAAAAGGGTAAGCGACCTTAAATTAAAGTGAATGTTTATTCAAAAAGCCAAAGGCTTGTTCTTTAAAGTGAAATGTCAAATATCACTCTCACAATGAGAGATGATTGTCTCAAAAGATCAAAATGATCAAATGTTATATTTGAAAGTGGAGTCAAATGTAAAGCTCCAAGATATGTTATCAAGTTTTGTGAGAGGTCATATATACATATTTCTATAATTGAGATGGGTCACATGATCTAGTGCTAATTGTGTATGCCTTGGTTGAATTGATCATTGAAGTTTCACATTAGACTAAGGACTATCTCATTGTTGATATCCACACACAACACACAAGTTTATGTTCAATAAATGCCATATTCATTTGTGTGATTGTACTTGATGAAATGTGTTTTCACATGCTCAATCTTTGTTAATTCAAGCACAAAAAGATTTTTAAGTGTTTTAGGTGTTTTTGGAAAGTATTTTGTTTGAAAAATCTAAAAATTTCAAAAATCCAGTTTTGCCCTGTTTTGGCGGCTCGATCGCGGGTATGTCAAGTCGAGAGCCTCGGTCGTGTCGCGGGTCATTTTTGGCTACTTGTTTGCGAGTGGAAGGTCCAGTCGCGAGGGTTACTCAGAGATTTTCGCGGCTCACCTCGCGATTCACTCGTGGGTAGACCTTCCGATCGCGAAAAACACTTAGAAAATTTTTTCAAATTTTTGTCCTTAAGTGTTTTGGCGGCTTGAACTGGCGACTTTGTGGCGACTCAATCAAGTCGCGAAAAACGCGTGTTTTGAAAAAATAGGGGCAGTTTTTAAATCTTTTTCAGTTTTTCCTCGAACATTTGTGACTGTTCATCTTCTCTCTAAACTATCTCCTTCCCAAAACACCAGGTATCCATTTTCAAATCTCATTGGTGCTTCATTTCTTATCCAAATCATCAAGAAAAGGTATGGGTCTTGTTTTTCTTAATCTCATTTTACCTATTTCATGGATGTTTCTACTACCATTTGTGATTGTTATTGTGTTCGAAATATTCCTCTTTTTGTGTGATGATTATGGCTTGTTTTGATTGTTGTTGTTTTCATCCGTTTTCATGTTGAGTGGTCACAATGTGCTTTCTCATTGTTTCGATATTTGCCTGTTGTTGATTCCGAAAATCTTTTGTTAAATGGGTTTGGTATTTATATGACTTGCTCATTTCTCTTGCTTGAGTGTTGATGTTGGATTTCGGCATTGGTTTACCGAGTTTTTATGTTAACATAATGTGTGTCTCTCGACCATGTGCTCTAGTTTGGGTGCTTTGTTACTTCATTTTGAATTTTTTTCCCATGTTCATATCATTTGTGGCATGTTTTATGATATCTGTTCTTAATGTTCGAATGTTGTATCTGTTTGCATATCATGGTCATGGTAACCTGTCTCATTGTGATTCTGTTAGTTTTTGTCTCTCTATGCCTTTGTGCGCTATCACCATTTTGCTGCACTTGTCATTTTGTGCTCCTTAGTATTGTTGGAAGTTTGGTTGGAGTGCACTATCTTGGTTTGTATTTATGTATATTGAAAATTTTTTTCTTCTATTAGCATTGAATCATGTTGACATTTATCTTGTGTGGTACTTGTTGTTGGTTCTTTCTTTGTGGGCCTGTTCTCTTGCGGATGTCTCGTCGATCTTCCGGGGGTAAAGACATTGTTGCTAACGATCCAAGCTTTTTGTTGCTTAAAGGACTCGACTATCATCACAGACATCTCAAGACCCCAATGAGGATAGGTTCAGAACTCCGCTTACCTCACACGTCTACTCAAACATTTTTGACAAGTCAACTCCTATAGTGGAACGGGTGGTGGAGTTTAACACCTTAGGGACCACTTTTATCCCTCGAATCTTTGAGAAACGAGATTGGGCAAACTTGTTCGGGAACTTTGATGACCTAATGGATGAGCTGGTCAAAGAATGCTTCTCCAATGCAACCGATCTTGGAGTTGAACTCATTTTTTGGGTCAGAGGAAAAGAGTTTGGCATTTCCTCAAACTCCATCGCAGATCTTCTCAGCATCACCGGACCTCAGAATGTGGATCTAACTCCTTACGATGAACAAACTCCAGAGGTTGAAGAAATTCTACAAATCCTAGGATCCGATCATGAAGTATCCAATACGGGAACATCCATCAAGACCGCAAAGTTTGCACCAGAGCTGACCATACCGAAGTTGATCATGTTCACCAATCTCTACTCACTGTCCAACACTACATTCATCAATCTTGGGAGAGCTCTATTCCTTTGTGATCTTATTACAGGAGCCCCCATTGATATATGTGCTCACATCTACTACACCTTGAGGAAGACTGCGGTTCGAACTGCAGCTCGAGGAATTATTCCATTTTGCAGTCTCATCATGAAGCTCATTCTTCGTGAAGGCATTGTTCCTCCTACTGATTGAAAAACGTTGACCCGTTAGCGTCCTATTTCCATGTTCACTCTTCAAGCTAGCAGAAGTCACTCCTCTAAAACACCAAGGAGTGCTCACATCTCTCCGGTTACTCCATCGCCCGAGTCGAGACACCTGCACATACCATATCTACTTCGCATCTTTGTTCTGAAGCTTCACAAGCTAGTATTCCGCAAGCATAGACTGCTCCTCATCTCGATAGAGTGGGCGGTTTACTTGAGCATATTCAGAAACGCATTGATGAGATTGTGGCACTTCTCTACTCCACAAACAACCATGTCCAAATGCGTCTCGAGACTATGGAGAATTAGCTAGATGCTATTCAACAAAAGTTGGACGAGAGCCTTTAGCTATTCGTGCCAAAAAGGGGGAGAGCATTCAGTAAGGGGGAGAAAGTTCAAAGGGAAGTGTGCATAGTGATAGGGGGAGTACATACATACTTTTGTCATACTTTTGTTTTAAGTCTTATCCTCATTTTTTGTGTTTGTACCCATGTGCTTTTATACGCTTTTAGGGTTAATGTTTTATGCATATTATGTAGGCTTTATGGTTTGTACCTTGCTTAATGCAGCCTTTTATGCTATGTTGAAATCAGTACTTATTTCTAAATGTCTTGCATTTTGATTTATGTCTTGTTACTCTTGTGCCCTTGTAGGATTGTTCCTAGATGCATATACCTTGTGTATTATGCATTGGTTGAGTGTTGATCATACAAGTATCTTGCCTTGTGCTTGTTAACTTGTATGTCCTTGTGTTCATTCCAAGTGTGAATGAGCACTGTGATCACTACCTTGTGGTGTTCACTTGGTTGATCAAGCCATGGTTTGTTTCTTAACTCCATTTTTTGCTTGATCACATATTGCCTGTTTCATATGCATTTTATGATTTTTCGCTTACAATGATCATGGTGTATTGTTGTGTTTCAGGAGTATTATGTTTATATGATTCAAGTGCTTCTGACTTCTAGAGTTAGGTGTGAGTGATTTTTGTTCAACTGTTCCCAACTCACATGTTAAGTCTAGAGTCTGTTTTAGGGTTTTGTCACGGAATAGCCAAAGGGGAGATTGTAAGGTTGAATTTATTCAACCATCTAATTGGCTTTATTTCGTGCCAAATTCGCTTGTAATTCAGCATTTAGTAACCTTGTATTTAGGTGGGTTTGATGTAAGGGTAGTGAGTGAGATAGAGTGAAGTTTGCTCAAGAGTGTGCAAGAAAACAGAGACTCGCGGCTTGGCCTCGCGGGTGACTCGTGGGCTGCAAGCCTCGGACAAAGACACGTGCCAAGCATCTTTGGAAGGTGAACAGTCATGCAAGCTGGAGCACTACAGGACAAAACAGGGACAATCGGCCATACGGTTATCTCGCGATTGGATCTCGCGACTTAATCAAGCCGCGAGGTCAAGCCGCGAGCCACCCCCTGTTTTGTAAAACCCGACGTTTCACATTCCTCTCCCACTCCAAAGTATAAATACCCCTTTTACCCACGATTGTAAGAGAGCTTCCGGAGAGAATTTTGAGAGAGAAACCCTAAAGAAAAACAAGATTGATTCACCCACAATCTATACATTAAAGTCTCTTCAAATTCCTCAACTCTTTTCCTCTCCATTGTCAAATCCTTGAGAGGGATTATACCAAACCTGGTTCTCACCATTATCATTCTTGTGAGAGAGCTGTTTGGATTTCTAGGAAGCGATTAGGAAGGAACCAATCTTCATTGGTTGATGCTACGGCCTAGTAGCAAAATCTGGGAAGCTAGAAAAGAAAAAGGTTCGGCGCAACCTCGTTGGAGCAAGAAGCTTGGAGGGCTTAGGTGCACTGGGTAGATTAGGCTTGGAGGGTCTATTTTTGTCCATGTATCCCAACCGTATTTTCTAGTGGATTGTTTACCGCTTGGAGGGCGGCGGAGAGGTTTTTCGCCGAGGGCTTCGGTTTCCTCTTCGATAACACATCGCGTGTTGTCTTTGTGTTTGCATCTTCATTTCTCTCTATCTTTGCCTTTTTATTATCTGCCGTGGATTGTGTTTTTAATTTGGCTTAGATAGTTTTACCAATTCCTTATTACGACTTATGTTAAGTTTCCGCATACTAGTTGTTTGACATAATGCTTGAATTGGTTAAGTTGTAATTTGGGGGTCTAAACGTTCAAGGGTGTTTATACACATATTTGAACTTTCATAATTGCATTTTATCTCCTAAACTACCGTGTCAATCTAAATCTCCCCCTAATCTATTAAAGTGAGTAATATTCCTCTTGATTGATTGGTAATATATAATTTTCTCCATTTCATGGAATTGAAAAATTTCTATGATTTTTTTTCCTGAAAATTGTAGTTGTTCACATGAAAATGCCAATTAAACCTTTCATAATATAAACACAAAATCTCAAATTTGAAAATTAAACAATTGAATATGTTTCACAAATGTATTTTTGTATTGATGAATTTCTAGGTACAATTCTCTATATTTAGATTTTAATACAATAGAATAATCATTTGATTCGATTTCCTTGGAAAAGTCTTCAATTCAAGTATTACGTCAATGTGGTCTTGACTTGAACACAAGATGCCCTCCACTTGGTTTGGAAATTGGATTAAAAGGTCTTTGGAATGAAATTGCAATGAATCTTTGGCTGTGTGTTTGTTAGGGATTTCTCGTTCTTTGCATTCTTTGTGTATTCTTTGAATGTTCTTTGCCTTTGAAGATTTATAGCGAAAGTTCCTCAAAGCTTTAGAGCTTAAATCTGATGAAGCTTTGATTGATTAGACTTCTTGAAGTTTCTAGAGGTTTTGAAGCTTGATTCCAATAAAACTCTGAGACTTGGAATGATAATTTGGATGAATGTTTTTTGAATGTTCTTTGTCTTAGAAGATTTATAGTTGAAGTTTTTCGGTACTTTGGAAGCTTGAATTCGTAAAACTTAACTAATTTGTCATCTCTTGGAGTTTCTTGAGGCTTTCAAATTTGATTTCAATAAACTTTGTGATCTAGGGTGATGACTTGAATGACTTTACTTCTAATGTTCTTCGTAATCGAAGGTTGAAGTTCTTAGAGGCTTTGGAGCTTGGGGTCCACTTGGTTAGGCATTTTGGGAGATTAAAAGAGCATTTTTAAAACCCAAAACCCTGTTTTGCATCCAAAACTTTTCATAATTTTTTATTAACGCTCATTTTAAAATCAAAATAATGTTTTCCAACAACTTATAAAACTACACCCTTGATTTCAATAGAGTTACTTCTGAATGTCTAAATGTGTTCCATAAGGCTGAGGAGGTACGATGATACATGATTGATTATGAGTGGTGACATGCGTCATAATTTAAATGGAGGGACTTTATGTCTTGTTTTCTACGAGATACATGACATTATTTAATTAGCCAAAGTATTTCTAATACATGATAGTATTTAATTTGACTATTTGTATCATTTTAAATTAAAATATCTACATGTGTCCGTGTGTGATTGCTTCTTAAGTATTCTTTTGTAATTTCTATTTAGTGATACTTGAAATATTTTCATTGGTCTCTAAATAATTGAAAAAATAGATATTAGCAAAATTTAAATCCAATCCTTTACAAATTACTTTTACATATTAAAAAGTAATAACAATTAAATAAGTTTAATTTCAAATAAAACATATTGTCAGTAATATTCAAACTTGAAAAAGGTCAAATATATATGAGTCATTTCAATGGCCTATCATCAACTTGTTTATAAAGTGCTCTTCTAAAAATAAAAATAACGTTGTTTGTAAAATAGTTGTACTTTTTGTAAGGTTGAATTTAATCAACCATCTTGTTGGCTTTATTCCATGCTAAATTTGCTTGTATTTCAGCAATTAGTAACCCTGTATTTAGGTGGGATTGTTGTAAGGGTAGTGAGTGAGATAGAGTGTTGAATGCTCAAGAGTGTGCAAGAAAACAAAGTCTCGCGGCTGGATCTCGTTGGTGACTCGCGGTTGCAAGTCGCTGGAAGCACACACACGTGCCAAGCATGCCAGAAGTTGAAGCGTCATGCTAGCTGGAGCACTACAGGACAAAATAGGACAACTAGCCGTTCTGTTATCTCGCGGTTGGATCTCGCGACTCGGTCAAGTCGCAAGGACAAGCCGCAAGCCAGCCCTGTTTTGAAAAACCCGACGTTTCACTTTCCATTCTCACCCTAGTATAAATACCCCTTATACCCACGAAAGAAAGAGAGCTTCGAGAGAGAATTTTGAGAGAGAAACCCTAGAGTAAAACAAGATTGATTCATCAACAATCTTTATATAAGAGACTCTTGAAATTCCTCAACTCTCTTTCTCTCCATTGTTAAATCCTTGAGAGGGATTTTACCAAAACCTTTTCTCACCCTATCCATCTTTGTGAGAGGGCTGTTTGGTGTTCTAGGAAGCAGTTAGGAAGGAACCAATTTACATTGGTTGATGCTATGGTCAAGTAGCGGAATCCGGGAAGCTAAAAAAGAAATAAGTTCGGCGCAACCTCATTAAAGCAAGAAGCTTGGAGGGCTTAGGTACACTGGGTAGATTAGGCTTAGAGGGTCTATTGCTGTTCATGTATCCCAACTACATTTTCTAGTAGATTGTTTACCGCTTGGAGGGCGGTGGAGAGGTTTTACGCCGAGGGCTTCAGTTTCCTCTTCGATAACACATCGTGTGTTGTCCTTGTGTTTGCATCTCTCTTCCCTTTGTCTTTGCCTTTTATTTTCTGTTGTGGATGTGATTTTTATTGGCATAGATTGTTTACCAATTTTGTATTAAGTTTTTGTTCATGTTCCGCACATTAATTGTTTGATATAAAGTTTGAATTGGTAATTTGTAAATTGGGGGTCTAAATGTTCAAGGGTGTTTTTACACTATTTGAACTTTCAATTGGTATCAGAGCGGGTACACTTGTGTTGGTTTCATTACCATAGTGTGATCCTTGACCCTTTTTAATATGGACCGGTCTCAATCCCTAAATGTACCTCCATATTTTAATGGTAGTAATTATGCTTTTTGGAAGGTTCGTATGAGAGCATTTTTATGTTCCATTGAAGAATCTGTTTGGGATGCGGTTGAGATAGGTTGGACCAGACCTGAGGCAGCCAAATCCACATGGGATAAGGCAAAGCACTCACCGCATCTAATGCTAACAGTAAAGCACTCAATGCTATTTTCTGTGGTGTGTCTCCAAATGAATTTCACAAGATCTCTCACATTACTGTTGCCAAAGAAGCATGGGAGATATTGGAGACCACTTACGAAGGCACGAAGAAAGTAAAAGACACCAAGTCGCAAATGCGACCACTCGGTTTAAGGAGCTCAAAATGGGTGAGGATAAGTCCTTTGACTCTTTCTATAGCAAGCTGAATGAGGTGGTTGTCAGCAAGTTCAATTTGGGGGAGAAAACAGAGGATTCTAAAATAGTAAGGAAGATCCTTCGATCATTGTCGGAAAGCTTTCGTGCCAAAGTAATGACAATTGAAGAGAGTAAGGACCTTGATGATATCAACGTCGAGGAGCTGGTTGGTTCTCTTCGGACTTATGAAATGTTGCTGCCAAATCAACGGAGGAGCAAATCTCTTGCTCTGAAGACCATTAATGAGAAGTTAGAAGTCCGTGACTCATCGGATGAAGATGTGGTTGACAAGGATGTTGCATACCTTGTGAAAAATTTCCGAAAATTCTTGAAATTTAAGAATAATGGTAAATTTGGGGACAAAGGAAAATTTCAAAGTTCGGGAAGGGAGAAAAGGGAATTTAAAAAGAAAGATGGAAAAGAATCCCAATCTACACAAGGTGTCACTTGTTTTGAATGCAACGGGCAAGGACACTTTAAGAAAGAATGTCCAAATTGTTTGAAATCAAAAGGCAAGGTGTATGCCACGACTTTGAGTGACTCGGATTCATCCAACTCTGATTCTGAGAAAAGCTATGACAGAGAAGGGAATTAATCCGCTTTTATGACTATTGCTCATGCTGATTCTTCAAACGAGTTGAATCTGCTTGTACAAGAGCTTGGAGTACATAGTGATGAAGAATCATTTGGAGCTGTTGAGGAATTAGATGTAGAAGAAGATGAAAACACAGCCAATCTTCAAGACAATTATAACTCAATCCTGGAGAAGTCGGGTGAGTACACAAGGGTGGCAAAGGCAGTTGTGAGAAAGATGAAGAAGGCAGAGGAGGACTATAAAAGTCTCCTAATTCGCTATAAGGAGGCCAAGTGTGAGATAGAAACACTGAATGGTGAGCTGTCAGAAGCCTATACAAAAGTGAGATTTCTTGAGAAAGAGGTTGTGCAAGCAAATGCCAAGATAGAGAGGGTGTCCACCAAGAAGCTAGATGATGTTATTTCATCTCAAAAGCATTTTTCAGACAAATCCGGGTTGGAATATACCGGAAGGAGTAGCTCATCCGGCAATGTCACAAAAGAAGTAAAGTTTATAAAGGCCAAAGAGCCAGTTGAAGTTGGCCCCTCTGCCGAGAAGCCCAAGATAGAGGAGAAGAGGAATGTGGGGAACGAACGGTTGTTGAATCCCCATAATCAATCGTCAGGCAGGTTTGAATCTCGAGCCAAGTCTCGTCCACGACCACAAAAAAATCCTAGATCAAATTATGTGTGTCATCACTACGGACTTCAAGGGCATACTCGACCAAATTGTCAAAAGTCGAGAGCAATGAATAGTGCAACTCCTCAAAGGTCACGAGGACCTAGAAATGATAGGAGAAATTGGGGTGGTGAACCATCAAGAGATTACAACGGTGATCCCGGAATGATGGACGTGATGAAGATGATTGGTGCATTCATCAACTGCTTGGAAAGCTTCACATGAAAGTTTGAAAGCCCTAACTCCCGTACCCAATCCTATAAGGAAATCACCCCAAACACAAGTGACGTGTGGGTGAAAAAGGGTACTCATGCATAAGCATTGCAACATGTCATCAATACTTCCTATGCTTTGTGACCGTGTTTGGTTGTTTGCTTATTGATTGTGTTGGTGGTTTATTTTTCTGTTTGTGCATAATTTTGGTCATTTTTGTTTTTGATCAATCTTTTTCTTCTTATGTGTCAAAAATACAAAAACCACATAAAAATAGAAAATCAAAAAGTTTGATTGACATTGTTGAGTTTTGTCTCAAAACATGTTTTGCCTTATACCTTTGTGCTAATGGCTTTGTGCATTTTCGAGCATAGCTTGTTCCTTTGCACTTTTATCACTATGGAAGAAATTTTGAAATCTATGTGACTGTTGTAAATAGATCTTCAAACTTGTCATGAAGGATTAGTGAATGGTTATATTGATCTTGAGACATGCATAGACTTGTGTCTATATATCTTTCCACTCTTTATTTTTGTTTTTACTAAAAAGAGCTCACCAAATGTAAATCTCCAAATGAAAAAAGATATTGAGCTGCAAAAGCCTATCGCACATACTAGTATTTGACTAGGAAAAAGGGAAAGCGACCAAAAATTTATGTGAATGATTATTCAAAAAGCCAAAGGCTATCTCATCAAGGTGAAATATCAAATATCATTCTCACAATGAGATGTGATTGTCTTAAAAGGACCAAAAAGATCAAATGTTATGATTGAAAGTGGAGTCAAATGTAAAGCTCCAAATTATGTAATCAAGTCTTGTGGGAGGTCATATATGCATACTTTTGTAATTGAGATGTGTTACATGATCTAGTGCTAATTGTGTATGCCTTGGTTGAATTGATCATTGAAACTTTACATTAGACTAAGGACTATCTCATTATTGATATCCACACACAACACACAAGTTTATGTTCAATGAATGCCATATTCATTTGTGTGATTGTACTTGATAAAATGTGTTTTCACATGCTCAATCTTTGTTAATTCAAATACAAAAATATTTTTGAGTGTTTAAGTTGTTTTTGGAAAAGTGTTTTGTTTTTACAAAAACAGAAATTCTTCAAAAACAGTGTGTCCTATTTTGGCGACTCAGTCGCGGGTCAGTCAAGTCGCATGCCACAATCGCAAGATCGCGGGTTTGTTTTGGCGACTTGTTCGCAAGTGGAAGGTCCAGTCGCGAGGGGTACACAGAGATTTTCGCGGCTCACCTTACGACTCACTCGCTAGTGAAACTTCCATCCACGAAAAACACTTAGAAAATTTTTCAAAACTTTTGACTTGAAATGTTTTGGCGGGTGTATCTAGCGACTATCTGGCGACTTACCTAAGCCGCGAAAAATGCGTGTTTTGCACAAGAAGGGCAGTTTTTAAAATCTTTTTCAGTTTTCTCTCGAACTTTTTGTGACTATTCATTTTCTCTCTAAACTGTTCTTACCCAAACACTCCGTGTCTCCATTTTCGAACTCCATTGTTGCTTCATTTTCGTCTTAAAATCATCAAGAAAAGATATGGGTTTTCTTTCTCACACTCAGTATTTCTTGTTTTTGAGCTTTTCCCTCTTGAATATTTGCATTGTTTTTTTCGATTTGAGTTGGGTTTGTGTTTGAGCTATTGTTCTCTGTTCGTGCTTTGCTAGTAGAAGCTCTTGATTTCTAAGAACTTGTTTAGGTTGCTAGATTTGTTCTTCATCATGTGACTCTCTCTTAGCTTAGAGTTTGTTATCTATCTTATACCCATCTTGTCCGATCTCATTTTGATATGTTGCTTCTAAATGATTCATGTTTTGTTAGTTGGGTTTTATTGATTTAATTTTGTGTTTGCTTATCTAGTGTGTGCATCTGTCTTGAGTTCTATGGATCTTTTCATACTCATCAAAATATATGTCTCATTGACATATGTTTGTCCTTTGGGTGATGTCGGTCTCTGCAACATTTGTACTCTTCTGCAAAATGTTAGTTGTTCTTGATTATATTTCTTTGGGTGGTTTCATTTGTTTTTCTGGTTTAGATTATGAGGCCTTTCCTTTAGTATTGTCTTTATCACTAACAAAATATTGAGTTGTTCTACACATGTTTTGTACTTTATTGTTGTGGTCTTTTACGATTGTTCACAGATGGCTCCTTCTTCCCCAAAGAAGAAAACTCCTGCCAAGAAAGCAGATAAGAGAATGAAAATGGACCCGAATCTGTTTAGGTCTGTTTCCCAGTTTTAGAGATACAAGGATTTCTTCTTAAAAGCAGGAATCATATAAGAAAGGTTTATGGATTTGGGGGATTTGAGAGACACATTTATCCCTAGTTGTTTTGAAGGGAGAGGATGGGAAAGACTGCTAAGTGATTTCCCGGTTGTATGTGAACCTCTAGTTAGGGAGTTTTACTCCAATGTTTGTGATCGGGAAGATGAGTGAGCTCTTTGGGTTAGAAGTACAGAATTCACCTTAGATGCACATGACATTGATGATGTGCTAGGTCTTGAGGGGTTAGAAGATCATGAGTTTGTCAACTATAAAGATAGGATGTTGTCTATTGAAACAGTAAAACAGAGGATAGGTGGAGAAAGAGAAGGGAAATGCCTGAATACCACAGCCTTTCCAGTGGACATGAAGTGTCTCACTATTATCATGATGTTTAACTTGTATCCCATAAGGAAGTTGACTACAATTAACAATGCGAGAGCAATTTTTACGATGGAGCTCAAGGAAAAGACCTTCATTGATATCGGTTCCCACATATTTGATACTATTGTGGATGAGACTAGAACCACTTCTAGGCCTAAACCGATCTTCCCTAGTCTGCTCATGAGGATTTTCAAAAAGAAGGGTGTTGCAATCCCTTGAGACATCGGTCCCATGTCTACACCTTCAGCAACTAACAAACAAACCTTCAAAAGGATAAGTGTTCGTCTTCCAAGTGAAAAAGATGAAGGTGATGAAGGAGAGGGTGTCCCAATGGAGACTAAGGCAGAGGCAGCAGGCTAGGCATCAACTTCAACACCCAGAAAGAGTGGCAAGAGGATTAGAGCATCAACTTCTTCAGCTATACCTCCGGATGCATTTCAGGTCATCCTGGAAAGACTTGATGGACTCAGAGAGGTCCGGACATTGCGGTTTGAGAGGATGGCAGCCATGCAGGATCAGCTTGATATTCTCTCCGCAAAATTTGACAACTTCACCACACATCATGGGCGGTGACCCTTTGGCCATTCCGGTAAAAAAGGAGGAGAAATTTTTGAGAAGGAGACCTTGAAGGGGAGCACTATGTTGAGAGGGAGTAGTAAAAAACACTTGCTTATTTTGTTTATGTTTTGGATAACTTGTTGTTATTATGGTTTATGTTTGTTTCTAACTCATAACTCATGGATGGTTATTGAAACTTGGTTTACTCTTTTTATATAAATATATATATATATATATATATATATATTGTTGATGTTTTTTAGTTTATAATTATTTTTGTACCCATGCTGCTTTTGTAAGCTTTTAGGGTTACTTGTAGGCTTTATGGTTTGTACCATGCTTTATACTGCCTCTATGTTTTTGCTAAATCAGTACTTCTATCTAAATGTCATGCATTTTCTTGTTAAATCTTGTCACTCTTGTGCCCTTGTAGGATTGTTTCTAGATGCATATACTTAGTGTATTATGCATTGGTTGAGTGTTGGGCATACAAGTAACTTGCATTGTTCTTATTAGCTTGTATGTTCAAGTGTTCATTCCAAGTGTAAATGAGCATTGTGATCACTACTTTGTAGTGATTACTTGTTTGATCAAGTCATAGTTTGTTTCTTAACTTTATCTTTGCTTGATCACTTTATGCCTGTTTCATATGCATTTCATGTTTTTCGCATACAATGATCATGGTGTATTGTTGTATTTCAAGAGTTTCGTGTTCATATGATTCAAGTGCCTCACAGTTTCTAGAATTAGGTGTGAGTGAGTTTTGCTCAACTGTTCCCAACTCACACGTTAAGTCTAGAGTCTGTTTTAGGGTTTTGTCACGGAATAGCCAAAGGGGGAGATTGTAAGGTTAAATTTAATCAACCATCTTGTTGACTTTATTTCGTGCCAAATTTGCTTGTATTTCAGCAATTAGTAACCCTGTATTTAGGTGGGATTGTTGTAAGGGTAGTAAGTGAGATAGAGTGTTGAATGCTCAAGAGTGTGCAAGAAAACAGAGTCTTGCGGCTGGATCTCGCGGGTGACTCGCGGCCGCAAGCCACCGAAAACACACGTGCCAAGCATGCCAGAAGTTGAAGCGTCATGCTAGCTGGAGCACTACAGGACAAAATAGGACAACTGGCCATTCTGTTATCTCGCGGCTGGATCTCGCGACTCGGTCAAGTCGCAAGGACAAGCCGCGAGCCAGCCCTGTTTTGAAAAACCCGATGTTTCACATTCCATTCTCACCCCAGTATAAATACCCCTTATACCCACGAAAGAAAGAGAGCTTCCAGAGAGAATTTTGAGAGAGAAACCCTAGAGTAAAACAAGATTAATTTATCAACAATCTTTACATAAGAAACTCTTCAAATTCCTTAACTCTCTTCCTCTCCATTGTTAAATCCTTGAGAGGCATTTTACCAAAACTTTTTCTCACCATATCCATCACTATGGAAGGGCTGTTTGGTGTTCGGGGAAGCAGTTAGGAAGGAACCAATTTACATTGGTTAATGCTATGGTCAAGCAACGAAATCTGGGAAGCTAGAAAAGAAATAGGTTCAGCGCAACCTCGTTGGAGTAAGAAGCTTGGAGGGCTTAGGTACACCGAGTAGATTAGGCTTGGAGGGTCTATTCTTGTTCATGTATCCCAACTACATTTTCTAGTGGATTGTTTCTTGCTTGGAGGGCGGCGGAGAGATTTTACGTTGAGGGTTTCGGTTTCCTCTTCGATAACACATCGTGTGTTGTTCTTGTGTTTGCATCTCTCTTCCCTTTATCTTTGCCTTTTATTTTCTACTGTGAATGTGATTTTTATCGGCATAGATTGTTTACCAATTCTGTATTAAGCTTTTGTTCATGTTCCGCACATTAATTGTTTGATATAAAGTTTGAATTGGTAATTTGTAAATTGGGGATCTAAACGTTCAAGGGTGTTTTTACACTATTTGAACTTTCACTTTTAGTTTATGATTTGATCACAAAACTAAAATCATGATTCTATCCTTAATTTAAATGAAATTTTAAAGAGGTCAATCAATATTTTTATAGATATATTTGAAGGGGAAAAAGCTGCTCCACAATCCACACTACTCACACTGTGTTTTATAGCTGAAAACGTAATTTGAAGGATAGTATTTGTTGCACAGAGTGCCTTAGCAATGAATAGTTTTGATTTATGAATAGTCTCATTGATGTATATAAAATTTGTGAGGTTGCATCAACGACGCTAAGGCAAAACCCTATTATATGGTTATCTCTTCAGATGTATTTCAGGGAGCAATTTTAATAAACTCTCTCTTGCAATGGGAAGTATTCCATTGTCTGTGAAATCAAGAATCAGAATGAAGCAATTTATCAAAAAGAAAAAAAGATACCGAATGAAGCAAAACTGCTCACGTCTATCTTCAGCTACAGAGGGCAAAAGATTCAACGTATAGAATGGCTGGATTAACAGTGTATAACTACATAAGAAAAACAACATTTGTGGAAAAAAAATATACTTAATTTCTAGAAAAGTTCAATTTGAGATTGATCTCATCTTGATCTGATGGTTTAATTTAAACTTTTCTTGTCCTTATTGTTGGGACAAATGTCATAGTTGGAGTTGCCTAAGCCCACACGACAACTCACAAATACAAAGTCATCTTCATTACAGTACTTAATACCATTTTCATGTTTATTTTCAAATGAACAAGAATTTCATGTTTGAATAAAGCACCATTTGCTGACTTTTATTCACATTCAAGTTCTCACTACGTACGCTTGAGGCGTTAGGGCAGTGTATACATCCAATATAAAAAGAGGACATTAATACCAAGGGAATCGCAAGAACTTAAACATATAGAAAAGAGAGAAGATAATGTCACATTTCCTTCAATTTCTAGGGCCAAATGTAACATCCTCCTTGCTGCATCCCATTGTTTTAGCAATCTTGGCCTTTATCTTCATTCTCCTATTCAAATGGTCCTCCACACTTCCAAACAACAACAAAAACTCACCACCTTCACCACCAAAGCTCCCAATCATCGGAAACCTTCACCAACTCGGCTTGTACCCTCACCACTCCCTCCGAGACTTAGCTCAACTTTATGGCCCCCTAATGCTGCTAAAGTTAGGTAATGTACCAACCCTTGTTGTCTCGTCTGCTGATGCTGCCCGAGAGATCATGAAGACCAATGATGCCATCTTTGCAAATCGGCCAAAAACAAGAATGTTTGGGAAACTAACATACGATTTCAAAGATGTGGCATTGGCACCTTACGGTGAGTACTGGAGGCAAACAAAAAGCATACTTGTGCTACACCTTTTGAGTAATAAAAGGGTTCAGTCTTTTCGTGCTGTGAGAGAGGAGGAAATTTCTCTACTAATTGAGAAAATCAAACAGTCTTGTTCTTCTTCAAGTGTGAATTTAAGCGAAATGTTTGCAAAGCTTACTAATGATATAATATGTAGGGTTGCCTTGGGAAGGAAGTATGGTGAAGGGGAAGGTGGAAGGAAGTTTAAGGAGCTTATAGGGGAGATGCTCGAGTTGTTGGGTGTTAATAATATGGAGGATTATATTCCATGGCTTGCATGGGTGAACCGTGTCAATGGCTTGGATGCTAAAGCAGAAAGGGTGACTAAACAGTTTGATGATTTTTTGGAAGGAGTAATTGAAGAGCACATCAATCGTAAAAAGAAAGGGAGTGCTGACCATAGTCTAGAAAATGAAGACCAAAAGGACTTTGTGGATGTATTGCTTTGGGTTCAGAAGGAAAACATGATCGGTTTCCCTATTGATAGAGTATGCATTAAGGCTTTAATCCTGGCAAGCATCTCTCTCTCTCTCTCTATATATATATTTGGGTTTATATAGTTAAATGTCAAAAAAAAAAAAAAAAAGAAAAAAAGGATAGCCTTGACTACAAAAGGCATTGTTTTGTTCAAGTAGCATATGATATTTCACTCTTTCTCATGCATATTGAAAACTTTCTTCAATATTAACCATATGTTATTATAGGATGCATTTAATGCTGGCACTGACACTACGTACTCAGTGTTAGAGTGGGCAATGACAGAACTTTTAAGGCATCCCAAAATGATGATGAAGATGCAGGATGAAGTGAGAGCAATCACTAGTAACAAAAAAGACATAAAATTGGATGATTTGGATGAAATGCATTACTTAAATGCAGTAATCAAAGAGACTCTTCGCTTGCATCCTATTATTCCACTATTAGTTCCTCGAGAATCAAGTAGAGAGGCCAAAATACAAAGTTATGATATTGCAGCGGGAACTCGAGTTTTTATCAATGTGTGGGCAATTGGAAGAGACCCTGGGTTATGGGACAATCCAGAAGAATTTCATCCAGAAAGGTTCTTGAATTCTTCTATAGACTTTAAAGGACATGATTTCCAATTGATCCCATTTGGAGCTGGTAGGAGGAGTTGCCCTGGAATTTCCTTTGCCATAACCAACATTAAGCTTATTTTGGCAAAGTTTGTGAACTACTTTGATTGGACATTGCCTAATGGGGCAAAAGGAGAGGATTTGGACATGACCGAATCTGTTGGTTTATCCATTCATAAAAAATTTCCTCTTATTGCAGTTGCAACTCCATATGATGCCTAGTATATATAGGCAATACATTTAGCATTTGAATAATCCTCTAAGTTCAAAGTATTTGAATAATCCTCTAAGTTCAACTTATATAGCAACAATGTATGATTGTTCAGTTTGAAGTTCTCTTTTCTCTCATTTCATTTTGATTGTTGAGAATAGAACTTTAATATAAATAAAAAAAGTATTGTGGCCTATTAAGTATTAGGAAGGAACATCGTAATATTATATGCATTTGTTTCACCTAAAATTATTTTCCGAAAAATATTTTTCCCAATTGCAAGTGTTTAGTTTTGATAGGTCAAGAATGTATTGATCCCTTGTGATGAATTAATTAATTAATTAACCAAATTTATTAATTAATCAAATTAACATGCAAGATGCGTGGTAACACAAAAAAAAATCACCAATTAAACTAAGTATGCAGTAGAAATTAAATTGATACGATGATTTGTTTTCGAATGGGGAAAACCTACAGGACAAAAACCCCTTTGGGTGATTTTAAAGTCACCACTTCCGAGAATCCACTATTATCAAAACAAACGGTTACAAGTAAGGGAATCTCAGTACCTTATACCAACTTACAGTTGAACCCTTATCCCAATACCTAATTGGACTTGTTCTGTAGTGACAATCTCTCCATTTCAATGCACAGTTCTCAGTATGTAACTTACCAATTGTGCGGATCCGAGTTCGCGACTTGATCACCAACTTGAGAAGGATGTTGGTTGCAAAGTTCTTTAGTTCATCACACGACGAATATCAAGAAGCTCCTTGGTTACAAAACCCTACAGTGTACAAACACAACAACTTCTTCAAGAAAGAGATGAATTAGGACAATTTTTGTCTCCAGTCACAATTTGCATGAACAAAACTTTGCTCCATACTTGTACAACTTGTGTCACCTTTTACGGCCTTTAAAATAATCCTTATATATGTCTAGGGTTGTGAGAAAAGAAAGTTCAAACATATACCTACGGATTGGATGAAAACAGAACTGAAAAATCTGTTTTTCATAAATCTCAACAGATACCCTTTCTGTCAAGTAGCTATCGAGCCACGAGATTTAGATAGCTCTCTAAGCCTCGATAGATGCTAGCTGTCGAGATTTAATGAACAACACTTTTATACTTGATTCTTGGACAAACATGCATGGCTTTAATACTTGAACTTGAAACCTTGTTTCTTGAAGCATTAAACACATCCTAGATCTACCCAAATACAAGTAAAGTGCATTTTGTCAAAGGATTAGCTAATTATATAAAATAGTGACATATGTTCCTAACATGTGTAAAACATATGTCCTAACAAATTTGATTGAAATTACTAGTTAAACCTAAAAATATTTTTAGGTTGATAGTAAAATGTGAGGTATTTTGGCATAAAATATTTTACACCCATATTTTTAGTACAAAATTTTCATACCTCACTCATTCACTTGAAGAGCACCAGGGAGTGTAATATGATTTGGTATCCATGTAGTGAATTTCATAATCGCACCACCACTATCCACCAATTGCCACTCTCTCTCTCTCTCTCTCTCTCAAAATATTATTGTAACTCCTAATAATTTCAAGGGTTCAAACGTCATCGGTTTTGTGCATGTGATTAAGTGCATATAATTGATTGGTGCATTTCATCCATCATTTTAGAGTTTTTTGAACTTGGTAGACAAAGGTCATAGATAATGTCCAAATTACATCTTTCAAAAGATGCAAAACTCATTCCTCAAGAGGGCTATAAATGTGTAGGGTTATAAATGAGCCAACCCAAGTGTTAAAAGTTTAAGTTTGTTTATTTAATTTTTATTTTGAACACAAACCAAGCTTGATCTCATTATCAACAAAATTAGTAGTTTTTAGTTTGGAAGTTGTTTTTTTTTTTTAATGAAAAAATTTTACTAGATTAGCTAGCTTAGGTTCCCCTAAAGACACATTCATTCCAAAATATTTTGGTGGGCATATTTCTACCCAAAAAAAAAAAAGGGTTTTACACTAGATTAGGACAAATTGCATAGTGACTAAAATTGATTCTTGTACAACAATGAGTGGGTTTAAAGAATAAGCCTATAGGCACACAAATTCACAATATTTTTAACAATTTACTGAGGTATTTTGCTTGTAACTCTACACCAGACTGAGACCCACCATAACATCACATTCATGTGAATTTATAATGACAATAATCTCAACAAATTGTAGAAAACGTTATGAATTTGTGTTTGTCAATATTTTTAGTGGGTTCAACAAACCTTCACTGCAAAAAATGTTTGTTTTGTTCTAGGAGGCTATGGTATTTTATACTCTTTCTCATGCTGATCAGAAATTTTCTTCAATATGTCCTCTGTTTGTTTGTTTGTTTTTTTTTTTTTTTTTTGGTGGGTTATAGGATGCATTTACTGCTAGTATTGACACTATATACACATACTTTGACTAAACAATGACAGAGCTCCTAAGAAACCCAAAGACTATGAAGAAGGTGCAAAATGAAGTGAGAAGAATCATTGGCACAAAAAGGGCATAATAGGGGATGATTTGGACAAAATGCATCACTTAAATGCAATGGTCAAAGAGACTCTTCACTTCCATCCTCCTATTCCATATTGTTAGTTCCTCGAGAATCAATTCAAGATGCCAAAATACAGGGTTATGACTTATGACATTACAACTAGGACACAAGTTTTTATCAATGTAAGGGTAATTGGAAGAAACCCTGGGTTATGGGACAATCTAGAGAAATTTCAGTCGGAAAAGTTCTTGACTTCTTCTATAGATTTTAAAGAACATGACTTTCAGTTGATCCTATTTGGAGCTGGAAGGAGGGGTTGCCTAGGAATTTCCTTTTCCATAACCACTGTCAAGCTTGTTTTGGCAAATCTTGTGTACAACTTTGATTGGACACTGCCTGGAGGGACAAAAGGAGGGAATGTGGACATGACAGACTGAATCTATAGGAGTATTTAATCATAACAAATTTCCTCTTAATGTGGTTGCAACTCCATATTTCGGCTAGTATATATAGATGCAATAGATATTAGTAGTTGAAGAATCTTCTTGGCTAGCAAGGATCAAAGATAATGTATTGAAATAAATAAATAGCAAGGATCGAAGATATTGTATTGAAATAAATAAATAGCAAGGATCAAAGATAATTGAAAGTTCAAATAGTGTAAAAACACCCTTGAACGTTTAGACCCCCAATTTACAAATTAACCAATTCAAGCTTTATGTCAAATAACTAGTGTGCGGAAAATGAACAAAAGTTATAATATAGAATTGGAAAACTATCTAAGCCAAATTAAAATCACAACCCACAGCAGATAATAAAAGGCAAAGATAAAAGGGAAGGAAGATGCAAACACAAAGATAACACGCGATGTGTTATCGAAGAGGAAACCGAAGCCCTCGGCGTAAAACCTCTCCGCTGCCCTCCAAGCGGTAAACAATCCACTAGAAAATGTAGTTGGGATACATGGACAGCAATAGACCCTCCAAGCCTAATCTATCCAGTGCACCTAAGCCCTCCAAGCTTCTTGCTCCAACGAGGTTGCGCCGAATCTTTTTCTTTTCTAGCTTCCCGGATTCCGCTACTAGACCATAGCATCAACCAATTTAGATTGGTTCCTTTCTAATTGCTTCCCAGAACACCAAACAGCCCTCTCACAAGAATGAATATGGTGAGAACAAGATTTTGGTAAAATGCCTCTCAAGGGTTTGACAATGGAGAGGAAGAGAGTTGAGGAATTTGAAGAGACTCTAATGTATAGATTGTAGGTGAATCAATCTTGTTTTACTCTAGGGTTTCTTTTTCAAAACTCTCTCCGAAAGCTCTCTTTCATTTGTGGGTATAAGGGGTATTTATACTAAGGTGAGAGGAGAATGTAAAACATCAGGTTTTTCAAAATAGGGGTGGCTCGCGGCTTGGCCTCGCGACTTGACCGAGTCACGAGATCCGATTGCGAGATAACCGTATGGCCGATTGTCCTGTTTTGTCCTGTAGTGCTCCAGCTAACATGACTGTTCACCTTCTGGCATGCTTGGCATGTGTGCTGCATTTGGCGGCTTGCAGCCGCGAGTCACCCGCGAGATCAAGCCGCGAGTCTCTGTTTTCTTGCACACTCTTAAGCAATCAACACTTTATCTCACTCATTACCCTTACAACAAAACCCACCTAAATACAAGGTTACAAAATGCTGAAATACAAGCAAATTTGGCATGGAATAAAGCCAATAAGATGATTGATTAAATTCAACCTTACAATCTCCCCCTTTGGCTATTCCGTGACAAAACCCTAAAACAGACTCTAGACTTAACATGTGAGTTGGGAACAGTTGAGCAAAACTCACTCATACCTAACTCTAGAAGCTGTGAAGCACTTGAATCATAAGAACATAAAACTCCTGAAACACAACAATATACCATGATCATTGTATGCAGAAAAGTATGAAATGCATATGAATCAGGCTTAAGGTGATCAAGCAAAGATGAAGTGAAGTATCAAATCATGGCTTGATCAACCAAGTAATCACCACAAAATAGTGATCACAGTGCTCATTCACACTTGGAATGAACACTTGAACATACAAGTTAACTAGAAGAAAGCAAGATACTTGTATGCCCAACACTCAACCAATGCATAATACACTAAGTATATGCATCTAGGAACAATCCTACAAGGGCACAAGAGTGACAAGATTTAAAAGAAAATGCAAGACATTTAGATAGAAGTACTGATTAAAACAAAGCATAAAAGGCTGCATAAAGTATGGTACAAACCATAAAGCCTACAAATATGCATAAAAACATAACCCTAAAAGCTTACATAAGCAACATGGGTACAAAACACAATATAACAACTTAAACTAAAGAAGAATGCAGAAACACTCCCCCTTAGGTAATATCCTCCCCCTCCGATCAAACTATCACTCCCCCTTTTTGTCATGGAATAAGCCATACATTCTCTTCTAGCCTTCTCTAAATCTGATCCAATTGAGTTTGGAGTGAGGTAAACTTCATATCCCATCGAGTGCTGTGATGGTGTAGAGTAGATGTGAGTCAGGACATCTTTGTATTCAACTCGTGTACGAGAGGATACAATGTGATCAAGTTTTTCATCAAGGGAGAGAGTCTTGAAATGAAAGCCACTATGAGATGCGGAAGTTTCCGGTTTGGCTCTCTTCCGACTATGTCCAATGCTTGCGTTGAATGTACGCATGTTGATTGGACTCGGTTTTGAGTGAGGAGATTCATCTGCCGTTGGATAAATTCCTATGAGCTTCAAGATCCTTGAAATAAGACAGCAGAAAGGAATACATGTTCGGGACTCAGTTCGTAGAACCGTTTTGCGCAGAACATGAAAGATATGAGCACAGATGTCAATTTCTACATCAGAGATTAGGTCATGAAGAAACAAAGCACGTCCGAGGTTCATATACCCAGTGCTTGATAAGGGGTACAAATTGTGAAACATCACAATTGTAAGCACTCTTAGTTTTGGAGGAAAAGAGGAAACACTGACGGAGTTTCCATTGGATGAGAATTCCAAGTCTTGTCCAAGACCCTCCTTAAGAAGTTCCTCATCGGGACAAAGATCATCATAAACCGGTGAGTGTCGAAGCATTGGTCGGTTGATGTGAAGGATCTCTGCCAAATATGCAGGAGAGACCGAAAAACTCTTTTTCCTAACCCAGCACTTAAGTTCATCTTCTTCCACAATCGCGTTGGCATAAAATTCCTTTACCAAATCTTCATATGCGTCATCCAGATCGAGAGAAGGTAATTCCAATCCTTGTGAGCAAACCATTTCGGAATGTCGGTGTCATGAAGTGATGATTGATCAACGAGTCTTTCTAGTAATGGTGTAGCATTTCGGAAATAATTCTCATGAGACTGAAAGGCAAGATAGGATCTCGAACTTGTTGGGATCGAACATTTTTGATGAAGAACGAGTCCCTTTTGTTTGAGGTGAGTAGTCATCAACATCAATGACATGTTCCTTTCCTTTGGAACCGCCTCCTTTCACAAATTTGCTTTCTTGAATGGTGACATTTCCAGTCTTAATCATGAATAGAGGAAAAGAAAGAACACAATCCAACAGACATTATTAGCAGTGGGTTAGTGTCAAATTAGGGATAATGAAGAAACCCTAAAAGCTAGATGGAAATGTCCAGAAAATAACAATGAGGGACAAAAATGACCCAAATGTAATTACACAATAGAGAGGGTCAAATTAAAACCACACAAAAATGAGAACATCATACACTCAAGTGATCAAACACAGGTAAGAGAAATATGAATACCAAGGAGAACACAAAAACATAAGGAAAAGGCAAAACAAAGAGTAGAGAACAAAACCCATACCTTTCCTTGAAGATAGATTGAATGGTAACAAGTTGGTGAAAGAATTTGAAGATTACCACAGTGATGATGCATAAGTGAAAGTAAGATCAGAAAATGAACAGACACAGAGTGCAAGACAAGCAAATGAGAACCCCTTTTTGAGAAAAGTGTTGAAAATGAGCTCATTTTGCAGAACACGCGATTTTCGTGACTTAAATGAGTCGCCAACAAGAAGCCAGGTCAAGCCGCCAAAACACTCAAAGACAAAATTTTGAAAAATTTTCTAAGTGTTTTTCGCGACTGGAAGGTCTACCCGTGAGAGAGTCGCAAGCTAAGCCGCGAAAATCTCTAAGTAATCCTCGCAACTAGACCTTCCACTCGCGAACAAGTCACCAAAAATGACCCGCGAACTTGCGATCGAGGCCTCGTGACTTGACTTACCCGCGAATGAGTCGCCAAAACAGGGCAAAAAGGATTTTTTGAAATTTTCAGATTTTAAGAACAAAATACTTTCCAAAAACACCTAAAACATTCAAAAATCTTTTTGTGCTTGACTCAACAAAGATTGAGCATGTGAAAACACATTTCATCAAGTACAATCACACAAACAAATATGGCATTTATTGAACATAAACTTGTGTGTTGTGTGTAGATATCAACAATGTGATAGTCCTTAGTCTAATGTGAAGCTTCAATGATCAATTCAACCAATGCATACACAATTAGCACTAGATCATGTGACCCATCTCAATTATAGAAATATGCATATATGACCTCCCACAAAACTTGATAACATAACTTGGAGCTTTACATTTGACTCCACTTTCAATCATACCATTTGATCTTTTTGAGACAATCACCTCTCATTGTGAGAGTGATGTTTGACATTACACTTTGATGATATAGCCTTTGGCTTTCTTGAATAAACATTCACTTTAATCTTTGGTCGCTTTCCCTTTTTTTTAGTCGAATACTAGTTTGTGCGACAGACTTTTGCAGCTCAAAATCTCTTTTCATTTGGAGATTTACATTTGGTGAGCTCTATTTAGCAAAAACAAAAATAAAGAGTGGGAAGATATATAAACACAAGTCTATGCATGTCTCAAGATCAACATAACCATTCACTAATCATTCATGACAAGTTTGAAGATCTATTTACAACAATCACATAGATTTCAAGATTTCTCCCACAGTGATAAGAGTGCAAAGAAACAAGTTATGCTCGAAAATTCACAAAGCCAATAGCACAAAGGTACAAGGCAAAACAAGTTCTAAGACAAAACTCAACAATGTCAATCAAACTTTTTGATTTTCTAATTTTTATGTGATTTTTGGATTCTTGACACATAAGAAGAAAAAGATTGATCAAAAATAAAAATGGACAAAAGTATGCACAAATAGACAAACAAACAAAATCATGCTACACAAAAAGCCAACAAAGTAATGTGTGCCCCAACACAAACAAACTTATCATATTATAAATATGTGAAGCACACATCACACAAGAAAGTCAAGGAATTGTACCAACACCAATGGTCTTACGGAGTGATTCAAACCGTGGACCATCGAGAGGCTTGGTGAAGATGTCCGCCTTTTGATTGTCGGTGTGTATGAACTCAAGACACACAACTCTTTCCTCTACCAAATCTCGAATGAAATGGTAACGTATCTCTATGTGTTTAGATTTTGAATGCTGGACAGGATTCTTGGAAAGATTGATGGCACTAGTGTTGTCACAGAAGACACACATCGTCTCTTGAGGAATTCCATAATCATGAAGTAATTTCTTCATCCAAAGAAGCTGAGTGCAGAAACTTCCAGCGGCGATATATTCTGCTTCAAAGAAGAGATAGAGACACGAAATTTTGTTTCTTGCTCATCCACAAGACAAGATTGTTACCAAGGTAGAAGCAGCCTCCTGAAGTACTCTTTCGATCGTCTACACTACCAGCCTAGTTAGCATCTAAATACCCGGCAAGACAAGCATTTGAGTCTTTTGAATACCACAGACCATAGTTTGAAGTTCCATTAACATATCGAATGATTCGCTTAAATGCAGTTAGGTGAGATTCCTTTGGATTAGCTTGATATCTGACACAAACACCAACACCGAATGCAATGTCCGGTCTACTAGCTGTAAGATAGAGTAAACTCCCAATGATACTCCTATATAAGGTAGGACTTACTTCTACTCCGGAAGAATCAACAGTCAGTTTAGTAGATGAGCTCATGGGAGTGGAGGCATGTTTTTTGGAGTCTAGTCCAAACTTCTTGATAATGTTTCTAGCATACTTCTCTTGTGAAACAAATATACCCTCCTTCTGTTGTTTGACTTGAAGACCCAAGAAAAATGTGAGTTCCCCCACCATACTCATCTCAAATTCCTTCTTCATCTCCTTAGAAAATTCAATAGCACGATCTTCAATGGTAGCCCCAAACACTATGTCATCAACATAAACTTGTGCCACAAGGAGATAATCTTCATCATTTTTGACAAACAAAGTTCGGTCGGCAAATCCCCTTTTGAATCCTCTATCTAGGAGGTAATGTGTAAGCCAATCATACCAAGCTCTAGGTGCTTGTTTTAAGCCATAAAGGGATTTCTTCAATCTCAACACATGATCAGGAAAGTGAGGATCCTCAAATCCTTTTGGTTGCTCAACAAACACTTCTTCATTCAGGTATCTATTCAGAAATGCACATTTTACATCAATTTGATAGAGTTTGAAGTTCATAGTGCATGAAATGGACATGAGAATTCGAATGGATTCAAGTCTTGCCACAGGGGCGAAGGATTCATCAAAGTCTACTCCTTCTACTTGAGTGTATCCTTGAGCTACTAACCAAGATTTGTTTTGAATTATCTCTCCATCTTCATCGGTTTTGTTTTTGAAAATCCATTTTGTGCCTATGACATGAACATTTTCAGGCCTTGGAGCAAGTTCCCACACATCATTCCTCACAAACTGATTCAACTCTTCATGCATTGACTCAATCCAATTCTCATCTTAAAGAGCCTCTTCTACCCTTTTTGGCTCAAATTAAGCAAGGTAGCAATGACATGTTACATGATTGGCCAACAGGATGTTTCCTTTTCTGAGGCGAAGACCTTCATCTAGAGACCCTATGATGTTGCTTTCCGGATGGTTCTTAATTACTCTTGAAGATGGCTTCTTTGATGTGGAGACTTCATCACTTCGAGAGATGGGAGGATGGACTTCCGGGGAGTAAGAGGACTTGATGTTCTAGACATCGATCTCGTTTCCATTCTTGGGTTGATGGGAGTCGATTCTTCTTCCGGTGTAGGTTCTTCAACTTCTATATCAAGAGCTTCGACCTCAACATCAGGTTCTTTGGTGCTCGACCCTTCTCCATCATCAGTCATCTCCACCTTAGATAAGGCATCATCAATCTTGACATTGATGGACTTCATCACGGTCTTAGTTCTCTTGTTAAAAACTCTATACGCCCGACTCGTAGTAAAGTACCCAAGAAAAATACCTTCATCACTTCTCGCATTAAACTTCCCAAGATTCTCCCGATCATTTAGGATATAACATTTACTTCCAAACACCCAGAAATAATTCACTCTAGGCTTCTTTCCATTCCAAATCTCATAGGTGGTCTTCTTTGTTCCTACTCGAAAAAATATTCTATTGCTAATGTGACACGAGGTGTTGTGACTTCTCCCCAAAACTTTTGAGGTATTTTCTTGTTAAGCAACATGACTCTCGCCATTTCTTGAATCACCCGATTCTTTCTCTCTACCACTCCATTTTGTTGTGGAGTTTTGGGGGCTAAAAATTCCCTTTTGATTCTATTCTTTTCATAGAAAGACTCGAATCTTGCATTCTCAAATTCCCTCCCATGATCACTTCTTATTTTGGCAATAGGGACCCCTTTTTCGTTTTGTAATTTCTTGCACAGAATTTCCAACCTTTCACATGCTTCTAATTTTTCTCTAAGAAATTCAACCCAAGTGTATCTTGAGTAATCATCCACAATGACCATAATGTATCCCTTTCCTCCTAGACTTTCAGTTCTGGTAGACCCCATTAGGTCAACATGAAGTAACTCCAAACACCGAGAAGTAGCAATCACATTCACCTTGTAATGACTTGCCTTTGTTTGCTTTCCCATTTGCCATGCACCACAAATAGTCTTCTTCACTTTTCCAAACTTAGGAAGTCCCTCAACTGCTTCAAGTTCGGACACTTTAGCTACTTGTTTGAAATTCGCATGCCCAAATTTGTGATGCCAAAGTTCCAACATGTCAACACGAGCACTTCTACAGAAATGGGTGCCGTGGGAACTACTCCATAGTAGTTGTCTATAGTCCGATTTCCCTCCAAGACCTGAATCCCTTCTTCATTGATGATCAAGCATCCCTTCTTAGAGAATTGTACCAGGAAATCATCATCACAAATTTGAGTGATGCTCGGAAGATTTGCCTTCAACCCTTTTATGTATAACACATCTTTCAACAGAGGTAATCCAGGTATCTCGATAGTCCTTTTGCCTAGGACTTGAGCATGACTTCCATCACCAAAAGTCACATAGTCACCAACCTTTTCTTTGAGTGTCTTAAACAGTGACTTATCCCCTGTCATATAGCGAGAACAACCGCTGTCAAGATACCACAAGCATGAATTAAATACCTTCAATGAGGTATGCACAAATAAGCTCACATGAGACAAACATTCTTGACCTTTCATTTTCAGACTCTCAATCATCTCACACAACATTCTATTCTTTCTTTTGTATTTCTTAATCAATGATTTAGATTCAGATATGCTACTGTGTAAGATGTGATTCTGATTTTCAAAATATTCCAGCATGTGAACAAATATCCTAGCATGTTTCTTAGTTTTTAACAGCTCTACAAGTTCATTGTTAAGACACCCTTCAAACATACGCATAGAGTCATTTTCACAAACACTTAAACTATAATTCAGCATGGTATTTTCCATAACAGCTACCACAACACAGGGGTCTAGGATCGCACTTAGGTAATAAAACCACAACAAGTGCACCTGCTCTGATACCAATTGAAAGTTCAAATAGTGTAAAAACACCCTTGAACGTTTAGACCCCCAATTTACAAATTAACCAATTCAAGCTTTATGTCAAACAACTAGTGTGCGGAAAATGAACAAAAGCTATAATATAGAATTGGAAAAACTATCTAAGCCAAATTAAAATCATAACCCACAACAGATAATAAAAGGCAAAGATAAAAGGGAAGGAAGATGCAAACACAAAGACAACACGCGATGTGTCATCGAAGAGGAAACCGAAGCCCTCGGCGTAAAACCTCTCCGCCGCCCTCCAAGCGGAAAACAATCCACTAGAAAATGTAGTTGGGATACATGGACAGCAATAGACCCTCCAAGCCTAATCTACCCAGTGCACCTAAGCCTCCAAGCTTCTTACTCCAACGAGGTTGCGCCGAACCTTTTTCTTTTCTAGCTTCCCGGATTCCGCTACTAGACCATAGCATCAACCAATTTAGATTGGTTCCTTTCTAATTGCTTCCCAAAACACCAAACAGCCCTCTCACAGTAATGAATATGGTGAGAACAAGATTTTGGTAAAATGCCTCTCAAGGGTTTGACAATGGAGAGGAAGAGAGTTGAGGAATTTGAAGAGACTCTAATGTATAGATTGTAGGTGAATCAATTTTTTTTTACTCTAGGGTTTCTCTCTCAAAATTCTCTTTGAAAGCTCTCTTTCATTTGTGGGTATAAGGGGTATTTATACCGAGGTGAGAGGAGAATGTGAAACGTTAGGTTTTTCAAAACAATGGTGGCGCGCGGCTTGGCCTTGCGACTTGACCGAGTCACGAGATCCGATCGCGAGATAACCGTATGGCCAGTTGTCATGTTTTGTCCTGTAGTGCTCCAGCTAGCATGACTGTTCACCTTCTGCCATGCTTGGCACGTGTGTTGCATCCGGTGGCTTGCGGTCGTGAGTCACCCGCGAGATCAAGCCACGAGTCTCTATTTTCTTGCATACTTTTGAGCAATCAACACTCTATCTCACTCACTACCCTTACATAAAAACCCACCTAAATACAAGGTTACTAAATGCTGAAATACAAGCAAATTTGGTATGGAATAAAGCCAATAAGATGGTTGATTAAATTCAACATTACAATATTGGTTGTTGAGAATGGAACTTGAAATAAATAACAGGGCAGAACATATTAACAAGGAATAGAATGATATTATATTGAAATGCAACAAAATTCCATTAGAAGCAAAAATGTTTATTTACTTAATTTATCGACAATTACCGAAATATTTTATGCAGGAAAATTTTCAAAAATTTTACTAATTCCACCATGCTTGCATAGAAAGGATGCTCCACTGAATTAGCTTTTAATTTTTACAAATAAAACATAGGTTTTCTAAATTAGATTAAACGAAGTGAAAAAAAAATATAAGGTTGAATTTAATCAACCATCTTGTTGGCTTTATTCCGTGCCAAATTTGCTTGTATTTCAACAATTAGTAACCCTGTATTTAGGTGGGATTCTTGTAAGGGTAGTGAGTGAGATAGTGTGAAGAAATGCTCAAGAGTGTGCAAGAAAAATAGGGACTCATGATTTGGATCTCGCGGGTGACTCGCAATCGCAAGCCCGGCAGAAGCCGCACATGTGCCAGGCATGCCAAAAGTTGAAGCGTCATGCCAACCGGAGTACTACAGGACAAAATAGGACAACTGGCCATTCAGTTACCTCGTGGCTAGAACTCGCGACTCATTCAAGCCGCGAGGCCAAGCCGTGAGCCAGCCCTGTTTTGAAAAACCCGACTCTTCACATTCCATTCTCACCCTAGTATAAATACCCCTTATACCCACGAAAGAAAAAGAGCTTCCAGAGAGAATTTTGAGAGAGAAACCCTAAAGAAAAACAAGATTGATTCATCCCCAATCTTCATTAAGAGACTCTTCAAATTCCTCAACTCTCTTCCTCTCCATTGTTAAATCCTTGAGAAGCTTTTTACCAAAACCTTTTCTTACCATATCCATTACTATGAGAGGGCTGTTTGGTATTTTGGGAAGCGATTAGGAAGGAACCAATTGCACATTGGTTGATGCTATGGTCAAGTAGCGGAATCGGGGAAGCTAGAAAAGAAATAAGTTCGGCGCAACCTCGTTGGAGCAAGAAGCTTGGAGGGCTTAGGTACACTGGGTAGATTAGGCTTGGAGGATCTATTGCTGTTCATGTATCCCAACTACATTTTCTAGTGGATTACTTACCGCTTGGAGGGCGGCAGAGAGGTTTTACGCCGAGGGCTTCGGTTTCCTCTTCGATAACACATCATGTGTTGTCCTTGTGTTTGCATCTCTCTTCCCTTAATCTTTGCCTTTTATTTTTTCTTTGTGAATGTGATTTTAATTGGCTTAGATTGTTTACCAATTCTGTTTATAGCTTGTGTTCATTTTTCACACACTTATTGATTATCATAAAGCTTGAATTGGTACTTTTGTTATTGGGGGTCTAAACATTCATAGTGTTTTATATACTAATTGAACTTTCATTTTTGTATCGAGCGGATACACTATTATTGGTTTCATTACCATAGTGTAATCCTTGACCCCATATTAAGATGGATCAGTCTCAATCCCTAAATGCACCTCCATATTTTGATGGTAGTAATTATGCATTTTGGAAGGTTCGCATGAGTGCATTTTTATGTTTCATTGATGAATCAGTTTGGGATGTTGTTGATATAGGTTAGACCAGGCCCGAGGCAACCAAATCCATATGAGATAAGGCAGCACTCGCCGCATCTAATGCTAACAATAAAGCACTTAACGCGATTTTCTGTGGCGTGTCTCCGGATGAGTTTCACAGGATTTCTCACATTATCGTTACCAAAGAAGCATGGGAGATATTGGAGACCACCTACGAAGGCACGAAGAAAGTGAAAGACACCAAGCTGTAGATGCTGACCACTCGGTTTGTGGAGCTCAAAATGGGTGAGGATGAGTCCTTTGACTCTTTCTATAGCAAGCTGAATGAGGTGGTTGTCGGCAAGTTCAATTTGGGGGAGAAAATGGAGGATTCTAAAATAGTAAGGAAGATCCTTGAGTCATTGCCGGAAAGCTTTCATGCCAAAGTGACAGCGATTGAAGAAAGCAAGGACCTTGATGACATCAAAGTCCAAGAGCTGATTGGTTCTCTTCAAACTTATGAATTGTCGCTGCCCACTCAACGGAAGAGCAAATCTCTTGCTCTTAATGAAAGGTTGGAAGTCCATGACTCATCGGATGAGGATGTGGTTGACAAAGATGTTGCATACCTTGTGAAAAATTTCCGGAAATTCTTGAAATTCAAGAATAAAGGTAAATTTGGTGATAAAGGGAAATTCCAAAGTTCAAGAAGGGAGAAAGGGAATTCAAAAAGAAAGATGGAAAAGAATCCCAATCTACACAAGGTGTCACTTGTTTTGAATGCAACGGGCATGGACACTTTAAGAAAGAATGTCCGAAATATTTGAAATCGAAAGGCAAGTTGTATGCCACAACACCGAGTGACTTGGATTCATCCAACTCTAATTCTGAGGAAAGCTGTGACGAAGAAGGGAATTACTCTACTTTTATAACTATTGCCCATATTGAGTCTTGAGATGAGTTGAATTTGCTTGTACAAGAGCTTGGAGAGCATAGTGATAAAGAATAATTAAGAGTTGTTGAAATCAAATGCAGAAGAAGATGAAAGCACAGCCAATCTTTAAGAGAATTATAACTCACTCCTGGAGAAGTCGGGTGAGTACACAAGGGTGGCCAAGGCATCTGTGAAAAAGATGAAGAAGGCAAAAGAGGACTATAAAAGTCTCCTAATTCGCTATAAGGAGGCCAAATGCGAGATAGAGACACTGAATGGTGAGCTGTCAGAAGCCTACATAAAAGTGAGATTTATTGAGCAAGAGGTTGTGCAAGAAAATAAAAAAATAGAAAAGGTCTCCACCAAGAAGCTAGATGATGTTATTTCATCTCAAAAGCATTTTTTAGACAAATCCGGATTGGGATATACCGGAGGGAGTAGCTCATCGGGCAATATCACCAAAGAAATGAAGTTTATAAAGGCTAAAGAGCCATTTGAAGTTGGCCCTACTGCTGAGAAGCCCAAGATGGAGGAGAAGAGGAATGTGGAGGACCAACGGATGTTGAACAACCCCCGTAATCAATATGTGGGCAGGTCTAAATCCCGAGCCATGTCTCGTCCACGACCACAAAGAGGTCCTAGATCGAACTATATGTGTCATCACTGCGGACTTCAAAGGCATACTCAACCAAATTGTCAAAAGCTGGGAGCAATGAATAGTGCAACTGCTCCAAGGTCATAAGAACCTAGAAATGACAAGAGAAATTGGGCTGATGAACCATCAAGAGATCGAAATGGTGATCCCGGAATGATGGACGTGATGAAGATGATTGGTGCATTCACCAACTGCTTGGAAAGCTTCACACGAAGGTTTGAAAGCCCTAACTCCAGTACCCAATCCTATAAGGAAATCACCCCAAATGCAAGTGACGTGTAGGTAAAAAAGGGTACTCATGCATAAGCATTACAACATGTCCATGCATCAATACTTCCTATGCTTTGTGACTTTGTTTGGTTGTTTGATTATTGATTGTGTGGGTTGAAATTTGTTTGTTTGTTTTTGCATACTTTCATTCATTTTTGTTGTTGCTTTTGATCAATCTTTTCCTTCTTATGTGTCAAAAATCCAAAAACCACATAAAAAGTAGAAAATCAAAAAAATTTGATTGACATTGTTGAGTTTTGTCTCAAAACTTGTTTTGCCTTGTACCTTTGTGCTAATGGCTTTGTGCATTTATAAGCGTAGCTTGTTCCTTTGCACTCTTATCACTGTGGAAGAAATCTTGAAATCTATGTGACTGTTGTAAATAGATTTTCAAACTTGTCATGAATGATTAGTGAATGGTTATGTTGATCTTGAGACATGCATAGACTTGTGCCTATATATCTTCCCATTCTTTATTTTTTTTGCTAAAAAAAGCTCACCAAATGTAAAGAGATATTGAGCAGCAAAAGCCTGTCGCACTTACTAGTATTCAACTAGGAAAAAGGGAAAGCGACCAAAAATAAAGTGTATGATTTTTCAAAAAGCCAAAGGCTATCTCATCAAGGTGAAATATCAAACATCATTCTCACAATGAGATGTGATTGTTTCAAAAGGATCAAAAATATCAAATGCTGTGATTGAAATTGGAGCCAAAAGCAAAGCACCAAGTTATGTAATCAAGTCTTGTGGGAGGTCATATATGCATACTTCTATAATTGAGATGGGTCACATGATCTAGTGCTAATTGTGTATGCCTTGGTTGAATCGATCATTGAAGTTTCACATTAGACTAAGGACTATCTCATTGTTGATATCCACACACAACACACAAGTTTATGTTCAATAAATGTCATATTCATTTGTGTGATTATACTTGATAAAATGTGTTTTCACATGCTCAATCTTTATTGATTCAAACACAAAAAGATTTTTAAGTGTTTTAGTTGTATTTGGAAAGTATTTTTTTTTATTAAAAAAATTGAAAATTTCAAAAACAGTGTTGCCCTGTTTTGGCGACTCAATCACGGGTCGGACAAGTCGCATGTCACGATCGCGTTCTTGCGGGTCGATTTTGGCGACTTGTTTGCGAATGGAAGGTCCAATCGCTAGGGGTACACAGAGATTTTCGCGGCTCAACTCGCAACTCCCTCGCGAGTGAGACTTCGATTCTTGAAAAAAAACACTTAGCAAATTTTTTCAAAACTTTTGGCTTGAAGTGTTTTGGCGTGTGAAACTCGCGACTTACCTCGATCACTTAAAAACGCATGTTTTACACAGTAAAGGCAGTTTTTAAAACCTTTTTCAGTTTTCTCTCAAACTTTTTATGACTATTCACTTTCTCTCTCAACTGAAACTAACCCAAACACTCCGTGTCACTCTCTACAAACTCCATTTTTGCTCCATTTCTTCTCAAAATCCTCAAGAAAAAGGTATGGGTTCTCACTTTCTCATTCAGTATTTCTTGTTTTTGAGCATTTCCCTCTTGATTCTATGAGTTGATATTCTAATTTGCGATGGGTTGGTGATTCGATGTTGAGTTTTGTCCATGTATGGCTTGTTGAGGCTCTTGGTTTATGTGAACTTGTTTAGGTTGCTAGATTTGTTCATTATCATTTGTCTTACTCTATGCTTAGGGTTTGTTGAGTGACTTATACCCATTTTGTTTGAACTCACTTTATTTAGTTGATTCAAAATGATTGAATTTGTTTGTTGGGATATATTGATTTGATTCTGTGTTAGTATATCTTGTGTGTGCTTCTGTCTTGAGTATTTTGAGTCATTTCATACTCATCAAGATATGTCTCATTGAGATATGTTTGCCCTTTGAGTGATGTTATACTATGCAACATTAGAACTTTTCTGCAAAATATTGTCTGTTCTTGAGTTTCTACCAATGGGTACACTCATTTGAGTTGTTGGTTTATGATTTGAGCCATTTCCTCTCTACCCGACTTTAAGCCATCTTTTTTCTTGTTGCTCTACGCTTATTTCTTTATGACATTAACAGAGTACTGATTTTTTTGTATACATGTACTGTCCTTTGTTGTTGTAGCCTTTTTTGCTTGTCTATAGATGGCTCCTTCATCCCCAAAGAAGAAAACACCTGCCAAGAAAGCAGATAAGAGAATGAAAATGGACCATAATCTGTTTAGGTCTGTTCCCCATTTTGAGAGATACAAGAATTTTTTTTCTTAAGGGCAGGCATCATACAAGAAAGGTATGTGGATTTGGAGGATTTGAGAGACACCTTTATCCCAAATTGTTTTGAGGGGAGAGGATCGGAAAAAGCGCTAAGTGATTTACCAACTGTGTGTGGACCCTTGATTAGGGAGTTTTACTCAAATGCTGTGATAAGGGAAGATGAGTTGAGCTGCTGGGTTAGAGGAATAGAATTCACCTTAGATGCACATGACATTGATGATGTGCTAGGTCTTGAGGGGTTAGAAGATCATGATTTCATCAACTATAAGGATAGGATGCTTTCTATAGAAACTGTACAGCAAAGGATTGGTGGACAGAGAGAGGGGAGATGCCTAAATACCACAGCCTTTCTAGTGGACATGAGGTGTCCCACTATTATCATGATGTTTAACCTATATCCTATAAAGAAGTTGACTACAATTAACAATGCCAGAGCAATTTTTCTGATGGAGCTCAAGGAAAAGACATTCATTGATATCGGCTCCCACATATTTGATACTATTGTGGATGAGACTAGAACCATTTCTAGGCCTAAGTTGATCTTCCCTAGCCTACTCATGAGGATTTTCAGAAAGAAGGGTGTTGCAATCCCTTGAGACATCAGTCCCATGTCTACACCTTCAGCCATTAACAAGCAAACCTTCAAGAGGATAAGTGTTCGTCTTCCAGGTGAAGAAGATGAAGGTGATGAAGGAAAGGGTGACCCAATGGTGATTGAGGCGGGAGGTCGGACATCAACTTCAACACCCAAAAGGAGAGGCAAGAGGACTAGAGCATCAACTTCTTGAGATATACCTCCGGATGCATTTTAGGTCATCCTGGAAAGACTTGATGGACATAGAGAGGTCTAAATCGGGCGGTTTGAGAGGATAGTAGCCATGCAGGACTAGCTTGATGTTCTCTCAGCAAAATTTGACAGCATCACCACACATCATGAGCAATGACCCTTTGGCCATTCCGGTCAAAAAGGGGGAGAAGTTTTTGAGAAGCATCTCTTGAGGGGGAGTACTAATTTGAGGGGCAGTAGTCAAAAATAGTGTTTATCTTGATTACTTTGTTTATGTTTATGGTTATAGTATTATGTTTTGGATTATTGTTGTTATTATGGGTTTGATACACTGTGGTTATGGTTAATGTTTGGTTTAAACTCATAACTCATGGATGATTTTGAAACTTTGGTATTTTTTATATTGATGACGTTTTTTAGTATATAATGTGGTTTGTACCCATATTGCTTTTGTAAGCTTTTAGGGTCTATTTTCATATTTTGTAGGCTTTATGGTTTGTACTATGCTTTATACAACCTTTATACTTTGTTAAATCAGTACTTCTAACTAAATGTCATGCACTTTCCTTTTAAATCTTGTCACTCTTGTGCCCTTGTAGGATTGTTCCTAGATGCATATACTTAGTGTATTATGCATTGGTTGAGTGTTGGGCATGCAAGTGATTTGCATTGATCTTATTAACTTGTATGTCCAAGTGTTCATTCCAAGTTGAATGAGCATTGTGGTTACTACCTTGTAGTGATTGCTTGTTTGATCAAGCCATGGTTTGTTTCTTAACTCCATCTTTGCTTGATCACATCATGCTTGCTTCATATGCATTTCATGCTTTTCTGCATATAATGATCATGGTGTATTGTTGTGTTTCAAGAGATTCGTGTTCATATGATTCAAGAGCTTCACAGTTTCTAGAGTTAGGTGTGAGTGAGTTATGTTCAACTGTTCCCAACTCACATGTTAAGTCTAGAGTCTGTTTTAGGGTTTTGTCACGGAATAGCCAAAGGGGAAGATTGTAAGGTTGAATTTAATCAACCATCTTGTTGGCTTTATTCCGTGCCAAATTTGCTTGTATTTCAGCAATTAGTAACATTGTATTTAAGTGGGATTCTTGTAAGGGTAGTGAGCGAGATAGTGTGAAGAAATGCTCAAGAGTGTGCAAGAAAAACAGGGACTCGCGACTAGATCTCGCGGGTGACTCGCGGCTGCAAGCCGCTAGAAGCTGTACACGTGTCGGGCATGCCAGAAGTTGAAGCGTCATGTCGGCTAGAGCACTACAGGACAAAATAGGACAACTGGCCGTTCAGTTACCTTGCAGCTGGAACTCCGACTCGGTCAAGCCGCGAGCCAGCCCTGTTTTGAAAAACCTAACTCTTCACATTCCATTCTCACCTTAGTATAAATACTCCTTATACCCACGAAAGAAAAAGAGCTTCCAAAGAGAATTTTGAGAGAGAAACCCTAGAGAAAAACAGGATTGATTCATCCCCAATCTTCATTAAGAGACTCTTCAAATTCCTCAACTCTCTTCCTCTCCATTGTTAAATACTTGAGAGACTTTTTACCAAAAGCTTTTCTCACCATATCCATTCTTGTGAGAGGGCTGTTTGGTGTTTTGGGAAGTAGTTAGGAATGAACCAATTTCACATTGGTTGATGCTATGGTCAAGTAGTGGAATCCGAGAAGTTAGAAAAGAAATAGGTTCGGCGCAACCTCGTTGGAGCAAGAAGTTTGGAGGGCTTAGGTACACTGGGTAGATTAGGCTTGGAGGGTCTATTGCTGTTCATGTATCCCAACTACATTTTCTAGTGGATTACTTACCGCTTGGAGGGCGACGGAGAGGTTTTACACCGAGGGCTTCGGTTTCCTTTTCGATAACACATCGTGTGTTGTCCTTGTGTTTGCATCTCTCTTCTCTTAATCTTTGCCTTTTATTTTCTGCTATAGATGTGATTTTAATTGGCTTAGATTGTTTACCAATTCTATTTAAAGCTTGTGTTCATTTTCCGCACACTTATTGTTTGTCATAAAGCTTGAATTGGTAATTTTGTTATTGGGGGTCTAAACGTTCATAGTGTTTTATACACTAATTGAACTTTCAAAAAAAAAAAGTTTAAGGATTGCATTACATTTCAATATTCCTCATTTATCTTACCACGTTGAATCTTATTATATGTCAAAAAAAAGGACAAGGACTTCTGTCTCAAAATGCAAGCACAGGGAAAGGAGATTATTCACTCAAAAGGGCGCAAACAAATGCCCAAATAATCATTACAAACATATTCAATTTGAGCTTCATTCAACGACCATGCCTGCAGTCCGGACTCGGAGCCGTCCTAACTATTGTCTCTTTGCCGACTTACTCTTCTACTCTCTGTTATAAGTAATAACAACTAGATGAACATTTTTAAACATGAAAATTATCGAACAAGGTTTTGCAAGAAAATGAAAGAAGATTTTCTAAGGGACCTTTTGATTTTGTATATTGGAAGGAAATTTCTATGAAAGTTATTACAAAATCAATTGTGCATGATAAATCTTGGGATTTAAAAACATAAGCTTCATTTTAAAAGATCATAAATGATTAATTAAAATATATTTATTTTGTGTCTTTTATTTGGTTTATATCTTGTTAGCGACGTCAATTTATTATGTTAGGTTCTAAATGTTTAGAACAATTGGCAAATCGCGAACACAAACTTGTCTAGACATAGATCTTAGAGTCTATAGGTTTTATTAGACAATGCTCAATGTGATTCAAGTCAAGATTCAAGAACATACAAGCTGCAGGAAGAAGATTTCATAATCATCAGTTCGATCGATTGAAAGACAGGCTCGATCGATCGAAAGTCGTATAGCCAGAATTTTAATTAAGCCCAAACAGCAGTTCAAGCCCATTTAGGATTAGGGTTTCTAATCTACTTCTCCCAGTATATAAAGGAAACCCTAAGCACGTTTTTATGTAGCTTTTCAGAGAGAAAAGAGTGTACCTCTTTTGTATTTAGGGTTTTGTTCCTAAAAAGCTCTCTTATGTCTTCAATCGGTGTTATTCCTTGAAGAATCTCAAGATCCGGTATTGTAGAAGTTGCTGCATTCTCTTGTCATCAAAGGTGTTGATGATCTAAACCTTCAAGGGTGGTCTTGGAGTCACAAACAGGAGAGTTTGTGTTGCTAAACCTTTGAGTGGGATCTCAAAGTCACAAACGGGGGTGTTTGTGTTTTGCAAAGGCCAAAGAAAGAAGGAGTCCGTGGATTCGGAGCTTGCACGTGGTCGTGTCAGTAAGTTCTACTAGTGGGTAGCAATAAGAAGTCGAGCGTGGGGCTTGTAAGTCTTATTGTATGAACTTCGATTCTTTCTAGTGGATTTGCTTTTTACCTTGAGGATAGCTAAGTTAAATCCTCCCCAGGTTTTTTACCGGTTTGGTTTTCCTGGGTTATCATATCGTTGTGTTTTTATTTTCCGCTACAATACATTGATATGATATATTTGTGTTAACCTAGATTTGTTAATTTGACTAAGTAATCACTTGGCTAATTACCTAGGTTAATCTGATTGTGGTTTTAAAAGTTCTAAAAACTAACAAGTGGTATCACCTCACATTCTATGTGATGAATTTTGTAGAAATTATGATTGATTTCTATTTACATATCACCTCACATGTTTTTCAAGTTTTTGCTAGTTGCACACACTACACAAGTTATTCTTTGCTAAACTTGGTACATTATATTGTTTGTGATCTTGTTTTGCCCATCCAAGATTAAAAGTTCCTTGATTTTAATGCAAAATGTGTTTAATGTTTGCGTTTTAAGGACAAATTAATTGAAAATCTTGATTTTGGAAGATTTGGATTGAATTCCAGTGTTTTTTGAAAAACTTTTAATCTCATACTCATGCAATTCATTCATGAAATATTGTGCTTTGAGGAGTTTCTGCATTAAATTACTCTGTTTTTCAAAAATTTGATTTTTCCATGCATTATTTATGTTTAGGATTCACATGCATTGCATTGTTTTCTGTATCCATCTTGCAATTTTGTAGTCATATCTCTCATTGTTTTCACACATAACATACATACACTTTGCTACATTGGATACTGAACTTGATCAAAAAAATTGATTGATAAATTTTTGAGTTATATACTTTTTAGTATATGCTATTTTTGTGTGTAAATTGTAGAAAATTATTTTCTTAAGAGATATGATGGATAATCAATGTGCAAATATTTTCTCTACTCATGCAACTGTTTATGGGTCACATAGTGCCATGTTTGCATTTTATTAAAAGAGAGAATATTTTTTCTTCATGTGTATCCTCAACTTAATTTTTTTTTAAACTTGGTTTGTGTCTTTTTTTTATCTCCACTCCCTTTATTTTTCCCCAAAACTGTTTTTCCCAAAACTTGTTTTGTTTTTCCTATTTTTATAGGGGGAGAAATTTTTTTAACCTTTGTGGTTCTTTGGGGGAGTTGTTGCTCTTCATAGGGGGAGTTGTCTCTATTTTCTCTTACTATGTTGCATATGTTTTCTGCCTACCTTCTGATTGGGTAGTCTTTGTCAATACGTGACAAAAAGGGGGAGACATAGATGACCTGTTCGTTTTGTTTTGTTTAGGAGGAGAATATAAAAACTTTTTGATGTATCTAACTTAGGGGGAGAGTTAGAATTTAATTTTTTTTTTTATATTTTGTTTCATATTATTGTTTATATGTCTTTCTTTCCACACATGCGGTAATGTGTTTGTTGAGTGTTCTAGGAAAGACAAGTACATTCTGATCAAGACTTTCTACCTCTTATTGGTAACTTCTAGGTTAGGAGTCTTAGATTGGGATTTGTGATGTAATTGGGCATTTTATTGTATTGAATTGTTCTTGTATTTGAGTATTTCATTTTGTATGAAAGTTTTGTCATGAATTGCCAAAAGGGGAGTTTGTTAGATTCTAAATGTTTAGAACAATTGGCAAATCGTGCACACAAACTTGTCTAGATATGGATCTTAGAGTCTATAGGTTTTATTAGACAATGCTCAATGTGATTCAAGTCAAGATTCAAGAACATACAAGCTGCAGGAAGAAGATTTCATAATCATGCAGTTCGATCAATCGAAAGACAGGCTCGATCGATCGAAAGTCGTATCTACAGAATTTTAATTAAGCCCAAACAGCAGTTTAAGCCCATTTAGGATTAGGGTTTCTAATCTACTTCTCCCAATATATAAAGGAAACCCTAAGCACGTTTTTATGTGGCTTTTCAGAGAAAAAAAAGTGTGCCTCTTTTGTATTTAGGGTTTTGTTCCTAAAAAACTCTCTTATGTCTTCTATCGGTGTTATTCCTTGAAGAATCTCAAGATCCGGTATTGTAGAAGTTGCTGCCTTCTCTTGTCATCAAAGGTGTTGATGATCTAAACCTTCAAGGGTGGTCTTGGAGTCACAAACAGGAGAGTTTGTGTTGCTAAACCTTTGAGTGGGATCTCAAAGTCACAAACAGGGGTGTTTGTGTTTTGCAAAGGCCAAAGAAAGAAGGAGTCCGTGGATTCGGAGCTTCCACATGGTCGTGTCAGTAAGTTCTACTGGTGGGTAGCAATAAGAAGTCGAGCATAGGGCTTGTAAGTCTTATTGTATGAACTTCGATTCTTTCTAGTGGATTTGCTTTTTACCTTGAGGATAGCTAGGTTAAATCCTCCCCAGGTTTTTTACCGGTTTGGTTTTTCTGGGTTATCATATCATTGTGCTTTTATTTTCTGCTACAATACATTGATATGATATATTTGTGTTAACCTAGATTTGTTAATTTGACTAAGTAATCACTTGGCTAATTACCTAGGTTAATCTGATTGTGATTTTAAGGAGTCTAAAAACTAACATATTATATGGTATATAATTCCAACAAATAATCTCGTTGATGTATATAAAAATATCTGAGGTTGCATCTATTTTAGTAAGGCAAAACCGCAAGATTCTCTCGTAGTTTATCTCTTCATATGAATGTCATGAAGCAAATTTCATAAACTCTCTCTCTCTCTCTCTCGCGGAGTGGTAACAATTCCATTGTGAAATCAAAAATAAAAATGAAGCAAATTGACTCTCAACGTGCATGGCTCCAAAGAGCAAAAAATTCAGCGAATATAACCCATGATGTCACTTCAGCGAATATAAACCTAAGAAATCAAAAATAAAAAATAAAAATGAAGCAAATTAACTCATGCTGCTTCACTTCGGCAGCATACCAACCCTTGTTGTCTCGTCTGCTGATGCTGCACAAGAGATACTAAAGACCCGTGATGTCATTTTCCCAGGTCAGCCCAATTCAATCATGTTCTAGAAACTATTGTACAATTACAAAGATGTGGCAACTGCCCAATGCGGTGAGTACTGGAGGCAAATGAAAAGTATACTTGTCTTACATCTTTTGAGTAACAAAAGGGTTCAATCCTTTCAAGCTGTGAGAGAGGAGGAAATTTGCCTAGTCATTGAGAAAATCAAACAAACTTGTTCTTCTTCATATGTGAATTTAAGCAAAGTATTTGTAAAGCTTATTAATGATGTTGTATGTAGGGTTGAAGGAAGTATGGTGGAGGAAAAGGTGAGAGAAAGTTAAAGTAGCTTTTAAGGGAGCTTGGCGAGTTGTTAGGTACTATCAATGTGGGGAACTATCTTCCATGGCTTACATGGGTGAGCCTAGGGATGGAGCTATGTTTGGACCCCGCCGCCCCCGCGGGGGAGAGGGGGAATGGCCCCCCTTGACCCAACAAGAAAAAAGAGCACTTGTATTATACGTAAATTTAAATCTGGCCCATAAAAAATTAAATTCGGTCCCCAAAATGCTCTTTAAAACTATGAAAGAGCCTAAGAACTACACAAATAAGCCTAAATAACATAAAATCAGCTCAATAAATAAATAAATAAATAAATACTACATATTTGTATGTCAGTCTCATTGTAATTCCCAACAAAATTTCAAGGAAATTAAAAAAAAAAAAAATAACTCAAATACCTATGAGAGGGTTTCGGTTGAATAGGGACAAAAAGTCTATAAGAGGTCACATCACCACCATTAGAAGAGAGTGTTCGAGTAAATTGTTGTCACATACCACCAGATCTGCTAGAGGAAGTTAAGGTGGAACTTAAACCTAAGTTGAAATATCTTTTAAAAGTAAGTTTTTTTTTTTTTTTTTTTTTTTTTAATGTTTTGGGGGTTATTCAAATTTTGATTTGGGTCGGATTATGATTTTGAGTTCTCTTAGTGTGCGGGGTGATGGTCTTGTTTGAATGTTCAAAGTTTGTGCCTTTTTGGGGGATTGCGGCAAAAGAAGGAAAAAAACTGTGTAAATTTTTCTTTGGTAGTTTTTTTTTATAGAAAACTATTGGTATTGGTAGAGTGGGTTAATGACAGTGTTGTTTTTTATTGAGTCATTAACATGATTGTGTTATTTTGTCTTTTAGTTTATCATTTTTTATTTTTTATTTTTATAAATAGTTGGACATCTTTATAATTATATCAAAGAAACAACTAAGTATTATTAGGTAAATAATAAATCTTAGCAACAATCTTACCAACAAATTAGTATTTTGGTCAGTGGCAGCGTTGTTTTTTATTGAGTCATTAACATGGTTGTGTTATTTTGTCTTTTATTTTATCATTTTTTAATTTTTATTTTTATTAATAGTTGGACATCTTTATAATTATATCAACAATCTTACTAACAAATTAGTATTTTGATTAAAAAAAATAATAATAATGAGTATATTAGTTATGACTTATGATTCCACCCCCCCCCTCCCTAATAGTCTGGCTCTCCGTCCCTGGGTGAGACTTGTCAATAGGTTGGATGCTAAAGCAGATAAAATGGCTAAACAGTTTGATGATTTTCTTGAAGGAGTAAGTGAAGAGCACATTAATTGCCAGAAGAAAGGAAGTGAAGACCACGTTGTTAGTCCTGAAAATGAAGAAGAAAAGGACTTTGTGGAAGTTTTGCTTTGGGTTCAAAAAGGAAAACGTGACTGGTTTCCCTATTGATAGAGTAAGCATTAAGGCTCTAATCTTGTTAAGAAAATCTCTCACTCATTCACTTGAAGAGCCCAAGGGAGAGTGAGAGAGAATTAATATCCTTAAGGCATCCATTAATTTTTTCCATAGTTAAATTGGGCCTTATATTTACAAACTTGTTCACATACAAATTATAATGTTGGACTTTGGCTCCTTTAATAGTCGAGCATAAAATTATGCTTAAGCTTGGCTTGCTTGATAAACAAATGAATATAAATAAGAATTTTCTCAAACCCAGTTGAGCTATTCATAAATAGCTTTAGCTTGTTTAGAAGAATTTGTTCTTATCGACTCATTAAACTTATGAAATAAATTGCACAAAAGTACAATTTACATATGTAAGGTTGAATTTTATCAACCATCTTGTTGGTTTTATTCCATGCCAAATTTGCTTGTATTTTAGCAATTAATAACCCTGTATTTAGGTGGGAATCATGTAAGGATAGTAAGTGAGAGAGTATAAAGAAATGCTCAAGATTGTGCAAGGATGTAGAGACTCGTGGCTGGACTCGCGGGTGACTCGCGCGGCGGCAAGCTGCCAAAGTTGGCACACGTGTGGAGTATGCAGAGGAGCTAAAGAGTCATGCCATTTGTTGCACTACGGGACAAAAGTCCCAGGGTGGCCAGGCCGTTAGCTCGCGGCTTGAACTCGCGACTCGGCCCGATTTGCGAGGTCAAGTCGCGAGACCACCATGTTTGGGAAAAACTAACTTTTCACATTCCTTCTCACCCTACTATATATATGCTCTTATACCCACAATATTTCGAGAGCTTCCCGAGAAAATTTTGAGAGAGAAACCCTAAAGAAAAACAAGATTGATTCATCTACAATCTTCACATAGAGACTTTTCAAATTCCTCTACTCTCTTTCTCTCCATTGTCAAATCCTTGAGAGGTACATTACCAAAACCTTTTTCTCACCATACCCATATACGTGAGAAGGCCATTTGGTGTTTGGGAAGCAATTAAGAAGGGACCAATTTCATATTGATAGATGTTATGGTCAAGTAGCAGAATCCGGTAAGCTAAAGAAGAAATAGGTTTGATGTAACCCGTTGAAGTAGAAGCTTAGAGGGCTTAGGTACATTAGGTAGATTAGGTTTGGAGGGTTTTCTGCTATTCATATATCCCAACTACATTATTTAGTGGATTGTTTACCGCTTGGAGGGCGTGAGAGAGGTTTTACACCGAGGGTTTTGGTTTTCTCTTCGATAACACATTAAGTGTTGTCCTTGTATTTGCATCTCTCTTCCCTTGATATTTTCTATTTAATTTCTACTGTGGATGTGATTTTATTTGGTTTAGATTGTTTATCAATTCTATTTTAAGCTTATGTTCATATTCCGCACATTAAATATTTGACATTAAGCTTGAATTGGTAATTTGTAAATTGGGGGTCTAAACGTTTATAGTGTTTTATACACTAATTGAACTTTCAACATAAAAAGTGTAAAACTTTTAACAACTTGTACATAATAATAAATAAGCATATTAATTTATCCTACCGTTAATCCAAAAGAGCTTGTAGTGTTTGGCAAAACATAAAACCAAGTTTGCTAAGAACAATATAATTGGTTTTAGTAGTTTATACGTTTGACGTTTTTTTTTTTTTTTTAAATGTCTAGATATATTTTCATATAAAACTAGTTTTAGCTAGCTTAGATTCCTCTAAAGACACATTCTTTCCAAAATCAATTTTTAAATTTTGGTATTTTCACATGCATTTTTCTACCTCAAAAAAAAAGTTTTGACTGGATTAGGACAAATTGTATAGTAACTAAAATTGTTTCTTGTACGAAAATGAGTGGGTTTAAAGAATATTAATATAAGCCTATACGGCCATAGGCACGCAAATTCACAATCTTTTTAACAATTTACTAAGGTATTATGTTTGTCACAAACATAGTTCAAAAAAAAAAAAAAAAAAATGTTTGTCACAAACACCAGACTTAGACCCACCATAACATCATATTCACATGGGTTTATAAGGACAAGAATGTCAATAAATTGTACAAAACACTATGAATTTGTGTTTGTTGATACAGTTAGTGGGGTAAAATGCTTCATTGCAAAAAGGTTTGTTTTGTTCTAGGAGACTATGGCATTTCATACTCTTTCTCATGCTGGTTGACAATTTTCTACAATATGTCCCTTCTTTTATTATAGGATGCATTTGCTATTTATTGGAACTCACTCTACGTACACAGTGTTAGACTGGGTGATGTTAGAGCTCTTAAGAAACCCAGAGATCATGAAGAAGGTGCAAAATGAAGTTAGAGGAATCATTGGCAACAAAAAGGACATAATAAAGGATGATTTGGACAAAATGCATTACTTAAATGCAGTGATCAAAGAGACTCTTTGCTTTCATCCTCCTCTTCCACTGTTAGTTTGCTGAGAATCAATTTAAGATGCCAAAATACAAGGCTATGACATTGTAGTTGGAACACAAGTTTTTATCAATGTATGGGCAATTGGAAGAGACCCTGGATTATGGGACAATCCAAAGAAATTTCATCCGAAAAGGTTTTTGACTTCTTCTATAGATTTTAAAGGTCATGACTTTCAGTTAATCCCATTTCGAGCTGGAAGGAGGGGTTGCCCAGGAATTTCCTTTGCCATAACCACTAACAAGCTTTTTTTATAACCAACCACTAACAAGCTTGTTTTGGCAAATCTTCTGCTCAACTTTGATTGGACATTGCTTGGAGGGGCAAGAGGAGAGGAATGGACATGACTGAATCTACTGGAATATCCATTCATAGATAATTTCCTCTTACTGTGATTGCAACTCCATATTCTAGCTAGTATACATAGATGCAATAGATATTAGTAGTTGAAGAATCTTCTTGGCTAGCAAGGATCAAAGATTACTCACTTTGAATCTCTTTTTACTTCATTCCAATTTTTTTTTTTTTTTTTTTTTTTGAGAAGAAAAGGAACCACTTTATTCATGTATGGAAAAATTATGAAGTTACATCAACATAAACTAGATAGGTAATGTCGGCTGGAACTGATTCCATCCAAACAGATAAAGGAGATGACATTCTAGCTCTCCTAGAAGTCCTATTCTCAACTCAGTTATTTATTTTGAAGTCCTATTCTCAACAACCAAATTGGAATGAAGTTTCTCTGTATCACGAGTGTAGACTTGCCTCTAAACTCTTGATACTGTAGAATTGTCGTATCCTTGGAGAGAGGAAGGTGTGTCCCTTCAGTAACACTGTTACTTGGAGGCTTGTGGTTTTTTTCTTCAGGGAGTTGGGAAACACTGAGTGGTAAGGAAAATGGAAACACTAGTCAAGAAATGGGGTAACATGTCATTAGATGATAGAGAAGGTGGTGAAGTGAAATTGACCGTGACTGAGAGTTCGAAGAACATCACCATAGCTGCAAAATTTTTGACCAAACGATCTTTGAACACAGAAGCGGTTATACGGACTTTTAACCCAATTTGGCGATCAAAGAATGGGTTTAAGGTGCGGAACGTGGGAAACCATACCATGTTATTCATCTTTGATAATGAGGAAGAGGTAGAGAAAATTTTGGAGGGAGAACCGTGGAGCTTTGATAAGCATTTGGTGATGATCAAGCGGTATGATTATAGCATTCCAGTTCAGGATTTAGTTTTTGAACATGTCACAATGTGGGTGCAAGTGCATGACATTCCAACCAAGTATTTAAGTCGCGAAGTAGCTGAGAAGCTCTGTGAAGCAGCAGGGAAAGTCAGCACAGAGCCAACTTTAGCAGAGGTAGACCGAGGCAATGTAATGCGGATTAGAGTTACAGTTAACACAGCCCTCCCTCTCTGCACGGGACGAGTCTTTACACTTGACGATGGGTCGAAGGGATGGGCATCTTTTAAATATGAGCGCCTCCCGAATGTATGCTACTGGTGTGGACGATTGGATGGTTTTGACAGAGACTGTGAACGGTGGATATAGAGTAGGGGCACTTTAACCAAACAGGATCAAGAGTATGGGTCCTGGATACGTGTAGCTTCATTACTGGTATTCAACAACTCGCTGGTAGTGGTGCCGAGTTACTATGAAGCGAGAAAAAAGGACATTGAGAACAGAGGAAACCGGAGGAAGAGCAACAGCACGGCAGGGGAGAAGGTGGCAGAGGGAGGTGGTTCGGTGGAAGTCAGGTCTGGTGCAATTAATGATCCAATAAGTAGAGAGGAAGACGTTATGAACGTTACAAAACAAAGAGGTACAGCGGATAAAAATCTGGAACCAGTACAGATGGTAAATGCCGAGAATCAAGGGGATTATTTTGAGAAGAAAATAAAGGAAATTGATTTGGAGTTAAGGAAATTTGAATTGAAGAAGGACGCAGGCAGTGGAGGTGCAGTAAATGCAGAATCTGTTGTTGACTTGGAAATTGAAACCGAAAATATTGGAGCTGAGATGACATTCCAATTTGGTTGTTGAGAATAGGACTTCAAAATAAATAACTGAGTACATAACAAGTTAACAAGGAACATAAGATATTATCTATGAAGCACCTTCACGGATACGGGTGCAAGTGCGGGTGCTAGTGCAGGTGTAGTGCAGCGACACGACAATTTTTTAAAAAGTAAAACACAAGTGTAGTGGGATACATTTATAAATTATTTATTAAATATATTTTTATTTATATTGCTAAGCATTTACATATTTATACATATACATATATATATATATATATATATATATATATAATATGGTAAATATATATATCAATTTAAAAGCAATAGTAAATAATAAAGTGAATACATGTTAATATTATTATTTAGTAATTAATAGAATAATATTTTTACCGGTTACTATTATAAAGTCAAGTAAATTAATGAATTTAAAGAAAATCATAATAAAGGTGATTATATGGTTATTTTAATTTAAAAAAAAATCATTTATGGCATTTTTGTAAATCAAGCCAACATTTTGAGTAATTAGAAACTAGGAACCTTTTTGAAATTCACTTTAGCCACTTTTTCTCACCTACCCAATTTATTTCGAATGCTACGTCCACAATATTTTCATAACAAATCATCGGTGGTAAGTTGTTATTAGTTTATCTAAATCAACTTCCTAATCAACATAAGAGAAAAAGAGAAATGATATGTCCATAATATTTTCACAACATTTTTACAACAAATCCTAAGTGGTAGATTGTTATTGGTTATTATTATTGGGGTAAAAAAGTAATCTTAGTATTAGGTTCAAATTTGAACCAATAACAATTAATCACCTATAATTTGTTGTGAAAATATTATAAAAATATTGTAAATATAGCATCTCTCAAAAGAAAAATTAATAAATAAATAACCACGGTGTTATGCCATATTTGCATTGTGATAGTATTTTATTAGTGGGGAAGATCAGAGAAGACTACTTTAGCTGTCCTGCACCTAATAACTTCTCTAACAGTGAGGGGACACAATGAATTTAACACTATGTAGCAAATTGTTAGTGATAGGCTTCGCCCTTCCCCTACTTAACATATTGTTCACATGGAACAAACTTGATCTTTTCAGCTTTTCCATCAGTTCGATGTGCTGACAATATTGTGCCTAGAGCATCGCATTGACTGAAGTTTTTCTGTATTGTTTATAAAAGTGATGACTATTTTTGTAAAAAAACGATATCAATATCAATAGTAGACTCAAATAAAAACCGGTAAAAACTTTCTTGCCAACTCTACTAATGTGAAAATATTGACAAAATTTTTATATAGGTAGCAGTGTACTCATGGGGTTTGTTTTATTTGGGTTTGGAATTCTTTTTCCATTTTTTGCCTAGAGGCAAGCCCGGGACCTCTGGGTCTTTTGATATAAGCGTTTTTTTTTTTTTTTTTAGCTGAAGGGCCAAATTCTCATTTTATTTTAGGCATTGACTAATCCAAGTTAAAGACCCTAAATTAAAGTTGGCAAATAAGAAAAAAAACACTGATCCTAATGTCAATTGACCACATCAATCTTGTAATTTATTCTTTGTCCTTTTTTATCCTCCATTTTTTTTCCGTCTTTTTCTTTCCTTAAGTAGACAATAAATACATTGCTGGTGTACCTTAGATCATGGTAATACAGTATAGTACTTGCCGTCAAGAAGTTACATATACTTGGTCTCAAGTCTCAACCCATTCAGCACTGCATCAACAATTTATAAAACTTCAATTAGTACATTCATTTTATGAGTGTTGTTTTACATTGACTGTTAAATAGCACATAAAATGCAAAATGAAAATGAGATCACAACAAATTGTGTCCTAATATGTATAACAACGAACATTGTAGATTATTACACAAATCTTCCTCTAAATTTATATATTATACAAGTTTAGTAGCCAGAATGGGGTTTTACATCTTTTTCACAAACTTTCCGGTAAAATGCCCCATATCTGAAACTATTTAGGGATATGCCTCTTTTTTGAAACTCAATTTTTGGACAATCGAATTATAGCGAAATGAAACTTAAAAAATAAAAATAAAAAAAAATAATGTTGAACTCGATTCCATGTAAGTTTCACAAATTTAGTTAAGTCTGCCGCATGGAATCTCATTATATGCAAGTAAATTACATTTTTTTCAATTGCTCCATTTGGATTTCGATTTCTATAATTGAGTAACATGTTTTGTGAAAATGGGTGATAAAAAAAAAAAATAATAAATAAATAAAGAAGAAATCGTGTAAGGCAATGTTTCCAGGTTTCAATAAATTTTAATCTTCATTGAATATGTCACATGGAATCTCAGAACTTGTAAATTCAAGCACCAGTAATTCGTTGCTCAACTTGGTATTTAACCTCTATAATTGAAATACATCTCAGTAACTCAAATAAAATCAAGTAAATTGGCTTCGAGTTTCAAAATAGTTTAGTTCTACCATCAATTCTGCCTTCGATTTCTACACTTGAAATGTGCTTAGTGAATCGCGTGAAATAACATTATTAGATTTGGTATTTTTAATACATTTCAATTCAACGATCCGTTCTGGCATGTTGAATCTCATTACAGGTAAATTTTTTTTTTTTTAAAATAAAACATTACAGGTAAATTGAATATGCATAATGAGTTTCTCCACTTAACCTTTGATTTTTAAAATTGAAACAAACATTTCGCCTAGTTAGAAGAATCAAGTGAATAGATATATGCTTTGGGATATCAATTTGATGGATCCTATATCATGTGAGTCAAAAAAATATAATTGGTTTCTCTACTTAGACATTTTTTTTTTTTTTTTAATTTTTGTTTGTTTGAGTAAAAGATAGAAATTGTATTAATATAAGGAACCAAAGATACAACGGTAGCTGGAAACTAACATCATGTAGCAAAGACAAGCAAAAACCAGAAGAAGAACACAGCACAGTACAGAGGCTGCCAACAAACACACGACCTAAAATAAGACCATGGAAAAACATAGGAATTTTTTTGTGCTGCTGCTTTGTGTTGATATTCGGCTAAGAAACCCGCGGCCCCATCAAGGATGACTTTAGGTCGTAGCTGGATCTTTTAAAAGTAAAAATTTGTTGTGAGCATTCCACAGAGCCCAAGCTGTGACAGCCCAGAGTTCAAGTTAATATAATATAGATAAGTCCAAACTCATAAGGCTTAATCCTTTGGGTAAAGTGGTTGTTAGGTTCTAAAGACTTAGGATCTTATGTATTTAGAACTCTAATGTGTATTGTTGGCAAACCATGATCAAAACAAGATGTTTAGTCGTGTTTAGACTTGCTCAAAGTTGTGTCATTTATGTAAAGTTGGATTTAAGTTGATGCAGATTTAATAAAGCAATTCAGCCTGGTTCGATCAATCGAAGCTTAGGCTCGATCAATTGAAATTCGAGCAGAATGCGTTTTTTGCAAAATCCTAACTCAGCCCTAGTTTATTTAAAACGTTTAGGGTTTTGTGTTTTTGCCCTAGGTATATAATCCTAAGTTTGTGAGGAGCTTTCCTTTACACAAACTTAGGATTATCAAGAAGGAGATTCATTCAAGAACTTGATGATCATTTAGTTGCTGCCATAAGAACTTAAAGAAACACAAGCGGGTGTGCGTGTACTTACTGGAAAATCCAAGAAAGAAGGAGTCCGTGGTCTCGGAGCTTGCACATGGTCGTGTCGGTAAGTTTCTACTGGTAGGTAGCAATAGGATGTTAGTGGTCTAAGTCCTATTGTAAAACTTCGATTCTTTCATAGTGGATTCAGGTTTACCTTGAGGATAGATAGGTTAAATCTTCCCCAGGTTTTTACCAGTTTGGTTTCCTAGGCGATCATATCATTGTATTCTTTATCTTTCCATTTGCTTTGCATGATATGATTGTTTAGTTGTGATAACCTAGATTTGGAATTTGGACTAAGTAATAAATTGGCTAATTAACTAGGTTAATCCAATTGTATTTTAAAGGGTCTAAAAACTATCAAGTAGTATCAGAGCAGGTTGCTCTCTTGTTGTTGATCTTTTGATCATTGAGCTAATCCTTGACTCCTGTTGTTATGGATTCTTGGAAAATATTTTTGCTTATTTATCAACTTGCTTACTTTGTGTATTTGTCTCTTGTTGCTTTTGTTAAATCTTTCCTTGAACTTCTTGGTCTTATCACATGTGATAATAATTACTTGTGTTATCTTGCCTTAACCGCCTTAAAGGCACGTGATTCTTGTCTTTGGTATTTGGATAGTGGTTGTTCCAGGCATATGACAGGAAACAAAGGATTATTCAAGACTCTCTTTGAAGGAAAGATTGGGACAATCACTTTCAGAGATGAAAGCAAATCTGTGATCAAAGGCATTGAAATTGTGGACATTCCGGGGTTGCCAGTCTTTGAAGATGTTTGGCATGTTGATGGACTCAAGGCAAATTTACTCAAAGATCGATCAGTTGCGACAATGGACTGAATGTTCTCTTCACTAAGTATGAATCTGAGATACTTGATGGAGGAGGTGATTGTATGTGTGTTGGTGTAAGGACGGTGACAATCTGTTATGTAAGGTTGAATTTATTCAACCATCTAATTGGCTTTATTCCGTGCCAAATTTGCTTGTAATTCAGCATTTAGTAACCCTGTATTTAGGTGGGTTTGTTGTAAGGGTAGTGAGTGAGATAGAGTGAAGTTTGCTCAAGAGTGTGCAAGAAAAAGAGAGTCGCGGCTAGGACTCGCGGGTGGACTCGCGCTTCAACCCGAGAAGAAGCTGCACACGTGCCAAGCATCTTTGGAAGATGAACAGTCATGCTAGCTGGAGCACTACAGGACAAAACAGGACAAGCGGCCATACGGTTATCTCGCGGATTGGAACTCGCAACTTAGTCAAGCCGCGAGGTCAAGCCGCGAGCCACCCCTGTTTTGTAAAACCCGACGTTTCACATTCCTCTCCCACTCTAATATAAATACCCCTTTTACCCACGATTGAAAGAGAGCTTCCAGAGAGAATTTTGAGAGAGAAACCCTAAAGAAAAACAAGATTGTTTCACACACAATCCCTACCTTAGAGTCTCTTCATATTCCTCAACTCTCTTCCTCTCCATTGTCAAATCCTTGAGAGGTATTTTACCAAACCTGGTTCTCACCATCATCATCACTTTGTGAGACAGTCGTTTGGAGTTCGGGAAGCGATTAGGAAGGAGTCAATCTTCATTGGTTGATGCTATGGTATAGTAGCGGAATCCGGGGAGCTAGAAAAGAAAAAGGTTCGGCGCAACCTCGTTGGAGCAAGAAGCTTGGAGGGCTTAGGTGCCTTTGGGTAGATTAGGCTTGGAGGGTCTATTCTTTGTCCTTGTATCCCAACTATATTTTCTAATGGATTGATTACCGCTTGGAGGGCGGCGGGAGAGGTTTTTCACCGAGGTCTTCGGTTTCCTCTTCGATAACATATCGCGTGTTGTCTTTGTGTTCGCATCTTCCTTCCTCTATCTCTGCCTTTATATTATCTCTTTGTGATTTTATTATGTTATGGCTTAGATAGTTTTTATTCTATTTCACATTATAGCATATGTTAAGTTTCCGCACATTTGTTGTTTGACATATTGCTTGTGTTGATTAAGTTTATTTTTGGGGGTCTAAACGTTCAAAAGTGTTTTATACACGTTTTTGAACTTTCAATTGGTATCAGAGCGTGTACATTGTTATTGGTTTTATTACCATTGTGTGATCCTTGACTCCCTTTTGAGATGGATAGGTCTCAATCCCTTAATGCACCTCCATATTTTGATGGTAGTAATTATGCCTTTTGGAAGGTTCGCATGAGAGCCTTTTTATGTTCTATTGATGAATCTGTTTGGGATGCTGTTGAGATTGGTTGGACAAAACCCGAGGCAGCAAAATCCATTTGGGATAAGGCAACACTTGCTGCATCAAATGCTAATGATAAAGCACTAAATGCTATTTTCTGTGGTGTGTCTCCGGATGAATTTCACAGATTTCTCACATTACCATTGCCAAAGAAGCATGGGAAATTCTGGAAACAACTTGAAGGCACGAAGAAAGTGAAAGATACCAAGTTACAAATGCGACCACTCGGTTTGAGGAGCTCAAGATGAGTGAGGATGAGTCTTTCGACTCTTTCTATGGGAAGCTAAATGAGGTGGTTGTCGATAAGTTTAACTTGGGGGAGAAAACGGAGGACTCAAAGATTGTAAGGAAGATCCTTCGATCATTGCCGGAAAGTTTTCGTGCAAAAGTGACACCATTGAAGAGAGCAAGGACCTTGATGACATCAAGGTGCGGGGAGCTGGTTGGTTCTCTGCAGGACGTATGAGATGTCATTTTGCCAAATCAACGGAAGAGTAAATCTCTTGCTCTAAAGACCATTAATGAGAAGGTGGAAGATCAAGACTCATCGGGAGAAGATGGGGTTGACAAAGATGTAGCTTATCTTGTCAAAAATTTCAAGAAGTTTTTGAAATTCAAAAACAGTGGCAAATTTGATGATAAAAGAAAATTCCAAAGCTCGGAAGGGAGAAGAGGGATTTCAAAAGAAAGATGGAAAAGAATCCCAATCCACACAAGGTGTCACTTGTTTTGAATGCAACGGGCATGGACATTTTAAGAAGGAATGTCCGAATTATTTGAAATCGAAAGGTAAAGTGTATGCCACGACCTTGAGTGATTCGGATTCGTCGACTCGAAATGGAGAGAGCTGTGATGGAGAGGGGAACTATTCAGCTTTTATGACCATTGCTCATGTTGAGTGTTCGGATGAGTTAAATCTGCTTGTACAAGACCTTGGAGAACATAGTGATGATGAATCACTAGGAATTGTTGAAGAATCGAGATCTTTCAAGAAACCGAAAGCACAAACAAATCTTCAAGAAAACTATAACTCACTCTTGGAGAAGTCGGGTGAGTACACAAGGGTTGCCAAGGCTGCTGTGAGAAAAATGAAAAAGGCCGAGGAGGACTACAAAAGTCTCCTAATCAGATATAGGGAGGCCAAATGTGAGATTGAAACTCTAAATGGTGAGTTGTCCGAAGCTTACACAAAAGTGAGATTTCTTGAGAATGAGATTGTGCAAGCAAATGCCAAAATAGAGAGGGTCACCACCAAGAAGCTAGATAATGTTATATCATCTCAAAAGAGCTTCTCGGACAAATCCAGACTGTGGTATACCGGAGGAAGTAGTTCATCCGTAAATGTCACCAAAGAAGTGAAGTTTGTAAAGGCAAAAGACCCAGTTGTAGCTGAACTTACTGGTGAGAAACCCGAGGTGGAGGAGAAGAAGAATTTGGTGAACCAACGGATCTTTGAATCCCCGTAATCGTCGTGGGCAGGTCTCGAATCTCGTGCCAAGTCACGGCCACGACCACAAAGAGGTCCTAGAGGAACTTATGTGTGCCATTATTGCGGACTTCAAGGGCATACTCGGCCAAATTGCCAAAAGGCGAGAGCAAAGAACAGTGCAACTCCTCAAAGGTCGGAGGACCCCGAAATGATAGGAGAACTTGGGCGGGTGATCAATCCAGAGAGCAAAATGGAGATCCCGGAATGATGAACGTGATGAAGATGATTGGTGCATTCACCAAGCTGCTTGGAAAGCTTCTCACGAAGGTTTGAAAGCCCTAACTCTCGTACCCAATCCTATAAGGAAATCACCCCAAACGCAAGTGACGTGTGGGTGAAAAGGGGTACTCATGCATAAGCATTACAACATGTCCATGCATTAATACTTCCTATGCTTTGTGACAATGTTTGTTTGGTTTGCTTGCTGGTTTTGATGTTGGTTGTTTGCTTATCTTCTTGTGAATATGTGTTTGTTTGTTTTATCAATCTTTTTGTGTCTTGTGTCAAAAATCCAAAAATCACATAAAAATTAGAAAATCAAAAAGCTTGATTAACTTTGTTGAGATTTTGTCTCAAAACTTGTTTTGCCTTGTACCTTTGTGCAAATGGCTTTGTGCATTTTCGAGCATTGCTTGTTTTCATGCACCTATATCTCAGTGGGAGAAATCTTGAATTCTATGTGATTGTTATAAATAGATCTTCAAACTTGTCATGAATGATTAGTGAATGGTTATGTTGATCTTGAGACATGCATAGACTTGTGTCTATATATCTTCCCACGTTTTATTTATGTTTTTGCTAAAAAGAGCTCACCAAATGTAAATCTCCAAATGAAAAGAGATATTGAGCTGCAAAAGCCTGTCGCACATTCTAGTATTTGACTAGGAAAAAGGGTAAGCGACCTTATTTTAAAAGTGAATGTTCTTTCAAAAAAGGCCAAAGGCCTGTTCTTCAAAGAGAAATGTTGTATATCTCTCTCACAATGAGAGATGATTGCCTCAAAAGATCAAAAAGATCAAAGGTTATGATTGAAAGTGGAGTCAAATGAAAAACTCCAAGTTATGTTATCAAGTTATGTGGGAGGTCATATATACATATTTCTATAATTGAGATTGGTCACATGATCTAGTACTAATTGTGTATGCCTTGGTTGAATTGATCATTGAAGCTTCACATTAGATGAATGACTATCTCATTGTTGGTATCCACACACAACACACAAGTTTATGTTCAATAAATGCCTTATTCATTTGTGTGATTGTACTTGATGAAATATGTTTTCACATGCTCAATCTTTGTTAATTAAAGCACAAAAAGATTTTTGAGTGTTTTAGGTGTTTTTGGAAAGTATTTTGGTTGAAAAATCTGAAAATTTCAAAAATACAGTTTTGCTCTGTTTTGGCGGCTCGATCGCGCAGGTGTATCAAGTCGCGAGCCTCGGTCGCATCTTCGCTGGTCATTTTTGGCGACTTGTTCGCGAGTGGAAGGTCCGATCGCGAGGTTCACTCAGAGATTTTCGCGGCTCGGCTCGCGACTCACTCATGGGTAGACCTTCTAGTCGCGAAAAACACTTAGAAAAATTTTTCAAAATTTTGTTCTTGTGTATTTTGGCGGCTTGAGGCGGCGTGTGTGGCGACTTGATCAAGTCGCGAAAATCGCGTGTTTGGCGTAAACAGAGCAGTTTTTAAAACTTTTTCAGTTTTTCCCTCGAATTTTTGTTGTTCATCTTCTCTCTAAACTATCTCCCTCCCAAACACTCCGTGTTTCCATTTTCAATCTCCATTGTTGCACTCTTGTAGCTCAAAATCGTCAAGATACAGGTATGGGTTTTTTGTTCTACACTCTTTTCTACTTGATTTTGTGCTTTTCCCTTTGATTTTTCGCATATGATTGTGTTTTTGAAAATGGGTTTTTGTTTCGGTTTCTGCTCCGTGTTCATGCTTCGCTTGTGGTTGCTGTTGCTATAGTTTGTGTTGATGATAATCATTTCCTTACTACTCTTCATCTTGTGCTTAGCTAAGTGTTTCTTTTGTTCCAATCTGAACTTTGAGATGTTGAGTTGTTTCTACTTGTTCATTTTAAAGTTGTGAGTTTTTCTGTGCTAAATTCGCATGTTTTAGTGTGTTAATCTGTTGGGAGCTTCTGTTAGGCTCATAATAATGTGTGTGCATCATATCATTTTTCATTAACTGTCTCAATGTCTTTAAGACAGTTTCTCCTTGATTGTCCATGTGTTTCCTTTCTCTGGCTTGGTTTTCCCATGAAATTGTTCTAAGTAGCCTTCTGTTTAAGTATTCATAGTTATTTTGTGTGGATGATATCTCTTTGATAATCATGGTACTGACTAAGTTACGCACATATATTTGTCTATCTTTGTTGTGGCCTTTTCTCGAATGTTCACAGATGGCTCCCTCACCTCGAGAAGAAGAAATCTCTCGCAAAGAAGGTGACAAGAGATTAAAAATGGATTCCAAACTATTTAGGTCTGTCCATCACTTTGAGAGATACAAGGATAACTTCCCGAATGCGGGAATTATTCAAGAAAGGTTTGTAGATTTGGAGGACTTAAGACAAACTTTTATTCCCAACTGTTTTGAGGGAAGAGGATGGGAAAAGTCTGTTGAGTGATTTCCCTTTGGTGTGTGAACCCCGATTAGGGAATTTTACTCAAATCTTTGTGATAAAAGAGAATGAGTTAAATTCTTTGGGTTAGAGGGAAAGAATTCATTTTGGATGCACATGTCATAGATGATGTACTAGGGCTTGAGGGTTTGGATGATGAGGAGTTTATCAATTTTAGGGATAGGAGTGTCTCTATTGAAACAATTCAACAAAGGATAGGGGGGCAGAGAGAAGGGAAGTGTTTGAATACCACTGCCTTTCCGGTGGACATGAGGGTTCTAACCATAATCATGATGTTTAACCTCTATCCTATTAAGAAATTGACTACAATCAATTGTGCTAGAGCAATTTTTCTGATGGATCTCAAAGAAAAGAACTTCATAGATATAAGTTCTCACATCTTTGATATCATTGTGGATGAGACAAGAACTACATCTAGGCCAAAACCGATCTTTCCAAGTTTGCTAATGAGGATATTTAGAAGAAAGGGTGTTCCAATCCCTCAAGATATCAGTCACATGTCCACACCCTCCGCAATTAACAAACTTACCCGCAAAAGGATCGGTGTTAGACTTCCAGGAGAAGAAGATGAAGGTGATGAAGGAGAGGATGTCCCAATGGAGGCGTACAGAGGCGGCAGGGCATGCATCCACCTCAACACCCAGGAGGAGTGGCAAGAGGTCTAGAGCTTCAACTTCTGCAGATACACCTCCGGATGCTTTCCGGATCATTCGGGAAAGGCTTGATGGGATCGGGGGCAGTCAAACCGAGCATTCGACAGGATGAGAGCCATGCAAGACCAGATTGATGTCTTGGTGCTAAACTTGTGACTTCACAACTCGGCTGACCGGTGACCCTTTGGCCATTCCGGTCAAAAAGGGGGAGAAATTATTGTTGAGAAAAGCAAATCTTAAGGGGGAGTAATGTGTTGAGGGGGAGTTGTCATAGTTATCAAATTCAAAAACTTTGTTTATCTACACTTATGTTTTTGGGTATTTTGTGTATAGTTGTTTCTCATTCACAACTTAGCTGTTTTTAATTCACAACTTATACTCTTGGTTTAATCCTTAATATATTTTGATGATGTTATTCAGGAAATTCTGTGTTTGTACCCATTTGCTTTTGTAAGCTGTTAGGGTAATGTTTTTATGCATATTTGTAGGCTTTATGGTATGTACCTTGCTTATGCAGCCTTTATGCTTGTTGAAATCAGTACTTTGATCCAAATGTTCTGCATTTTGGTTTATTGTATTGTCACTCTTGTGCCCTAGTAGGATTGTTCCTAGATGCATATGCCTTGTGTGCTATGCATTGGTTGAGTGTTGAACATACAAGTGTCTTGCCTTATGCTTGTTAACTTGTATGTCCTTGTGTTCATTCCAAGTGTAAATGAACACCGTGATCACTACCTTGAGGTGGTCACTTGGTTGATCAAGCCATGGTTTGTGTATTACTCCATCTTTGCTTGATCACATTCTGCCTGTTTCATATGCATGTATAATTTTCTGCCTACAATAATCATAGTGTATTGTTGTGTTTCAGGAGTATATTGCTCATATGATTCAAGTGCTTCATGACTTCTAGAGTTTGGTGTGAGTGAGTTTTGTTCAACTGTTCCCAACTCACATGTTAAGTCTAGAGTCTGTTTTTAGGGTTTTGTCACGGAATAGCCAAAGGGGGAGATTGTAAGGTTGAATTTATTCAACCATCTAATTGGTTTTATTCCGTGCCAAATTTGCTTGTAATTCAAAGCATTTAGTAACCCCTGTATTTAGGTGGGTTTGTTGTAAGGGTAGTGAGTGAGATAGAGTGAAGTTTGCTCAAGAGTGTGCAAGAAAAAGAGAGTCGCGGCTGGGACTCGCGGGTGGACGCGGCTTCAACCCGCGCGGAGAAGCTGCACACGTGCCAAGCATCTTTGGAAGATGAACAGTCATGCTAGCTGGAGCACTACAGGACAAAACAGGACAAATGGCCATACGGTTATCTCTGGATGGAACTCGCAACTTAGTCAAGCCGCGAGGTCAAACCGCGAGCCACCCCTGTTTTGTAAAACCCGACGTTTCACATTCCTCTCCCACTCTAATATAAATACCCCTTTTACCCACGATTGAAAGAGAGCTTCCAGAGAGAATTTTGAGAGAGAAACCCTAAAGAAAAACAAGATTGTTTCACACACAATCCCTACCTTAGAGTCTCTTCATATTCCTCAACTCTCTTCCTCTCCATTGTCAAATCCTTGAGAGGTATTTTACCAAACCTGGTTCTCACCATCATCATCACCGTGAGACAGTCGTTTGGAGTTCGGGAAGCGATTAGGAAGGAGCCAATCTTCATTGGTTGATGCTATGGTATAGTAGCGGAATCCGGGGAGCTAGAAAAGAAAAAGGTTCGGCGCAACCTCGTTGGAGCAAGAAGCTTGGAGGGCCTAGGTGCACTTTGGGTAGATTAGGCTTGGAGGGTCTATTCTTTGTCCTTGTATCCCAACTATATTTTCTAGTGGATTGATTACCACTTGGGGGCGGCGGAGAGGTTTTTCGCCGAGGTCTTGGTTTCCTCTTCGATAACACATCGCGTGTTGTCTTTGTGTTCGCATCTTCCTTCCTCTATCTCTGCCTTTATATTATCTCTCTTTGTGATTTTATTATGTTATGACTTAGATAGTTTTTATTCTATTTCACATTATAGCATATGTTAAGTTTCCGCACATTTGTTGTTTGACATATTGCTTGTGTTGATTAAGTTTATTTTTGGGGTCTAAACGTTCAAAAGTGTTTTATACACGTTTTTGAACTTTCAATTGGTATCGAGCGGGTACACTTGTTATTGGTTTCATTACCATTGTGTGATCCTTGACTCCCTTTTGAGATGGATAGGTCTCAATCCCTTAATGCACCTCCATATTTTGATGGTAGTAATTATGCCTTTTGGAAGGTTCGCATGAGAGCCTTTCTATGTTCTATTGATGAATCTGTTTGGGATCTTTGTTGAGATTGGTTGGACAAAACCCGAGGCAGCAAAATCCACTTGGGATAAGGCAAAGACTTGCTGCATCAAATGCTAACAATAAAGCACTAAATGCTATTTTTCGTGGTGTGTCTCAGGAGATGAATTTCACAGGATTTCTCACATTACCATTGCCAAAGAAGCATGGGAAATTCTGGAAACAACTTATGAAGGCACGAAGAAAGTGAAAGATACCAAGTTACAAATGCGACCACTCGGTTTGAGGAGCTCAAGATGAGTGAGGATGAGTCTTCGACTCTTTCTATGGGAAGCTAAATGAGGTGGTTGTTGTCAGTAAGTTTAACTTGAGGGAGAAAATGGAGGACTCAAAGATTGTAAGGAAGATCCTTTGATCATTGCCGGAAAGTTTTCGTGCAAAAGTGACAGCCATTGAAGAGAGCAAGGACCTTGATGACATCAAGGTGCGGGAGCTGGTTGGTTCTCTGCAGACGTATGAGATGTCATTTGCCAAATCAACGGAAGAGTAAATCTCTTGCTCTAAAGACCATTAATGAAAAGGTGGAAGATCAAGACTCATCGGGAGAAGATGGGGTTGACAAAGATGTAGCTTATCTTGTCAAAAATTTCAAGAAGTTTTTGAAATTCAAAAACAGTGGCAAATTTGATGATAAAAGAAAATTCCAAAGCTCTGGAAGGGAGAAGAGGGATTTCAAAAAGAAAGATGGAAAAGAATCCCAATCCACACAAGGTGTCACTTGTTTTGAATGCAACGGGCATGGACATTTTAAGAAGGAATGTCCGAGTTACTACACATTGATCTTATGGGTTTCGCCGGAGTTTAGAGTTTAGGTGGAAAGAAATATATTCTAGTGGTTGTGGATGACTTTACTAGATATATTTGGGTTGTGCTTTTGAAAGATAAAGCTGAGGTTCCTGAGAAGATGATACATCTATGCAAGAAATTGCAAGTTGAAAAAGATCTTGTGATAGCGAATAATCGAACTGACCATGGAAGAGAATTTAAGAATACCAAGCTGGCTACTTTACGTAATGATCAAGGCATACATCAAGAGTTCTCTTCACCCAAAACACCTCAATAGAATGGAATAGTGGAACGGAAAAATAGGGTTGTTCAGGAGATGGCACGTGTCATGTTACGCAATAAAATGTTGCTCAAATCCTTTGGGGAGAAGCGATTAACAACGCTTGCCATACATTCAACTGAGTGTATTTCAAACCTGATTCCAAGAAGACTCCTTATGAACTCTGGAGAGGAAAGAAGCTGGTTGTAAAGTATTTCAGGATATTTGGTAGTGATTGTTATATTCTACGTGATAGAGAGAACCTAGAAAAATTTGATGCAAAAAGTGACAAAGGATATTTTCTAGGGTATTCCTCTACTAGTAGAGCATATAGAGTGTATAATCCGAGAACCAAAACAGTCATGGAATCTTCAAATGTTGTGATCAATGATTAAGTATGTTGAGAAGCACATTCAGAAAATACTTCTCCGGTTTAAGATAAGCCTATGGAGGTTGATGACTCACTTCCTATTGATTATGTTGGGAAGCATAGTGATGAAGAGTTAATGGTGCTGAATGATGCGGTTTCTATGCCATCAAGTTCGGAACCATCCACACTGGTTCATGAGACTCAACAAGCACAACATGAATTTAGTCCTTCATCAAAATAGAAAGGTACCTCCACATCTCTAGTCAAAGGTCCTTTCTCTAAAGTAAAGCTTAATCATCCCTCCACAAATATATTGGGAAGTTTGAATGATAACATGAGATTAAGATCAAAAGTCTTAATCGTAATTACACACTCATGCTATCTATCTCAATTTGAACCGAAAGAGGTAGATGAAGCACTTCAAGATGCTGATTGGGTAAACTCTATGCATGAAGAATTTCATCAATTTGTTCGAAATGATGTGTGGGAATTAGTTCCTAGACCAAAGGGTGTAAATGTAATTGGAACTAAATGGATCTTTAAGAACAAGTCGGATGAACATGGCAATTGTTATCGAGAAATAAATCAAGACTTGTTGCTCAAGGTTACACACAAGTGGGAGGGATTGACTTCGATGAGACCTCTGCACCGATAGCAAGATTGGAATCCATTAGGATACTTTTGGCTATAGTTAGTCATCTAAATTTCAAGCTATATCAAATGAATGTCAAAAGTGCGTTTTTGAATGGAATGTTGCAAGAAGAGGTATATGTTGAACAACCGAAGGGTTTTATTGATCCTCACAGACCGGATGATGTGTATAAATTGAAGAGAGCCCTGTATGGTTTGAAACAAGCTCCACGAGCTTGGTATGATAGATTGATTGCATATCTCACCGAGCATGGATTCAAAAGGGGATCTGCAGACATTACTCTCTTCATAAGAAATGATAAGAATAGTTTTGTTGTAGCTCAAATTTATGTTGATGATATTGTTTTTGGTGCTACTAATGACTCTTTTGCTCATTCTTTTGCAGATGAAATGAAGGCTATGTTCGAAATGAGTATGGTTAGTGAACTAACTTATTTCTTGGGATTACAGGTGAAGCAAATGGACTCAGGAATCTACATCAACCAAGCAAAGTACGTAAGGAATCTAGTCGGGAGATTTGGACTGGACAATACTGCACATGCTAGAACACCAATGACTGCCAATGCAAAATTAACAAATGATCCATTAGGTGAGTCTGTTGATGTTACATTATACAGAAGTATGATTGGATGCCTTTTGTATTTGAATGCTAGTCGACTTGATATTGCCTTTAGTGTTGGTGTTTGTTCTAGATTTCAATATAATCCTAAAGTTTCACACTTGAATGCTGTCAAAAGAATCATTAAATATGTTGGTGGAACTTGTGATTATGGATTATTTTATAGTAAAGAGTCTAATATATCTCTTGCTGGTTTTTCTGATTCTGATTGGGCTGGTAATACTGATGATAGAAAAAGCACTACTGGTGGGTGTTTTTATGTAGGAGCCAATCTTGTTACTTGGATGAGTAAAAAGCAAAATTCTGTGTCTTTGTCTCTTGTAGAGAGGCAGAATATATTGCTTCTGGAAGTTGTTGCTCCGAGCTTCTTTCGATGAAAAAGGTTTTAAGCGATTATGGGATATCCCAAGATACCATGGTTGTTTTCTTGTGATAACTCTAGTGCTATTGATATATTTAAGAACCCTGTTCAACATTCTAAGACTAAGCACATAGAGATTAGATATCACTTCATTAGGGATCTTGTTGAAAGAAAGATTGTGTGTTTTGAGTATATCCCTCATCGAACGTCGAATGCCGACATCTTTAACAAACCTCTTGATAGAAGTAAATTTGAGACATTTCGTCAAGTAATTGGTGTGATTCTGTGTCCCCGATCTGTCTTGGTTTTCTTGGTCCTTGTGCTTCATTGCTATTCTTTGTAACCATTGTTCTTCGGTTTTTGTTTTCTTCATTTCTAGGATTTGCATTGCATAACATTCATGCATTTCATTCTATGTTTTTTTTTTTTTTTTGAAAAACATTTAAAAAAAAAAAAAAGAAGAAGAAGAAGAAGAAGAAGAAGAAGAAAAAAAAGGAAGTAAGTTGTGTTTTGCACTATTTTCTTGGTTTTTGAAAACAAGGTTAGTCAATTTATTTTCATATAACATGGCTTTTGTGCTTTGTTTAGCTTTGATGAACTTACTTATTGCACTTTACTAGTTGAAGCTTTGTAGTGCATGTTGTGTGGGAAAGATGTTTATAGTTTTGATCACTTTGTCTTGGTCTTGAAGTCACATGTCTTTGAGTGTCGGACTTGAACCTTTAGAGAAAAGCATAAATAACTATCTCACCACTGTTCGCTAGTCAATCATGAATACCTTAGTGCATATCGTAAGATTTTGTGCTCGAGAAAGTGTATCACGTGCACAAAAAGATCATAAGGTGTAGCCTCGGTTTAAATGCTAAAATTGGTGTGTACATTATTGGATTTAAAGCTAAATCAAATAACTGCTAAAATTGGTGTGTATATTATCCCGGCTTTTATAATAAGTTTCTGAATAATTTAAAATTGGTGTGTACAATATGAGGCAATATCAAGAAACTTACATGATTGCTAGCTTATGATCTAGGAGATGTGAGAGTTATATGATGTAACTCTTTTGGTAATAGTCTCTTTCAAATTCTATGTGATGAACTTTGTAGACTTTGTGTTTAATTGCTATACACATATCACCTCACATATATTTCAAACTTTTGCTAGTTGCACACACTACACAAGTTACTATTTGCTAAATATTGTACATGTTATTGTGTGTGTCTTTGGTCTAACCAACCAAGTTTGCAAATACTTTGATGCTTGAGAATTTCTGGAGAATGTTTGATGATCTTAATTTTGGGAAAACTGGGTTTAAAACTTTGTTTTGAAATACATTTCATCACATACTCATGCATTTTGTTCATCAATTTCAATGCTTTGAGGTATTTCTAAAATGTGTCTTTGTTATTTTCAAAACTGTGTTTTTTCTCAAAAATTTTGTGAGTATCTGTCTGTTTTGATTGATCCAATCTGTTTTTCGATTAATCGAAATTGTTTTAAAATTGTTTAAGGAAGCCTCTGTCTACTTTGATTGATCCAAACTGATTTTAGATCAATCGAAATTGTTTTGAAATTTTTTTAAATTTTTAAAGAAGCCTCTGTCTGTTTCAATCAATCAAAAGCGATTTTCGATCAATCGCAACTCATGAATCAGGTTTTTTAAAAATCATATTTGACTTGTTCAAAGTTACTTTTCAAAAGGGGTTTACAAACTTTTTCTCTCTCTCCGAAACTCATCTTAAATCTACCCAATTACAAGTAAAGTGCGCTTTGTCAAAGGATTAGCCAATATTACATAACATATGTTCTAACAAGTTCCACATATGTCCTAACATTTTCAATTGAACATTGGCATTTATTTATACCCATAGGGTTATGTTTCATCAAAAGGCACCTATGGAGAGTTAAAATTTTTCATAAAACCGTTTACAAGGTTTGAAACATCTTCAACCTTTCTAAACAGTCACCAGCAAATTCGGCAAAAAATTCCAGAAAATTCTGATTTTTGAATTTTCACTTAAAAAATTTCAGAACTTGAATTTTCACTTTATAAAACCATATTCTCCAAACTCAAACATCATTATTACAACCTATCCTTGTATATACCCATATATACAACATACTCACAATGACACAAACATTTGTTCAAGGAAATTAAAGTGGATGCCTAGACACATACCTAAAACAATTATCATGACCAAAGACATACTTTAAGTAAAATAAAGCAAGTTCTTCAAAATAGGAAAAAGAAGATCCAAGATATATTTTGACACATAATGGAAAGCATAATTTGGTCTAGATGTGTTTTAATTTAACGAAACCCTTAAAATCAATAAGAAAAACCCAACTGGTAGTTTCTCAAAAACGAAAAAGAAAAAATCAACTGGTAGATGTAGACGCCTAGACATTAGGACCAGAAATTTCGAATGGTTATAGTATTGAACCATCTTTTGCAGTGATTACCCATGTATTTTCTGATATGATTATCTTGTGTTGATATGATTTGCTTAGCCAATGAGCATCCCTGCATGATCAGTGCAATTGGAGATGGTGAACAGCAATAACTCATGGTCTGCAGGGGAAGATATTGGAGTATACTTTGTAATACTCAATGCCATGATAAATTCCTCTTACTGAGGCAAAATTTCTCATTTGAGAAACGCATGATAAGTTACTAATAGTATTATAAGTTTCAGTTAATAGGAAAGATCACTTTATCAATATTCTAACAATTTAAGATCTCAACCTTAATTTCTAGTTTGAAGGTTGACATAATAATTGAAAGAATATATCAATTTGAAACAAAAATAAAGCAATATGTACCTCATAAACTATATAATAAAAGTCAAGCTTAGGAGTCAAAATTTTTTGAACTGGATATCATGTTTAACTGTTGAGTAATTACACCAAATTGCAATAATTTTTAAGAAAGAAACAATAGTTTAATTGTTATTATTAATCAAACTATATTACCAATAGTTTACTCTGTGTAAAACTCTAATACTTAAGTTTCAAGAAATTTAAAATTCTATTTCAGCAAAAAATTTATTACCCAAAATTTTAAGTAATTTGATATTTAAAATAAAATATAGGATAAGTTATTTATTTAGTCTCTAACCTTTACACTCTATGTCAATTTGGTTGACGGCCTTTTAAATGTGTCAATTTGGGCCATAATCTTTTGATATTATGTCAATTTAATTAGGGTAAATATTGATGTAGTTAACGGTTATAATAAAATATTAGTTACTAACCTGTGCGATGCATGGGAAAAATACTTAAAGAGAATTTTTTTTTTAAAAGTAGTAATATTTTCAAAAGATTTTTTTACTGTCATTTTATCAAATTAAAAAGATTTAAAAATACTTAAAGAGATTTAAAAATATTAGTAACGTATATTAGGATTGGCAAATGGGCAAGTTGGGTCATAAATGGGTTGGGTGTATAATTACCCATTTATCCATTTATGACCCGTTTATATATAAATTAATTATCTATTACTTACCCAACCTATTTAATTAGTAATCCACCCATTTGATCCAATATGACCCAAATACCTCTAAAACTAGTTGAATACCCTATTGACTTCCAAAATTACCAAAATACCCTTAAATACCTAAAATGACCCAAATACCCCCACATTTCCAAAATTATCAATATACCCTTGGACATCCAAAATTACCAAAATACCCTTAGAATGTCCAAAATTACACAAAAGACACTAAAAAGCCAAAAATTCCCAAGACAATAACACAGGTTTTAATGGATTGTCCTATCTTGCACATAAAGAAAGAAAGAAATAATTCCTATAAAGAACAAACCGCAAAAAAATATTAGAAACTCAAGTAGGACTAACAAAATTAGAAGTTTATGAACTACACAAGTTTCTGGTATACTTTAAGACAACCTCAGCTCCATTGCAATAATTAACCAATGATTTTTCACCTATTCCAACACTAAAAGATTCATAATTCAGCTTGTTTGGTAGATGGTCTCAAAGAAACAGATCCAGAAGCAATTAAACAACACAATTGACACTAAAAAAGAATTCATTGCTTAAAAAAAATAAAAAAATAAATAAAAAAGAAGAGACTTTGAAGGCAAATCAAACTTTGAAATTCAAAGTCAATGCTTTTCTTTGTATACAAGCCAAATTTTTACTCAGATTATCACACACTACTACAACAAAGTTTGTTAGAATCAAACTTTCCATAGCATAAAAAAAAAAAAAATGGATGCTTATTTTGGGTCAATCAAAACGAATTCATATGGTCATCAAGATCTCAATAAATGCCATATGAAGTTCCAATAGCATGGAAAACAACGAAAAGTCATGGGGCATAAATTGAGAGAGCCAAAATCTAGTGAGACATTGAGCCGAACAAGTGGTGGGCGCATTAGGAACATTTAATTTAGTATACAATATTATTATTGTTAGTTTTTAGACCCCTTAAACAATTGATTAAACCTAGGTAATTAGCCAAGTTATTACTTAGTCCAATTAAACAAGTCTAGGTTAACACAAATATATCATATCAATGTATAGCGGCGGAAAAATAAATAACACAACGATATGATAACCCAGGAAAACCAAACTCGTAAAAAACCTGGGGAGGATTTAACCTAGCTATCCTCAAGGTAAAAAGCAAATCCACTAGAAAGAATCGAAGTTCATACAATAAGACTTACAAGCCCCCACGCTCAACTTCTTATTGCTACCAACCAGTAAAACTTATCGACACGACCACGTGCAAGCTCCGAATCCACGAACTTCCTCTTTCTTTGGCCTTTGCAAAACACAAACACCCCCGTTTGTGACTTTGAGATCCCACTTAAAGGTTTAGCAACACAAACTCTCCTGTTAGTGACTCCAAGACCACCCTTGAAGGTTTAGATCATCAACACCTTTGATGACAAGAGAAGGCGACAACTTCTACAATACCGGATCTTGAGATTCTTCAAGGAATAGCACCGGTAGAAGACATAAGAGAACTTTTTAGGAATAAAACTCTAAATACAAAAGAGGCACACTCTTTTCTCTCTGAAAAGCCACACAAAAACGTGTTTAGGGTTTCCTTTATATACTGGGAGAAGTAGATTAGAAACCCTAATCCTAAATGGGCTTGAACTGCTGTTTGGGCTTAATTAAAATTCTGCGGATACGACTTTCGATCGGTCGAACCTGTCTTTCGATCGATCGAACCAGACATATTATGAAATCTTCTTCCTGCAGCTTGTATGTTCTTGAATCTTGACTTGAATCACTTTGAACATTGTCTAATAAAACCTATAGACTCTAAAATCTATATCTAGACAAGTTTGTGTTCACGATTTGCCAATTGTTCTAAACATTTAGAACCTAACAAACTCCCCCTTTGGCAATTCGTGACAAAACTTTCATACAAAGTGAAATGCTCAAATACAAGAACAACCCAATACAATAAAATGCCCAATTGCATCACAAATCCCAATCTAAGACTCCTAACCTAGAACTTGCAAGAAGAGGTAGAAGGTCTTGATCAGAATGCACCTGTCTTTCCTAAAACACTCAACAAACACATCACCGCATGTGTGGAAAGAAAGACATATAAACAATAATATGAAATAGAATATAAAAAAACAAAAGTAAATACTAACTCTCCCCCTAAGTTAGATACAACAAAAAGTTTTTTATATTCTCCCCCTAAACAAAACAAACAGGTCATCTATGTCTCCCCCTTTTTGTCACGTATTGACAAAGACTACCTAATCAGAAGATAGACAGAAAATGTACGCAACAGAGTAAGACAAAATAGAGACAACTCCCCCTATAAAGAGAAATAACTCCCCCTAAGAACCACAAAGGTTAAAAAAAATTTCTCCCCCTATAAAAATAGGAAAAACAAAACAAATTTTGGGAAAAACAGTTTTGGGGAAAAATAAAGGGGGTGGGGATAAATAAAAAGACACAAACCAAGTTAAAAAAAAAAAAAAAAAAAAAAAAAAAAAAAAAAAAAAAAAAAAAAAAAAAAAAACTAAGTTGAGGATACACATGAAGAAAAATATTCTCTCTTTCAATAAAATGCAAACATGGCACTATGTGACCCATAAACAGTTGCATGAGTAGAGAAAATATTTGCACATTAATTATCCATCATATCTCTTAAGAAAATAATTTTCTACAATTCACACATAAAAATAGCATATACTAGAAAGTACGTAGCTCAAAAATTAATCAATCAATTATTTGATCAAGTTGAGTACCCAATGTAGCAAAGTTTATGCATGTTATGTGTGAAAACAATGAGAGATATGACTGCAAAACCGCAAGATGGATACAAAAACAATGCAATGCATGTGAATCCTAAACACAAATGATGCATGGAAAAAAAAATTTTGGTCAAATAATTAAAAACTGAAATTTTTCAGTTTCGATCGATCGAGCATCAATCGATCATCAATCGAGTCAGCGAGACTCAAGCCAAAAATTTTAATCGTAATTTCGATTGATCGAAAAACAGGTTCGATCGATCGAAAGTCTCGAAAAATCAGATTTTTGAAAAACAGAGCATTTTAATGCAGAAACTCCTCAAAGCACATTGTTTTATATAAAAAATGCATGAGTATGAGACAAAAAGTTTTTCAAAAATACTTGAATTCAACCCAGATCTTCCAAAATCAAGATTTTCAATCAATTTGTCCTCAAAGCGCAAACATTAAACACATTTTGCATTAAAATTAAGGAACTTTTAATCTTGGATGGTCACAACAAGATCACACACAATATAATGTACCAAGTTTAGCAAAGAGTAACTTGTGTAGTGTGTGCAACTAGCAAAAACTTGAGATACATGTGAGATGAATGTGAATAACAATCAATCACAAAGTCTACAAAATTCATCACATAGAATTTAAAAGAGACTATTACCTAAAGAGTTACATCATATAACTCTCACATCTCCTAAAACATAAGCTTGCAATCATGTAAGTTTCTTGAATTTATGCCTCATAATATACACACCAATTTTAATTCTGTGATTTGGCATCAAGCCTAATAGTACACACCAATTTTAAGTATTAAGCAATTAAACCGAGGCTTCACCTTATGTTCTTTTTGTGCATGTGCTACACTTTCTCGAGTACAAAATCTTATTATATGCACTAAGATGTTCATGATTAGTTAGTGAACAGTGGTGAGATGGTTATTTATGCCTTTCTCTAAAAGTTCAAGTCCAACAGTCAAAAACATGTGACTTCAAGATCAGGACAAAGTGATCAAAAACTATAAACATCTCCCACACAACATGCACTACAAAGCTTTAACTAGTAAAGTGCAATAAAAGAAGCTCATCCAAGCTAAACAAGGTACATAAACATGTTATGTAAAGATAATATGGCCAATCCTTGATTATAAATCCAAGATGTGAAATACAAAACACAAAAATCTTTTTGGTAAAAAAAATTATGACCAAAAACAAAAAACACACATTATGCTAAATGAACAATGCAAATGCAATGCATGACAGTGCTTAACTAAGCTATAGAGGGTATATAAACAAGAAATATCAATTTCTTAATTAACCCTTGAGTACATGTACAAACTAGTACATACTCACATAAAATCAAAAATAGCTTAGTTCTTATAAAACACATACTATTCAAGTTTCTCCACAATGTCAAGCATGTTCTAAATCAAGAGAGATATCATAATCATGTAATCCTCAAGAAAAATAAAACAAGACTCAAAATAAAATATTTTTGTCTTTTTGAAAATTTTTCAATGTTTTTGGATTTTTTTTTAAATAAAAAACATTCTAAAAGAAACAAAACAACCAAAAACAGAAACAAGGCATGTCCACAAATAATTGAAAGAATTAAATTAGGGACAAGTTAGCAACACTCACCTTGGAGAATCTTTTCTCACCCACATAGCACGAGTCTTCGGCTTTGTAGGTGAAAATCCATGTGAAGCAGAGTGTATTTGAGGGATTACACCAATTTTTCGAGAAAGACTGAAATCCCGCAAATTCCTTTCACAAGCCAACAAGCTCAAATTTTTCAAAAGAATATGAAACAATTTATATGGACTTATGGCAGGAGAAATATCATCACAAATCCTAGTCTGAAACATAGAATGCTTAAATTTCAGTTTATGACAATTAGGACGAATGTGACCACGGACATCACAAAAGTGGCAAACAGGAACAAATTTAGGAACATAAGTATTCCTAGTGGGGTTTCCGGTCACAGGCTTTGGTTCTTGCCTCAACAAAGAACAATTTGGTCTAATATGACCAACAACACCACAAAGGTGACAGGTAGGCACAAAAAAAGATTTATTATGCTCTCTAAAAGTAGGTTTAGACTTAGGTTTAGAAACTTCAGCATCTACTTCAGAATTTTTACATTCGTCTAACCTAGCAAAATAAGCCTTTTTCTTTATTATTCCTCTTAAAAGGAGAGATATAAACTTTCTCAGTTTTAGGCTTAAGAGAAACAGAAACACTACATTATCAACAAGAGAGCTTGGTACTAGTCAAATTTTCAATTTTAGCTTTAGATTCAACTAACTCTTGTTCCAAGCTTTTCATCTTCTCATCTTGAGAGGAAATTTGATTTCTCAAAAATTTATTCTTTTTATTAGATTCATCTAATCTAACAATCAATTCCTCTTTTTCAAGATTAGCCAATTTTAACTCTTCCTTGAATTTCTTAGCAATTTTCATATATTTCAATAATTCCTTACGAAGAGTTTCACAGGCATCAATAAAATCAACAGAAGCATGAGCAGAAACATGATCAGAAAGACACTTCAAATTATCCATGACAACAGGGGTCAAGGATCAGCTCTTAGATCAAAAGATCTAAAACAAAAGAGCTACCCGCTCCGATACCACTTGTTAGTTTTTAGACCTCTTAAACAATTGATTAAACCTAGGTAATTAGCCAAGTTGTTACTTAGTCCAATTAAACAAGTCTAGGTTAACACAAATATATCATATCAATGTATAGTAGCGGAAAAATAAATAACACAACGATATGATAACCTAGGAAAACCAAACCGGTAAAAAACCTGGGGATGATTTAACCTAGCTATCCTCAAGGTAAAAAGCAAATTCACTAGAAAGAATCGAAGTTCATACAATAAGACTTACAAGCCCCCACGCTCGACTTTTTATTGCTACCAACCAGTAAAACTTACCGACACGACCATGTGCAAGCTCCGAATCCACGGACTCCTTCTTTCTTTGGCCTTTGCAAAACACAAACACCCTCGTTTGTGACTTTGAGATCCCACTCAAAGGTTTAGCAACACAAACTCTCCTGTTTGTGACTCCAAGACCACTCTTGAAGGTTTAGATCATCAACACCTTTGATGACAAGAGAAGGCAGCAACTTCTACAATACCGAATCTTAAGATTCTTCAAGGAATAGCACCGGTAGAAGACATAAGAGAGCTTTTTAGGAATAAAACCCTAAATACAAAAGAGGCACACTCTTTTCTCTCTGAAAAGCCACACAAAAACGTGCTTAGGGTTTCCTTTATATCTTGGGAGAAGTAGATTAGAAACCCTAATCCTAAATGGGCTTGAACTGCTGTTTGGGCTTAATTAAAATTCTGCGGATACGACTTTCGATCGGTCGAGCCTGTCTTTCGATCGATCGAACAGACAGATTATGAAATCTTCTTCCTGCAGCTTGTATGTTCTTGAATCTTGACTTGAATCACTTTGAGCATTGTCTAATAAAACCTATAGACTCTAAAATCTATATCTAGACAAGTTTGTGTTCACGATTTCCAATTGTTCTAAACATTTAGAACCTAACAATTATGACTTTTAAATTCTTAACACCACTAATCAGAAACTTTAACAAACATTTTGCATGAAATTGATAAGAGTTAAAAAGGCAAATGTAGAAGCAAACAGCAAAATCAATATACACGCAGCGAATCACTTTTTCCTCGGGTAGTGCAGTCGTACAAGTATGAACAGAGAAAAATGGGTTTTTCATCGATGCCTTCTCACTTCTACGCCACCATCGAAGCCCGACCTAAAATCTGCTCTCTTCTTGGGTATCTTCCATCTCTCTCTAGAATTTAGTTAATTTGAAATTCTAACGAATTTTTTGGTTTAGAAATTTAGAGGTTATGTTTTTTATTTAAATTTTAGATTTTAGATGGGTTTAGTGGGTTTATCCATTTAGACACATCTAATTAAATAACATAATGAGTCTTTACCCATTTAACCCAAATATTCAAATGGGTTGGGTTAAGACTTATCCTTGTAAGGTGGGTTATGGGTAGGTTCATAAATATGGATAAAACTTGCTACCCTTACTAACGTTTAAATGTTATCAAATTTAAAAAAAATATATATATATATAGAGAGAGAGAGAGAGAGAGAGAGAGAGAGAGAGAGAGAGAGAGAGAGAGAATGTGACTATCATGTATTTCTTGATATAAAACAGAATATAAATGACATAAAATATAGTTCTTACCCCAATGTCACCAACCACAACAATACAAAGAAAAGTATATAGGTTACAAATTCGAGAATACTATTGTTTCCAATAAAATCAGGTAGTAAAAATAGAAATAGTTATCATTAGAAGCTTAGATAACACATTAACAACACATACAAATCCCATACATATTTGTTTGCTTGGTAAATGGAGGAAAAGAAATAAATTTTACTCTTGTCTTTGATGCTTATTTGGAATTTAATTGTATTGACATTTATTAATTTATTTTCCTCTTTTGTTTATGAGAAAAAGGTTGAAAAATCGAATTCTTTTTGGGTATTTTATATGTTATTGTGTTTGGAGAAAAGAATACGTTAAATTATAAAATAAAGCAATTTAAGAACCTCAAGCTTGACCAACTATAGACTACATATTACGGCAATTTGTCCAGTGGAATGGAATATTTTGATATCTGCCAATTTCGGCGAACCATTTTGGGTGTTTCAGAGTTCCTAAGATAATTTTTATATATAATAATATTTCATATCCTATTACTTTTTTTTATAAAAAAAAAACATAAAATTTATATTTTCATACATTTATAAAAACTTGTTATTTTAAAATTAATCTAACCAATTCACTTAAACTACTATTACTTTAATTAAAATACTAATTAATTTTTTTAATGCAACAAAGGCAAATTCGAAAATAAGGTTGGACAGTGGCTTCATAATTTGGCTAAAGCACACTACTCAAGCCAACTCTATTTACAACATTTTTTTTTTTATTATTATTATACTTTTTTCCCCTCCAGCCATATTTCACTTTCCTTTTTTTTTTTTTTGTTTTTTCTCATCCACACAAGTCTTCCCCCTTTTGAATTTCATCAAATCTTGATCTACACTTTTTTTTTTTTTTTTTTTTTGGTTAAGGATCTACACATTAGCTGACACACAATCTTAACTTTTCATCTTTCTTTTTATTTTATTTACTCACTGTAACTTATCTCAATTACCTCTCAAGTCTTTCGTCTCTCCTCTATTCTTCTCTCTCTCTCTCTCTCTCTCTCTCTCTCTCTCTCTCTCTCTCTCTCTCTCTCTCTCTCTCTCTCTCTCTCTCTCTCTCTCTCTCTCTCATGGAGATTCAAATTTGTTAAGCATGACTGCGTGAGCCACGATATTCTACATATGCTTTATGCTTGATTTTCTGTAGATGCTTTCGAGTGGACTTGAAAACAACCTTACAAGAATCCATTGCTTGGATTGATGAAGCAGGCATGGTTATGAAACCCAGACCGGATCGTGCGGTCCGATCGGGGAAACCTCGAACCGCTCATTTTTACGGTTCTTTTAGCCTCAAGAACCGTTCTATAGGACAAAAACAAGGACCTGTGTGAACCATGGTCGGACCTCACGGTTCTGAGAATCGTGATCAAACCGCTTCTCACGGTTCCCTGCTTCCCTTCGAATCTGCAGCTTAAAAAAAAAAAAAAAAAAAAAAAAAAAAAAAAAAACACACACACACACACACACACACACACAACTACTGGAAGTACATCATGTCTTCATAAACACTGCCATTGCCATCTCTATAGAAACACAACATGTCTTTATGTTTCTTTTTCTTCTCTCTTCAAAGTACATCACGCAGCTCCCTCTCTTCAAAAACTCTTCTCTTGGGTGAATCAAGCTTTAAATTCCAGCTTTGTTCTCCCCTAGTAATGTGTGTGTGACAAGGTGAAAGTATAAGAGAAAGAGAATGAGATAGAGAGAGCTAGAGATGAAGAAAGAAAAATAAAAGGAGAGAGGACGCTGTGGATAGTGGAGGAAGAGTCTAGAAAAATAAAACCATGATGAGACTTGAGAGGAGTGGGTCGGTGAGGATGGGGATACGTGTGTGGATGAAAGAAAACAAGAGAAAAAAAAGAATAGAAAAGGAAAAGAAACGTATGGACTGAAAGAAAGTAAAAAGAATAAAAAATCACAATTAAATGGTACTATAATATTTTCACAATATTTTACAATAAATCTTAAGTAATAGATTGTTATTAGTTAATATTAGTGAATAAAAAAATAATTTTAATGGTGGATTTAAATTAGAACTAGTAACAATTTTTTACATAAATTTTATTGTGAAAGTATTGCTAAAAATTTTGTAGACTTCTTCAACGCTTTAGGAGACTTCTTTGTTGCTGCGTGCTTACTTGAGTTATTTGCTATCACAATATAATGCTTGCTTGCTGTCAAGCACTTCTTCTTGGGTTTCGCTATTTATTTAACTTTAACAATAAATGCATGGAGTCGGATCCGACTTTTGATTTTTTTCTTAATTCATGATAAATGGTGAACAGTGACTATTCAAATGGGCTTGGGAAAAAAAAAAATGATCCACAGTCAAATGGGCTTGGTCATGAGTAAATAACTAATTTGCCTCTTAACTATTTTATTGGGTTTCATAAAATAAAAATTATTGGGTACTAAAGTATGCTTTGTCATGACTTAAAAATAATTTAGAAACTCAATAGCTATTTATGTTTTTTTGGAATTTAATAATTTTTATTTGTATCATGAAAGTTATGTTATGAAAAATACTATCTATATTTGTTTTGGACTATTTTAGTTATTTTTTTTTATTAATTTAATGTTTTATATATATTTAAATTAATTATGACGTCATCACGGTTCGACCTCGGTTCAACCTCAAAAATCTTGAACCTCTCCCTTTTACGGTTCAATGAATGGTGCGGGTCTGAAAACCTTGGAAGCGGTAGTTTGCTTCTTTCCTGAAAATTTTGATAGTTGCCATCAACCTGAAACTCGGGAATATCAAGACCCAGTGTTGGAGGAGCCTTATGGGCCTCATGAGATGAAGTTGTTGTTGGAAATTGAAATCAATGGAGCGGAGCGTTTGAGAGCTTCTTTTTTTATAATCGTGTTTTATTTTTTCATTTTAGTAGTATCAGTTTGGTTTTTGGGGGAGAAAGTGGTTTATTTGTTTATTTTTTAAAATATTGCCGATGTGATCATGACTCATGAGAGCTTAAAAAAAGTATAAAAAAAAAAATAGTTGAAGACTTTGGTTTTATAATGTACTAGTCGCTAACTTTTATGCGATGCACAGAAAAACCGCTAAAAATGAAATCAACTCAAAATATATATATTGGATCCAAAGCAAGTTACAAATTATCAAGCTTTACAATTAGAATCATTTGCAAATTAGACTACAAAATTGGGTAAAAGAATCACTTGCATGTTATGAACTATCGACTTTTTATTGGTAGCAAAATCACTTGCATGTTCGAATTTGGTCTTAATGGATCAAGTGCAAATCCTTCATCTTGATATTCCAGTATCAAGATAGATGATATGTTTTTGATAGGTAAGAATTAAGACAAATATCAATTACACATCCACATAACTACAAAAATAAAAAATAAAAAAAATAAAAATCATTTATTGAAGAACCTCGAAAATGTAAATTTTTCCATACAAAACATCACATATAATGCATAAGCACATGTCTACATAGCTTTTGAATCATCCAAGTGTAGCAACATTAGAAGCAACTTTTAGGCTTCTGTCCTTTTTCAAGTGGATCCTAAACAAAGTCCTTTTTTCCTTCTCAATTCTTTTCATCATTCTACAACATAAAAATCATGATCTACACATATACATCTCATAAAATCCATAAGCCTTTTTCCTTTTTTTTAGAAAAAATTTCCTTCACCCTCCTTAGTTTGACTACAGAAGTTAAAAATTATAATTTAAAACTAAAAAGTCAAAGTTTACTTCTTTATAGTGTTTCACCTAGAGTAGATACAAAACCAAGCTTTTAATAAGAGTTCAAGTGAATTTCAAAACTCAAACAAGTAGAGTTCAATATGATGAAGCAAGAACCTTTGAGAATAAAACTATACATACTTCAAATAATTGGAAACTTGTCAAAGCATAATCTTAGTCATAATTAGAAAGACTTTTATCATGAATGAGCTCTAAAGTGTAAACTACGAAATAAATTGAGTGGCATCATATTAGGATGATAGATTATCATACATTAATTTTTTTTTACTTAAAAAACATTTCATTAACAAACTGAAAGCACTCAAATAAAACTTTCATCAACAAATTCAGAACTATTGATTCAAAACCTAACGATAATCATTCATGTTGACTTCTAAAAGTTCTAAAAAATGACAATGTTACAATAGCAAAAAAAAGAAGCAATGTCACCATGATACTTGAAAAAATGATATACAAAATGTTAAGCACACTACCAAAGTAATAAAATATAAAGGTAACCAAAGTAATAAAATATAAAGGTAACAGTAATACCCTACAAATAAACTGTTTGTTTCTTTAAAGCTCCTATAATTCTTGAATAGGAATGGATTTATAAAAAAATATTATATTACTCATTGAAATTTCTTAAGAAAACAAACGGATTATCCACTATTTAAAAAAAATCATTAATGTGAGCATATATCATATACATTTAAAAAAAAACTGAAAATCTTCAAGACAAAGTAAGCCTAGAGTCATATTTATTTCAATTTTTTTTGGGTAAGTGTCAGATTGCTAACCTTGCTATAAAAGATAGATGGAAAAAAAAATTTTGAAGTCATATGGACTTACCCCTCCATGTGCAAAAGCAATGGCCGTGATAGTTGCATTTGACCACATATATGAGACAAATTACTTTTCATTAAGCAATACCCATCAAGGTTTGTAGCAAATTCAAGAAATTTCGTTCAACATGAAGCAAGAACCATCCAAAATTACAATGAAAGAAGTCCTCAACTCAGAGATAAATAGCGAGATGTAAAACCCCACTTACTTTGCCTTGAAATAATCTTTCATTAAGACCAAGCCATATGTAATGATAGTAACACCAAAGGCTAGCTGAACATAAAATATACCAAACAAATGAGGGTTCCTTGTTCATGAAAATTGTTCCTTAAGGCTTCCAATTCAAATAAACATTTGGCACTAAAGAACAATACTTTTTACCAGCCAAATTACTTTTGACTACTTAATTGAAATATGTGAATAAAATACACAAAAGAGAAAATAAATGAAACACATTTATTTTGCTTTCTAATGATTTACAAAAAATAAAATTGTTGGAAGCAAACCACAATACATGTAAATAGGGAAAATATAAAGAACATAAGAAAAACTATACTTAACATAGAATTGCACATTTCCATCATAATGCAAATCACCTTATTGAATTGTTTATCAAATCCATTATTTCACCATGTTTGAAGTAAAGACATATATAGTCTCTAAAACATAAAATAGCTCAAATTGCGACAAATCCATTTTTTCTGTTTTTTTTTTTTTTTTCCTTTTTTGGTTCTAAATTGATGAATCAGAGAGAATATGGCATTATTTGAGTTCAATAGGTTCAATTATAGGCTTCTAAATATTTTCAAGTTATTTTGGATTTGAATTGTAACATGGAACTAATAAAGTAGGGAGAATTGGATTATGCAGTAGACTCTAGCTTCATTATTTTCCTCCAATTTTCATGATATTATGCAAATTCTAAAGTAATTTTAAGGTACATGATTCAGAGAACTTTGCTTCATATTACATGAATGATATTATAGGTAGGTTATATGGCAATTTCAAAGTAAATTTAGCATTTGATGGATTAAACCTTCATTGAAACAAATCTACTTGTAGTTAGTCTTAAATGAGTAATTTCAAGATGATATTTTTCTTCCTTATATTTGGATTTTGGTAGCAAAATTTGACCCTGCCTGGATTTTATTGGTTAATAAACATTCTTTCATCTAAAGAAGAGATTTATTATCAATTCATGTGCGTATGCATGTATTTTTCACAGTACTATTCTACATACCCATAAAAATTAGATAAAGAAGTAATAAAAACAATGGTAAACTTGAGATGAAATAATAATTAAACTAAACATAAAACCAAGCTTGACCATAACCCAGAAACTTAAATTAAATCCAAACACAAACAAATGACTCACAAAAACATCAAGGGCATGCTAAGGATGCTCATCTAATAAAAGGACAGGAAATATCATTACTATCCCAAAAGATGAGCATCAAGTATAGTATAAACCTTAACTTGTATTATTCATTCAAGCCATCACCTTTTTTTGGGTGAAAAACTCCTTACACAAAACACAACAAAGGGGAAATAAAGAATTGCTAACTCTGACTTACCGCATCTTGTTCACTCAATTCAACAACAGATTAAGCTTCATTCTGTAGCCAAAAGCTCATTTGAATTCATGGTTAAGTAAAAGATCTAGTAACAGCCCAAATAAATCTTAACCATAAAACATAAAACTAAAATTAACCCTGGTATGTTATCAATCCAAAGAATAAAACCCATATAAGCCATTCGGACAATCAAATCCAACACAATGGTTACTTTCATACTTTAAAAATAATCACTTTTCCATTAAGTAACCCCTAAACTCACAAACTTGATGCAATTTTCAATCTACATATATAAAAATTCAATCTAAAATCCCAAATGGATTTTCTCATGCCAATAATTGAAATTAATAAAACCCACTATGGGCTCCAAACCCATCAATCTAAGCTAATCATTCAAAAGAAACACTCCCAAATGAAACCCTAAATCATATTTAACAACCAAAAATGAAACCCTAAATCATATTTAACAACCAAAAACGAAAACAAAAATTATAGAAAAAAAAAAAAAATTAAAAAAAATTAAAAAAAAAAAAACTTACATGTAATGTTTGCAGAGAGAATCTAGTCTGATGGTAAAGTCCGAAAATCAAAAACTTTCTGCCACTAAAGGAGTGGGAGGCTAGCGCCCGTGGACTATAGTTTAGGGGTTTGAGAATTGAGAGAGGCAGAGAGAACAGAAGAGGCAAAGAACCAAAAACGAAACCCTAAATCATATTTAACATCCAAAATTATAAAACAAAATAAAAAACTTACAAGTAATGTTTGCAGAGAGAATCTGGTTTGATGGTAAAGTCTTAGTTTAAAAACTTTCGACCACTAAAGGAGTGGGAGGGCGGCGCCTGTGGGGTTTGAGAATTGAGAGAGGCAGAGAGAATGGAAGAGGCAAAGAGGAGAAGGCAATGTATATATCGGGTTTGGGTTTTAGAAAATTCCTTGCGCTTTTTTTTTTTTTTTTTTAGTTTAAAAAAGTTTTTTTTTTTTGAAATATTGTCTTGATGTGGAAAATTGTGGGAGTTTCAAAAACTTTGTTTATATATATATATATATATATATAGATTAAATTATTTTTCATGCTTTCTAAGTTGTCACGTGATATGTCACGTGGCCTTAATTAAAAGAAAAAGAAAACCAAAACAAAAAACAAAAAAAAAACAAAAAAAACAAAAAACAAAAATTCAGCCAAATTGAATTCATTTGAGCTAATCAAATATATTAATTAGAAAGAAGAAATCACATACAAGTGAATAAAATTCAAAATCTTGAGAAATAAATGAAGAAAACCAAATGTGTGGCGGTGCAACTCATTCGAGATGGACTATTAGAGCATTCACATCTCAAAATTCTATCTCATCTTATTTTAACATTCCAAAAAACTACTTTATCAATTATTCTATACTATTTTACAATACACCCAACATCCCAAACTCTATTTTTTCCCCATTTTATTTAAATATTCTATTTTATTCCTTTTTTTTTTTTTTTTACTATTTCTCTTTTTCTCCTCATTTTCCTCTCTTTCTCCCTCAACCTCTAGCACCGGCCACAACAAATAAAACCAAAACAGTTCAACACATAGTCACCCCCATAGCCACCACCAACACACAGTCACCCCCACATATCCCACCACCACCCACCGGACCATCAAACCAAAACCAAAACCACATTAAAAAAAAAAAAAAAAAAAAACCATCAAAGCATCAGTTCAAACCAAGCCAAAACCCTACCATCATAGCCACCATCAAACCAAGCCAAAAAAAAAAAAAAAAAAAAAAAAAAAAAAAATCATCACCACGAGCTACCGACAAAGCCCCACACACAACACCAATTTAAACCCAAAAACCCACCAATCTCCACCAATCTCAGCCATACTCACCTCTTCCTTTAGGCATCGAAAAAAAAAAATAAAAAAACCTAGAACCTAGAACACAAAACACGACCTAGATCGTAACCCACCAAAAAAAGAAAAATGAACCACTGTGATGTGGTTTTTCCTTTGAATCAAGTTTTGCTATTTCAAAACTAGGTTGGGTTGCTATCTAGTGTTTTGTCTACGATGTTATTTTGTTTATGTTTGATCATTGATGTGTGAATTTGGATTTGGGAGGAGGATGGTGTTTGGGTCTGAAGAGAGGAGAGAGTAGATGAGAAAGAGAGAAGAGAAGAGAAATAATGAGAGAGAGGAGAGAGAAATTTCGGGAATTAAAAAGTAGAATAAAATATATATATATATTTTTATATATATATATATATATATATATATTATTTTTTTTTACAACTGAGCTATAGTGCGATTCTAAATGTAGAATTGCATTGTAGCACAATTAAAAAATTTTTTGCAATAGTAACTTTTTACAAGTGCGGATGCAGAGGTTGTTTTGGGCTTTTATGCTAAATAAAAGTAACATATGGCATTTAGCATTCCAGATGCGAATGCTCTTATAATGTGACTATTGTGATCAAGGCAATATTGGATTTGAATATGCCATCAAACTGACGTCATCTCCTCATTTGATCTTCCTTTACAAATATAGACTGTGTTGAAACTTTTCTTTTCATGGTATATAGTTTGATTTTGGATTTAGAAAGTTGAAATTGAATAATGAATAATAGAAAACTCTTGATTGGGACTTGGGAGTTTGGACCTTAGATAAGAAGATTTGAGTTGGATCATTTAACATATACAAATAGAAAACAAAATATTATCTTGACAAGAGAAATAAATAAATAAGAAAATTAACAAACACAAAGACAATGCCGAAGAGTTTCAAGTAACGTTGAAAATATTTTATCACAACACTTGCCATACAGGCCATTCCAACCATTTCCATCTTTTTTTTTTCTTTTTCTTTTTCTTTTCTTAGGAAAAACCATTTCCATCTTGGAAAGGAAAAACAAGAAGAAAAAAGGGGTAGTTTTGTTTAATAATAATTAAGAAAATATTAAAAATAATTTTATTCATATACTATAAATCTCTATTATCTTACTTTCAAAAAATTTAAAATTCTACTTCAGCTCTAATTCTATTATCAAAAGTTTTAAGTAATTTAAAATAATTAATGTGGGGGACTATGGCCCAAAATAACGAGTTGGGCCTTGAGCCCATCCGAGGAGACAAAGTGGCTTAAGCGATCTGTATTAAGCCTATCACGGGAAACAAAGAAAAAAGGTCCGAGGAGGAATTCCTCCTCGGATACTGAAAATCCGAAGCAGAGGTACGTCCAAGCCACCAAGCCCATCCCTAAATACGTGAAAAGGAAGGAAACACAAAATATATCAGCAAAAGCTGCCACCACCACATTGAATGCACTACGACTACTTTCCTAGCCACATTAATGTGGAGAAGACCCCTGAATAGTATTACCTTGGCTACCACAACTCACAAAGGACTAAAAGAGGTGTCCGATGGGATGGGTGCTCAAGTGGAGGCTTGGATGATCAACAAGTGTAAAGCTCAAATGATAAGGAAGGGCCTATATAATGTATAGAAATCCCCATAAGAGGGGGGTAGAAAAAGTAAGGCGTAAGACTGTGGCATGCAAAGAAACCCTAATGTACAGGTGTGCATACATAAATTAAATTTTGAATCTCCTCGAACTGTGAGATTTTTCAACGTAATGGCTTTTGTTTTTGTCCATGTGTACCTTTATCCCATGCAAGCCTTTATCTAACTTATCTAAACTTAGTTCTTTAACCCATACTCTACAAAAATTCATTGTGTTGGGCTTTTTGGATCAAGACTTCACACGATTGGGGTTTGGGATCCAAATATTGTGCCCTACAATTGGTGCCGTCTGTGGGGAGAACTTGAGTGTTAGTAAGTACAACGGTTAAGCATGGCGGGATCAGGTCCACACCAAGAAAATCCACGCCAAGTCGACCCTCGTGAGACAGAGAACCTATTGGGCCTCAGAGACAAAATAATCCTCTTGACCCTGGGCCAAATCCAGGCAATGGAAGAAACAGAGAGCAAAGCGTACATACTACTCAAACGAGCCAAAGCCACTCCCAAGTAGGTAGTCGCATATCCCAAAGGCCAAACAACTATCAGGCCATGCAGCAAGAGATAGATGACTCGAAAAAGAAGTTGCGCCGTGCACAGTGAAGGCAGTCCCTTTCCGGCTCAAATACATCTTCTAACGAGGAAGAGGATGTCAATTACAAGCGGAGGTCAAGAACTCTCCCAAGTGAAACCTTTTCCTATGAAAAGGAGTCGCACCTTGAACGGAAATATAAGAGCCCATCTAGCAACAGTTTGGGTAATGATGCCATGAATAAGGCGCTGGATCAAATCTCCAGATCACCCTTTGCACACAGGATAGAGGGGGCTAAATTACCTAAGTGCTTTAATCAACCTACGTTTGCCATCTACAACGGCCGAGCAGACCCCATAGAGCATGTGAGCCAGTTTAACCAAAGAATGGCTATCCATTCCCAAAATAAGGCTTTGATGTGCAAAATTTTTCCGTCCAGCCTGGGACCCGTGGCGATGAGATGGTTCAACAACTTGAAGACGAACTCCATAAATTCCTATAAGCAACTCACTCAAGTTTTTTGCTCTCGCTTTATTACAAACAGCAGAGTCCCTCGACCCTAAGTTCGTTATTATCCTTGTCTATGCAAGAGGGAGAAACCTTAAAGACGTATTCGGATAGGTATTGGGAGATGTATAACGAGATGGATGAAAACCACAATGACGTCGCCATCAAGACGTTCAAAAGTGGTCTCCCCACCGAGCACGACTTAAGGAAGTCTTTAATCGGTAAACCCATCACCAGCGTTCGCCAACCGATGGACAGGATTGACAAATATAAAAGGGTGGAAGAGGACCAGCTACAAGGGAAAGGAAAGGAGAAGATCATCTCCCCCGAAGGGAATGATTACAAGTCAAAACGATATAACAGTAACCAGCCGAGAAGGGATTTTTCGAGACAGGTTGGACAAACCATCATGCAAACGGTTAGTGCCATATTCAGAGAGCTGGTGCAACAAGTTCTGGAGAAAGTTAAAAATGAGCCTTTCTTCAAATGGCCGAGTAAAATGGCCGGAGACTCCTCAAAGCGCAACAGAACCTATATTGTCATTATCATCAAGACCATGGGCATACCACCAAGGATTGCAGGAATCTATGGAATCACCTGGATCAGTTGGTTCGAGAAGGAAAGTTACGCCGCCTTTTACACCCCTCCAACGGTCATCTGGGCCAGGCGGTTCAAGAGCCTCGGAAAGATGTATCTTTAAGACCTCCCATGGGGACGATACACATCATCCTCGCCGCCCTAGAGAGAACCGGCTCTTTTCCCTCTAGGGTGTTGTCCGTGGCTCGGCTCCCCGCCAAGGATGGTGAGAGGGAGTCCAAAAGATCTACAAAGGGAAACTCACTAATGTTGGGGTTCTCGGATGAGGATAAGGGGGGAACTATCCAACCTCACGACGATCCTTTGGTAGTTACGTTGAGGATTGGAGGGTTCGACGTGAAGAGGGTACTAGTAGATCCAGGCGGTGCGGTGGAAGTGATGTACCCCGATGCATGCAGGGGCTGAACCTAAAGTCCGATGACTTAATGGCTTATGACTCTCCTCTTATAAGTTTCGAAGGGAAGACTGTCATACCAAAAGGGCAAATCAGATTACCCATACAGACCGGATCAGAGGTGGTGGAGGTGGATTTTATCGTGGTCGACGCCTACTCACCCTACACGGCCATAGTAGCCAAACCTTGGCTCCACGCCCTAGGAGCTATGTCTTCTACACTTCACCAGAAGGTAAAATACCCGTCGGGGGGCCAAGTAGAAGAGATTGGTGGAGATCAAGCCATGGCTAGGCAATGCATGGTAGCCGTCATCTCACGCCGGTCCAATGCCGAGTCCTCGGCTTCTGTGAAGAACTTATAGCAATCAACAACCTCGGTAGCACAAGTCAGCGAACTAGCCGAGGAGATAAAATGTGAAAGTTTGGAAATGGTTGCCGTTGACAATAAGCCGAAAAGATTTTTCCAAGTCGGCTCGAAATTACCTCTTCAAGAAAAGAGGAACTGATCGGGTTTCTGAGGAGGAGCGTTGATGTATTTGCATGGGACACCTACGATGCCCCGGGGGTTGACCCTAGTCTTATTTGTCACTACCTAAACGTTAACCCATCTTCTATTCCAAAGAAGCAGCCACCCCGGCGCTCGTCGAAAAAGCATGTTGATGTTGTTAGGGATGAAGTGATGAAGCTGAAAAAGGCGGGGGCTATCAAAGAAGTCTTTTACTCCGAATGGTTGGCAAATACGGTGGTGGTAAGAAAGAAGACGGGGAAGTGGCGAGTTTGCGTAGACTTCATAGACTTAAACAAGGCGTGCCCGAAGGACCCGTTCCCGTTGCCTCGGATTGACCGGTTGGTAGATGCGATTGTAGGCCACCCCCGAATGAGCTTCTTAGATGCCTTCTAGGGTTATCATCAGATACCACCGGCTTTAGAAGATCAGGAGAAAACAGCATTCATGACACTCGTCGGAAACTACCACTATAGGTGATGCCTTTCGGTTTAAAGAATGCAGGGTCAACTTACCAAAGGATGATGACCAGGATGTTCAAACCACAACTAGGCAAGGCTATTGAAGTCTACATAAACGATATGGTAGTAAAAAGTAAAATGGTGTCCGAGCACGTGAAAGACCTTGAAGTCATTTTTAGTATCTTAAGGGAGCACAAGCTGCGCCTCAATGCTTCTAAGTGTTCATTTGGGGTTGGGTCTGGGAAATTTCTAGGCTATTTGGTAACTCACAGAGGAATAGAGGTAAGCCTGAACCAAATCAAAGCGATTAATAGCCTACAAGCTCCTCGGAACCCAAAAGAAGTACAGAAACTCACTGGTATGATCGCAGCGTTGAATCGGTTCATCTCCCAATCTGCAAACCGATGCCGACCTTTCTACCTTGATGAATAAGTGAAAAGGATTTGAATGGTCCGAGGATTGTGTCGTAGCCTTCCAACAACTTAAAGAATATCATCACGACCACCCATCATGTCTAGCCCCGACGGCCGACGAGGTTTTGTTCGCATACATAGCGGTGACCAATGGGATACAGCGACCGGTATATTACGTAAGTAAATCGTTACATGAAGCTGAAGTGCGCTACTTACCACTGGAAAAGGCAATTCTTGCAGTAGTGAATGCCATGCAAAAACTTCCCCACTACTTTCAGGCACACACGGTCATTGTCTTGACTACTCTTCCCCCTCCGATCGGTGCTCCGAAGCACCGATTACACGAGAAGAATCGCCAAGTCCTCGCGAATCTAGTCGCTAAATTTGCTGAACCCATTTGTAGAAGTGGTAACCGAGGAGGAAAACATGGATGAAAAATCGGTTGGCACAATCTCCGCACAAGGAGCCTTGCGATGGAAGGTCTATGTGGATGGCGCGGCAAACCAAAAAGGATCGGGGGTAGGGCTAGTTCTAATATCGCCCGAGAGGATTACCATTGAAAAGTCATCAAGACTTGAGTTCTCGACTACAAACAATGAAGCCGAGTATGAGGCTTTGCTGCAAGGAATGGTCATGGTGCAAAAAATGGGCGGAAAGACGATAAAAGCGTTCTCGGACTCCAAACTGGTCGTAGGCCAGGTGAGGGGCGAGTTGGAGGCTAGAGATGCGAGAATGCGGGAATACCTCGATCAAGTCAAATGCCCGCAATCGGACTTTGAATTTTTTTAATTTGACACATGTCTTTAGAAGCGGGAACACACATGCGAATTTGCTAGCCACCCTTGCCACGTCTTCCGCACAGGATCTACCCCGAATGATCCTTGTTGAAGATTTATGCAAGACAGGTACAACCAAAGAGGATACTGTTCGAATCCATCAAGTCAAAAGGAATCCGAGCTGGATGGATCCCATAGTGAACTTCCTCAAAGATGATGTATTACCCGAAGAGAAATTGGAGGCCTAGAAGATACGGAGGAATGCTCCTCGGTTTTGGTTGTCAGAGGACCACAAGCTATACAAGCGCTCCTACTTTAGGCCATACTTATTGTGCATACACCCAGAGGCATCAAAGTCATTGCTTGAAGAACTGCATGAGGGAATTTGTGGGAGTCACACGGGAGGAAGATCGCTAGCACACAGAGCACTCACCCGGGGTGCTGGGGGGCCGAACATGCAGAGATAGGCCCAAGAATATGCAAAGAAGTGTGATCAATGCTAGAGATTTGCCCCAAATATCCACCAACCGAAGGGAGTGCTTAACCCTCTCTCCGGTCCTTGGCCGTTCGCTCGGTGGGGTCTGGATATTGTCGGCCCTTTCCCGAAAGCAGCAGGGAACAAATGATACTTAATAGTCGGCACTGATTATTTCACCAAATGGGTAGAGGCCGAGTCGTTAGCCAACATCAAGGACGTGGATGCAAAGAAGTTCATTTGGAAAAACATCATTACGCGCCGGAACTCCTTGCACCCTCATCTCCGACAACGGTCTTCAATTTGATAGTAAAACCTTCAGGAAATACTGCTGCAACTTTGAAATCACAAACCGATATTCCACTCCAGCCTATCCCCAAGGAAACGGGCAAGTCGAAGCTGTGAATAAGGTCATAGTGAACGGGCTGAAAAAGAGACTGGATGATGCAAAGGGAAGATGGATGGAAGAACTACCACACGTCTTATGGACCTATCGAACCACGCTGCGACGGTCAACAGGAGAAACTCCTTTTTCAATGACTTATGGGGCCGAAGCTGTGCTTCCCTTTGAAACTAGCTTCCCAACGTTGAAATCCAGCACTTTTACCCCAAGAAATAATAACGAGTTACTAGGGAGAAGTCTAGACTTAGCCGAGTAGAAAAGAGAAAAGGTAATGATCCAATTGGCCTATTACCACCAAAAGTTAAAGCAAGGGTACGATACTAATGCAAAACTAAGGCCACTAGGACCAGCCGACCTCGTGATGAGAAGAATTTTTGGCAACACCAAGAACCCTTCCTGGGGTAAGCTGGGACCCAACTGGGAAGGACCATATCGCATCACCTCGGTGGCGGGAATAGGTGCTTATTATCTAGAGGATCTAGACGAGAAAACTGTACCTCGCCCATGGAATGTAAACAATTTGAAATGATATTATTATTAATGAAAACAACTATGCCTGTATTGTATCCTGTGATCATCATACATTTGTCGACTCACTTCCATCTATCCAAGTTTTAAACAGAACCTAAGTCCTACATGGCTCCTCGGACCACAGACTTAGGGGAAATTAACAACTTATGGCATCTATCCAAGTTTTAAACCTTGGACCACAGTCTTAGGGGAAATTAATAACTCAGGACTTCTATGCAATTCTAAGGTATATTCACAGTTTTGCATGATAGCATCTATTGTACTAAGTTCATTACACGGTCCTGCCCCTTCTCATTTGTTTATATCGATAGGGTTGTTGCAAACATCAACTAAAGAAACAGTAGCATTAACTCGGAACAATATAATGAAATTCCATCAACATCGATCATAAAGATAATAAAAAATAAAAATAAATAAAATAAATAAATAAAAAAAGAGAAAGAGAGCATTTGTATTGATAACCAAAATAGTACAATAAGAAGTCTTTGCAAAAGAACAAAAGGCAATACAATTTTCCATCCAAAATAAAGAAAAATAGCAATAATAAAAGGAACCCTAGGAGCTAAGCCTCAACGGGAGGATCTTCTTTTTGCTCTAGGCGAGAAGGAGGAACATCCTTGGCTTTTGGATCCGCCTCATGGCCCCTGACCTCGGTGATTGTCTCCTTAGCGAGATCCTTGGCCTTGGAGGAGGGTTTCTTTCCCTTACCCTTGCCTTTACCCTTCTCTTCCTCCACATCCTCGATCGAGTCGCGACTTGGCTAGAGCCCCCGACAATTTTAGCTAAGGGGATGGCAACAGGAACAACCGTTGGCTGCTCGGAAGTTTCAGTGGTATCGGCGGGGATCTCCCGGATCTCCGGAGGGAAGAAGACATTCTCAAACAATCTCAAGGCAGAGTCTGCAGGGATCCCTGCTGCATTAAGAGCCCGAGCCCATGAAATATCGCAATAATCCCTACATACCTCTGGCAGCTCCTTGGAGAGTCTTACCTTAGTCTCTTTCGCCCCAAGCTGGTAGGCAACCCTTTTTTCAGCCTCGGCTACTTCCTTGACCAGCTGAACTACTTCCTTGGCAAGTCGAGCCGCTTCTTGGGCTTTTCGTAATGCGGCCTTGAGATCCAAAGCATGACTTGCTTTTCAGTAGCAAGGTTGGTCTCGATCACGTACAATTTTTGGCGTTGATCTTCGACTTGTTTTTCAGCAGTCTTCAAGCCAGCCTCAACACTCTTACGGCCCGACTCGGCCTCTTTGAGCTTCTCAGATAGCTCATGGTGCTCCCGCTTGAGGGCTCCTAGGGACTTCTCCACCTCGACATGAGAGAGGGCTTCGACGTCGGCTAACTTACGATTATCGCGACACCACTCCTTGGCCACAAATACTTGTTGAGTGATCTGCACAAGAAGTGACAAGATGACAAGTTAAAATATGAAATGACCTAATGTAAGGTTGAATTTATTCACCCATCTAATTGGCTTTATTCCGTGCCAAATTTGCTTGTAATTCAGCATTTAGTAACCCTGTATTTAGGTGGGATTTGTGTAAGGGTAGTGAGTGAGATAGAGTGAAGATTGCTCAAGAGTGTGCAAAAAAAGCAGTGTCGCGGCTGGGACTCGCTTGGCTGGACTCGCGGCTTCAACCCTTGAGAATGCACACGTGCCAAGCATCTTTGGAAGATGAAGCAGTCATGCTAGCTGGAGCACTACAGGACAAAACAGGACAATGGCCATACGGTTATCTCGCTGATCGGAACTCGCTCGAGTCAAGCCGCGAGGTCAAGCCGCGAGGTCAAGCCGCGAGCCACCCCTGTTTTGGAAAAACCCGACGTTTCGTATTCCACTCCACTCCAAAGTATAAATACCCTTTTAACCCACGATTGAAAGAGAGCTTCCAGAGAGAATTTTGAGAGAGAAACCCTAAAGAAAAACCAGATTGTTTTACCCACAATCTCTACCTTAGAGTCTCATCAAATTCCCTCACTCTCTTCCTCTCCATTGTCAAATCCTTGAGAGGCCATTATAACCAAACCTGGTTCTCACCATTATCATCTCGTGAGAGACAGGACGTTTGGAGTTCGGGGAAGCGATTAGGAAGGAGCCAATCTTTATTGGTTGATGCTACGGTGTAGTAGCGGAATCCGGTAAGCTAGAGAAGAAAAAGGTTGGCGCAACCTCGTTGGAGCAAGAAGCTTGGAGGGCTTAGGTGCATTGGGTAGATTAGGCTTGGAGGGTCTTTTTCTTTGTCCTTGTATCCCAACTATATTTTCTAGTGGATTGATTACCGCTTGGAGGGCGGCGGAGAGGTTTTTCGCCGAGGTCTTCGGTTTCCTCTTCGATAACATATCCGGTGTTATCGCTGTGTTTGCATCTTCCTTCCTCTCTATCTCTCGCCTTTACATTATCTCTTTGTGGTTTAATTTGTTATGGCTTAGATAGTTGTTTAACCAATTACATGATATAGCATATGTTAAGTTTCCGCACATTAATTGTTTAACATATTGCTTGTGTTGGTTAAGTTGGTTTTGGGGTCTAAACGTTCAAAAGTGTATTTGTACACGTTTTTGAACTTTCAATTGGTATCGAGCGGGTACACAGCAAAGTTGGTTTCATTACCATTGTGTGATCCTTGACTCCCTATTTGAGATGGATAGGTCTCAATCCCTTAATGCACCTCCATATTTTGATGGAAGTAATTATGCATTTTGGAAGGTTCGTATGAGAGCCTTTTTATGTTCTATTGATGAGTCTGTTTGGGATCTTGTTGAGATTGGTTGGACAAAACCCGAGGCAAAGCAAAATCCACTTGGGATAAGGCAAAGCACTTGTCTGCATCAAATTCTAACAAATAAAGCACTAAATGCTATTTTTCGTGGTGTGTCTCGGATGAATTTCACAGATTTCTCACATTACCATTGCCAAAGATGCATGGGAGATTCTGGAAACAACTTATGAAGGCACGAAGAAAGTAAAAGATACCAAGTTACAAATGCTGACCACTCGATTTGAGGAGCTCAAGATGAGTGAGGATGAGTCTTTCGACTCTTTCTATGGGAAGTTAAATGAAGTGGTTGTCAGTAAGTTTAACTTGGGGGAGAAGATGGAGGACTCAAAGATCGTAAGGAAGATCCTCCGATCATTGCCGGAGAGTTTTCGTGCTAAAGTGACAGCCATAGAAGAGAGCAAGGACCTTGATGACATCAAGGTGCAAGAGCTGGTGGGTTCTCTGCAAACCTATGAGATGTCTCTTCCCAATCAACGGAAGAGTAAATCCCTTGCTCTAAAGACCATTAATGAGAAGGTGGTTGATGAAGGCTCATCGGGAGAAGACAAGGTGGACAAGGATGTAGCCTATCTTGTTAAAAATTTCAAGAAGTTTTTGAAATTCAAAAACAATGGAAAATTTGATGATAAGAGAAATTTCCAAAATTCTGGAAGAGAGAAGAGGGATTTTAAAAGGAAAGAGGGAAAAGAATCCCAATCCACACAAGGTGTGACTTGTTTTGAATGCAACGGGCATGGACACTTCAAGAAGGAATGTCCTAATTATTTGAAGTCGAAAGGCAAGGTGTATGCCACGACCTTGAGTGATTCGGACTCATCCGACTCGAGAATCTGAAGAGAGCTGTGATGGAGAAGGGAATTATTCAGCTTTCATGACTATTGCTCATGTTGAGTCTTCGGATGAGTTGAGTGTGCTTGTACAAGACCTTGGAGATCATAGTGATGATGAATCACTAGGAATTGTTGAAGAGTCAGAAGCTGAAGAAGAAGAAAGCACAACAACTCTTCAAGAAAACTACAACTCACTCTTGGAGAAGTCTGGTGAATACACAAGGGTTGCCAAGGCTGCTTTGTGAGAAAGATGAAGAAGGCCGAGGAGGACTACAAAAGTCTCCTAATCCGGTATAGGGAGGCCAAATGTGAGATTGAAACTCTAAATGGTGAGTTGTCCGAAGCTTACACAAAAGTAAGATTTCTTGAAAGTGAGGTTGTTCAAGCAAATGCTAAGATAGAGAGGGTCACCACCAAGAAGCTAGATGATGTTATATCATCTCAAAAGAGCTTCTCGGACAAATCCGGACTGGGGTATACCGGAGGAAGTAGTTCATCTGTGAATATCACTAAAGAAGTGAAGTTTGTGAAGGCAAAAGATCCAGTTGTAGATGAACATACTGGTGAGAAGCTAGAGGTGGATAAGAAGAAGAATTTGGTGAACCAACGGTGCTGAATCCCCGTAATCGTCGTGGGCAGGTCGAATCTCGTGCCAAGTCACGTCCACGACCACAAAGATGTCCTAGAGGAATGTATGTGTGTCACTATTGCGGACTTCAAGGGCACACTCGACCAAATTGCCAAAAGTCGAGAGCAAAGAACAGTGCTACTCCTCAAAGGTCGGGAGGACCAAGAATTGATAGGAGAACATGGGCGGGTGATCAATCTAGAGAGCAACATGAAGATCCCGGAATGACGAACGTGATGAAGATGATTGGTGCTTTCACCAACTGCTTGGAAAGCTTCTCACGAAGGTTTGAAAGCCCTAACTCCGTACCCAATCCGTTAAGGAAATCACCCCAAACGCAAGTGTCGTGTGGGTGAAAAGGGGTACTCATGCATAAGCATTACAACATGTCCATGCATTAATTCTTCCTATGCCTTGTGACAATGTTTGGTTGGTGTGCTTGCTGTTTTTTTTGTTTCTTTGGTCGTTTGCTTATCCTCCTGTGTTTATTTTTTTGTGTTTTATCAATCTTTTTGTTCCTTGAGTCAAAAAATCCAAAAATTACATAAAAGATTTGAAAATCAAAAGGTTTGATTGACTTTGTTGAGTCTTGTCTTAAAACTTGTTTTGCCTTGTACCTTTGTGCTAATGGCTTTGTGCATCTTCGAGCATTGCTTGTTTTCATGCACCTATATCTCTGTGGGAAAAATCTTGAAATCTATGTGATTGTGGTAAATAGATCTTCAAACTTGTCATGAATGATTAGTGAATGATTATGTTGATCTTGAGACATGCATAGACTTGTGTCTATATCTCTTCCCATTTTTTATTTTATGTTTTGCTAAAAAGAGCTCACCAAATGTAAATCTCCAAATGAAAAGAGATATTGAGCTGCAAAAGCCTGTCGCACATTCTAGTATTTGACTAGGAAAAAGGGTAAGCGACTTATGTTAAAAGTGAAATTTCTTTCAAAAAAGGCCAAAGGCCTGTTCTTCAAAGAGAAATCTTTGTTTATCCCTCTCACAATGAGAGATGAGTGCCTAAAAAGATCAAAGATTATGATTAAAAGTGGAGTCAAATGAAAAGCTCCAAGTTGTGTTATCAAGTTATGTGTGGGAAGTCATATATTCATATTTCTATAATTGAGATTGGTCACATGATCTAGTGCTAATTGTGTATGCCATGGTTGAATTGATCATTGAAGCTTCATATTAGACAAAGGACTATCTCTTTGTTGATATCCACACACAACACACAAGTTTATGTTCGATAAATGCCATATTCATTTGTGTGATTGTACTTGATGAAATGTGTTTTCACATGCTCAATCTTTGTTAATTAAAGCACAAAAAGATTTTTGAGTGTTTTAGGTGTTTTTGGAAAGTATTTTGGTTGAAAAATTTGAAAATTTCAAAAATACAGTTTTGCCCTGTTTTGGCGGCTCGATCGCGGGTGTGTCAAGTCGCGGGCCTTAGTCGCATCTTCGCTGGTCATTTTTGGCGACTTGTTCGCGAATAGAAGGTCGATCGCGAGTTCACTCAGAGATTTTCGCGGCTCGGCTCGCGACTCACTCGCTGGTAGACCTTCCGGTCGCGAAAAACACTTAGAAAATTTTTCAAAATTTTGGTCTTGTGTTTTTCGGCGGCTTTGAGCGGCGATCGTGTGGCGACTTGATCGATCGCGAAAATCGCGTGTTTTGCGAAACAGGAGCAGTTTTTAAACTTTTTCGGTTTTTCCTCGAACTTTTGTAACTGTTCATCTTCTCCTTAAAACTATTTTCTCCCAAAACTCTCTCGAGACTCAGTTTTTCCAAACCCCATTGGTGCTTCTTTCCTTATTCAAAACATCAAGAAAATGTATGGGTTTTACTCTCTCAATCTCATTTTCATTTTCCTGCAGTTTCTTTACTGTTTGGTATGTTATTGCATCCGGTTTCTTTATCTCTTTGAGAAATGGGTTTGGCGTATTTTGATTGATATTGTTAACTTCTACCTTCATGCTTTGAATCATTCTTGTGCGTTGTTCATTGGTCTGGTTTTGTGCTCTAATACTGAATATGAGATTCTTTTCGATATGGGTTTGGTGTCTGTTTGTCTTACCCATTACATTTGCTTAAGTCTTGTTGGTGGTGTTTGGCATATGGTTACTGATTTGTTTGTGTTAACATAATGCATAATACTTAGCCTCGTACTCAAAGTATGGATGTTTGGTTCCTTCTTGATTGATTTATTTTCCCCATGTTCATGTCTCTATTGGAGTGAGTTATGATATCTGCTATATATGTTCAAATGCTGATTCTTATTGCATATCATGGTCATGTTATCATGTCTCAATGACAGTTGTGATGTCTTTCTTTCTCTTGGTGCATTTTTACCAAGTTTGATGCACGAATTTGTTGGTGCCTCTGTGTATTGTTGGTAGTTTTGGTTGGGTCTACACTTTATTCAGTCTGGGTTTTTATATTGAAATTTTGTTTACACTAACTCTTGTTGACAATCTTTTGTGGGGTATTGTTGCTTGGTTCTTTTCTCATGGCCTGCTTTCTAGCAGATGTCTCGTCGATCTTCCAGGGTAAAGACATTGTTCTTGTGAACCTGCAATACCGAGTTGCTAAAAGGACTCGTCTATCATCTCAAGCATCTCAAGATCCCAATGAGGACAGATTCGAGTTCCCCTTAACTCACACGCCTACTCAAATGTGTTTGACAAGTCAACAACTATAGTTGAGCGGGTAGTAGAGTTCAACACCTTAGGGACTACTTTCATCCCTCGAATCTTTGAGAACCGAGACTGGGCAAACTTGTTTGGAAACTTTGATGATCCAATGGATGAGCTGGTCAAAGAATGCTTCGCCAATGCATCGATCTTGGACCTATCCTCGTTTTTTGGGTCGAGGAACAGAGTTTAGTGTTACCCCGGACTCCATAGCAAATCTTCTCGGCATCACCGGACCTCTTAGAATGTGAATTTAACTCCCTATGATGAAAGAAATCCAGAGGTTGGAGACATCCTACAAATCCTAGGACACGATCATGAGGTATCCAAAGGCAGGAACCTCCATTAGCACCGCAAAGTTTGCCCCCGAGCTGACCACACCGAAGTTGATCATGTTCACCAACCTCTACCCACCTTTGTCCAACACCACATTCATCAATCTTGGGAGAGCCATATTTTGTGTGATCTCACACGGAGCACCCATTGATATATGTGCGCACATCTACTACAACTTGAGGAAGACCGCGTGTCGATCTACGACTCGAGGAATCATTCCATTCTGCAGTCTCGTCATGAAGCTCATTCTTCATGCGGGCATTATTCCTCCTGCAGATGGAAAAATGTTGCCTCGCCAACGTCCCATTTCCATGTTCACTCTTCAAGGCTAGCGAAGTCACTCATCTAAATCACCAAGAAGCGCTCACATCTCTCCGGTCTCTCCCGCCGCCTCGAGCCACCTGCACATAACACGTCACGTCTTTGCTCCGAAACTTCACCGGGTCGTACTCCGCAAGCACAGGCTGCACCTCCCACGATCGAGTCGGCGCAGTGTACTTGAGCACATTCAGAGACGTGTTGATGAGCTAGTGACTCTTCTCTACTCCACGGACAACCGTGTTCAAATGCGTCTCGAGACTATGGAGAATCAGCTAGATGAGATCCAACGAAAGTTGGACGAAAGTCTTTAGCTATTCGTGACAAAAAGGGGGAGAGCATACAGTAAGGGGGAGAGAAAGTTCAAAAGGGAAGTGTGCATAGTGATAGGGGGAGTACACACACACACATATTTTTGTTATAACTTTGTTCTTAGTTTTACCTTACAAACTTATGATTTAGGATTTATGCTTTGTTGGATATTATCTAATGTTTCTATGTTTTGTTTTTGATACACTATGTTTCTGGTGTATTGTTGATACACTCTTGGTTTGATGATGTTATTCAGAAATTATGTTTTGTACCCATATGCTTTTGTAAGCTTTTAGGGTTAATGGGATTAAGCATATTTGTAGGCCTTGTGGTTTGTACCATGCTTAAGTGCAGCCTTTATGCTTGTTGAAATCAGTATTTTGTTCCAAATGTTATGCATTGTGGTTTAATGTCTTGTCACTCTTGTGCCCTTGTAGGATTGTTCCTAGATGCATATGCCTTGTGTGCTATGCATTGGTTGAGTGTTGAGCATACAAGTATCTTGCCTTGTGCTTGCTAACTTGTATGTTCTTGTGTTCATTCCAAGTGTGAATGAACACCGTGATCACTTCCTTGTAGTGTTCACTTGGTTGATCAAGCCATGGGTTGTTTATCAAACTCCATCTTTGATTGATCACTTTCAAACTTGTTTCATATGCATCTATAATTTTCTGCTTACAATAATCAAAGTGTATTGTTGTGTTTCAGGAGTATATTGTTCATATGTTTCAAGTGCTTCACGACTTCTAGAGTTAGGTGTGAGTGAGTTTTGTTCAACTGTTCCCTACTCACAGTTTAAGTCTAGAGTCTGTTTTAGGGTTTTGTCACGGAATAGCCAAAGGGGGAGATTGTAAGGTTGAATTTATTCACCCATCTAATTGGCTTTATTCCGTGCCAAATTTGCTTGTAATTCAGCATTTAGTAACCCCGTATTTAGGTGGGATTTGTGTAAGGGTAGTGAGTGAGATAGAGTGAAGATTGCTCAAGAGTGTGTGCAAGAAAACAGAGTGTCGCGGCTGGGACTCGCGGCTGGACTCGCGGCTTCAACCCGCTGAGAATCTGCACACGTGCCAAGCATCTTTGGAAGATGAACAGTCATGCTAGCTGGAGCACTACTGAGGACAAAACAGGACAATCGGCCATACGGTTATCTCGCGACTGGAACTCGCGATCGAGTCAAGCCGCGAGGTCAAGCCGCGAGCCACCCCTGTTTTGGAAAAACCCGACGTTTCGTATTCCACTCCACTCCAAAGTATAAATACCCTTTTAACCCACGATTGAAAGAGAGCTTCCAGAGAGAATTTTGAGAGAGAAACCCTAAAGAAAAACCAGATTGTTTTACCCACAATCTCTACCTTAGAGTCTCATCAAATTCCCTCACTCTCTTCCTCTCCATTGTCAAATCCTTGAGAGGCCATTATAACCAAACCTGGTTCTCACCATTATCATCTCTGTGAGACAGACGTTTGGAGTTCTGGGGGAAGCGATTAGGAAGGAGCCAATCTTTATTGGTTGATGCTACGGTGTAGTAGCGGAATCCGGTAAGCTAGAGAAGAAAAAGGTTCGGCGCAACCTCGTTGGAGCAAGAAGCTTGGAGGGCTTAGGTGCATTGGGTAGATTAGGCTTGGAGGGTCTTTTTCTTTGTCCTTGTATCCCAACTATATTTTCTAGTGGATTGATTACCGCTTGGAGGGCGGCGGAGAGGTTTTTCGCCGAGGTCTTGGTTTCCTCTTCGATAACATATCTGGTGTTATTATTTGTGTTTGCATCTTCCTTCCTCTCTATCTCCGCCTTTACATTATCTCTTTGTGGTTTAATTTGTTATGGCTTAGATAGTTGTTTAACCAATTACATGATATAGCATATGTTAAGTTTCCGCACATTAATTGTTTAACATATTGCTTGTGTTGGTTAAGTTGGTTTTTGGGGGTCTAAACGTTCAAAAGTGTATTTGTACACGTTTTTGACTTTCACCTAACAATCTTGTCGATAAGAGGGTGAATTGCCTTACCATCGCAAGATCTCTCTTCAAGGATAAGAAGAGTTCAAGCTGTGAAAATTGCCTATAAACCTCCATATCCCTGGGAAGGAGAACGGGTTGCTCCAGGGCTTCAGCAATGTAGCCCGCTCAGCCCTAATTATACTCTCGGATTGAAGCATTATAAGGGATGGTTGCTCCATCCACCTCGAGTCGGGGGCTCCAAGTGCGTGGATGCACGCGCACTTCGACCCGTTCCATCTCTTCTCGGCTCTCCACAAAGGGAGCCCTTTTGTCTCGGTGCTCACGAGTCGTTTTTTGTTGTTTACCCCCCTGGCGAGGACCTACCTCGCCTTCCTCGAGGGACTCAACCGGCCTTTTCTTCTTCAGGTCGGGATTAGCCTTCAAGCCAACATCGGCAGGGATTTGTGGAGCAGTAGGAGGAAGAATAGAAATCTGGGACTTGACGGGTGCCTTCGATGATTGCCCCTTGCCTCGAGCAGCCATCGGCTCTCGCAAACTTTTTCCTTTGTTGGAGGCCATGTTGTCTACTTCCTTGTCAGAAGAATCGTCCGAGCAGGCAATAATAAGAGTGGCGCCGACCATGAAGTTTCTATCCTGTGCTCCCTCAACGTCCGAAAGCTCGATTAGGGCAGCTTTTGGAATGTCCTCCTCAAAGTAGAACTCGTCTATCTCCTCCTCAAGAGAAAGACGAGATGATTGAGTCTCTTCTTCAACACGCGATGCAACTTCGGGATTATCTTGTGGAAGTAGTTGTGCGGCTGGCCGAGGATTCTGAATACCAGGTAAAACAACCGGCCTAAGGTCGTCTCGAGCCAAAAACCTCGGTTTCGACACGTCGATCCTCGCCAACCTCGGACTATAAGCTCTTATGGAATGGCTGACGTCTAGGAAAGCACGGGACAAAGGTTCGTAACCCAAAATCAGATGAGCTGCACGAAGTTGTCCGTCCTCGTGAACGTAGATCTTTGACCTCAACAGATAGTTCAAGGCACGAACGTTTACGTGGCTCGGTCGAGGAGCGACGTGTGCTCTATCTGCAAAACAGCCGAGAAGGAAATTGCAGTTAAGATTACAAAAATTTTGAATTTTCAATCAAAGGAAAATAAAACTAAAGGGTTAAACCCCCTTCCCAGGGGATTGATCCTAAAGGCACCGCACCTGGATCTCCTGTCCGAGTTGGACAATGAGGACTATCGCTCCACTCTCCCAAGGCAATAAGAAAGTCATCCTTCATACTCTTATTGGATTTAGAAAGACAGGAGATTAACCTAACGATCTCGGATCGAGATTTAAGGTAATACCCCGCTTTGTCGAGATGGTGGCACTCGTACAGGTGAACTACGTCATGCCATGTAAGGCCTAAACCCATCTGCTCATTCAAGACATCTATGCTGCCTAAGACCTTAAACAGGTTGGGAGCGCATTGGTGCGGTGTCAACCTATGGTTACGCAAATAGTTTCGGGTAATACTACGCATGGGAAGCGTCATTCCTCCTTCTATGAAAACAATCATGGGAATGACGACTTGACCCACCTCCCTATCGATTAGCACTCGCTCCGGAGGACAAGACTCCAAAACTACCCCCTGCGGGATGTGGTACTTTGCCCTAAAGGCCTCCATGGTGGCCGAAGTATCTACTAGACACTTGAATATACCCATCTAGTCGAATCGGTAGGCCGAGTAGGAAAGCCGAGGTGAAAATTGGGTTTACGAAAAGGAAGTAGAACTTATAAGTATCCTTACAACAATCTCTGAAGCTTTCAGAAATTTCCTCAGGGAAAGTTTTCTCTCTGAAGTAATTATGGAAATTTGAAGACCTGGAACATTAATGAAGAATCAAGCGCTGGGATTCTCTCGCGAACTTGAGTATGTAGAAAAGAAAAGCAGAAAGAGTCTCCTCTGGGTCTTATATAGCAAGAGAGAAAAGGGAAGGTCACTCCCGCTCAAAATTCTAAGAAGGATGCCAGCCGTTAGATTTGCGTTTCGCCATTGGATGGGGGAGACATAAAGCCACCTGGAGTAATTTACAATGCGTCAGAAACAACTGTCCCCACTCGTGCGAACCGAAAACCAATTGATCCTATCCCTTAAAAGTCAAAACCCCGCTTTTCTCCTCGGAAGGAGATTAAAACCGGAGTTTTGAGGAGCTATTGTGGGGGACTATGGCCCAAAATAACTAGTTGGGTCTTGAGCCCGTCCGAGGACGCAGCCCATCCGAGGAGACAAAGTGGCTTAAGCAATCTGTATTAAGCCTATCACGGAAAACAAAGAAAAAAGGTCCGAGGAGGAATTCCTCCTCGGACATTGAAAAACCGAAGCAGAGGTACATCCAAGCCACTCAAGCCCATCCCCTAAATACGTGAAAAGGAAGGAAACACAAAATATCTCAGAAAAAGCTGCCACCACCACATTGAATGCACTACAACTACTTTCCTAGCCGCATTAATGTGGAGAAGACCCCGAAGCAGTGTTACCTTGGCTACCACAACTCATAAAGGACTAAAAGAGGTGTCTGATGGGATAGGTGCTCAAGTGGAGGCTTGGATGATCAACAAGTGTAAAACCCGGATGATAAGGAATGGTCTATATAATGTATACAAACCCCTATAAGAGAGGGGGGTAGAAAAAGTAAGGCAGAAGACCGTGGCATGCAAAAAAACCCTAATGTCTTGGTTTGCATACATAAATTAAATTTTGAATCTCCTCGGACTGTGAGATTTTTCAACGTAATGGCTTTTGTTCTTGTCCATGTGTACCTTTATCTCATGCAAGCCTCTGTCTAATTTATCTAAACTTAGTTCTTTAATCCATACTCTACAAAAATTCATTGTGTTGGGTTTTTTGGATTAAGACTTCACACGATTGGGATTTGGGCTCCAAAAACTGTGCCCTTACAATTAACATTTTTTATTTTAGTTATTTTGATCATATATAATAATTTTATGCTTTAATAAGTGTCTTAATGGGGTTTTGTCATGTGACCCATTAATGAAAAGGCATATACAAATAAAATGCGTAGAATTTTGAATTCCAAAGATCTTTCCACATCTCAAAATGTTTCAACAAATATGGAAGGAAAAACTAAAAAAATCCAGAACCAAAATCCTCCTTTTAAATTGAGTATCATAAAACTACTTCAGTGTCACTGTTCACTAAATGAACAGCGAAACACAATTAAAAAAACAATTTTTTGGTAAAAAAAAATATTTATAAAAATTATGTATATATTTTTTGCATGTTTTTCTTGGGAGCAGACAACCAAATCTTAGACTTTTTAATTTTTAGGCCTCACAGGATGTTTACGTTAGGGGTTTGATACTTTGATTGGCACTTCAAGATCCGGAATTGGACCTTTTGTCACTTCAACTATTATACATTTGGCAATATCGATCGCTGCTTGGTAGTAGAATAGTTGCTAATGAGTAATGACCAAACCAAAGACAATGCGTGAATGTATCATCACTGTATTTGTTCTTATTTAAACTGAAAGAGGAGGAGACAAAGTTGAAGATAAACTCTGTGTCTCTGTCCCTAAAAACGAGGACAATGAAATGAATGCAACGATTTCATTGTCATCTAAGAAACGTGTTCATTGAATTCAATCAAAACTAAAAAACAACTTCATCATTTAATTTGATAGTTCTTAGTTAGATGCATGAAAGTGGTTGACATTAATTGCAAAGTTTACTATGTGTCAGTAGAGAGAGTAAATCCTCTTTCCTCAGCGGCGGCTCTACTATTTGTTCGGGGGTTCAATTTTTTTTTTTTTTTTGATGAATTTTCGGGGGTTCAAATGAACCCCTGACTTCAATAGATAGAATATATATATATTTATTTACTTGGTTAGTTTAACACATCAATTTTTTTCTTAAAAATATTATTGCATACCTTGATTTAAATCTTATACACTCTTATTACTAATATTTCTAACTCTAAAGTAAGAATAAGTATTTGTGAATTGTAAATATCACTCTTTTTTTAAATTTTTATTATATGCGTATGAGTCTGTCTTGTGAGTTTTTAGACTCCTTAAAACACAATTGGATTAACCTAGTTAATTTGTCAAGTTATTACCTAGTCCAAATTCCAAATCTAGGTTATCACAATCAAACAATCATATCATGCAGCATAGCAGTGGAAATATACATAACACAATGATATGATGACCCAGGAAACCAAACCGATAAAAACTTGAGGAGGATTTAACCTAATTATTCTTAAGATAAACCTGAATCCACTATGAAAGAATCGAAGTTTTACAATAGAACTTAGACCATTAACATCTTATTACTACCCACCAGTAAACACTTACCGACACGACCACGTGCAAGCTCCGAGACCACGGACTCCTTCTTTCTTGGATTCTTCAGCAAATACAAGCACACTCACTTGTGTTTCTTTAAGCTTCTTTGTGCAACAACTGAATGATCATCAAACTCTCAATAAAATCTGCTTCTTGATAATCCTAAGCATGTGTAAAGGAAAGCTCCTCACAGATCTCACAAGAGATTTACACAAACCGCAATATAAGCAACTTCTAAAATGTGGCTAGGGTTTGCCTTATATACCTAGGACAAAAACATAAAACCCGAAACTTTTTAATGAACTAGGCTTGAGTTGGAATTCTGCAGAAAAACGCATTTTACCCGATTTTCGATTGATCGAGCCTAAACTTCGATCGATCGAGCCAGGCCGAAATGCACTATCAATTCTAGATTAGCTTGAATCCAACTTTTCATAAAAGACACAACTTTGAGCAAGTCTAGACAAGACTAAACAACCTGTTTTGATCATGGTTTGTCAACAATACACATTAGAGTTCTAAATACATTAGTTCCTAAGTCTTTAGAACCTAACATGTCTAGTATTGATTGTGTGCGTTGTGCGTTTTTTTTATAATATTATTTGTATGAATAATGACATGTATGTGAATGTTTGTGTGTACAATATAAATATAATATAACTTTATGTAATTTAATAATTAGGAAATAGAGAGGATTCGTTACATGAGTGTTTATAGTTATCATGTTATAATAACTTTTTGTCATAAAGTTAGAAAAATTCAAGAAAAAAATTGCAAATTTAGTGATTATTGAAGCATTTAATTGGTTAAGTAAACACGTAGTAAATTATTTTATGTATGAATAAGTGTGGTTGTGTGCATCAATAAGTAATATAGAACTAATCAGTTAAGTTTATTCATTTAGTTTAAAATATTTTTATAAAAACAATGACAAATATATAATATTAACTGCATAAAAATAAAAATTTAGACAAACATAACAAAATAAAATGGTCATACCTACCTATATTGGCAATAAATATTCGTAATGAACTATCGTGTAACAATTCAAAATTTGAAAACTTGTAGAAGAAAATTGTAAAAATTCATATATATATATATATATATATTTCTATAACTCAATATATTCAAGTTCTCTTTTTATTAATTTTTTTTTTAATTTAAGTTTCTTAATGACCCCCCTCAACAAAGTTCTTGGAGCCGTTCTTGTCTTTCCTTAGACAAAGGGTAATTCTTCTTAGTTGATAAGAAAATTGAATGAAAAAAAAAGTAATTAAAGTTTGAATCTTTTGATGTGATATATTAAGTGTGGGAGGACTTTTGTCTCGGCCCCCAATTAGGTATTGTTCACTTTGGGATAGGTAAGGATCGATCTATGTCCCACATGCATGAATTTGCTCGATCCCACATTGGGGAGAGACGCCTCCCACCCTTGCCTTATAAGTAATTTGTTACATGACTTACCAAATGACAAATATATATATATATATATATATATATATATTTTAAAAATATATATTTTTTAATGTGAAAAAATATGGATCGACTTGCAACTCAATTGACTCGACCTATTTGCAACTTATTTAAAATAATTCGTTTTTTACCTAAATCTGATCGACTTGGTGCGATTCATATGTCACTTCTACTAGAATTTCTATCATTATGTATTTACATGTAAGCCACTAAAATTTTAATCAATCTTCAAGATCTTGGTTAAATTTTTATCAATCTTTTTAAGGATTAATTAAAATTATTTTAAAAATTTTAATTAAATTTATCCTATGCATGCACGTCTATAGTAAGATCATCTTTTGACCAATACAAATTGTTATTTTTTATTATCTTGATCAAAACCTTAATTTTAACTTAGGAAAGAACCATTATGTCCTTATCTTCTATGATAAAGATTTTAGCCCTAGGTCAGTTTTGAAAGTTTCATAGCATGTGAAATTCAAATTACCGTCGGGTAGTACTGTTTGACTTAATACTTAAAGGGCCTTTGATGGTTGCTCAAGGTATCTACACTTTACATGTGAATGCTGACTTGAGGTTATTAGGTGATTCTCTTGTTAGATAAAGTTACAATAGTGTCTCTAATCTATCTAAGTTTTATTTTTATACACTTTTTAAGATTTACTTTATTCTAATCATATTTTAATTCTATTTTGTACATGGTTTTTCTCTTATAGTTTATCTCTTCTACCTCTCAAAAAAAAAAAAAAAAAAAGTTTCTCTTCATACGTATGTCAGTGAGCAATTTTCATAAACTTTGTCTCATAGAGTGGGAAATATTCCATTGTCTGTGAAATCAATAATCAGAATGAAGCAATACTAATCACTTCTATCCGCACTCTGCAGCTTCAAAGAGCAAAACCTATATGTATGGTACATTCCGTATACATACAAAGGGCAAATGTCACAGTCGCCTAAGCTGACATTACGACACAAAGGCTTCACACATTCAATTTTCATGTTTGGACAAAGGACTATTTGCTGACTTTAATTAACATTCAAGTTCACCCTACTCTTGAGGCAAGTAAGTGGTAGAGTCAGAAATTTATTTTTAAAAAGTTATATATATATATATATATATATATTTGTATGAAATATAAAATAGTATTGTAATTTGTTAATATATGTATTTATGGCAATGTTATTAATTCCGTTAAGATTCTGTTTCAATTTGTCCAATTTTTTTTTTTTTTTTTGCTAGGTAATTAAGGGGGATAGAACTCCCAAGTTCTAAAGTTACAAACTAATTGGGTGCCACTAGACTACAAGGCCCAATGACTTTCAATTTGTCCAATTAAACAAAATATTTGATACCAAATTATTTTATATAAATAACCTAAAATTATCTATTCAAAAAAGTGGGATATGGATATAAAATAATGAATTTAATTTAATTATATAAAATAATGATCTAAATTTTCACTATTCATTCATTTTCTCTAACGGACCCCACTACTGCCAAATCTTTTGATTCATTTCTTTATTTTTCTTTCTAGTTTCTTTTTTAACTTTCTAGTTTCTTCTATCTCACATGTTTTGGTCTTTTCTTCCCCTATTTTCATCTTTCCCTCTAAGTCCCATCTATCACCAAATCCCAAACCTTATCACAACCGTATATTCAAAACCTCATCACAACCATACTCTCATATTCGGAAAGTCTAAGAGGCTGTTTGGATTGAGTTTTTTGATAACTCAATTCTCTGTTTCCATAACTCATAACTCAAAAATGGTGGGACCCATAGTAAAAAAGTTGTTTGGCCAAACGATAACTCTGTTTTCATAACTCTGTTTCCATCACTCATTTCTCTGATTTTTGAGTTATGAGTTATGGAAACCGAAAACAACAAAAGGCTGTTTTCAGTTTCCATAACTCATAACTCAATGGCATTTCCGTAAATAAACACACATGAGGGACCCCTGATCGCAACTTTTGACCACCTTTTGACTTTTTTTTTTTTTTTCCTGGGTTGGCGTTGTTTGTTTGTTTGTTTTTTTTTTTTTCTTTTCTGGGTTGGCCATTCAGTTTTTTTTTTTTTTTTTCTTTTCCTGGGTTGGCCGTTCGCTTTTTTTTTTTTTTTTTTTTTTTTTTTTTTTTTTCTTTTTCCGGGTTGGCGTTGTTCTTTTTTTTTCTTTTCTTTTTTCTGGGTTGGCGTTGTTCTTTTTTTTTTTTTTTTTTCTTTTTTTTCTGGGTTGGCGTTGTTCTTTTTTTTTCTTTTTCTTTTTCTTTTCCTGGGTTGGCTGTTCGGTTTGGTTTTTATATTATATATATATATATATATATATATATATATATATATATTAGCTTCGGTGAGTTGGGTACTATAAAAAAAAAAAAAAAAAAAAAAAAAAAAAAAAAAGATCTTGGCCTGACAGGTGTGGGACCCATGAATAGTGTGAAAAAATTGAGTGATGAAAATAAAAGTGATGTTGCCAAATGAGTGTGAAAAAATGAGTGATGAGTGATGAGTGATGAGTGATGGAAATTGAGTGACGGAAATTGAGTGATGAAAAATCCTTACCCAAACAGGCCCTAATACTCTTAGCTTCTCTCTCTCTCTCTCTCTCTCTTTGTTCAACTCCAAGGATGCCTCTTCAGGTCTACTACTCTGTGTAAATTTCTTCAAACTATCTCATCTTATCTTTTAATTTCTGTTTTCATCGTCAAGTTCATCTTCATCTTTTTTTTCTTTTCTTCATGAAATTAATAACATTGATTTATGGGTTGTATTTTATTTAAATGAAAATTATTTTTATTTTTATACAGGTATGGGGTAAGATGATAAGGTAATTTAAAATTTTTTAAATTATTTAGGATATTTAAAATTTTAAAAATAAAATAAAATTGTGGGAGCCAAGGCCCCCTCGATCCTCAAGTGGCTCCGCCATTGAGGCAGTTGGGCAGTAAATCCAATATAAAAGAGGACAATACCCCAAGAACTTAAACATATACTTGCCCGTGAAAGAGAGAAGAAAATGTCACACTTCCTGCAATTTTTAGGGCCAAATGAAGAACCCTTGTTGCTGCATCCCTTGGTTTTAAGCTTTTTGGCCTTCATTTTCATTCTCCTATTCAAATGGTCCTCCACTCTTCTAAACAACAACAAAAACTCACCACCTTCACCACCAAAGCTCCCAATCATCGGAAACCTTCACCAAATCGGCTTGCACCCTCACCACTCACTCCAAGACTTAGCTCAACTCTATGGCCCTCTAATGTTGCTTCAGTTCGGCAATGTACCAACCCTTGTTGTCTCGTCAGCTGATGCTGCCCAAGAGATCATGAAGACCCATGATGTCGTCTTTGCAAACCGGCCCAAAATAAGAATGTTTAAGAAACTATCATACAATTTCGAAGATGTTGCAATGGCACCATACGGTGAGTACTGGAGGCAAATGAAAAGCATATTAGTGTTACATCTTTTGAGTAACAAAAAGGTTCAGTCCTTTCGTGCAGTGAGAGAGGAAGAGCTATCTCTACTGATTGAGAAAATCAGACAGTCTTGTTCTTCTTCAGCTGTGAATTTAAGCGAAGCTTTTGCAGAGTTTACTAAGGATATTATATGTAGGGTGGCCTTGGGAAGGAAGTATGGTTAAGGGGAAGGGGAAAGTGGGAGGAATTTTAAGGAGCTTCTGGGGGAGGTAATGGAGTTGTTGGGTGTCATCAACGTGGGGGATTATATTCCATGGCTTGCATGGGTGAGCCGTGTCAATGGCTTAGATGCTAAAGCAGAAAAGGTAGCTAAACAACTTGATGATTTTCTAGAAGGAGTAATTGAAGAGCACATAAATGGTCAAAAGAAAGGGGATGATAACCATAATTTAGAAAATGAAGACCAGAAGGACTTTGTCGATGTATTACTTTGGGTTCAAAAGGAAAACGTGATCGGTTTCCCTATTGAAAGAGTAAGCATTAAGGCTATAATTCAGGTAAGCAACTCTCTCTCTGTCTCTCTCTATGTGTGTGTGTGCGTGTGACTAAATTTCGTGTCAATGACACCACTTTGACTTAGATCCACCATAACACCACTTTTACATAAGCCTATAATAACAAAAATATAAGTACTTTATGGAAAAATAAAAGTTATGAAATTGTGTGGGTCTATACAGGTCAACTATTGAAGTGTTAAATATTATTAGCTAAGAATGGCCAATGAAGGGATCTTACTGAAAATATTAGATAGTTGTACTTTACTAAAAAAAATAAAAGAGACATCCTTGACTAAAAAAGTGTTTGTTTTGTTCAAGTAACTTAATTATGATATTTCACTCTCTTTCTCATGCATATTGACAACTTTCTTCAATATTAACCATCTGTTCTTATAGGATGTATTCACTGCTGGTACTGACACTACGTACTCAGTGTTAGAGTGGGCAATGACAGAGCTTTTAAGGCATCCAAAAACGATGAGGAAGATGCAAAATGAAGTGAGAGAGATCACTAGAAACAAAAAGGACATAAGAGAGGTTGATTTGGATAAAATGCATTATTTAACTGCAGTGATCAAAGAGACACTTCGCTTGCATCCTATTCTTCCACTGTTAACTCCTCGAGAATCATGTAGAGATGCCAAAATACAAGGTTATGATATTGCAGTGGGAACTCAAGTTTTTATCAATGTGTGGGCAATTGGAAGAGACCCTGGGCTATGGGACAATCCAGAGGAATTTCATCCAGAAAGGTTCTTGACTTCTTCTATAGACTTTAAAGGACATAATTTCCAATTCATTCCATTTGGAGCTGGTAGGAGGGGTTGCCCAGGAATATCCTTTTCCATAACCACAATTAAGCTTGTTTTGGCAAAGCTTTTGCACTACTTTGATTGGACATTGCCTGATGGGACAAGAGGAGTGGACTTAGACATGACTGAATCTATTGGTATGGTGATTCATAGAAAATTTCCTCTTGTTGCAGTTGCAACTCCATATGTTGCCTAGCATATATAGGCAATACATTTAGCATTTGAATAATCCTCTAAGTTCAATTTGGCTGGCAAGAATGTGTATGAATATGATTGTTCAGTTTGAATTTCTTTTTTTCATGCACTCCATTTTGATTGTAGAGAATGGAACTTTAAGATAAATAAAAGAGTCTAGTATAGATAAACAAGGAAAATAATGAAATTAACTAAAATGCAATACGGTTTTACATTAGAAACAAATTTTTAATTTACTTAAGCAATTACAGAAGCATTTATGCAGGGGAATGATGATATATATGCACAATTACATAGACAATTATGCAAGTAAATTTAAAGCAGATGCCTAGACCGAAAACTTTTTTTTTTTTTTTTTAGAATTCAATAATTGAGGTTTGAATCCTAACCATTTCCATTTCCATTGAAAATACTAGAATGTATTGACTAAATTAGAAGACTCTTGAATATTTAGAATATTTTTTTAAAAAAAATTTTGAGAAAATTTCAACTTATAGCGTCCGCTCCTAATGAGATTAAAACACAAATAAGTTTTTGGTATAGGTGGGGATTGAATATCAGATCTTTTATCCAACCATTATAGACTTTATTAATTGAGTTAACTGGAATTCACACATTTAGAAGTTTGTGAAAAATGAATCATCAAACCCAAATATTAAAATTTAAACCCACACAAACCTTTTATTTTCAATTACATACTTCATTTTCAAAAACAAGTCTACAACTACAAGGGAGAAGTTGAAGGCAATCGTACTTTTTGAAGTTATTATATTATTAATTATTGCAACCAAAACGGCTAACTTATTTGATTCTAAATAAATAAACAGTTTATTTATTTAGAAAATTTTTCTTTGTATTTCTTTCTGCTAAATCCAATTTGGTTAAGTCTGCCACATGGAATCTCATTATATGCAAGTAAATTACATATTTTCAATTGCTCCATTTGGATTTGGATTTCTATAAATGAGTAACATGTTTCGTGAAATGGGTGAAAAAAAAAAAAAAAAATTCAAGCACATGGAATCTCGGACCTTGTAAATTCAAGCACCAGTAATTTCTTGCTCAACATGGTATTTAACCTCTATAATTAAAAGACATCACTGTAACTCAAATAAAATCAAGTAAATTGGCTTTGAGTTTCAAAATATTTCAAAATCTCGTTACAGTTAAATTGAATATGTATAACGAGCTTCTCCACTTAACTTTTGATTTTTAAAATTGAAACAAACATTTCGCCAAGTTAGATAAATCAAGTCTAGATGCTTTGGGATATCAATTTGATTCAATTCTACCGTATGCACAACCATATGATGGATCCCATATCATGTGAGTCAAAACAATATAATTGGTTTCTCTACTTAGACATTTTTTTTTTTTCTTTTAGATAAATCTAGAAATTTTACCCTTTCAAAAAAAAAAAAAAAATCTAGAAATTTTATTAATATAAGGAACCAAAGATACAACGGCATCTGGGAACTAACAGCATGCAGATAAGAAAAACAAAAACCAGAAGAAGAACACAGCACAGTACAGAGGATGTCAACAAACGCAAGACCAAAAATAAGACCATGGAAAAACATAATTTGGAAATTTTTAGTGCTGCCGTTAGGTGTTGATACTCTCTGCTCAGAAACCCACCGCCCCATCAAGGATCATAGGTTGTAGCCGGATCTTTTCAAAAGTAAAATTTGTTGCGATCATTCCATAGAGCCCATGTCGTGACAGCTCAGACTTTAAGTTAATATAACATAGTTAGGTCCAAACTCATAAGACTTAATCTTTTGGGTAAAGTGGTGTCCATATATATTATATTAATTCTTCATTTGGAGTCTACCCCAAGATGTTATCTCCCTAACAATTCCCTTCTTGGCATTAGATTTTAAAAGTTGAATAGGCATTACATGAGTTTGATGAAATCACATGAATTGATATTTCTAAATTTTAATGGACTTTAATTTTGCTATTTCTTATACCACGTTGAATCTCATAACAAGTGAGTCAATGTAATCGATTTTTCTACTTAGTTGAACAGACGTTATATGAGTATGATGAAATTATGTGAACAAATGCTTCTCAATTTTAATAGACTGTAATTTTGCTATTACTTATGCCATGTTGAATCTCATAACAAGTGAGTCGGTGTAATTGATTTCTCCACTTAGTTGAATAGACGTTACATAAGTGTAATGAAATCATGTGAATAGATGCTTCTAAATTTTAATATATTTTCTTTTTCTATTTCTTATGCCATGTTGAATCTTATAACAAGTGAGTCAATGTAACCGATTTTCTTTACTTAGTTGAATAGGCGTTACATTAGTTTGATGAGTTAGTGTAACTAATTTCCCCACTTAGTTGAATAGGTGTTACACGAGTTTGATGAAATCATGTGAATAAATGCTTCTAAATTTTAATAGACTTTAATTTTGCTATTACTTATGCCACGTTGAATCTCATAATAAGTGGGTTTTTTTTTATTTTTTATTTTTATTTTTATTTTTTTTTTAAAGAGAGAGTTTCAACATATGGCGTTCACTCCTAATGATAACTCTTTATCATCAGACCAAGACATTAATTAGTTTTTGATGTATGCAATGATTGAACCCCAGATCTCTTATACAACCATCAAAGATTTTACCAGTTGAGTTAACTGGAACCCACCATAATAAGTGCATTAACTGATCTCTTCACTTAGTTAAATAAGTGTTACAAGAATATGATGAAATTACATGAATAGATACTTCTGAATCTTAAAATACTTTAATTTTGCTATTATTTATGTCACATTGAATTTTATAACAAGTGAGTCTGTAGTGTAACCGATTCCTCTACCAAGTTGAATAGGCACTACATGCGTTTGATGAGATTGCATACATTTGATTACATTCATGCATTATTTTCTTAGGCACTACATGCGTGAATAATTGCTTCTGAATTTTAAAAGACTTTAATATTTCTATTTCTTTTGCCACGTTGAATCTCATTACAATTGAGTCAAATTTATGTAAATAGTTTCTCCAACTGTCCATTTATTTCTAAAACTAAAACAAACTTTACATGAGTTAGATAGAATTACATAAAAATTATTCTTTCGAGTTTCACTAAATTTCTATCATCAGTTTCATCTCCTGAGTTTTCTATATATAACTCATTAGTTTTATTATAAAATGCCAAATCCTAAAACTTGTTTAAAGTTTTTCCATTACTGATGCATAACGATCAAGAGGGTGAAAACAAGGTAAGATTGCCTAAGAAAGTTTTTTCATTTGTAGAAATTTATGGCATGGGAAAAAACCAGAGTTTGGAAGGATGCTATCATAGCTTGAAGCATCCAAGGAATCCTTCCCCGGCTGTCTCACGAGGTTAACACACTGTTATCCCATTTCTTAAGTCATAAGATTTATTATTTTAGATAGATATTGACAAGTTAATAAATTAATTAAGGTCCTTTTGGTTAAGCATTTTGAAATATATATACACACACATATATATATATATATATAATATTTTTAAAATTCAAAACTCTATTTTGCAACAACTTCTCATAATTTTATTTTTATTTTTTATAAATGTGTTTTTTAAACTCAACACAATTTTCCAACAGTTTATACAAATGCAACCTTAATATAAGTAGACATTGATTCTCCCAACCAAAAAATAAATAATCTCACTTATCCTTAGCTTCAAACGCAACCTGGTCATCAGTTCATCACAGGCCAATACAAGACTCTCATTGGTCCCAAGAGGAGGCGATTTTCCAATTTTCACTTGGGTTTTGATCCTCGTTAAAGTCTGTAGAATCTTGATGTTGGGCATTATCTCGATCCAACTATTATATATTACATTATATTATTTTAGATTAATACCTTATTAATTGTACTGTTATTAAGAATAGCCCAACTGGCAGATGTAAAAGCCTGAACTTTTGGACCAGAAAGTTCATATGGTTGTTGTGTTGAACCATCTATTGCACTGATTACCTATGTTTTCTATTGCCAATTTTATTAGAAAATGTTTTCAACATGGTTAGGAATAGTTTGTTACCCCAGAAAACTTTACACATATGACATGACTGGCAATATTGTAGATGATTGAATCAGAAGAAACCAATTAGAACTACTAATATGATTATCCTGATACGATTTGCTTAGCCAATGCGCATCCGTGCACGGTCAGCGCTGTTGGAGATGGTGAACTGCATTTTCTCATGGTCTGCAGGGGAAGATATTGGAGTATGATGCAAGGCCCTCATTATGGAAGCTCTTTTTAGTGACCACTGACGGAATGCCTATGGAGTTGAGTTCTATACATGTCAAGTTCTGAGTACTTCTTGGAATTCATAGCATTAGGTTTCGGTCCTTGATGAAATCCCTAATGAGTGTAGGATCATACTCATAAAATGTAGAAGAAATTTGACGTGGAAACTAATTGGTGATTGACAACCAATGCAAAATTGTTGGGTTAAGATAGCTTGACTCCGGTTAATTAATTCAATTATCCAAGTTAATTAATTAGGTTTAATTACATGTAAATCATGAAAGCATCAACAAATTACCAAAAATATTAAGTACAGCAGAAAATAAATTAGACACGGTGATTTGTTAATAAATGAGGAAAACCTAGCAAGGTAAAAACCCCACCGGGTGATTTTAAAATCACCACTTCGAAGAGTCTACTAATCAACAATCAAGCGGTTATAAGTATAAGGAATCTTACCAACTACCCTGGCCTATCCCGAAATACCAACCTATAGTTGAACTTTCGCTCCAATACCCAATTAGACTTGATCTTGTAGTAACCCTCTTTCCTTTGATGCACAAATCTCCAATTTGTAACTAACCTTTTGCATGGATCCCAGTTCATGACTAACTCCAACAACTTGAACAGATATTGTTGGCTACAAAATTCTTTACTTCATCAACAATAAAGATCGGGAATCACTTGGTTACGAAACCCTATGGCGTACAAACGCAGTAGCTTCACACAGAGAAAATAAGTCTTTTGATTTTTGTATCCGTGTGTGACGACCTTTAAAATAAACTTTATATATGTCTAGTATTGTGAAAAAAGAAATCACAAACAAATATACAAGACTATGCCGAATTTCAGATTTGGAAATTCTGAAATCGTAATTCTCGATAGATTGAGTCTTTGTCGATCTATCTATCAAGCTTCACATTAAGTCTCAATAGCGGACATCTGTCGAGCTATCCGTCGAGACTTAATGAACAGATTTTCTTCACTTGTTTCTTGAACCAATCTTCATGTCTTTAATACTTCACTTGAACATATTTCTTGAAGTACTAAACTCATCTTAGATATACCCAATTATAAATAAAATACATTTTGTCAAAAGATTAGTCAATTACAATAAATTATAACCACGACAAAAATCATACTCATAACATGAATGTACCAATCGAAGTTTTATCAACTGCGGTAGTGCGTGTATTGGGACCAATTGCATTTCTTTATGGCAAGTATTACCACGTTAATTTTAAGGTGAATAAACAACCTTATTTGTCTACTTGGGGACAATGAATAATTAAATTACAAGATTTGGACTTTTGAATTGACATTAGTTGGTTTTTTTCCTGTTAAGGTGTGGATAATTGGCATTGGAAAGTGTTTCTTTGAATGAATTTTTTACTCATATATTCTAAGCACTTTCAAATATGCAATTTCTGTATGCTTGTGCATGATGAGGATAAAATTAGGCAGACAAAGGTGACGGTACAGACTTGACAAAGGCGACGGTACAGACTTGACAAAGGTGCTGAGATGTTTTTGCCGTCAGCATTACTTCAAGGCCGACGGGGACTTGAAGCAAGAGAACTCCACATAAAGCTGAACATCCTGAAGTTGACGGGATAAACATAGACTGACGGGATAACATAAAGCGACGGCGTTAGTCTATGGAATGTTTGCTCTGCACGGTTACGTGTATAAGTATATAACTTGCTCCCCACGTTTCATGAAACCTAAGGACTCCTATATGGAAAGAATCCCGTAAAATACGCCCAAGAAGACTCCTATAAGGAAAAAACTTCTACTCCAAGGAAAAGAGGGGCAGCCCTCGCTACTATAAAAACCCAAGCACCCTCACAAACCGAGGTACGCATAATTTACCCTCTCTAGCACTCTAGAGCAGTGAGAATAATCCTAACTTGACCTTCGGAGGGTGTTTGGCCGGTATTACACCAGTACTCCTCGCTAGGTTATTCCTTTTCGTTGTGCAGGTGCCATTTGCGATCGTACGAGGAACGTGTGACTCTTTGGTGGTATTATTTCCGGCATCATCAGTGCACATTCTTTTCTAGGTATCTATTTGCAAGAAAAAGAAATTAAAAAAGTGATTATTAAATATAGAGATAGAGAAGCAACAACTTAAATCCAATACTTTCAAAACTAAACAAAGTAAACCCAGAGTAAAATTATGTAATCCTATTTAATTGCCATTTACTATTATAAATTAAAAAAGAAGAAGAAGAAGATATATATATATATATATATATGAGAGAGAGAGAGAGAGAGAGAGAGAGAGAGAGAGGGGGTTGGTACATAATGATAAGCCTCGGAGTGAGTGATGAGGGTGCAAGCTGAGTTGGTGAAGTATTCCGATAATTGGGAGCTTTGGTGGTGAGGTTTTTTTTTTTTTTTTTTTTTTTTTTCGGAAGAGTAGAGGTCCATTTGTATAGGAGAATGAAGATGACATGAAAATGGTGGGAATTAAAAGTCAGTAAATGGTGATTTGTCCACGCATGAAAATTGTGTTCATTCATCAACAAGAAAAAAAAAAAAAACAAAAGACATGAAAATTTTGTCAAGCGTATTGTAATCATGAAGATGACTTGGCGTTTGTGAGTTGTCGTGTGGGTTTAGGAAACTCTGACATTTGCACCAACAAGCTATGAACGCACCTCCAATCCAAATAACGTACGTATTATGCATGCTAGCCAAATTAGGCAAAAAGACAGAAAGGTCAAGATGTGATCCATCACATCAAATTGAATTACTGAACTCTACTAGAACTTAATGATTGTATCTGATTGATATTCCTGGTTTTCTGCAAGTTATATCTTTTGCCCATGCTATGTTGTTTTTTTATATAGTAATGCACAGTTAAGTGCTAATCTAGCTAGCTACTCTTTCCTGACGTTGAATCTTTTGCTCTTTGGAGTTGCAGATAGTCATAGACGTGAGTAATTTTGCTTCATTCCGATTCTTGATTGTATTGAGGAACATAATTATATTATATTCATTTGTTTTGTTTCACTTGAAATTGATTTTTGGAAAATATTCTCCCTACTTGTAAGTATTTGGTTTGATTGAAAATGCTGGTTAGCGTAAGGATGTTTCATAAAATATTTCCAGTCCAAATCTTTGACGCCTCTTTCACTCACTCGAAGAGCACAAGAGAGCATAACATGAGTTGGTATCCATGTAGTGAATTTCACAATCATGAGCATAAGTAGCTATATATTCATTGGACAATGGAGGCCATGCCCTCGAGTCAGTGTATGAACTCCTATTCCTATTTATATATATGTATGTGAAATTCTGGTATCTGGCCCAAGAAATTTCTTCTTGCCCCCCAAGCATAATCCACGACACATCACCATATGTAATTTCATATTTTTTAGGCTAAATAGCTCATTGCAGTACTTCGGCATCAGTACTGATATTTCACAGATGTGCATAACAGAGGGAGAGAGCTAAAACTTGAAACCAAGACTCAGCTGACAAAAAATTGAAAGAAAGTGATCATGGGTTTAGTGGAGGGCATGTGGGGTTAGGTGGGGTTGAAAGGACTTAGGAGAGTTGGACATTTATCATTATCATTAAATGTTAAAAGTTTGCACCCCTAAAAGAAAATGGCACCATAAATCAAGTGCAAACTAATAGCTAACCAGTAAAAAAAATTGCAAACTAATAACTAAAGGATTTTTAAAAATAAAAATAAAAAAGAAGAATTAGGACAATCATATACATAAATGATAAATCATGTAGACATTTACATTACGTATTTCAAATTTCAAATATATAAATATAAATATCCAAATAATAATATAATACCTAAATGATAAAATATTATATAAGATAAATATAAAAATAAAATAAATAATAATATAAATTATAAGAGCGCGTTTTGGATCCTTGGCCCAACGTATGATTAGATCCGAGCCCAATAAGCTCAATACAATGAATTTATAGATAATGGGTTGGAAAACTAGACTCTAATGAATGGGATAATAGTTAGAATGGATTTTAAAAGATAATTAAGCAGAAATGGACTGGAGTTATCTAAGTAAATTTGTCCTTGGCACAGTCCGAGGAGGTCTGTTCTAGTATATATTGATTGAAAATTGTTACAGATATGGTTCAAGCTATTACAGTGCTTTCTCTTACAAATTTCTGATCCCACCTCCATGGAGGGTTTCTCATGTTATATAGTTCCCTTTGAATGATCTTGGTCCTACACTTGTTGATCATCTAAGCCACTACTTGAGTGCTTGTCCCATCGAACACCCCATCAGGCCCTTTGTGAGTTGGGATAGCCAAGGCAATACTATTCAGGGGTCTTCTCCATATTAATGTAGCTAGAAAGTTAGCTACAGAGCATTTAATGCGGTAGCAACAGCCTTTCCTTAGATATTTCCGGGATCCCATCCCTCTTGTACGTTCATAATGCACGTCCCTATCAGTAGAACTTCCTTGAAGGTTACTTTGAACGATAGGATATACATTTGGTCTATGCTTCACCGATCCGAGTTACTCCTCCTCGGACAACCTCCCCCAATCCTTCCATTTGCCACATACTCATGGGACTCTAAGCTTAACACCCTCATTACTGTTTATTCGTCCTCAAACCAACCAACATCCTAGGCCAAGGCCCAAAACCTAATATATAATTTTGGGCCCTTATCCCTACATAAATCTAATTGAACTTAATTTTTAAATATTTTCAAGTTAAATTATGTTAAATTTAGCACTTTGCTTATATAGGTATTCCCTTTTTGGTAATTTACACCTCAAATAGCAATTTTAATAAGTGCTAGATGAACATTCTGATTATTGAGACAACACTTTTTAACTATCAAATAATTTAGTTTTTTTAAAAGAAAAAGGTTTGGCTCCATTCATCAATAGAAGGATGACATGTGTTCTGTCATGTGCTATACACATGACACACTTGGTGGGTTGAGTTAAGTGAAACATCAACGTTGCACATAACAAAAATAAATGTCATCTCATATTAATGGTTAGAGCCAAATTTTGTCCTTTTCAAAAAGCTCATTTTCATTAAGCGAATATTAAAACCACCACTTTTTCAAAATGCTTAATTTCAAAAAGGGTTTGCCGAACTCACCCTTCAACTTGGTGGTATACTTAACAATTATAAAATAAAAATGACACGTCCACGAGGCCACAACACGCTACTCAATGGAATTATATTTTATAGAAATACTATGTCTATAATATTTTTACATCAATTTTATAACAAATCTTAGGTGACAGACGATGCTACCTATTACTAATTCTAATCTAAACCCAACAATAAAATTACGTTTTTGCCACCAATAACTGCATAACACCTAAGAATTGTTGTGAATACATTTAGATTAAAAAGAATGTTGAATTCCATTTTGATAAATAACTAAATTGCAATGTATTAAGAAATGATTATTTTATATATATATATATATATTTTTTTTTCATTTGTTGATCCTTTGTTAAATTAAATGAATGCTAATTTGGATTGTAATGAAATAAATTGGTTCATAATTCAGCCCCCCTCAATTGAAGTTTTATCTCCATCCCTGGTCGTCATTATCCACCGACCACCAATTCCACCACCCCCAAACGCAACCTCTCTCTCTCTCTCTCTCTCTCTCCTTTTTTTTGTTTATTAACATATTTTTTTAAATTATTTCTTAGATTTTTTTGAGTTGGAATGTAAAGATTTTTTTTTTTATTAAGTATTTGTTTGGAGCTAAAAAGATATGGGAAAGTAAAAAAATATGTTTTTTGGAACATTTTTAAGAATGCAACTAAATACTTGAAAATATTTGTAGGTAAAAAAAAATTTAGACTAAAATGACACAAAATTTTATATTAGAAACTTAATTTACTTCTAAAAAAACAGAATCATCTATGTAGGGAAATTATCATGTATGAACATAACATGCAGGCCTTGATGAAATCCCTAATGACTTTAGTCTAGTGACATGCTAATAACATGTAAAAGAAATTTATTAGTGTCCTCCTTCAATGAATTTTACTCAAGGTACTAACAACTTTCAAATATGCAATTTATGTATGCTTGTGCATATTCTTTTCTAAGTATTTACTTGCAAGAGAAATAAATTAAGAAAGTGATTGTTAAATAAAGAGATAGAGAGAAGCAACGAATAGAAAGCCTAAAATAATAATAAGAAGAAGAAGAAGAAGGGATTCAAGGGAGTTAGCAGCAACTGACTACGGGGTTATATTAATTTGTTGCATTTTGAAAGTCTAAAACTTAAATGGTTACTTTGAAACTTCATGTTTTAATTTTTTACCATTCCTAGAGTGTAGGATTTTAAGTGAAAATTTTTTCTCTAAAATTTTTTTTGTGAGTAAAAAAAAGTGTGATAATGTATAGAAGATTATTACAGTTAATTGCATTTTATCTCTTAAACTACCGCGTCAATCTAAATCTCCCCCTAATCTATTAAAGTGAGTAATATTCCTCTTGATTGATTGGTAATATACAATATAATTTTCTCCATTTCATTGAATTCAAAAATTTCTATGATTTTTTTTTCCTGAAAATTGTAGTTGTTCACACGAAAATTCCAATTAAACCTCTCATAATAAAAACACAAAATCTCAAGTTTGAAAATCAAACAATTGAATATGTTTCACAAATGTATTTTTGTATTGATGAATTTCTAGGTACAATTCTCTATATTTAGATTTTAATACAATAGAATAATCATTTGATTTGATTTCCTTGAAAAAGTCTTCAATTCAAGTATTACATCAATGTAGTCTTGACTCGAACACAATTTTACCTCCACTTGGATTGAAAATTGGATTAAAAGGTCTTTGGAACAAAATTGCAATAAATCTTTAGCTGTGTGTTTGTTAGGGATTTCTCGTTCTTTGCATTCTATGTATTCTTTGAATGTTCTTCACCTTTAAAGATTTATAGTGAAAGTTCCTCAAAGCTTTAGAGCTTAAACCTGATGAAGCTTTGATTGATTAGACTTCTTGAAGTTTCTAGAGGTTTTGAAGCTTGATTCCAATAAAACTTTGAGACTTGGAATGATAATTTGGATGAATGTTTTTTGAATGTTATTTGTCTTAGAAGATTTGTAGTGGAAGTTTTTCGGTACTTTGGAAGCTTGAATTCGTAAAGCTCAATTAATTTGTAGTCTCTTGGAGTTTCTTGAGGCTTTCAAATTTGATTTCAGTAAACTTTGAGATCTAGGGTGATGACTTGAATGATTTTACTTCGAATGTTCTTCGTAATCGAAAGTTGAAGTTCTTAGAGGCTTTGGAGTTTGGGGTCCACTTGGTTAGGCGTTTTGGGAGATTAAAAAAGTGTTTTTAAAACCCAAAACCCTATTTTGCATCCAAAACTCCTCATAGTTTTTTTATAAACGCTCATTTTAAAATCAAAATATAGTTTTCCAACAACTTATACAAACACACCCTGATTTTGATAGAGTTTCAAGACTTTTGAATGTCTAAATGTGTTTCATAAGACTGAGGAAGTATAATGATACATGATTGATTATGAGTGGTGACATGCATCATAATTTAAATGGAGAGACTTTATATCTTCAAAAAAAAAAAAATGGAGAGACTTTATGTCTTGTTTTCTAAGAGAAACATGACATTTTTTAATTAGCCAAAGCATTTCTAATACGTGATAGTATTTAATTTGACTGTTTGTATCATTTTAAATTAAAATATCTACATGTGTTGATGTGTGATTGTTTCTTAGGTATTCTTTTGTAATTTCTATTTAGTGATACTTGAAATATTTTCATTGTTCTCTGAATATTTGAAAAATTAGATATTAGCAAAATTTAAACCCAATCCTTTAAAAGTTACTTTTACATATTAAAAAGTAATAACAATTAAATAAGTTTAATTTCAAATAAAAAATATTGTCAGTAATATTCAAACTTGAAAAAGGTCAAATATGTATGAGTCATTTCAATGGCCTATCATCAACTTGTTTATAAAGTGCTCTTCTAAAAATAAAAATAAACGTTGTTTGTAAAATAGTTGTACTTTTAATTCATGATTTGATCACAAAACTAAAATCATGATTCCATCCTTAATTTAAATGAAATTTTAAAGATGCCAATCAATATGTTTATAGATATATTTGAAGGGGAAAAAGCTGCTCCACAATCCACTCTACTCACACTGTGTTTTATAGCTGAAAACGTAATTTGAAGTCACAAATTTTGAATTTGAAAATGTGACTTGAAGGATAGTATTTGTTGCACAGAGTGCCCTAGCAATGAATAGTTATGAATAGTCTCATTGATGTATATAAAAATTTGTGAGATTGCATCAACGACGCTAAGGCAAAACCCTATTATATGGTTTATCTCTTCATATGTATTTCAGGGAGCAATTTTAATAAACTCTCTCTTGCAGTGGGAAGTATTCCATTGTCTGTGAAATCAAGAATCAGAATGAAGCAAAACTACTCACGTCTATCTGCAGCTCCAGAGGGCAAAAGATTCAACGTATAGAAAGAGTAGCTGGCTGGATTAACGTGTGTAACTACATAAGAAAAACAACATTTGTGGCCAAAAAAATGTACTTAAAGAAAGGAGGGTCCACCATATGATAAGCCCATTAATCAGATATAATCATTAATTTCTAGTAGAGTTCAATTTGAGATGGATCACATCTTGATCTGATGGTTTATTTAATTTAAAATTTTAAACGTTTCTTGTCCTTTTTGTTAGTGCTTATATCATAGTTGGAGTTGCCTAAGCCCGCACGACAACTCTCAAACACAAAGTCATCTTCATTATAATACTTAATACCATTTTCATATTTATACCATTTTCATACTTAATACCATTTTCATACTTAAAATTTTAAACGTTTCTTGTCCTTTTTGTTAGTGCTTATATCATAGTTGGAGTTGCCTAAGCCCGCACGACAACTCTCAAACACAAAGTCATCTTCATTATAATACTTAATACCATTTTCATATTTATTTTTAGATGAACACGATTTTCATGCTTGGATAAAGCACCATTTACTGACTTTTATTCACATTCAAGTTCTCACGACGTACGCTTGAGGCGTTAGGGCAGTGTATACATCCAATATAAAAAGAGGACATTAATACCAAGGGAATCGCAAGAACTTAAACATATAGAAAAGAGAGAAGAAAATGTCACACTTCCTTCAATTTCTAGGGCCAAATGTAACATCCTTCTTGCTGCATCCCATTGTTTTAGCAATCTTGGCCTTTATCTTCATTCTCCTATTCAAATGGTCCTCCACACTTCCAAACAACAACAAAAATTCACCACCCTCACCACCAAAGCTCCCAATCATCGGAAACCTTCACCAACTCGGCATGTACCCTCACCACTCACTCCGAGACTTAGCTCAACTCTATGGCCCCCTAATGCTGCTAAAGTTAGGCAATGTACCAACCCTTGTTGTCTCGTCCGCCGATGCTGCCCGAGAGATCATGAAGACCAATGATGTCATATTTGCAAATCGGCCAAAAACAAGAATGTTTGGGAAACTAACATACGATTACAAAGATGTGGCATTGGCACCTTACGGTGAGTACTGGAGGCAAACGAAAAGCATACTTGTGCTACATCTTTTGAGCAATAAAAGGGTTCAGTCTTTTCGTGCTGTGAGAGGGGAGGAAATTTCTCTACTAATTGAGAAAATCAAACAGTCTTATTCTTCTTCAAGTGTGAATTTAAGCGAAATGTTTGCAAAGCTTACTAACGATATAATATGTAGGGTTGCCTTGGGAAGGAAGTATGGTGAAGGGGAAAGTGGAAGGAAGTTTAAGGAGCTTATAGGGGAGATGATGGAGTTGTTGGGTGTTAATAATATGGGGGATTATATTCCATGGCTTGCATGGGTGAACCGTGTCAATGGCTTGGATGCTAAAGCAGAACGGGTGGCTAAACAGTTTGATGATTTTTTGGAAGGAGTAATTGAAGAGCACATTAATCATAAAAATAAAGGGAGTGACGACCATAGTCTAAAAAATGAAGACCAAAAGGACTTTGTGGATGTATTGCTTTGGGTTCAGAAGGAAAACATGATCGGTTTCCCTATTGATCATAGAGTATGCATTAAGGCTCTAATCCTGGTAAGCATCTCTCTCTCTCTCTCTCTCTCTCTCTCTCTCTCTATATATATATATATATATATATTTGGGTTTATATAGTTAAATGTCAAAAAAAAAAAAAAGATAGCCTTGACTACAAAAGGCTTTGTTTTGTTCAAGTAGCATATGCTATTTCACACTGTTTCTCATACATATTGAAAACTTTCTTCAATACTAACCGTATGTTATTATAGGATGCATTTAGTGCTGGCACTGACACTACGTACTCAGTGTTAGAGTGGGCAATGACAGAGCTTTTAAGGCATCCCAAAATGATGAAGAAGATGCAGGATGAAGTGAGAGCGATCACTGGCAACAAAAAAGACATAACATTGGATGATTTGGATGAAATGCATTACTTAAATGCAGTGATCAAAGAGACTCTTCGCTTGCATCCTATTCTTCCACTGTTAGTTCCACGAGAATCAAGTAGAGAGGCCAAAATACAAAGTTATGATATTGCAGCAGGAACTCAAGTTTTTATCAATGTGTGGGCAATTGGAAGAGACCCTGGGTTATGGGACAATCCAGAGGAATTTCATCCAGAAAGGTTCTTGAATTCTTCTATAGACTTTAAAGGACATGATTTCCAATTGATCCCATTTGGAGCTGGTAGGAGAAGTTGCCCCGGAATTTCTTTTGCCATAACCAACATTAAGCTTGTTTTGGCAAAGTTTGTGAATTACTTTGATTGGACATTGCCTAATGGGGCAAGAGGAGAGGATTTGGACATGACTGAATCTATTGGTTTAGCCATTCATAAAAAATTTCCTCTTATTGCAGTTGCAACTCCATATGTTGCCTAGTATATATAGGCAATACATTTAGCATTTGAATAATCCTTTAAGTTCAATGTATTTGAATAATCCTCTATGTTCAACATATATAGCAACAATGTATAATCGTTCAGTTTGAAGTTCTCTTTTCTCTCATTTCATTTTGATTGGTGAGAATAGAACTTTAATATAAATAAAAGAGTATTGTGACCTATTCAACAATGTATAATTGTTCAGTTTGAAGTTCTCTTTTCTCTCATTTCATTTTGATTGGTGAGAATAGAACTTTAATATAAATAAAAGAGTATTGTGACCTATTAAGTATTAACAAGGAACATCGTAATATTATATGTATTTGTTTCACCTAAAATTATTTTCCAAAAAATATTTTTCCCAATTGCAAGTATTTAGTTTGATTAAAAATTTCTAGTTAAACCTAAAAATATTTTTAGGTTGACAGCAAAATGTGGGATATTTTGGCATAAAATATTTTACACCCCTATTTTTAGTACAAAATTTTCATACGTCATTCATTCACTTGAAGAGCACAAGGGAGTGTAATATGATTTGGTATCCATGTAGTGAATTTCATAATCGCACCGCCACTATCCACCAACTGCCACCCCAAACGCAGCCTCTCTCTCTCTCTCTCACTGCGGATCTCAACCCAATTACCCCCAAATCAACCATTGTTTCACAACCACCCCCAAATCTCAAACTCTATTTCATGACCACTATTACACCAAACAGATTTGTGTTTCATGACCATCTCTCTCTCTCTCTCTCTCTCTCTCCATTACTTTGTTTTTTATGTCTGTCTTCACTTTTTTTTTTTTTTTTTTTTTTTAAGAAAATTAACGTAACTTTTTTTATATTATTTTTTGGATTTCTTTTGTTTTGGGTTGGAATGTAAAAAAAAAAAAAAAAATTATATTATATTATGTATTTGTTAGAGGGCTGATAAAATATGAAAAAGTAGATAATATGTTAATATTTTCACCTAAAAATACTTTACAATTAGAAAATATTTTCAAATAAAACAAACGCAAACAAAGTCCATCAAAGTTTTTTTTTAGAGAGAGAGAGTTTCATGAGGAAGAAGTTTAGAATTCATCAGAAATAATAAAACCTCAATATTGTTGAATATAAATTGTTAATTTTTTTTTTTTATACATATTGCAAGACTATTTTTGGTTCCAAAACTTTTTTTTTTTTTCAAATACCATAATATGACTCTATTTTGACTAACAAACCATTAAAAACACATAACATCAAGGAAATAAAATCATATATTTCTAAAATTAAGAAAATTACATAAAAATTCAAAAATAAACAAATAATCAAATAAACCCCCATATTTTGTCCTACATCATATATATATATATGAAGCAAATAAACAAATAAATTATTGCTATTATTCAGTTAGCTAGATCCAACCCTTACACATGAGTAGGCCAAGGATTTTAGACTCAAAAAGCAAGTACAAAGATAAGAAATTTTTCATTCATAAAGGCACAAACAGATGCCCAAATACCCACTACACACACATTCAAGACTTCATTTAGTTTTGGGGAAATATTTGTTTCGCACACTTTTTAGCACATATCTTTACACACATGAAAATTGTATTAAAATCGTGACTTCAAGTTATAATATCAATGCAATTTTTTTCAGAAGTGTATAAAAGTATATGCAACAAGATGTATGTAATAAAAATTACTCTATCTCATATCTTAAGCCCCATTATTTCTAGGAAATGTTCTTTCAAGCGTGGCCTGGGGGACCATCCTAGCCGCCATCTCTTTGCCAACTCACCAATTAATGTCGCTAGTTTTTTGTTTTTTTTTTTTTTAATCAAAAGTCAAAATTCTGAATTGTTGTAAGTACTAGAAAATCAATAACCTATTAATTTGTTTACAAGTTTTTGCAATTGTTTTAAATCTTCTAGTTGCTATTATAACTACTAGATGAACATTTTCAACCACAAATGATGTAAACCCCGTCAAGAATAACAAGACCCAACAACGAAAGGAAACCCAAGATCATTCTATGGACAGATTCAAATGGGAGACATTGACCCGTTGTTTATGACAAACAAGAATCTCAGTATAAGGAAGACGCCACAAACGGTGGTGGAAACTCCGTTTGATAAGTCGAGATGAACGCCATGGGAATTCCCGATAAGTTCGAGTAGTTTTTCAAAGAACTAAATAGAATAAACCTCACAAGTTTTATCTATAATGTCCGAAAAACGTTTACAGACTTAGATGACTATTTAAGGGCTCCTTAAAACTTGTGAGACAAGAAAATATATTCTAAAATATCCCCTAATTGATACCTAACCATATTAGGAATAAAGTTTGACCTAAAAAGCATTAAATGCACCTAAAAACAAGGAAATAAATCACCTAAACCTAGAATAACGTTTTTTACATAGACCCAAAATATTTCATGCCAATTCTTAGCCTTGACCGGATCCTTCTAGAACTTGAATCAAGGTGACGATTTTTTGTTGCCCACATGGATCATGCTTAATGGGCCTCCACGAGTTTGCTTAAGCCCATAACTCTTGGATGAGTCCTTTGAGTACATCCTTGAACTTCTTTGCTTGTGCTCGTGAATCGGCCCAATTGGTACTTGAACGAGATCCATTGATGCGGTGCCTTGATCTCCATCATTCCCCTCCTCTTGAAAAGGATTTGCCCTCAAATCATCACCTACATCAAAATGACTCAAATCAGTAACATTAAAAGTGACACTTATATCATACTTACCAGGTAAATCTAGCTTGTAAGCATTGTCATTGATACGCTCGAGGACTTGGAAGGGACCATCTGAGAATCTTTATTTTCTCATATGCAGCCAAACCCAATCTCCGGGTTCAAAAACCAATTTGCGACGTCCCTTGTTGGCTTGTGTGGCATATTGCTCCGTTCTTCGCTCAATGTTGAGTCTTGCTTTCTCATGAATCTGCTTCACAAAGTCAGCTTTCTTTTTCCCTTCTAAATTAACGTGCTCCGTCAAAGGTAAAAGAGATAAATCCAATGGAGTTAAAGGACTAAACCCATACACAATTTCAAATGGCGAAAATTTGGTAGCAGAATGAACAGCTCTATTATATGCAAACTCAACATGTGGTAAACATTCTTCCCATGTTTTGATGTTCTTTCTAATGATTGCCCTCAATAGAGTAGACAAAGTCCTATTTACTACTTGAGTTTGACCATCGGTTTGTGAATGACAAGTAGTGGAAAACAATAGCTTAGTACCTAGCTTACACCACAAAGTCTTCCAAAAATAACTCAAGAACTTAGCATCTCTATCCGAAACAATTGTCCTAGGCATGCCATGTAATCTCACAATCTCTCTAAAGAACAAATCAGCAACATGTGAAGCGTCACCCGTTTTGTGACATGGAATAAAATGTGCCATTTTAGAAAATCTATCCACGACCACAAAAATTGAATCTCTTCCACGTTTAGTCCTAAGCAATCCTAACACAAAATCCATTGAAATATCAATCCAAGGCTCACTAGAAATTGGTAAAGGAGTATACAAACCGTTGGGCTGCACTTTGGATTTAGCTTGCCTACATATGACACATTTACCACAAATCCGTTCGACATCTCATTTCATGTGAGGCTAATAGAAGTGTTCCTGCAAAATAGCTAAAGTCTTTGCAACTCCAAAATGTCTCATTAATCCCCCACCATGTGATTCCTGCACTAATAACTCCCTTATAGAACAATTAGGCACGCAGAGCTTATTTTCTCGAAATAGGAATCCATCAAGCTTAAAGAACTTACCAGAGGCGATTTTCTCACAAGCTCGATATTCCTCACAAAATTCGTGGTCTTCAGCATATAATTCTTTAATGTGTTCAAAACCAAGCAATTTTGCATCAAGTGTGGAAAGTAAGGCATACCTGCAAGAAAGTGCATCGGTGACTACATTCTCCTTATCTTGCTTGTACCGAATGACATATGAAAATGTCTCTATGAACTCCACCCATCGTACATGCCTCTTGTTTAGCTTGTGTTGGCCCTTCAAGTGTTTCAAGGACTTATGATCAGTGTGAATCACGAACTCCTTAGGCCATAGATTGTGCTGCCACGTCTCTAAAGCCCGAACCAATGCATACAACTCCTTGTCATAAGTTGGGTAGTTTAAGGCTGCCCCGCTGAGTTTCTCACTCAAGTAAGCAATTAGTTGTCCTTCTTGCATAAGAACGGCTCCTATACCAATACCTAAAGCATCACATTCAATTTCAAACGTTTTAGAAAAGTTGGACAAAGACAACAAAGGTTCATTAGTCAGCTTCTTTTTGATTAATTGAAATGCCTTCTCTTGTTCTTCTCCCTACCGAAATCCAACGTTCTTCTTGATCACTTGATGAAGCGGTGCGGCTAAGCTCATCAAGTCCTTCACGAACCGCCGATAGAAACTAGCAAGTCCATGAAAACTACGAACATTACCTACACTTGTGGGACTCGGCCAATCTTGGATTGCATGTACCTTCTCTTCATCAACCTGTATACCTTATGCACTAACAACAAATCCCAAAAATACAAGCTTATCGGTGAAAAACGTGCACTTCTTTAAATTAGCAAACAACCTTTCTTTCCTTAGTACATCTAAAACGGATTTCAAATGTACTACATGATCGTCTATGTTTTGCTATAAATGAGTATATCATCAAAATAGACAACAAAAAATCTGCCTATAAATGCACGCAAAACATGGTTCATAAGTCTCATAAAGGTGCTCGAAGCATTAGTCAAACCAAAAGGCATAACTAACCATTCATACAAACCATATTTTGTTTTAAAGGCGGTTTTCCATTCATCTCCTTCTTTTATCCTAATTTGATGATAACTATTTTTTAAATCAATCTTAGAAAATATGCAAGAACCATGCAGCTCATCTAACATATCATCTAAGCGTGGGATAGGATGACGATACTTTACCGTTATGTTATTGATGGCTCGGCAATCAACGCACATTCTCCACGTCCCATCCTTCTTAGGTACAAGTAAGACCGGAACCACACATGGGCTCATGCTCTCCCTCATGTGCCCTTTCTCCAACAATTCACTTACCTACCGTTAAAGCTCCTTTGTCTCCTCGGGATTGCTCCTATAAGCTGGTCGGTTTGGAATGGTTGCACCGAGAACAAAATCAATTTGATGTTCAATCCCTCAGTTTGGAGGTAACCCATGTGGTGTTTCCTCGGGGAAGACATCCTCGTACTCCTGCAAAAGAGAAATAATAGAACTAGGTAAAGCAAGGTCAAGTTCGTTAGTGTTTAAAAGTGCCTCTTTGTACAAAAGTACAATCATCGGCTTATTTGAAAACATTGCTTGCTTGATCTCACTCACTTTTGCATAGAAATTCTTTTGTTTTCTCTCTGATTTTCTCTCAAGGGCCGAACTTTGATTTTCTTTTTCTCCCTTATTTTTCTCGGCCTCTCTCCGATTTTCACTCTTTTTCTTTTGCTCACTCTCTTTCTTTTGATCACTCTCCTTTTGTAATCTTACTTGATCCTCGTATACTTGCTGCGGTGTCAATGGTACAAGAGTGATTGATCATTGATTAAGTACAAAAGAGTACTTGTTCGTAAAGCCATCATGCTTCACTTGCCTATCGAACCGCCATGGACGCCCTAGCAATAAGTGTCCCGCTTGCATCGGTACTACATCACACAACACTTCATCTTCGTATTTACCAATTCAAAATGCAACTAACACTTGCTTGTTCACCCCGATCTCACCACTATCATTTAGCCATTGCAACTTGTACGGTCTAGGGTGCTTTACCATGGGCAATCCCAATTTCTCCACCATAATTGTGCTTGCAACATTAGTACAACTACCACCATCAATAATCACACTACATACCTTGTCTTTAACGTAGCACCTAGTGTGAAAGATGTTCTCCCGCTGTATTTCATCAACTCCTTTTACTTGCAAGCTCAATGCTCTCCTCGCTACCAATGTCAATGCGCCGAGGGCTAAATACTCCTCCTCGGAAATATCCTCTAATGGCGGCATGTCGTCCGTGTTGGAATCTTCATCATCGGTCACAATTTCACCATTGACTTGCTTGTTTGGACATTGACTTGCTATGAGGCCTCTGCCTTGACATCTAATACATTTAATATCACGATTCCTAGAGGTAGAGGCTTCAGTTTTACCTTGAGGAACGTGGCTGGTGGTCGAGGACTTGGGCTCGAGTTTGGGCGTTTGTGACTTGTCCAGCGGCTTAGCATGACTCGATTTCCAAGAGGTAGAACTAGAGTTATGGCCTGCACGTGTCTCATTCCCTCTCTTGAGTTGTTGTTCCACTTTGATAGCCATATGCACCATATCTTCCAATTCCACATAATGTTGCATCTCTACCTTATCATGGATCTCCCGGTTTAAGCCAAGCAAAAATCTAGCCATTGTAGCCTCCCGATCCTCCTCTACATTAGCACGGATCATAGCAATCTCCATCTCCTTGTAGTAGTCCTCTACGCTTTGACTCCCTTGTCTAAGACCTTGTAGCTTTTTGTACAACTCTCGGTAGTAGTAACTTGGAACGAATCGCTTTCTCATCACTACTTTCATCTCCTCCCATGTGTCTATTGGGTGTTCTCTATTCCGCCTCCTGTTTATCACAAGCTAATCCCACCAAGTAATAGCATATTCAGAAAATTCAATCACGACTAATTTTACCTTCTTTGTCTCGGAGTAATTGTGGCAATCAAACACGAACTCCATCTTCTTCTCCCACTCAAGATATGCCTCAAGATCAAACCTACCTTGAAAGGACAGAATCTTCATCTTAATACCACCCAAGTTGTTATCTTTGCGATTCCTAGCTTCTCTAAATCTTCCTCCAGGTCTCCTATTGCTAACAATGGAATCCCGATCTTCTTCTTCATAAAAACCAGACCCATAACGCTCTTCATCCTCCTCCCTCGGTGGAACTCTTTCCCTTCTACGCAAATTACGACCGTTTTATGGTTGCTCCTCACGTCTATTCTCCATTTGATCTATCCGTTCGTGAACCTGCGCCATCTCCATCTTCATCACACGCCTCATCTCACTCATCATGGCCTCCAAAAAAATTTTCGAATCAGCCAATTTTGTATCATCTTCGGCAATGCTCTTACCACTATCGTGAGACATGATTGCTACAAAACAAAGGTTAGAAGAAGAAAAAAAAAAAAAAAAAGGAACCTCACGAATCATTCCCTTACGTGTTTTCACTCAAGAATGTGGATCACTCTCCAATCATGTTTTACTCAAAATAATATGGCTTTTACCCTCTGATGTTCTCACCACTCTTGCCCTTTCCCACTCGATAATTCTCTTTTAGTTCTTTTGAAACTAAACAAACAACTCACAATTTCCAGCAACAATTCACCAAGAACTAATCAAGGAATCTTAGATTTGAACATAAGGAATATGGAAATTTTCAGATTAGAATTAGAAGGAATATGGCAGTTTTGGAATTTTGGAAGCACAGAATAGTGAAATTTTTTTTTTTTTTCGGACTCCTATCTGTCTTCTTCTTCGAGTCTTTTTTTTTTTTTTTTTTTTTTTTTTTTTTTTTTTTTTTATGATCAGCAACTAGCTTTTGAGAATAATGAAATAAGATTTCGAAATAACTAAGAGATGTGAGACCAAACCAATAGTTTAGACATCAACAAGACAAACAAAGATTTGAACAGATAGGGTAAAGAAAATTCGGCTAAGAAGAGATAAATATGTTAAAGGATAGGCACCTGAACTAGAAACCTGGCTCCGATACCAAATGATGTGAACCCCATCAAGAATAACGAGACCCAACAACGAAAGGGAACCCAAGATCGTTCTATGGACAGATTCAAATGGGAGACCTCGACCCGTTGTTTATGACAAACAAGAACCTCGGTATAAGGAAGACGCCACAAACGGTGGTGGAAACTCCGTTTGATAAGTTGAGATGAACGCCATGGGAATTCCCGATAAGTTCGAGTAGTTCTTCAAAGAACCAAAGAGAATAAACCTCACAAGTTTTATCAATAATGTTTGAAAAACGTTTACAGACTTAGATGACTATTTAAGGGCTCCTTAAAACTTGAGAGACAAGAAAATATATTCTAAAATAACCCCTAATTGATACCTAACCATATTAGGAATAAAGTTTGATCTAAAAAGCATTAAATGCACCTAAAAACAAGGAAATAAATCACCTAAACCTAGAATAACGTTTTTTACATAGACCCAAAATATTTCATGTCAATTCTTAGCCTTGACCAGATCCTTCTAGAACTTGAATCAAGGTGACGATTTTTTGTTGCCCACATAGATCATGCTCAATGGGCCTCCACGAGTTTGCTTGAGCCCATAACTCTTGGATGAGTCCGTTGAGTACATCCTTGAACTTCTTTGTTTGTGCTCTCGGAATCGGCCCAATTGGTATTTGAACGAGATCCTTTGATGCGGTGCCTTGATCTCCATCAACAAATATTTTCAATAAGGTTCTACTTCAAAATGAAAGATGATTTTCTAATGGCTTTTGAGTTTGTACATTGAAAGGAAATTTTAAATGGAATTTAGTAAAAGAAAAATCAATAACATATGAAAATTAGTGGGATTCAAAAAAATAACAAGTTTCATTTTGATGCGGTGCCTTGATCTCCATCAACAAATATTTTCAATAAGGTTCTACTTCAAAATGAAAGATGATTTTCTAATGGCTTTTGAGTTTGTACATTGAAAGGAAATTTTAAATGGAATTTAGTAAAAGAAAAATCAATAACATATGAAAATTAGTGGGATTCAAAAAAATAACAAGTTTCATTTTAAGATATTATAAATGATTGAGTTGAAATATATTAAAAAACTATTTTTATTTGTCTTTAATATATTTATATTTTTTAGTTATGATGTCAATTTGTATTGTTATATATAAATGCAGTGGAATATCTACAAGAAATTAAACAAGTTTATTTCAAGGTGCAAGAAATAAAACACATTTATTAATCTAAAAATACTAATTGTGTCAGAGGCTACAATGCAAGTAAAGTACATTGAACATGTATATATAGAGTTGTGTATTGAAAATGTAATATATATTAACCTAAAGGGATTGTTTGGGTTGACAATTTAGGTCTTGTTTATTCCGACAAAATTGGATCATATGATATTTGGGGTGTTCGTCTCAACCCACAAAAACTTATATTTTATTCGGTGTAAATATTAAATGGAGGTGTTCATCAACCTTCACTTGGGTGACGATTTTGGAAGTGCATTATTTTTTCTACCATTAAGCATTACGGGGTGGTTGCTTAGTTTGTTCGGTTTTGGGAAAAAAATAATTTAAAAGTGATATAGAGAAGGAAATGGGAGAAATTATTAAGTTTATTGGGAAGATTGCTAAAATGGTCATTCCAACCACCAGGTGATGCCATATTTACATTGGTTAATTTTGGAAAAAAAAAAAAAAAAAAAAAAAAATGAAAGTGAGATAGAGAAGCCAGCAATGGGAGAAACTCTTAAAGATTATTAAAATGGCCATTCCAACCAATGAAACAATGTTATCCGAGTTAGTTTCCTAAAATTTGAAAGTGAGATAGAGAAGCCAACAATGGGAGAAATTATTATGTCCACTCGGAATATTGCTAAAATGGACATTCTAACCAGTAAAACAATGTCAATTGAGTCAACTTCCTAATCAGAATTAGAGAAAAATAAAGGCAAAAAACACCTTTTAGTCCCTATATTTTCAGGCGACTCCCATTTTAGTTCCTACATTTTTTTTTTACCGCTTTTAGTCCCTATCCTAAAAACGTTTCCCGTTTTGGTCCCTACCGTTACATCAAAAACGGAGAAAGGCGACGTGGCAAAAAAAAGTAGGAATAAATAATACTAAATTAATATCCACGTGGCCTAAATTAATAATAAAAAATGTTTTTTGGCATTAAAAAATGCCACATCAGCATCTAAATTAAAAAAAAAATTAATTTATTAATTTTAACTAAATAAAAAAATTGAAAACAGAATTAAAAACTAAAAATCATATTAATTGAGATCTAAGTATGTCTTGAACAAGAACACAAGAACATAAACTCAAATCCAAGAACACAAACCCAAAAATTTATTTAAAAAAAAAAAAAATTATAGATCTAAGCAGATTGCAACAAAATACAAATTAGATCTGGAAAAATCAACAAATCGGAGAATTCAAGTCTCACAAAAATAAATAAATAAATAAATAATAAATCAAAGGACTGAAATGCTCACCACCTCCATTCACGAAGAGCAAAACCTCCCTCCGACTCCATTTCGGTTTGTGGCGGAGGCACCGGACCATCGGAGCTGAAAATGCCGTCATCAATGCCAATGCCGATGCCGATGCCGTTTTCACCGAAACCACCGTAACCGTTCTCGTTTCCATTATCCACGTGGATCGGGTTGAACGAAGATTGGGAGTAGCCAGGGTTTGGATCATTGAATCCGTAGATCTTAGGCGATGCGGAGGTGTGGTCGACGGCCACATCACCGTTATTTGGAAATCCCCGAATGGGACGCTGGAGTAAGAAGCATAGCCTTCGCCGACGGCAGTGAAGCTCTGTTCATCTTCGTCGTCAACGAAATGACTATTCGATGCGTTCACATTAATCTCCTCCTCGCCATCGATGTCGTATGCGTCGAAGGAAGACATTGCTCTCTTTCTCTCTCTCTAAAAAACAAGTAAAAACAAGGAAGACAATTTACTTGGTTTTTTTTTTTTTTTTTTTTATTTCTGGGTTTGTGTTCTTGGATCCGAGTTTGTGTTCTTGTTGTTCTTGTTCAAGACACACTTAGATCTCAATTCATATGATTTTTAGTTTTTAATTCTGTTTTTTTTATTTTTTTATTGAGTTAAAATTAATAAATTAATTTTTTTAATTTAGATGTTGACATGGCATTTTTTAATGCCAAAAAGCATTTTTTATTATTAATTTAGGCCACGTGGATATTAATTTAGTATTATTTATTCCTGTCGTTTGCCACATCAATTTTCTCCATTTTTGATGTAACGACAAGGACCAAAACATGATGCATTTTTCAGGATAGGAACTAAAAGTGGTAAAAATAAAATGTAGGGACTGAAATGGGGAATCGCGTGAAAATGTAGAGACTAAAAGGTGCTTTTCACCAAAAATAAATAAATAACCACCAGATGATATCATATTTGCATTTATGAGAGTGTTTTATTAGTTGAGAAAACTAGGGAGGACCACTTCAGCAGTCCTCCAATGGACCTAATAACTTCTCTAGCAATGGGGGCACAAAAAAATTTAACACCTACTAGATTTAGCAAATTGTTAGTGATAGGCTTCGCTCTTCCTCAACTTAACATATTGTTCACATGGAACAATTAAACTTGATGTTTTCAGCTTTTCCATCAGCTACAGTATTGTGTCTGGACTATCACATTAACTGAAGTTTTTTTTTTTTGTATTGTTTATAAAAGTGATGACTACTTATAAATAAAAATAAAAAATAAAAAATAAAATTGATGTCAATAGTGGCCCAAATGAAAACCGGTAGAAACTTTTTTGCTAACTCAACTAGTATGAAAAATATTGTCAAATTTTTTATATACGTAGCAGTGTACTCATGGGGTATATTCGACTACCATTATGGGGAAAGCTAAAGTCCACAGTTTGTTTTATTTGGGTTTGGGTTTGGTTTTCTTTTTCCTTTTTTTGCTTAAAGGCAAGTCCAGGACCTCTGGGTCTTTTGATATAAGAGTTTTTTTTTTTTTTTTTTTTTTTTTTTTTTTTTTTTTTTAAGCTAAAGGTTCAAATTTTCATTTTATTTTAGGCATGACTAATCCAATTTAAAGACCCTAAATTAAAGTTGGCAAATAAGGAGGAAAAAATAAAACACTGATCCTGATGTCAATTCACCAGATCAATCTTGTCATTTATTCTTTGTCCTTTTTTATCCTCCATTTTTGAATAATGTTAGAGATACAAACTTTTTTAAAATTTTTTTTACAAATTGTTGATGTGGTGAGTGGTTATTGGTAAATGAAAAAATTATATTAATAACGAGCCTAGATAAAAACTAATAAGAAGCTGATCACATCAACAATTTATAAAAATGTTGTAAAATAGTTTGTGGTTATAGCATTACTCTCCATTTTTTTCCGTCTTTTTCTTTCCTTAAGTAGACAATAAATACATTGCTGGTATACCTTAGATCATGGTAATACAGTATAATACTTGCCGTCAAGAAGTTACATATACTTGGTCTTAACCAATTTAGCACTACAACTACAGTTTATAAAACTTCAATTAGTACATTCATTTTATGAGTTACATTAACTGTTAAATAGCACATAAAATGCAAAACGAAAATGAGATCACAACAAATTGTGTCCTAATATACTTCAAAGTTCAAACCACCCAAAGATTGTGAAAACATCAATATAACAATGAACATGGTAGATTATTACACAAATCTTCCTCTAAATTTATATATTATACAAGTTTCGCACATCTTCATTGCTTTGTTACCAGCATGATGTTTGCATTTTCAGTTCAAAACTCAAGTGCCACCTTTAAAAAACAGAGGGGTAGCACCAGTTTGGTTGGCTGGTGAAATCTCCATATCATTCAAACTCCCTGAGGATTGTGCTATTGATGCTGAAGAGGACCAAGAGGTGGACAAGATATAATTCTCCTGTTTAATGAATTTCATTAAGAAAATTACATAGACAGATGATGGAAAAATTGATGGTGCCTAAGTAAATTAGTTTATGGTAGAAAATAAAAGGCAATGGCATCATTGGCCGAAAGAAATACAGTAAGTGATTAATGTATGGTAGAATGGTCAAGAGCCATATAGCAATATAGTGGCATTTCTAATTTCTCTTTTTCTTTTGTGAAGAGAATTAGGATTCAAATTCTGCATCCTCAACGTTATAATTATCAAATTATCAACAACAAAAAAATGAATAGTAGTACGATATAGGGTACTCCCAAGTGAAAATTGAATGCCAAATTTTATTTCATAGTTAATTGTTAATTTAACCAAAAAAAAAAAAAAAAAAAAAAAAAAAAAGAGAGAGAGAGAGAGAGAGAGTAGAATATAGTCTAAATTGGTAAAAAAGTAGAAGTTGTTCATAATCAAAGTCTGTTAAATATATATTGGCTGAATTTCATTAACATTATGGTTCCATCAAAAGTTTCTAATTTCCACCGGCCACCGAAGTAGAGTAGTTCCTCTCCATTTGGAACCAGTTCTATTTATAGATCTTAATGTATGAATGGAAGATTTACCATCCAATTTGGAGTATGTATTCCAAATATTAACTAAATAAAGTTTGCTTACCCTTTCTTCAAAAAAAAATTTATTAACAAATATTCAAAGATCTATTTAAAATAATAACTCATTCATGACTTAAGAAATGGGAAGTGTATTTGAAAATAACCTCATGAGCTAGTCGAGGATAAGAGCTTCCTTCCAAACTCTTGATTTTCCCATGCCATCAATTTCTATAAATGAAAAAACATTCTTAAGCAACTTTAACTTTTTTTCATCCTCTTGGTTGTCATCCATTAGGGATAAAAACTTTAAACAAGTTTAAGATGTTCTTGCATTTTTAGAGAAAACTTAAGAGGTATATATAGAAATGTTGGGTGATAAAACCAATGGCAAAAGTGAAAGGTTACTGAAATTTTAAGGATCCTTTTTTTTTTTTTTTGGTAATTTTATATAGGCGTAAATGCACTTTTAGTCTCTACATTTTGCAGTTTTTTCCATTTTGGTCCCTACATTTTATTTTTATCACTTTTAGTCCCTAAACCAATTAACGCATGACATTTAAGTCCTTACCGTCACCCAACTAATGGGAAAAGCTGAGATGGCAAACAGAACACCCTATTAGGTGACATGGCACTGATGTGACACTGATGTGGCGATTAAAATATTATTAAAAAATAATATTTGGCATTTTTATATGCCACGTTAGCATTTTAATTTTTTATAAAAAGCCATGTCGGACAATTTAAAGCAAAAAAAAAATCATTTAACAAAAAGTAAATTAAATTTTTTTTTTAAAAAAAAAACTTAAATCTAATTTAAACTAAAATCATTTCTTTAAAAAAAAAAATCCTTATCTTTTTAATTATTTTTGTTTTTGTTTTTATTTTTCTTTAACCTCAACAGCTTTAAAAATGATAGCAACTTTATCTTTTGAGATTATCTTTTTTTTTTTTCTTTGAGATAATCTCAAAAAGACTAACCTCGATGGTCCTCCACCAAATATCCAAATAGATCAAATTCTCTCTTTGAGATAATCTAATCAAAGATTAATCTCAAATTCTCTCTCTCTCTCTCTCTCTTCACCGTCCATGGATAGAATCTCTCACTCTCCACTATAAGTCCATCACCAGAGCTCACTTAGCCTTCTTCTCCACCACGCACTGGAGCTCACAAGCAGACCAACGACGAGTAGATCGTGCTTCTCTCTTGATGCGGAGAAAACGATGGGAACAATGGATTTCGCCGGAAAAACGAACTCGACCTACGTGAGAGAGAACGATGCAACAAGGCCAAACTCTTTCTTCGATTGATGAGGACGACAACGACGACGAGGTAGTCGTTTGTCAAGTCGGCGTCGTTTGACGAAGTGACCGAGGAGGCAGAAATAGTGGGGTTTAACGGCATCGTTTTGGTGGAGTTAGGGTTGGTGGTGTGAAACGATTTCGTTGGATTTAAGGAGGTAGAAATGATGCCATTGGATATGCTCCAAACCCAGAAACCATAGAATTTTTCTTTGAGTTTTTTGTTACTTGTTGTTGTGTTTGGTTGCTAAGAGATGGGTTTGTTTGGTTGGGTTTGATTTGCTCTTAATCAATGGTGGTGGTGGGTTTGATTGTGAGAACATGAAGTTTTTTGGGTATTCTTGCTCTTGTTCTGGGTTTGATTGTGAGAAGGTGAAGTCCGATTCTGGGTTTGCTCTTGTTATCTTCGACTTGCAATGTTGATTTCTCCGATTTGTTTCTTGTTTTTCTGGATTTGATAGAGATTAGATTTGGTTGCTGGATTTTTTTTGTGAAAACGATTTGATTGCTAGATTTAGATTTGGGGTTTGTCATATATTGGTTTGGGTGCTGGGTTTATTTCTTGGATTTGGAAAGAACATGAAGAACAAGTTCTTATTTTCTTATTAAAAAAATTATTTTAAGTTTTTTTTTTAATTTATTTTCTTTTTTGGTTTAAATTGTCCGACATGGCTTTTTATAAAAAAAATTAAAATGCTGACGTGGCATATAAAAATGCCAAATAATATTTTCATCGCCACATCAATGCCACATCAGCGTCACATCGGCTAATAGGTGTTCCATCCGCCACCTCGCCTTTTCCCGTTAGTTGGCTGATGGTAAGGACTTAAATGTCACGCGTTAATTGGTTTAGGAACTAAAAGTGATAAAAATAAAATGTAGGAACCAAAATGAAAAAAGTGCAAAATGTAGGGACTAAAAGTGCATTTACGCCTTTTATCTAACTCACCTAACACTTGATGCAAACTGTAACATTTCGTACCCAAAACAAACGCATTTGTCATGAGATTCAACGTGGCAAAAAGGATAACAAAATTAAAAATTATTAAAATTCAGAAGCATGTATTCACATGATTTCACCAATATTCATACATAATGCTTATTTAACTTTTAAAATTTGAGTAACGTATGTAAACAATGTAACGCCTATTCAACTTTTAAAATTTGAGAAATGTAATGCCTATTCAACCTTTAAAATTTGAATTCAAGTTTTAGAATTTGAGACACATGACACCTATTAAACTTTTAAAAATTGTGAAAAAAAAAAAAAAAAAATTATACTCACGTTTAATACCATTCAATGTGGTAAAGTAAAAGTAATGGAAATTTTGAAAACATTTTTTATATGATTTTATTCGACTTGGGAAATATTTGAGTTTTAGAAATTATTAACAAGTGTAGAAACAGGTTATTCATTTTCTACCCATCATCATCAATGGTGAAGCCAAGGAGGCCTGGCCCCACCAAAGTTCACATTGCTTATATGTTTGACAATTGATTTGCTCCTCCTATTTTTTTTTTTTTTTTTAAATCCCATCCATTTTCTTTTTTTTCATGAATTTTTTAATCTATATTTTAAAGGTTAAAAAAAAATTGTGAGTAATAATATACTAAACTTTTGAGTTTAATATTATTTTATCGATGAGCTCTGAAATTTCAAGTGCATACATATTCACAATGAAATTTTAAAAATTTTACAATTTGATCATTTTATATATTAACCAAATATCAAAAATTCAAATGTGATATATTTGATATTTGTCTAGATATTTGATATATGTGAATCATTAGTGAAATTTTTACATTAAAAAAATGATAATTATTTATTTTCATGTACATAAATAATGGTGAAATTCATATGTATTAAAAAATACAAAAATCTAGTATTTTTTACTTAATTCTATTTGAATAAAGAGATCTATTTCAACTATAGAAATTAAAAAGCCAAGTTGAGTAAAAAATTACTATTGTTTTAATTTACAAGTACTATGATTCCGTGTGATACAATCAATGACAATTAAAACTGGATGAAAGATAATGTCGGTCTCTAAAATTTACCTATTGAGCACCTTTAGTCTCTAGTCTAGAGTTTCTTAAAGTTTAAAATACACACACACACAAAGGAGAGGAAAAGGAGTTCTAATACAAAAACACACCACAATTTCACTCAAAAGTCATGGTAACTTTTAAGGGAGGGTGGCAAATTATACTACACATAACACACTCTCTTAAGCAATCAGGGACGGAACCAGGATTTGAACCTGGGGGGGCCAAAGCATGAACCAAAAAAATTTTAAGTGACATGGTTTATTAAAAAAAAAAAAAAATCATGGTAGACAAAACAATTGCACATTATTACCATAAATATTTAAGTCAAGAAGGAAATAATATGAACCAAAAAAGTTGAAAGTTACAATATGATATTCTAACATTTTCGAAGAAGAAGAATAAAAAATGAGGAGGACTTAGGATCTCCAGATTTTTGGGTAATTAGAATTAATATGTGAATTTTATCACGTTGACCAACTCACCAATATGATAAATTCATACTTTTGGATGCAACTGAAAATCACACTAATGAAGTTTTCAAAATTTTGTTTAAGGATTTTAAAAAATTGGGATATTAATATTAAGAGTTGGCAATACCACATCATCAATATTGGCTTCTAAAAGAATTTTGCATTTATCTTTTGAAAAAAATTTAAATATTGTAATTGACTTTCCCATGGTTTATAAATCAATTAAAAATTCATATAAATTATTGTCATCCCAATAAGGGATTTTTTTTTTTTTTTATGAGATTTTTTTTGGTTATGGATTATTGAATTATGATATTGGTGATTTGTGGAGTTTTTGTTGTATTATATTTGGACTATAGAGGGGCCACGAGTCCAAAGAAAGGGTTAAGTGATTAGTTTCTTTTGCGCTATTTGAACTGATCTAAAAATTTGAGGGGGCCAATTATAAACTCTAAAATATGAGTCATTCAATATAATATTTAAATTTTTCAAAGAAATGGTTTTTGGGGGAGGCATGGCCCCCCCTGCCCCTTAGTGGGTTCGTCCCTATAAGTAACATAGGACAATTATCCCTTTTTTTTCTTTCTTTTTTTTTTTTTTTTGAGAATAGAAAGTGTGACTTTAAATAAAGTAGTATGGAAAAAATAATAATAATAATACATATAGCTGATCATCTTAACTAATCTATCAATTAGAACCCATGACTAGCTCCAAAATTTTGGAACTAAGACTTTGTTTGTTGTTGTTATATATGTTGTTAATTCAATCCCAAATACTCATGAATAAAAGAATGAGAGAGACAGAGATCTAAGCCTTGGTTTACAATTCCTTTTGCAATTCTTCTGTGTTCCTTTTACGATTCCTTAATTAAAAAAAAAAAAAAAAAAAAAATAGAATAAATGAAAGTAGTTCCTCAAAGTACATAATTGAATTTTTTTTTTTTTTTTTTTTTTTGGGTTTCTCAAATGCAACGAACTGAATCAATGAATCTAACAAATAACAATTCTGATTCGTTCAATTCGAAAATCGAATTAAAAAAAAAAAAAAAAAATTGAAGCTTCTCTTTGTCAAGAATCTTGATGGCCACGTTCTCGCCAGTGTCAATGTTCCGGGCAAACCTGGCGACCATTTTGAAGCTAATACATAAGTAGTTGAAATTTTTGTAGTTGAGAAAAATGAAATCAAAGTTGAAACTTGAAATATTTAACATAAAAGAATAGAGAATCCAGTAAGAAAAAGGAATTAAATTCTAAACCAACTAACCAAGTAGGAAAATAAAATAAACATTTGCAATAAAATTAAATAATATTTATTAATCAATTGGGCTAACTAGTACCTGACCAGGCTGGCCTTGAACATCTAGCCACAAGATATGGGGCCGTCATTAAAAAATAAGAATACAAAATTAATTAAATCTAAAAGAGTATCTCTTTTTTTTTTTTTTTTTTTTTTTTTGATACTAATAAAAAATAAAAGAGTATCTCTTGATAAATTTGATACTAATAAATAATAATGAAGAAAATATAACATAAAATTTAGGTGAAAATATTGATAGCTTAGATTTATTATCAAAACTAAAAAATTTAAAATAAATTTTACACATAGTAATTGAAAATACTCCAATCAGTGAACTTAGTTATAAAAGAAAACTTCTTCTTAAAAATAAATATAAAAGAAAACTATATTTTTTTCAATGCATGAATGGCTTACTGAAGTTTTAGTTAAAGCATATTTTACCGTTGCTTTTGTAGAAGCTAAGAGGCTTTTCAAAATAAAATTGATATTTAGTTAAAGCACATTCTACGTACTTAAGATCGAGTCACAATAAATGATTAAGTGCATTAATCATATTAACAACTAAATGAGAGATGTCAAGAAAACTTGAATACAATTTTATTAAATTATTAATTTTCCAAGTAAATAGCGAATCACAGCCCTTAAATTTTGGATCATTTTAATTTTACCCTTCTTAATGTTTCAAATTTTTGATATGCTACCCTAATATTAGGGGATCATTTTGGTTGATAAGCCCTCTGTCTATTTTTTGCTTATATGTCCATTAAGTGACACATAAGTCTATTATATATGCTAGTTGGCCCAATTCAATCTTGAGCACACATTTAGTGTGATGGTAGAGTACACATATTAGAGTTATAGAGTACTTAATTTATATATTTAATTGTTTTATAATACTTGTGGGGTAGTCAATCAACAGGCCCATTAAGGTCAAGATCGTTGAGCTCGTGGCCCATCCGAGGATGCATATTCGTCCAAGGAGGCCAAGTCAGGTCATAAGGCAATTACCAAGGGGGGGTGGTAATCAATATCACGAAAGTAGAGTTCCGTATTCGTCCGGGGACACTATACTCCTCGGCAATATGCGTCCGAGGACGATCGGGACGCGGTCTTGTTACAACCGGACCTCGGAATTATGTCACCACCGAAGATGGGATAACAGACCAAGAATAAGAAAGAAAAGGCAAACAAATATCTATAACTACAGTTGCCTCTGCATTAATTACCTCTCAACCAACTCTCTGACCGCATTAATGTGGAGGTGATATCTCGAACATGAGGAGGCAGCCTTACAGCTGCCCATAGGAAGTTCCAAGAGGTGCTAGATGGGACAGAAAAGAATCCCCGTAACCCAACCTACACGTGTGTGGTGAGGATGGAACACAGAAAATGGTATATAAACCGAAAGAAGAGCATGCAAGAGGGGGATCGGAACAGAAAAGAAAGAAAGAAAGCACAGATCGAGCAAGAAGAACGTAAAGAAAAAGAATCGTATCGATTACGAAAACAAAAACGATTGCTGTGCCAGCTCTGAGCCTTCAATATGCGTGAGGGTGAATCTTTTCATTCCACAAAAAGTTAATCTAGTTCTTAACACCCACGTTCTACAAATTATATTGTTTGGACCTATTTACGTGCGAACCTAATATCGTTTTGGGTCGTTACAAATCGTGTCCTTACAATACTCTTTTACTCATTCATTATATTTTTATTTGTCCCCTTCACCCAAAAACAAATTTTTAACTTCACCACTAATAGACGCCTTCATGGATGACACACCAGCGCCTTCACAACCAAAACCTTTGAGTGACTCCAAAAAGCCCTTAAAGATTTGAATTTCGTAGCAACGTTGGGATGAAGACTCTATGGCTTTAGCTTTTGATCCGAGAAACAACCCAAAATTGTATTCTGAACTCATGGGTACACAGGCTATAGGCTAAGGGGGTGTTTGTATTTCATGTTTCTATAACTCATAACTCTGTTTCCATCACCCATAACTCAAAAATGGTGGGATCCATGACCGAGAGGCTTGTTTGGATTTTGTTTCGAGTTATTGTTTTCATCACTCAATTCTCTGATTTTTGAGTGATGAGTTATGGAAAGCGAAAACATATTTTAGGTGTTTTCAGTTTCCATAACTCTGTTTTCAATGGCATCTCCGTAATTAAAACTACATAGTGGGTCCCACGCGTTGAGTTAGCCGCAACTTTTGACCCTTTTTTTTTCTTCACTGGGTTCAGTGTCTTCATTTTTTTTTTTTTCTTTTTCCTTTCACACTAGATGGCTTTTTCTTCTTCTTCTTTTTCTTTTCCCTTTCACGCTGCATCTTGGTCTTCTTCATTAAGGTTTTTTTTTTTTTTTTTTGGTAATTACACATAACCCACCTATGGTTTGGGCGAAAATCACTTTGCCTACCCGTGGTTTGAAAAGTATCACTTAACCCACTTGAGGTATGTTTTCGTCAATCTCCGAAACCCACCTCAATCCCAACCATTACAAAAACACCTCTTAACCCCAAAACACAACATAACACAAATCAAAACACCCAAAACTCAGAAACTTTTCGAGAGAGAGACCTGTGGTGAGATCAACATGTTCTTCGTGGTTTGGAGTGTCCGGAGGGGGAGAAAACACAACTTTCACAACATCAAAGCTAGGGGAGGTAGTTTCGGTAAAGAAAATCAAGGTATTTGTGTCTGTTCTCGATTTAGGGTTTTAGATTTTGTTCAAGTGCCAACTTACTGTGTGAAACTCTAAATTTGGGCTACCTAGGAATCGTGTTTTGTTGACATGTCTTCATCAAGTGGTAATTTCTCAAGTTCATGTGGGTATATGTGCAATGAGCAGACTTGTGTTTTGAGAACAAGTTTGAGTTTGTACAATTTGGGGAGGAGGTTCTTGGGTTGTAGCCGTTATAAGATTGGTCCTAAGTGTCCTTTCTTTGTTTGGCTTGATAAGCGTCGGGGCGAAAAAGTTTCATTTCCGACAAATGAGATTTATGTTGGGTTGGGAGGTTTAAATCGAAACTCGACGATCGCTTAAAGCACGGCCCAAAGGCTATCGGTGAAGATCCAAGGAATCCACTATATTTTATGCCTTGGGCCTAGATCGAAACTAACAAGAGTGACCCATAAACAATCCCTATAGCGGACACCTCAAAGACGAGTTAAAAAGCATACTATAAGAAATAACCTAGCAGTAAAATGTTTCTGCAAAAAATAACCCAACAGTAAGGTGTTTCTGCAGAAAATAGCGTAGCGATAAGGTAAGATAAAACAGAATAAATTTCCAGCTATTAGCTATTTCACAGACTAAGGGAAATATCTACATTTTCATAATCATCATTCGTTAGCTTTGGAGAAGAGTCTTCTAATAACAATATGAGGGAAAATTTTTATAGTAATGATTATATCATAACCATTAATAGTAAATGAATAAGTAAATATCATGGATTCCATTATGACAAATAATGAGGAAAACTTAGTGTGAGATGAAGGGAGAGAGAGATCCCAGCTAAGCGCAAAGAAGATCATTATGGTGCCAAGACATACTCATGAATATATAGTGAGTAATGAGTAGAGAGAGTCATTTGTGAGTAGTATGAGTAATGAGTGGGAGAGTATAGTAAGGCTGCTAGAGTTTTTCGCTAGGGGTAGCTAAGTGTTTGTAAGTAGAGCTATGAGAAGTGTTTTTGAGCTCGGAGCTAGGGACTTAGTTTCTAGGCTTGAATCTAAGAACTCAGTGCTTTTTTCAGAGCTTGGAGAAGGTTTAAACAAAGAGGTTAAGGAAAAGTCTTTCCTGGTGTATGTCTTAGTGTATCTTGGTCTCTTCTAGTCTGTTGGTGAAGCATTAATGGAGAGTTTCATTTATATTTGGGTTTTTAGGAGGTGATTAGCAAATAATCTCTGCTAAATCTTTCCCAATCCTCAAAAAATCTTTAGAGAATCGTTCCTTGGATTTTAGCTAATAGTGGTAAGCTCAACTTTTAGAAGATTCTTCTTGTTTTGGGTAATAACAATTTGAATTTTGATTTAGCATTGAATGCTGATTGGCCTTGGCCGATAGGATTAGAGTATGCTTTAGGCTAATGATCTTGGTTATCTTCTCTTTGCTAGAATCAGATTTTCCTATGGCAGGTTGCATCACCCCAAGCCAAGTGTCAACCTTGGAACCCTATCTTTGGGAAGTCTGCTAGGATCCCCTTGGTGCCATCCAAACCAGATTTCCCTAAGTTTCCCTATTTGGGCTTCATGTGCTTGGTCCATGAACTAGAGAATACACGTTTTTAGTATGAAAATTGACTAATTTCAAGTGGTTTCAGGAGCTTTAATGGCCTGGGCATGGCTGTTCCTGGTTCTTTGATGAATGGGTGGAGAAGAAAGAAGTGACGGTGGTGAAACTTCCCGACTTTTCTGTCACATCACTTTTAGCTTTATGTCACTTGAGAAATGATAAGATTTTAGCTTGTGAAGGAAGGGTTTAACCCCTAATGGACATCTGTCCTCTTCTGATCTAATTGGACTAGTTGGGACTTGATAGGAATGGGCTCCATTTGTTTAGTTGTCTTGAGATTTGGCTGCTCACCTCACGTGAGCTTCAGCTTTCTTGGAATTTGTGTGTAAGCTAGGCTGGCCTGACTAAGTTTTGTAGTTAAGCTTCTTTGGGCTTAGTCATTCTTACAAAATGAATAGTTTTGCTATAGGTGATATACACAGGCTTTCATAAATCTTGTAAGAGAAGTATTTTTTTTTTGGGATGAGTGATTATATTTCTCATGAGTGAGGGATTTAGTATATGTAAAACAAGTGTCAAAAATAGTATTTGAGCTTTGTAAGTATGTGCCAAAATAGCATTTGGGCTTTGTAAAGTAGTGCCAAAATAGCATTTGGGTTTTGAGCATAAAGTAATTGTTTTTGCCAAAATAGTGTTTTGGTCTTTGTAAAATAGTTGCCAAATTAGTATTTGGGCTTTATAAAAATATTGTCAAATTAGCGTTTGGGCTTTGTAGGATTCTGCAAAAATATTGTTGTGTAGCAACGGACCTAGTAGAAGTGACATATCGTAACAAGCTTTAGAGGTGCCACATCGTAGCGGACTTTAGAGATGCCGCATCGTAGCAGGCTTTGAAAATGCCGCATCATAGTGGGGTTTAAAGATGTTGCATCGTAGCAAGCTTTGAAGATGCTGTATAGTAGCAGGCTTTAGAGATGCTGCATCGTAGCGGGCTTTAAAGATGCCGCATAGTAGCAGGCTTTAGAGATACCACCTTGTAGCGGGTTTTGAAGATGCTGCATCGTAGTGGGCTTTAGAGGTGCCGTGTAGCAACGGGCTTTGTAAAGAAGCCGTGTAGCAACGGGCTTTGTAAAGAAGCCGTGTAGCAATGGGCTTTGGAGAGGGTTTTGTTGGGCTTTTGGATTTTCCCACAAGGTAAGTGCTTTTGGGCTTTTTATAAAGATGGTATAATTTTGTGGCTCAATATGGTAGCAATATGGTGAGTATTTTTGTGAAAGCCCAAGTTGGATAACATGTGGGCTATAATGGGTAATATTTGTAAGAGGGCCCAAGACAATTTATGGGCTTGTGTATGGAGTATTTGTGAAGGCCCAATAACATGAATAATATTTAGGTAATATATTTGGGGAAAATTTATGTGAGCTCAAAATAATTTATGAGCTTGTGTGGGTATTTTTGTGAGTGGGCTAATGAAATTAAGGCTCGAAAATTTGTACCTCAACAATAACCCAACTTGTCCTCGTGGGAATGAAACTGTACCTTTGGCTCTAGAGAGGATGTCTAGGCTTCTGAGTGCTCTCTAACTTGCCAATGAAAGGGAAATGACAGCTTTGGAAATAGCAGAAGAAGCCAAGCAAATGGCAGAAATGGCTCTTGAAGAGGAAGCCAAAGCCAAGGAGAGGGAGAGAAAGGCTCAAGTCATCTCGTGCAAAAGCTAAGGAAAAGGCCATGTTTTTCAAGAGAATCAGAGAATGTGGAAGTTTGCATGCATTTTGTCATGGATCTTTTTTGTTATTGTTATGTTGTTGTTGTTGTGTTTTGGCTCAATTGAGTTCTCCGGAGTGAAAAGACCTAGGTTGTTGCCTTGAAGTAGTTAATTGGTTAGTAGAGATAGTTATGGCAATGGTGTTAATGAATTTTTATTGTAATAGCACTAGTCTACTGATGTAATATTTTGATGTGTCAATGAACAAAGAATTGGTCAATTATTGAGTATTGTTTTGTGCATACCATAACAATCATTCAATGAAAAAAGTATTGGTCATGTCACTAATCTCTATCAATATAATGAAAGAAGTATTGGTCAATTATCAATGACCTGCACATACCATAACAACCATTCCACAATCTGTAGTAGCAATAAATAAACTTCTATTTAATCCAGTTTGGACAAATAATGTTCCATATAGTTAATATATATAATAGTAATAATAGAAGTAGATAACTAGATAACTATTAGCCTTTTTTTTTTCTTTTTAATAATCTATTAACCATCAATAGATAACTAAATATCGGGTTGTTTAATTTGTTTAAGAAGTATAATAGCCCTATTAAAAAAAAGTATAGTAGTTAATAGATAACCAAATAAAAATTTAGTCAAAAAGAAAAAGAAAAGAAAAAGGATAACCAAATAAAAAATATTATATAATGGAAGGAGATAAAGACAAAGTTTTGAAAAGTAACTTTAACCATGGTTTTAAAAATCGGTTCGGACCGGCCAGTTCAACCGAGAATTGAACCTTAATCCGGTCCGATTATTATTAAAAACTGAAAATGAAAGAAAAACCGAAAAAATCGCCGGTTTAACCGAAAAACCGGAAACTGGTACAGTTAAACCGGTTTTAAGCTTGTTCATTAAAGCTTGAGCCATTGTGTTTCTGACCAAAAAAATAAAAATAAATAAGAGATTTTGTTTCAAATTCAAGAAGAAGAGAGGTTTTGACTTTGAAAATGTTGTTAAGTCTAAAGCTATGAAGCCTAAGATGCCCACATTGACACCAAAAATATCAGATTTACTATTTATGACTTGACACAGTTGAAAAGAATTGAGGAAACCCAAACCAAAGAGATGCAGCTATGAAGGTACAATCTGTCTGTTTCAGTTTAAGAGCTTTTCTTTGCTCTTGTTTTTTTTTTTTTTTTTTTGGCTGAATAAAAAGAGTGAGAAAAATCTTGCTACTGCTCTTGGAGAATTTCACATGCATCGATGCACATATATTGACCGAGAGAGAGTATTGAAGGTGAAAGTTCAAAAACGTGTACAAAACACTTTTGAACGTTTAGACCCCCAAATTACAACTTAACCAATTCAAGCAATATGTCAAACAACTAGTGTGCGGAAACTTAACACATGCTATAATACGAAATTGGTTAAAGACTATCTAAGCCATAACAAAATAAAACCACAGCAGATAATATAAAGGCAAAGATAGAGAGGAAGGAAGATGCAAACACAAAGACAACACGCGATGTGTTATCGAAGAGAAAACCGAAGTCCTCGGCGAAAAATCTCTCCGCCGCCCTCCAAGCGGTAAACAATCCACTAGAAAATACAGTTGGGATACAAGGACAGCAATAGACCCTCCAAGCCTAATCTACCCAAAGTGCACCTAAGCCCTCCAAGCTTCTTGCTCCAACGAGGTTGCGCCGAACCTTTTTCTTTTCTAGCTTCCCGGATTCCGCTACTAGACCGTAGCATCAACCAATGAAGATTGGTTCCTTCCTAATGCTTCCCGTAAATCCAAACAACTGTCTCATAGTGATGATGATGGTGAGAACCAGGTTTGGTATAATGCCTCTCAAGGATTTGACAATGGAGAGGAAGAGAGTTGAGGAATTTGAAGAGACTCTAAGGTAGAGATTGTGGGTGAAACAATCTGGTTTTTCTTTAGGGTTTCTCTCTCAAAATTCTCTCTGGAAGCTCTCTTTCAATCGTGGGTAAAAGGGGTATTTATCTTTGGAGTGTGAGAGGAATGTGAAACGTTAGGTTTTACAAAACAGGGTGGCTCGCGGCTTGACCTCGCGGCTTAACTAAGTCGCGAGATCGATCATGAGTTAACCGTATGGCCAATTGTCCTGTTTTGTCCTGTAGTGCTCCAGCTAGCATGACTGTTCATCTTCCAAAGATGCTTGGCACGTGTGTTCGCTTCAGCGGCTTGTTGTAGCCGCGAGTCACCCGCGAGTCCCAACCGCGAGTCTCTATTTTCTTGCACACTCTTGAGCAATCTTCACTCTATCTCACTCACTACCCTTACAACAAACCCACCTAAATACAGGGGTTACTAAATTTGAATTACAAGCAAATTTGGCACGGAATAAAGCCAATTAGATGGTTGAATAAATTCAACCTTACAATCTCCCCCTTTGGCTATTCCGTGACAAAACCCTAAAACAGACTCTAGACTTAACATGTGAGTTGGGAACAGGTTGAACAAAACTCACTCACACCTAACTCTAGAAGTTTGTGAAGCACTTGAATCATATGAACATAATACTCTCGAAACACAACAATACACCATGATCATTGTAAGCAGAAAATTATAAATGCATATGAAACAGGCAATATGTGATCAAGCAAAGATGGAGTTAATAAACAAACCATGGCTTGATCAACCAAGTGAACACCACAAGGTAGTGATCACAAAGTGCTCATTCACACTTGGAATGAACACAAGGACATACAAGTTAACAAGCACAAGGCAAGACACTTGTATGCTCAACACTCAACCAATGCATAACACACAAGGCATATGCATCTAGGAACAATCCTACAAGGGCACAAGAGTAACAAAGACATAAACCAAAATGCAGAACATTTAGATTAAAGTACTGATTTCAACATAGCATAAAGGCTGTATTAAGCAAGGTACATACCATAAAGCCTACAAACTATGCATAAAACATTAACCCTAAAAGCTTACAAAAAACACATAGGTACAAACACAAAAACATCCTGAATAACATCATCAAAATATATTAAAGTTTAAACCAAGAGTATAAGTAAAGAGTTAGAAACAACTATACACCAAAAACACAGTGTATCAAAACCATAAAAACACTAAAAGTACCCAAAACATAAAGATATATAAACAAAGTCTCCGATTTTGACAACTCCCCCTCAACTCATTACTCCCCCTTAAGAGCTACTTTTCTGCTTCTCAATCATCAATGACATTATCAACAGAAAGAAACTTCTCCCCCTTTTTGACAGGGAATGGCCAAAGGGTCACTATTCAGCCGAGTGGTGAAGTGTCAAGTTTTGCGAGACAAGACATCAACTGGTCCTGCTCGGCTCTCATCCGCTCGAGTGCTCGGTCTGGACTTCCCCGATCCCATCAAGTCTTTCGAGAATGATTTGGAAAGCATCCGGAGGTGTATCCGAAGAAGTTGAAGCTCTAGACCTTTTGCCACTCCTCCCGGGTGTTGAGGTTGATGCATGCCCCGCCGCTTTGCCTCCGCTTCAATCTCCATTGGGACACCCTCTCCTTCATCACCTTCATCTTCTTCTCCTGGAAGCCTAACACTTATCCTTTTGCGGGTAAGCTTGTTAATTGCGAGAGGGTGTGGACATGGGACTCGATGTCTTGAGGGATTGGAACACCTTTCCTTCTAAAAATCCTCATTAGCAAACCGGGAAAGATCAATTTAGCCCTAGAGGTTGTTCTTGTCTCATCCACAATGGTGTCATATATGTGGGAACTTATGTCTATGAAATTCTTTTCTTTGAGATCCATCGAAAAACTCGCTCTAGCACAATTGATTGTAGTCAATTTCTTAATGGGATAGAGGTTAAACATCATGATTATTGTTAGACACCTCATGTCCTTTGGAAAGGCAAAGTGGTATTCAAACATTTCTTCTTCTCTCGCCCACCTATCCTTTGTTGAACTGTTTCAATAGAAACACTCCTATCCTTGTAATTGATAAATTCCTCATCTTCTAATCCTTCAAGTCCTAGTACATCATCTATGACATGTGCATCCAAAATGAATTCTTTACCTCTAACCCAAAGAACTTAACTCATTCTCCTTTATCACAAAGATTTGAGTAAAATTCCCTAATCGGGGTTCACACACAACAGGAAATCACTCGAAGCTTTTCCCATCCTCTTCCTTCAAAACAGCTTGGGATAAAGGTTTGTCTTAAGTCCTCCAAATCAACAAATCTTTCTTGAATAATTCCTGCATTCAAGAAGTTATCCTTGTATCTCTCAAAGTGATGAACTAACCTAAACAGTTTAGAATCCATTTTCAATCTTTTGTCAGCCTTCTTTGCAGTAGATTTCTTCTTCGGAGGTGAGGGAGCCGTCTGTGAACAATCAGAAAAGGCCACAACAGCATAGAACAATATATGTGCAGAACCAGTCGGTACCATGTAATTAACAAAGAGATATTGATGAGGATAAAATTAGGCAGACAAAGGTGACAATACAGACTTGACAAAGGCGACGATACAGACTTGACAAAGGTCTTTGAGATGTTTTTTTGCCGTCAGCATTACTTCAAGGCCGACGGGGACTTGAAGCAAGAGAACTCCGGATAAAGTCGAACATCCTGAAGTTGACGGGATAAACATAGATCGACGGGATAACATAAAGCGACGGCGTTAGTCTATGGAATGTTTGCTCTGTACGGTTACGTGTATAAGTATATAACTTGCTCCCCACGTTTCATGAAACCTAAGGACTCCTATATGGAAAGAATCCCGTAAAATACGCCCAAGAAGACTCCTATAAGGAAAAGACTTCTACTCCAAGGAAAAGAGGGGCAGCCCTCGCTACTATAAAAACCTAAGCACCCTCACAAACCGAGGTACGCATAATTTACCCTCTCTAGCACTCTAGAGCAGTGAGAATAATCCTAACTTGACCTTCGGAGGGTGTTTGGCCGGTACCACACCGGTACTCCCGCTAGGTTATTCCTTTTCGTTGTGCAGGTGCCATTTGCGATCGTGACGAGGAACGTGTGTGACTTTGGTGGTATTATTTCCGGCATCATCGGTTGGCGCCGTCTGTGGGAATCGTTTTAGCACATTTTCGCTTCCCAGACAGAAGAGTTATATGGTACTCACTCGCTCAATGGCGACCACCAACAACGTTCAAGAAGAAGAAGCCCCTACAACCGCGCTTGAAAGACAGGTGAGGACACTCGCCGCCGCCGTGGAGCGCCTCACCAAACAAAACCACGACCTAGAAGAGTAATCGAGACAAAAAATGCAGCTCCCAACAACCATGGAGCGGATCAAGAAGGAACCAGCGCCGAGCGAAGAAACCGGGAAGGACCCCAGGCCAAGAACGCCCGAGCAAACCAGAGTGACAAAACACAAGCATCCCCCTCCTCGCAGAAACCACTCCGCCGCTTGTTATCGCAGAGATGCAAGCCATGAAGGAACAAATGGAGGTTATGATGAATGCTCTCAAGGGACGGGTATCAAGCGACCTTGACGACCTTGTCAACCGAATCGACTCGCCGTTCACCGCCACCGTCAACACATACCCTTTACCGAGTAAGTTCCGCATGCCACAGATAGACAGTTATGACGGAGTCAAGGACCCTCTTGGACCACCGGAGACCTTCAAAACCCTAATGCACCTTCAAGGAGTTGCGGACGCCATCATGTGTAGGGCCTTCCCTACAACGCCGAAGGGCGCAGCAAGAATTTGGTTCACCCGATCGACGCCAAACTCCATCAAGCACCTTCAAAGAGCTCGGCGCTCGTTCATCGCACACTTCATTGGAGGCCATCAATACAAGAAGTCTACGGCTTGCTTGATGAGTATGAAGCAGCGAGAAGATGAAACTTTAAGAGCCTACATCTCCCGCTTCAACAAAGAGGCACTCTCGATCGACGAAGCCAACAATAAAATACTTGTTGCGGCATTCACGAATGGCTTGAAGAAGGGTAAGTTTTTGTTTTCCCTATACAAAAACGACCCAAAAACCATGTCGGAAGTACTTTATCGCGCCACAAAGTATATGAACGCTGAAGATGCGCTGTTAGCTCGGGAAGAGAGGCCGGGGAAAAGAGAAAGGCGGGAAGACAATCGGCAGGACCAAGGCCGAAAGAAGGCAAGAACAGGAGACCGAAAGGACGAAAGGCGCCCTAAGCCCCTAGGGGGAAGGTTCACGAGCTTCACTCCGCTAACCGCCTCGATAGATCAAGTCCTTATGCAAATTAAGGACGAAGAGGCTCTGACGTTCCCGGGAAAACCGAAAAGCGACCCCAACAAACGTTCCCGGGATAAGTATTGCCAATTCCACCGCGACCTGGCCACGACACACCTGATTGCTATGACCTCAAGCAGCAGATTGAAGCCCTCATCAGACAAGGAAAGCTGCAGAGATTCGTTAGCAAGGAGAAAACAGGAAAAGAGAAGCCCGGGAAAAGAGAAAGGCGGGAAGACAATCGGCGGGACCAAGGCCGAAAGAAGGCAAGAACAGGAGACCGAAGGGACGAAAGGCGCCCTAAGCCCCTAGGGGAAGGTTCACGAGCTTCACTCCGCTAACCGCCCGATAGATCAAGTCCTTATGCAAATTAAGGACGAAGAGGCTCGGCGTTCGGGAAAACTGAAAAGCGACCCCAACAAACGTTCCCGGGATAAGTATTGCCGATTCCACCGCGACCATGGCCACGACACGGCTGATTGCTATGACCTCAAGCGGCAGATTGAAGCCCTCATCAGACAAGGAAAGCTGCAGAGATTCGTTAGCAAGGAGAAAACAGATCCCCCCGAACAAGACCAACGCCCCCGACGGGACAATGAGCGTCCGAGGCCCCCGATCGGAGATATAAGGATGATCGTAGGAGGAACGGCTGCCGCCGGGTCATCCAAGAAGGTCCGCAAGACCTACCTTCGGATGGTACAAAATGTTCAATCGACGGGAGTCGTACCAAAAATAGTGCGAAGAGAGGGTCCCATAATCGGATTCTCAGAAGAAGACGCGCGACGCCTTCACCATCCACATGACGATGCACTCGTCGTCAGCTTGCGTGTAGGAGATTACAATATGCACCGGGTGCTGATCGACAACGGCGATTCAAAGAGATATCTTGTACTACACAGCATTCCAGCAGATGAGGATCGACAAGGAACGATCGATCCCAACAAATGCCCTACTCGTTGGCTTCGCGGGAGCCGAGTATTCCCACCGGGCGCGGTCACATTATCCGTAATTGTAGGTGATTACCCTCAGCAGATAGCCAGGGACGTGACATTCTTGGTGGTTGATCGCTCGTCGCCCTACAACGCTATCCTCGGGAGACCCACGCTCAACTCATGGAAGGCGGTAACCTCCACTTACCACCTGATGATAAAGTTCCCAACCGACTACGGAGTAGGGGAGCGCGTGGAGTCGATGGCCGCACGCGAATGTTACATAGCCATAATGGAAATGGAGGATCGGTTTGAGGCTTTAAGCATAGAAGAGCACCGGACGGTAACGGAGCCGGTTGAGAAATTAGAAGAGATACCCCTTGACAGTTCCGATCCAGGCCGGACGACCAGAATTGGAACGCTCGCTAACCCCACGGTCCGTCGGGAGCTCATAACCTTCCTCGGATGCAATCAAGACGTATTCGCATGGGGCCATGAGGATATGCCGGGAATAGACCCTTCGGTCATGGTGCACAAGTTGAATGTGTCGCCCGCCTTTCCACCTATCAGACAAAAGAAGAGGGTGTTTACCCCCGAGCGAGACCGAGCCATAGCAGAGGAAGTCAGGAAGCTACAGGAAGCAAGCTTCATTAGGGAAGTATACTATCCCGACTGGTTAGCAAATGTAGTAATGGTCAAAAAAGCAAGCGGAAAATGGCGGATGTGTGTGGACTTCACCGACCTTAACAAAGCTCGCCCCAAGGATAGCTACCCCCTCCCGAGGGTTGATGTCCTAGTAGACTCTACAGCCCGACACCGATTCTTTGAGCTTCATAGACGCTTTCTCGAGGTACAACCAAATCCGAATGCATGAAGCGGACCAGGAGAAAACGTCGTTCGTAACCAGCCAAGGCCTCTTCTATTACAAGGTCATGCCCTTCGGCCTAAAAAACGCAGGCGCAACGTACCAAAGGCTCATGAACAAAATGTTCGCAAGAAATGATTAGGAGGAATGTCCAGGTCTCACGAGAGCGACATGCTAGTCAAAAGCCGAAGGGAGGAAGATCATCTAGGAGATCTCAAAGAAACGTTCGACACACTTCGCTCCTACAACATGAAGCTCAATCCGGGGAAATGCGCCTTTGGAGTGACGGCAGGAAAATTCTTGGGATTCATGGTATCTCAAAGGGGAATCGAGGCGAACCCGGACAAGATCCGGGCCATTATGGATATGACACCACCAAGAAATGTGAAGGAGGTGCAAAGCCTCAATGGAAAGATAGCGGCGCTGAACAGGTTCGTGTCAAGGGCGACGGACAAATGCTTGCCCTTCTTCCGAACATTAAAGAAATCCTTCGAGTGGAGTGACGAATGCCAGCAAACCTTCGAAGAATTAAAGGCTTACCTCTCCTCCCCACCATTGCTAAGCCTGTCGCAGCCGGGAGAAGAACTTTTCCTCTATCTAGCCGTCTCCCCCGCAGCCGTTAGCGCGGCCCTGGTCAGAGAAGAAGAGAAAGTGCAAAAACCCGTGTACTACGCAGCCGAGCGCTTCACGGTGCCGAAGAAAGATACCCGCCCATGGAGAAACTTGCCTTCGCATTAGTTACGGCAGCCCGTAAACTCAAACCATACTTCCAAGCTCATATCAGTAAACGCCCCGATCGACAAGCCCTTGCGACGGGCAATGAGCAGCCCAGAGGTCGCGGGACGATTGGCGCTATGGGCTATAGAGCTGAGCGAATTTGACATTCAAGACGCCGCGGACCGCCATCAAGGGACAGATCGTCGCCGACTTTATAGCCGAGTTCACTCATGACGAAGACAAGGGGGCAAAGCAGAGTCCCCTCAATGGAGCATATATACGGACGGATCGTCCAACAGGCAAGCCGCAGGGGCCGGCATTGTGCTACTATCGCCCGAAGGAGACACCATCGAATGTATGGTCCGTCTCGACTTCCCCGCCACCAACAATGAATCGGAGTATGAGGCTCTGATAGCAGGACTTGACCTCGCCAAAGCGGCGAGAGCCGCGAGGGTAGTCATCCACTGCGATTCACAGGTCATCACTAACCAAATAAACGGAGACTACGATTGCAAGGGCGAAAAGATGAAAAAGTACCTTGATGAAGTAAGGACGAGGGTGGGTGACCTAGAAGCCAAAGTCGCCCGATTCCCGAGAGAAGAAAACGAGAGGGCCGACCGTCTCGCGAAGGCCGCTTCATTTGAACAAATGGTCATCCCCGGTAATGTACTCTCTTTCGCATGACTTTCCCCGCTAATAGATCTCAAGAACATGCAGGAAGTATGCTCCGATAGTAGCTGGACAGCGCCGTTAGTTTCGTACCTAAAAAACGGGGTCTTACCAGACGAGAAGGAAGCCGCAAGGAAACTTAAAGTCCAGGCGGTGAGGTTTGTCTCGATAAAAGACGTCCTGTATAAAAGAGGACTTGACAAAGGTGCTGAGATGTTTTTGCCGTCAGCATTACTTCAAGGCCGACGGGGACTTGAAGCAAGAGAACTCCACATAAAGCTGAACATCCCGAAGTTGACGGGATAAACATAGATCGACGGGATAACATAAACTAACGGCGTTAGTCTATGGAATGTTTGCTCTGCACGGTTACGTGTATAAGTATATAACTTGCTCCCCACGTTTCATGAAACCTAAGGACTCCTATATGGAAAGAATCCCGTAAAATACGCCCAAGAAGACTCCTATAAGGAAAAGACTTCTACTCCAAGGAAAAGAGGGGCAGCCCTCGCTACTATAAAAACCCAAGCACCCTCACAAACCGAGATACGCATAATTTACCCTCTCTAGCACTCTAGAGCGGTGAGAATAATCCTAACTTAACCTTCGGAGGGTGTTTGGCCGGTACCACACTGGTACTCCCCGCTAGGTTATTCCTTTTCGTTGTGCGGGTGCCATTTGCGATCGTACGAGGAACGTGTGACTCATTGGTGGTATTATTTCCGGCATCATCAGATTTCATCCATACAAATGAACTTTGAACACTTAAACAATAAGCTACTTAGATCAATCACATGGATAAACCAAGCCTAAGATAGGAAACACATATAAAAGCAAATGATATAGAAACTATCCTAAAGGCGGATATATGTCAATGAGACAGATAATGAAAAATGATATAGCTCATAAACAGCATTGTGAAGCTCACATATGCTCCCAAAAGATTTACACAATAGAGCATGCATATTTAGCACAGTAAAACTCACAGCCTCAAAAGGAACAATTTGAAACACCTCAATGACTCAAAGTTTAGATAAAATAAAAGAATCACTTAGCTAAGCACAGGATGAAGAGCAATAAGGAAACAACTAAGATCAAATCAAATTCTAGCAAAGAAAGATTCGCAAGCTAAGCATGAACAAGGAGCAAAATCAAACACAAACCCATTTCTAAATCACAAACATATGCGAAAAATCAAAGGGAAAAGCACAAAATCAAGTAGAAAAGAGTGCAAAACCGAAAACCCATACACGTGACTTGAAGATTTTGAGCTACAAGAATGCAACAATGGAGATTGGAAATGGGAGCACGGAGTGTTTGGGAAGGAGATAGTTTAGAGAGAAGATGAACAGTCACAAAAGTTCGAGGGAAAACTAAAAAGAGGTTTAAAAACTGCTCTTATTTCTGCAAAACACGCGTTTTTCGCGACTTGATTAAGTCGCCACACGTCGCCTTGACTCAAGCCGCCAAAACACTCAAGGACAAAAAATTGGAAAATTTTTCTAAGTGTTTTTCGTTTGGAAGGTCTACCCGCTAGTGAGTCGCGAGGTGAGCCGCGAAAATCTCTGAGTAACCCTCGCGATTGGACCTCCCACTCGCAAACAAGTCGCCAAAAATGACCTGCGAAGATGTGACCGAGGCTCGCGACTTAACATACCCGCGATCGAGCCGCCAAAACAGGGCAAAACAGGATTTTTGAAATTTTCAGATTTTTCAAACAAAATACTTTCCAAAAACACCTAAAACACTCAAAAATCTTTTTGTGCTTGAATTAACAAAGATTTAGCATGTGAAAACACATTTCATCAAGTACAATCACACAAATGAATATGGCATTTATTGAACATAAACTTGTGTGTTATGTGTGGATATCAACAATGAGATAGTCCTTCGTCTAATGTGAAGCTTCAATGATCGATTCAACCAAGGCATACACAATTAGCACTAGATCATGTGACCTATCTCAATTATAGAAATATGTATATATGACCTCCCACAAAACTTGATAACATGACTTGGAGCTTTACATTTTACTCCACTTTTAATCATAACATTTGATCTTTTTGATCTTTTGAGGCAATCACCTCTCATTGTGAGAGTGATATTTGACATTTCACTTTAATGAACAAGCCTTTGGCTCTTTGAATAAACATTCACTTTAATATAAGGTCGCTTACCCTTTTTCCTAGTCGAATACTAGAATGTGCGACAGGCTTTTTGCAGCTCAATATCTCTTTTCATTTGGAGATTTACATTTGGTGAGCTCTTTTTAGCAAAACAAAAATAAAGAGTGGGAAGATATATAGACACAAGTCTATGCATGTCTCAAGATCAACATAACCATTCACTAATCATTCATGACAAGTTTGAAGATCTATTTACAACAATCACATAGATTTCAAGATTTTTCCCATGATGATATAAGTGCATGAAAACAAGCAATGCTCGAAAATGCACAAAGCCATTAGCACAAAGGTACAAGACAAAACAAGTTTTGAGACAAAACTCAACAAAGTCAATCAAGCTTTTTGATTTTCTACTTTTTTTTTTTATATGATTTTTGAATTTTTGACACAAGAAACAAAAAGATTGATAAAACAAAATTAAAAATATTCACAAGTAGACAAGCAAACAACCAACATCAAAAACAGCAAGCAAACCAAACAAACATTGTCACAAAGCATAGGAAGTATTAATGCATGGACATGTTGTAATGCTTATGCATGAGTACCCTTTTTCACCCACACGTCACTTGCGTTTAGGGTGATTTCCTTATAGGATTGGGTACGGGAGTTAGGGCTTTCAAACCTTCGTGAGAAGCTTTCTAAGCAGTTGGTGAATGCACCAATCATCTTCATTACGTTCATCATTCCCGGATCTCCATTTTGATCTCTATATTGATCACCCGCCCAAATTCTCCTATCATTTCTAGGTCCTCCCGACCTTTGAGGAGTTGCATTGTTCTTTGCTCTCGACTTTTGGCAATTTGGTCGAGTATGCCCTTGAAGTCCGCAATAATGGCACACATAAGTTCCTCTAGGACCTCTTTGTGGTCGTGGACGTGACTTGGCACGAAATTCAGACCGCCCACCGACACGGGGATTCAAAGCATCCGTTGGTTCACCACATTCTTCTTCTCCTCCACCTTGAGCTTCTCACCGTGAAGGTCGGCTACAATCTGGATCTTTGGCCTTTACAAACTTCACTTCTTTAGTGACATTTCCAGATGAACTACTTCCTCCGGTATATCCCAATCCGGATTTGTCTGAAAAGCTCTTTTGAGATGATATAACATCATCTAGCTTCTTGGTGGTGACCCTCTCTACTTTAGCATTTGCTTGCACAACCTCATTCTCAAGAAATCTTACTTTTGTGTAAGTTTCGGACAACTCACCATTCAGTGTTTCTATCTCACATTTGGCCTCCCTATATCGGATTAGGAGACTTTTGTAGTCCTCCTCTGCCTTCTTCATTTTTCTCACAGCAGCCTTGGCCACCCTTGTGTACTCACCCGACTTCTCCAAGAGTGAGTTATAATTCTCTTGAAGATTTGTTGTGCTTTCATCTTCTTCAGCATCCGAGTCTTCAACAATTCCTAGTGATTCATCATCACTATGTTCTCCAAGGTCTCGTACAAGCAAATTCAACTCATCTCAAGACTCAACATGAGCTATAGTCATAAAAGCCGAATAGTTCCCTTCTCCATCACAGCTCTCTTGATTAAGAGTCGAGTCGACGAATCCGAGTCACTCAAGGTCGTGGCATACACTTTACCTTTCGATTTCAAATAATTCGGACATTCCTTCTTAAAGTGTCCATGTCCGTTACATTCGAAACAAGTGACACCTTGTGTGGGTTGGGATTCTTTTCCATCTTTCCTTTTGAATTCCCTTTTTCCCTTCCAGAACTTTGGAATTTTCTTTTATCATCAAATTTGCCATTATTTTTGAATTTCAAGAACTTTCTGAAATTTTTGACAAGGTATGCAACATCTTTTTCAACCACATCTTCTCCCGATGAGTCTTGATCTTCCACCTTCTCATTAATGGTCTTTAGAGCAAGAGATTTACTCTTCCGTTGATTGGGCAACGACATCTCATAAGTCTACAGAGAACCAACCAGCTCCTGTACTTTGATGTCATCAAGGTCCTTGCTCTCTTCAATTGTTGTCACTTTAGCACGAAAACTTTCCGGCAATGATCGAAGGATCTTCCTTACAATCTTTGAGTCCTCCGTTTTCTCCCCCAAGTTGAACTTATCGACAACCACCTCATTTAGCTTCCCATAGAAAGAGTCAAAAGACTCATCCTCACTCATTTTGAGCTCCTCAAACCGAGTGGTCAGCATTTGTAACTTGGTGTCTTTCACTTTCTTCGTGCCTTCATAGGTGGTTTCAGAATCTCCCATGCTTCTTTGGCAATGGTAATGTGAGAAATCCTCGTGAAATTCATCCGGAGACACACCACGTAGAAAATAGCATTGAGTGCTTTTCTTGTTAGCATTAGATGCAGCAAGTGTTGCCTTATCCCATGTGGATTTGGCTGCCTCGGGTTTGGTCCAACCAATCTCAACAACATCCCAAACGGATTCATCAATAGAACACAGAAAAGCTCTCATGCGAACCTTTCAAAAAGCATAATTACTACCATCAAAATATGGAGGTGCATTTAGGGATTGAGACCTATCCATCTCAAAAGGGAGTCAAGGATCACACAATGGTAATGAAACCAATAGCAGTGTACCCGCTCTGATACCAATTGAAAGTTCAAAAACGTGTACAAAACACCTTTGAACGTTTAGACCCCCAAATTACAACTTAACCAATTCAAGCAATATGTCAAACAACTAGTGTGCGGAAACTTAACACATGCTATAATACGAAATTGGTTAAAAACTATCTAAGCCATAACAAAATAAAACCACAAAGAGATAATAAAAAGGCAAAGATAGAGAGGAAGGAAGATGCAAACACAAAGACAACACGCGATGTGTTATCGAAGAGGAAACCGAAGTCCTCAGCGAAAAACCTCTCCGCCGCCCTCTAAGCGGTAAACAATCCACTAGAAAATACGGTTGGGATACAAGGGCAGCAATAGACCCTCCAAGCCTAATCTACCCAGTGCACCTAAGCCCTCCAAGCTTCTTGCTCCAACGAGGTTGCGTCGAACCTTTTTCTTTTCTAGCTTCCCGGATTCCGCTACTAGACCGTAGCATCAACCAATGAAGATTGGTTCCTTCCTAATCGCTTCCCGTAAATCCAAACAACTGTCTCACGGTGATGATGATGGTGAGAACCAGGTTTGGTATAATGCCTCTCAAGGATTTGACAATGGAGAGGAAGAGAGTTGAGGAATTTGAAGAGACTCTAAGGTAGAGATTGTGGGTGAAACAATCTGGTTTTTCTTTAGGGTTTCTCTCTCAAAATTCTCTCCGGAAGCTCTCTTTCAATCGTGGGTAAAAGGGGTATTTATCTTTGGAGTGGGAGAGGAATGTGAAACGTCGGGGTTTTACAAAACAGGGGTGGCTCGCGGCTTGACCTCGAGGCTTGACTAAGTCGCGAGATCGATCGCGAGTTAACCGTATGGCCGATTGTCCTGTTTTGTCCTCTGTAGTGCTCCAGCTAGCATGACTGTTCATCTTCCAAAGATGCTTGGCACGTGTCTTTCTCAGCGGCTTGTAGTCGCGAGTCACCCGCGAGTCCCAGCCCGCGAGTCTCTCGTTTTCTTGCACACTCTTGAGCAATCTTCACTCTATCTCACTCACTACCCTTACAACAAACCCACCTAAATACAGGGTTACTAAATGTTGAATTACAAGCAAATTTGGCACGGAATAAAGACAATTAGATGGTTGAATAAATTCAACCTTACTGAAGGCAAAGAGATGAGAAATTAGAGAAAAGTAAAAGAAGAAACTGGTACAGAGCTTTTAATTAACCAAGGTGTGGATGTAAGTGTTAGGACATATGTGTTTCACATGTTAAGAACATATGTCATGATTTTATATAATTGGCTTATCCTTTGACAAAACGCACTTTACTTGTATTTGGGTAGATTTAGGATGTTTTAAATACTTCAAGAAACCTTGTTTCAAGATCAAGTATTGAAGCTTTCAAGTCTGTTCAAGAAAACAAGTTCAGAGTGCAAAATCATTAAAACTCGACAGGTGGCTCGACAATTTGCATCTATCGAGTTTAAGGAAGTTGTTCTTCATTCGGTATGCTCAAACACCGCCGACAATTTGCTCGACAATTTGCTATCTGTCGAGATTTAAGATTATCAGAATTCCAATCTAATTTTCTTGGGATTCGTGAATGTGTCTTTAGGCTTTCTTTTCTCCTAACCCTAGACATATAAAAGGATCAGTTTAAGGGATGTCAAAGTGTTCACAAGTTGCACAAGTTTTGACCAAACTCTGTTCAAGCAAATTGTGATCGAAGACGAAGTTCTTGCCCTAGTTCATCTCTTTCTCTTAAAGAAGTTGCTGTGTATGTGCACCATAGGGTTTTGTGACCAAACATCTTCTTGATCTTCATCGTGTGGATGAACTGAAGAACTTTGCAACTAACAACCTTCTTAGTTGGTGATTGAAGTCGCGTACTAGGATCCGCGCAATTGGTTAGTCACGTACTAGGAGTCGTGCATCCGAAAGGGGAACTGTCACTACAGAACAAGTCCAATTGGATATTGGGGTAAGGGTTCAACTGTAGGTTGGTAAGGTACTTGGATTCCTTTACTTGTAACCGCTTGTTGTGATAATAGTGGAGTTTTGGGAGTGGTGACCTGAAAATCACCCGGTGAGGTTTTTGCCGTTAGGTTTTCCCCATTCGTAAACAAATCACCATGTTATTTATTTTCTGCTGCATATTTAGTTTATTGGTGATTTGTTTGTGCTACCACGCATTTACATGATAAATTGATTAATTAATAACTTGACTAATTAATTAATTAATTAATTTCTATCACAAGGGGTCATTCGGTTTGTGGCCTATCAAATGGTATCGGAGCGAGCACACTCTAATTAGGGTTTAATCTTTGCTGTGTTGATCCATTGATCCTCGTTGTCATGACAGTAACCAGCTTGAAGAGATTTATGTTTTCAAATACATCTTGTTTTTCTAATCTCTTTTTGATTGAGTGTTTCAGAAAATACAAGTCTAAAAGTTATTTGAATTATCTTATGATGACTATTGAAAAAAATCTCGGTTTGGCTAAGAAGAAACTAGACTATCTCAGAATGAAAATGTGCAAAGGAGTTCGTCTAAGAAGAGTAAACATTAAAGGCTTAGCTCGAAAAAGGCAGATGTGAGAAAGCACCATTCCCATCGATCCGTCATCTAAACATGAAGTGTGTTTTATGATGAAATCTGCATTTAAAGTTATGGACACATGTTTGTGGTACCTCGACAGTGGTTGCTCAAGACATATGACTGGAGACAGATCTCTCTTCAAGACCTTCGAGTCTAAAAAGGGTGGCAATGTCACTTTCGGTGATGAGAGAAAATCTCAAATTAAAGGAAAGGGAATTATTTCTCTACCTGGACTACCGGACATTGCAAATGTCTTCTATGTAGAAGGTCTAAGGGTGAACCTGTTAAGCATAAGTCGGATATGTGATCAAGACTTCATGATGCTATTCTCAAAGGGAAAATGTCTTGTCATGGATGAGTTTGGAAAGAACCTCATAAGTGGTGTTCGCACTTTAGACAACTGTTATGGATTGGTTCCTGATGTTGATATTGTGTGCAACAACATTCGTTTGCCAAATGAAGATTTATGGCATCAACGGATGGGACATGCTAGTTACAAACATCTTTCTATTGTATTTAGGCATGAATCAATCTTGGGAATATCGAAGCTTAATAGAATGAACAATGTGGTGTGTGGACCATGTCAACTTGGGAAACAGACAAAAGCTAAGCATCCAAGCACTCGGACATCGCCTACATCTCGGGCCATTGGAGCTTCTACATTTGGATCTTATGGGTCCAACTAGAACCGAGTCTCTTGGTGGTAAGAGATACATCATGGTTGTGGTAGATGACTTCATCGGATACACTTGGGTCATTCTCTTATGATCCAAGTCTGATGCTCCTGAGCATATTGAAGCCTTATGCACAAGATTGCAGAATGAGAAGAACTCGAAGATTGATCGAATTCGAAGTGACCATGGTAAAGAATTCGAAAACTCATATATGGAGTCCTTTTGCCGGAGATCAGGCATATCTTGAGAATTCTCTGCTCCTATTACTCCTCAACAGAATGGTGTGGTAGAAAGAAAGAACAGAGTTATTCGGGAGATGGCCAGAGCCATGTTATATAACAAGGATTTGGCCAGAAACTTTTGGGGAGAAGCTGTTAACACTGCTTGTCATACAATTAATAGGGTGTACTTTGGACCCGGTACCAAGAAGACTCCATATGAGTTATGGAAAGGAAGGAAGCCGAATGTGAAGTACTTCAGGATCTTTTGAAGCACCTGTTTCATCCTCAAGGATAGAGAGAATGTGGGAAAGTTTGACTCTAGGAGTGATGAAGGTATATTTTTGGGCTACTCCTCCACAAACAAGGCTTATCGAGTATACAACAAGAGAACTATGAAGGTAATGGAGACAGTGAATGTTGTTATTGATGAGTCTTTAGATTCTAGTTCTCAGAAAAGTATTGAGGAGTTACCTAAAGAAATTCTTCCTCTTGAGCCTAATGAAGTTCAAGAACTTATTGAACAAGAATCTGCATCTAGTTTTTATGCTTTGTTTGTTTAACATGTTTTTGTTTGGTTATTTTTCAGTTTTTGCTTTGTTTTGTTTTTCTTTATAAAAATTAAAAAAAAAAAAAGATTGAAAAATCAGAAAAAAAAAAAAATTACAAAAAACGTGTGTGTTTTGTGTACTTTGGTACTTGTATACCTTGGATGGCCATTGAAACAAAGTCTTCTAAACTTTGTATCATTTGTAGCTTAGATGAGTATCTCTATGCACAACTAAGCAAGTGAGCTTTGTGGCTCGTCTTTGTGATGAGTAAGAATAAGTTGTCTCTTATACTTAACACTCATATCACTCTTTTTGACGGGAATGACTAAAAAATCCTGAGAGAAATGCATAAATAACCATCTTACCACTGTTGCCCGCCAATCATAATATGATACATGTATGCTTCAGCATAGCAAAAGTGCAATGTCAATGACATTTGTGTGCTTAGGCATAGCAAAATTGAAATGTCAAATATCATTGTGTATTTCTTCTCTCTCTTTTATAAGTCCATGCATGATATGCTTAAAAGAAAAATATGTAAAAAAAAAATCAAAAAAAAAAAATCAAAAGCAAAAAGATAAAAAATGCTTTAAATATGATTGCAAGCGTGTATTCTAGGAGATGTGGGAATTATAGGATGTACCTCAAAGGTGATAGTCCCCATCAAGCGATTATAATTGTGTGTGAGTTAAAGATTTTCTCATATCTCAAATCATCATAACATGCATACACTTATGCAATCTTGCGATATTTTTCACACACAACACGCAATATTCTTTGCTATTCTTGATACATGTGCAGGTACAATGTGATTTGGCCATCACAAGGTTTTACATGTATTAATGTATGCTCACTAAACTATCTAGACTTGTTTTTGAAATATAAAATTGGTTAGACTTGTTTAGTGTATGTGTGTGTGTGTGTTTTAGGAGATCCATGTGCTTAAATTTTCATTTGAGAGTTGATTTTGAGAGCTTAATATGTTGATTGGATTGTTGGTTAAGTTGCATGTTGAATTGCATTCATGTCTTTATTTTTCACATCTCAAAAAACTGTTTTTAAAAGCTGGCTCGACACCTCCTCGATACCTCCTCGATAGCTGGCTATCCGTCGAGCTTCCTAAAGCTTTTTCTTATCACAATCTCGCCCGCACCTCGATACCTGGTGGATCGATCGAGATTGGGTCTGTGTGCTCGATGACTTCTCGACACCTGGTGGAACGATCGAGCTTCTATTCTTAATTTCGATGAGTTGATCCTCGACACCTTAGCTATCGACGAGCATTTCCTCGACACCTCCTCGACAGATCGCTCAATACCTCTCGATACATGCATCCGCCGAGATTTACTAGCTTTCCTATATAAGGCCTCTGCGCGATCCGGTTCTCATTTCTATCGATCCCTCTCTCGATACTTCTCTGTTTCTCTCCCAAAAACACTCCAATCTCACTCCAATCTTGATTCTCAAGGATTTTACAAGGTTTTTCAAGTTTTTCTTCACTTGGTAAGCTTCTAATCCTTTCTTATTCATGCATTTCATGTTTTGAAACCTAGGATTTGGGGTTTTTCAAAATTGATGAGCTTTCATTGAAATTTTGGGTTGGGTTTTCACTTAAATGTGTTTAAAACCTCATACATTGCATCACATTAGGATTATAATGGTATTGCCATGCATTTAGATGTGTGTTATATGTTTGTATGCTGATAGGTTTGGATTGGGCTGAACCCATAATGCAATTTCATTTGCATGTCACATGTTCATGCATTTCCTATGCATACATACTTCTTTTCAATATATTTGATATATTTGAAACTGTTTGAGACTTTTCTGATTGTCATTCTTTCTCTCCCTCTCTGTTAGTTTACGTTAGTCGTGTCTATGGGACCTAAGCGTAAATCCACTCCAGACTGAAACCCTCTTCGTTCCGGTGCTTCTTCTTTGTCTAATCCTACCCTATCTCATATCCGATTCCGTGACGATGATGCCTTTAAGACATTTTCGAAGAACTTTTCTAGACGAGGCATTCATTCGAAACGCCAAGTCATTTTGATGGACTTTGCAAACATCGACCTTCCCTCTGTCATTCACAGTAGAGGATGGGAGTCACTATGTGACATCCCGGTCAATTTCTCGTGATGCTTATCCAAGAGTTTTACTCCAACATGCACGGGATTGATCGGTCAGTACCTCTTTTCTTCACCCGCGTTCGAGATATGCCCATTCTTATCACACTGCAGTTGGTTGCAGATGTGCTTCAAGTCCCTAGGATAGAGTTTCTTGACTATCCTAGTTGTGAGCGTCTCGAGGATCGTGTGTCCGGGATGAGCTCATGTCCGCTTTCTGTAAGCGCCCTACTACTTGGGGTGAGCGTCTTTTTACACCATGTCGACCTTTTGCTAAAGGTCTTAGATTCATGAACATGGTGATGACTTTTGTTTTGCATCCCCTCTCTCACTATAACTCCATCACAGAGCCTTATGCTCGATTTTTGTTGTCTCTTCTTGAGTATCTTACCATAGACTTTCCTTCTTATTTCATTTTGTCTATTACAGATGTTCATCTAGATTCGGCGTCCCGTGATAAGCTCATCTTTCCTTTCACTATCACGAAGATCTTACGCCATTTTTCTGTTCCTTTTCCCTCTTTCGACCATTTTACCGTCATGTGTGCCATAGATTATGCTACCGTTAAACGTAGCGAGGCCCGGCTTCGGTCGCGACGATCGGATTCAGCAGCTCCTTCCTCCCATTCTGCTCCATCCCGTTCGACTCCATCCACATCGGCTCCTCCTTCTTCTTCGAGCGATGTGTCTTTAGGAGATATCATGGCGCAACTGCAGTGTATGGATGCTCGCCTCAATACACTCTCTATGGAGTTGTATCAGGTGAACGTTCGTTTGTCGTATTGCACGACGACAGGCGTCCATGGGTGGTTTTGCTCCCGAGGCTACTCCTTCACCACCTTATCCCGTGGCTTACGCTTCCGAGGATAAGGATGATGGTGATAACGATGATGCTAATGGAGATGCTAGCTCTACCGATGAGATGTCTACTTGACACTCTTACCCTTTGTCATTCGTGACAAAAAAGGGGGAGTAGTTTTGGTATGAGAGTAGTCCATCTTAGGGGGAGAGTTAGTATAGGACCATTTTGTTAGGGGGAGTGTTGATACTTTTTAAGGGATGTAGTGAGGATATTATGTATCTTTTCTTTTCTTTCTTTTTAGATACATTACTCTTATACATGAGGTCTTGTGACCATTTATAGACATACATTGTACTTATCTTTTTCTTTATATTGATGTATATTTTTCTTTCACCTACCCCTTCATGTGTTGTTTCTTTTCTCCCTTTCTGCATATGTTTCTTATACTTGTATGCAATCTATTATTTCTGTTTTACACAAAGATACCTTAATGAGTTTTGTTTAAAGTGTTTCAGAAATACAGGTTGTCAAAGTCTACTTGCCATAAACTCTCTTCTTGCAAAGTTTTTCAAGAGTTTGTGTTAGGATAGATTTTATTGTATTCAACAAGTGAATATGAGTTGAGTGATTTATGACTTCTCTCATATGTTCATTTGTTTGTTGTGGTTTTATCACGGATTGCCAAAGGGGGAGATTGTTAGGACATATGTGTTTCACATGTTAAGAACATATGTCATGATTTTATGTAATTGGCTTATCCTTTGACAAAACGCACTTTACTTGTATTTGGGTAGATTTAGGATGTTTTAAATACTTCAAGAAACCTTGTTTCAAGATCAAGTATTAAAGCTTTCAAGTCTGTTCAAGAAAACAAGTTCAGAGTGCAAAATCATTAAAGCTCAACATTTTGCATCTATCAAGTTTAAGGAAGCTGTTCTTTATTCGGTATGCTCGACACCGCTCGCCGTGACTACTCGACACCTGCTATCTGTCGAGATTTAAGATTGTCAGAATTCCAATCTGATTTTCTTGGGATTCGTGAATGTGTCTTTGGACTTTCTTTTCTCCTAACCCTAGACATATAAAAAGATCAGTTTAAGGGCCGTCAAAGTGTTCACAAGTTGCACAAGCTTTGAGCAAACTCTGTTCAAGCAAATTGTGACCGGAGACGAAGTTCTTGCCCTAGTTCATCTCTTTCTCTTGAAGAAGTTGCTGTGTATGTGCACCATAGGGTTTTGTGACCAAGCATCTTCTTGATCTTTATCGTGTGGATGAACTGAAGAACTTTGCAACCAACAACCTTCTTAATTGGTGATTGAAGTCGCGTACTAGGATCCGCGCAATTGGTTAGTCACGTCTTGGTAGTCGTGCATCCGAAAGGGGAACTGTCACTACAAAATAAGTCCAATTGGATATTGGGGTAAGGGTTCAACTATAGGTTGGTAAGGTACTTGGATTCCTTTACTTGTAATTGCTTGTTGTGATAATAGTGGAGTTTCGGGAGTAATGACCTAAAAATCACCCGGTGGGGTTTTTGCCGTTAGGTTTTCCCCATTCGTAAACAAATCACCGTGTTATTTATTTTCCGCTGCATATTTAGTTTATTGGTGATTTGTTTGTGCTACCACACATTTACATAATAAATTGATTAATTAATAACTTGGCTAATTAATTAATTAATTTCTATCACAAGGGGTCATTCAGTTTGTGGCCTATCGGTAAGATTTCAAAATATGTGGTAGGTGGAGTATCAACGTGTAAAGGACTAAAGGTAGGATATGTGGTGGAAAAGTAATGGGCAATGATATTGTCACTCACCGGTGACTTTTTGATATTTGAAAAATGAAAGTATAACTAAAATAATTTTTGTAGGAGGCTTGAGGTTGGCTGTCTAATATATAAATAAAGAAAGATGTTATATTTATAATATTTTTATAACAAATTATAGATGGTTAGTTGTTATTGATTCAAATTTGAACTTAATACTAAGATTACTTTTTTGCTCTAACAATAACAACTAGTAACAACTTGTCATTTAGAATTTGTTGTAGAAATATTAAGAAAATATTGTGGACATATCATTTCTTATAAATTAAAGTTAAGGTTTAATGTTTTACTGTTATTTAATTTATTTTTTTAGTTAAAATATTAGTTATAAAATTAGTTATTTATTTATTTATATTTTATAATTATTAATTAAATATTTATGACATCATCGGTTCGACCATCGGTCCGACCCTCGTCCGACCATAAAACCGAGAACCACTCTCTATTCCGATTCTTTAACCGCACCGGTTTTTAAAACCATGACTTTAACTCAAACTTCTCAAACATGTCCGTGAGTTAATAAAAGCAGTCTTCTCAATTCACGTATAGTGGCAGACTAGTGGGTAGGTGGCGGATAAACCGATAAAAAAAAAATAAAAACTTCAAAGGGAGACTGGCAAGAGTAAAAAAAAAAAGTGTTACGAAGGAGAGAAAAAGAAGCAACGAAAGGGAGAGAAGAACATGCCACAAAGATGACATCGACAACATGGTAGCAATCAGGTAGGTGGTGGCAAGCAGCGGTGACTTTTTTGGCTTTTTTTACTTGCGCACTTCATATATACCAGCTGAAATGCCCAAATTTTCCGTTCAAATGCCCAACATGATAGCAAATATGGGAACTGTTCAAACCGCAAGAACCGGACACGGTTCTCAAAACCATGCCATTGGACCTCGATTCCAACGGTTCCCTACTTTTTTGCATAAAACGGGTTTTTAGATTAAAATAACTGTCTTCATGAGAGGTTTTCGATTAACCTAGTCGGATTGTGCGGTCCGATCAAGATTTGATAACCATGTCCCTCAATGGAATCAATTGCAAGGTAATCGAATAGTAATTTACTAATTTCCACTCAATTGCATACTCCTATTAATAAATCTAAACAAGAGGTAGGTATATACCGTATGTTGATAATAATTTTCTTTCAAATCCAAATCCACCAACTAATAATAAAAATAATAATATCGCTTTTTCAACGACTTCTTTTATCGAGATTAAAAGGAGTTTGGCTATCAGGAAAGTAATAAAAATAATTTGATTAATTGTCCTTATATATACTCTATTTAAGGGGCTTCTCCTGTTTGAGTTCCTCATTTTTTTTTTAGTTCAAAAATGCCCCTACACCCGTATGTTTAAGTAGAGACAAAACTAAAGAATAATTTGATAAAAATACAATTCTAACTCCTACTAAACCATTGTCTAAAAAATAGGGTCACTCTCCTGTTATTTTCAAATTGTTTTATCCATTTACAAATTGAGAAATAATATGTTCACAACATTTTCACAACAAATCCTAAGTGTGACTTGTTACTTGTTTACTTGTTGTTATTGTTAGAGCAAAAAAGTAATCTTAGTAGACTTAGTAAGGTTACCTACTTACCTATAGGCTTTTAATGGATTCTTATTAGGCTTTTAACAGGCCGTTGATGAACTTATAAATTTTAATTAAAAAACTATAATTATATTTTATATTTATATATATATTATATGTTACAAAACAAAAAATATCAAATTGAACTATTAAAGATACTTAAAAAAATTATTGATTAACTTTTATTAATTGGAATTATTCATAGTAGGGTGAGAATATATTATATGCATAACTTTAATTCTTATTTATAATGCATATATAACTAAACACATCTTCTCAAAAATTAAAAATTAAAAATAAAAATAAAAATAAAAAAAAAAGAAGAAAAAGAGAGGTATCCTCCTGGTTAGGCATGCGGCCTCAAGAGTCTCTTCTCTCTCATGTCACAAGTTTCAACCCTCCCTTTTCCCTAGATATGTCTTATAAATTTCGTGTTGTTGGGCCAAGTTTACGGGCCAAGCTATTGGGCCCATGGGTAGAAAAATCAGCCCCTACCTTGACCCATCAAGCTAATGAGTTACCCACTGCCTCAAAACTATCAGGTCGTGTAGAGTGTAGACCATTAATCTGGTGGGCTGGTGGGCCACAAAACTGGACCATGGGCCCTGGACTTTTTGGTGCGACTTAGTTGACTTTTGCATGAAAAATATGATGATGCCTAAATTACATCTTTGAAGAGGTAAAAGATAATTTTGACTTCAAAAAACAAAAAATAAATAAATAAATGACCGTTATTTGGCAAACATTTCGGATAAGCTTAACAATATATGCATTTTGCAGTTTTTTTTTTTTTTTTGAGGGAAAGTTTCAACCTATGGCGTCCATTTCTAATAATAGCTTTTTATCATCAAATCAAGACACCAATCAGTTTTTTGTGTAGGCGGAGATTGAATCTCGGTTCTCTTATACAACCATCAGAGACTTTACCAGTTGAGTTAACTGGAACCTACATGCATTTTGCAGTTTGTATCAAGTAAATTAGAAAACTAAAATGCTAAAGTTGTTACAAATTTTATATAAATAGAGTTACAAACAGAAATGGTATCAAATGGAAAGGGATATTCTCTATTTGAAATAAATTCAAGTCATGGCTCACATTAAACATTACATGTCTAGTTTTTCAACAAAACAAAACAAAACAAAAACAAAAAAAAAAAAAAACAAAAATTACATATCTAAATGAAATAAAATTTTAACCGTAAAATAGACTCACAATTTTCAATGAAATAGAGGGTATCCTATTTACAAAATGAGGTACAGTATTAAAACATGTTAAATAAACTTCTTAAGTAATTTTTCAATTATCTTTAAAATTTGAAATATGAATATATATATATATATATATATATGGTTTATGTATTAAATTTCGCAGCATCCATATAATAGATTATATTTTTTTTTTTTGAGAAATAATAGATTATATTAGTATTAGAAAACGAAAAAATTTCACTCTAAAATAGCGACCAGTAGGACAAGTGAGCAACAATTGTCAAAAATTTTATGTGTCTGCCTAGTTTTATATTTGTGCTTGAATTAATCTTGTGTGTTAATATAGTAATACTATGATGTTTGGCTAACCACAAAACTAGGTTAGTTATGAACAAAATAATTGATTTTATTTTTTTCATTAGTTTGATAATTTTTTTTGTTCCAAATTAGATGGATTCCATGAAAAAACAATAATAATAATAATAATAATAAATTGGTGTGTTGACATGCATATTTACACAAAATCTAGTTTTTGACTGAATTTAGACATTCTATTATTAACTAAAATTGGATTTGACCTAATTCAAGACAAATTAGAAATAAAATAAAGGTCAAAATGTAAAAATTACCCCCCGCCCCGTGCTTACGTTAGTTGCAAAAACATCCATTGAGGTTTCAAGTCTTCCTCATAGCTCATAGAAGTTTTCATATATACGAAATTGATCCCTAGAATTAACTTTCATTAACTCTAATTTAAGAAAAATTCATGTAACCACGTTAAGAACACTCACAAACTAATTTGCATTACTAGTCACGTTATGGTCACTTGATTTTCCTGTTCATAAAAGTTATTGAAAGTTTTTTCCCAGTGGTCAATTTGGCAAATATGAAAACTTCAAAGAGTTATAAAAAAGAATTGAGACCTTAAGAGATTTTTTTTTTTTTTTTACCCCAAACCCCAGAGGGTGTTTTTGCATTTAGGACTAAAATAATACTAGTTTAGTATGGATTAGTTTTATTTTTCTTTTGCTTGTATCAAAACTGGAATTTATTATTTATTAAAAAAAATAAAACTTGACTATGTTTGCCAGTTCATATTAAAAAAACCAAAATAAATTATAAGGAATTTGGAATGGAATAAAAAAATTAGAATATTTTCACTTAGTCTATAAAATAAAGAGAAAAAATATATTTATAATTTCACCATTATATCATTGTCTTTGAATTTTATTCTTCATAAATTAGGGAAAAAAAGAGATAGTTAATAAGTTTATGGATATATAATTTTACAATTTGTCGATGTGGCATATTGTGATTGGTGGATAATAGTTTAATTACTCTTTCCCATGAGCATACAATTGACAACATTTATATTGTCTACCAATCGCAACTTGTCATTTTAAGAAGTGCCTATCCACAAATTTATTCCAAGATAATTAATATAGGAAATTAAAGGTTCCGCCCAAAATTGATTGAGAAGTGCATGCAAAGGGGTTTGTTTTGGTCTAGGCCGCCAATGTACTTCACATTCTTTCTCATGCTTATTGTTTACTTTTTCTTTTTCTTTTTTCTTTTTTTGTTTCGATGGGTTGATAATTTTCTCAATCAAGAAGAGGTCTTTACAAAAACGCAATTAAGAAAATTTACATTAGAAATTATGACTACTTGCACTAATCTTTTTCACAATACAAACTCGATTGGTGAGAGATCTTGCTTGATTCTTCAATACCACAACCACAAGCAATCTCATTTATGACTTAGCTATAGTAAGGATAACAAATTCAAATGTTGGTCAATGTTGTTATCTAGAGGGCGTTTGGATTCCTAAGGAATCCTGCGTCCACGTTTTAGTGTTGCGTTTTCCTTTGTTTTTTTTTTCTTTTGCCCGCATTTGTTGACTTTAGGAGACAAAATATACTATTATGAACAGTGTATGTACTGTTCATGCACTGTACATACACAGTTCACATATTAAAAAATATTAAAAACAGGTCCCACGATACTATTTACACATTTAAAAATTATTTTGTTACAATGTTTTCAGTTTTTCGATTTTTCGAGTTTCAGCAACAATAAGCTCAATCCAAACGGATCCCTAAATGCATTAATTTCTTATGTCATTAATTCTTCATTTCATAGGCTCCAAACTCTTGCTAGTATTTTAATTTCACAGCAATCCAATAGTTTGGCTTTATCCATAATAACTGAAATATTTATTTAATATCAGCCAATCAGTATGCTCCACATTCGACTATATTTGCAGCCTTATATTGTATAAAATTCCTCCAAGCGTCAATTTTAGAACATTGATATGCTGCCTTGGCTCAATAATTGTTGGCACAAACACATTGATAAATTTCTTCTATATTAACCCTCTTTTAAATGTTATAGGATGCATTTGCTGCTGCTACTGATACTACGTACGTAGCCTTAGAGTGGACAATGTCAGAGCTGCTAAGGCACCCAAAGACTATGAAGAAACTGCAAAAAGGATATAACAAAGGATGATTTGGATAAAATGCATTACTTAAAGGCAGTCATCAAAGAAACTCTTCGCCTACATCCAATGTTATTTGTACGAGAATCGATTCAAGATATGAAAATACAGGGGTATGACATTGCGGTTGGAACAAAGGTTTATATCAATGCATGGGCAATTGGAGGAGAACCTGTGTCATGGGATGAACCAGAGGAATTTAAGCCAGAAAGGTTCTTGACTTCTTCGATAGATTTTAGAGGACATGACTTCCAACTGATTCCATTTGGAGCTGGTAGGAGGGTTTGCCCCGGAATGGCCTTTGCCATAACTACAATGGAGATTGTTTTGACAAGTCTTATGCACAGATTTAATTGGACATTGCTTGGATGTGCAAGAGCAGAGGATTTGGATGTTACTGAATCTTTTAGTCTAACCATCAATAGAAATTTTCCTCTTGTTGCAATTGCAACTCAATATTCTAGCTAGTATATGGATAGGGAATTCATATTAGTAGTTGAAGAACCCCCCAAGTTCAGTTCTGCTATCAAGAATCTACAATTGGTCAGTTTGAATTTCTCTTTTTTCTTCACTCCATTTTGGATGCTGAGAATGGAACTGGGAAATATCTTCAACTGAAAGGAAAATAAATTTTTCATCAAAAAAAAAAAAAAAATTTAATGTACTTATATTGTATCCTCAATGGCAGAACATTTATGTGAGGAAATTCTAATGTATGCGCAATAGCATAAACATTAGCTTGACCAAAACCATGCTTTTAAGTAAAATAAAGCAAGTTGTCTTGTAGAGAAAAATGAAGGGCCAAGGTACATATGAAGCAAATTAAACAGAGAAATGGTCGATCTAAGGCCATATCTTACACTTAAAAGATCTCCAAAAAAAGGACTTTAGACTCAAAATGTAAGGACAAAGAGAGGAAGTAGCTCATGCCAATTGCCCAGGGGCACAAATAAATTCCCAGATACCCATTGCATGAAAAAGCTCACTGTATAAAATAAAACACTTGGTATAAATTAAGATCCTGTTCTTCATCCATGAGAAGCTTGTGACCAATGCTGTCAGAGGCATAAGTTCTGTCAAGATATGCCGATGGAACCGTCCACTCCTCGCACTTTCTCTTTTTCAGATTACAAAAGTCTATGCTATTGCTACAGTCTAGCTCATACTCATGATTGAGCTTGGCTATATCTCTAGTAACCCCAACCCCTACGAAAGTGAATTTGGAGTCCACCAAAAAGCTAGGGATGGATTTGAGGATATTAATGGATATGGACCCAAGGGGGAAAATCCAAGTGATATCTAGCATTAGAGAAGCGGATTGGAATTTTGAAACTTGAGGCAAAATCAAAATTACTCCCAATTTTAAGGGTGTAATGTGAAATTTAGAATATGATTTTATAGCCCTCTCCGTTTGTTGACATCACAATACTACCGTTTTCAAATGTTGTTCCCAAAAGAAGAAGAAAAAAATGGTTGTGAAACTTTGTGGGACGGGTTTGGCACTTATTAACCTGAGGAGGTCAGGTTGGGTTGGAAAGTACCCCAAACCCAACCCAACCTAACACATACTCGCCCCTATCCTATGTATATCTTTCATTTTATTACACACACACACACACATATATATATATATATATATATATATATATATAAAAGTTGAATTCAAGTTACACCTGATGTCATGGTTTTCAGACCCGGACCGTTCATTGAACCGTAAAAGGGAGAGGTTCAAGGTTTTCAAGGTCGAACCGAGGTCGAACCAGGGTCGAACCGTGATGACGTCATAATTAATTTAATAATTAATTTAAATATATATAAAAACATTAAATTAATAAAAAATAAAAAAAAATTAACTAAATTAGTCTAATTTACTTTCAAGACAACCAACAGGCATACACAAATGCATTCACAGTGAGAAAAAGGCAAAACTTAGTAAATTATTAGTTTGAAGTATCTATATATAATATATTCACCTGCATAGCCCTAGCTAGATCTCAAGAGAGTGGGCTTGCAATGAAATCTTCATCTAAGTACTTTCATGCACATGCATTACGGTATATCCGATTCCAACTTAGACATGCACAAGCTACAAAGTACTATTATCGCTTCTATTACAAAAGCACAAAAAGACATTACTCTTACTAATTAACTATACTAACACAAAGGTAAAACATACATAACTAATAATTAAGTAAGCAACCATAGATAGAAATCTTTGTCGTCATTGGTACTAGTAATCTTTGACTTCTTTGCTTCTATTACCAAAATTCACACCCCAATGTAGTCCAAACTAGCCAATGTAGTCCATAAAACTTAAAAGTACAAAGTAAAAATACATAAACAAGCCTCCAAGTTATAGTACACAACTACACATTGTTTCTTACAAAAATACATAAAACTTAGTTCTAAAAAACAATAATAAAACTTCAAACTCCAAGTCACACATTGTGTCTTACGAAAAGACATAGAAATTATCTCTAAAATACAAAATAGAACTTTAACGTTCAAATAAAATTATTATGATCATAAATCATCAATGTCATGAAAGTTATCATGCTCGTCATCATTCCCTGGAAATCCAGGAGGAGGGCCAATAGGTTGTCCAAATGTTCCCAAATCAATTCCTTCAACCTCACTGCTATCATCTATAGATTCTACACACAAGTTTGAACAAAATAAAAAGAAAAATTATTATAATGTTTATGTAAGTTTGAAAAAATAAAAGAAAAATCACTATAGGTTATCAAATTGTTTACATATAAACTAACCTTCAATATTAGAAGAAGCCTCTACATTTCTTTGGATATGCACCCTCTTCATAAATTGCATTCTCCAACTCTTCATAATTAAGATACGGGTCTTCCTCTTCCACAAATACCCAAAAATCAGTTTTGTCGATACTTGCATAATCAATGGGATCAAAATTAAGCTTTTTGTTGTAAAGCCTGCATAAAATGTCATGCTCATTATTGGAATTTGAACATAATTAGGAACTAACAATTACATTATATAAATGACTTCTTAAAAATTAATATAATGACAAAATATAGCATTTAATTACCTATGTCTCAATCGCAAGTTATGATTAACAAATACAAGATCATTGAGCCTTTGATGCTCCAACCTATTTCTCCTCTTAGAATGTATTTGATCAAATAAACTCCAACAACGCTCACATCCGGAAGAGGCGGAAGTTTGGCTAAGGATTCTAATTGCCAATTTTTGCAAGTTTGGAGCATCAAGCACCCCACAACTTCCACCATTCATCTCGATTTTCATAACACAACGTAATCTAATATTAATCAACATAAACAAACAAACTTTCAATTAAATAATCACTTCAGATTATTCTAATTATAGTGACAAAACTAACTTTTAACATGAACAAAGAAACTAAGATTTGTTTATAGTACTAAAGTAAACTAATTACTTCTCACCTGGATGAGTGGTCTTGCTTGTTGACAATGCAAGATCTCTATCAAAGCTCCCAATACGGTCCCGAAAATATTGGGTTTCCTAATTACCTTTTCTTGATCACCATCATATTTTGTCCCAATGTAGTCCAAAATAGCCATATTTACTGCTGGTTTCCGACAAAAATTCTCCTCATCATATTGAAAAGCGGGATTTAACCAATATGCAAAGCAAACATGAAGATCTTTACGCAAATGCTTGTCCCAACGGTTTTTTATAATTGAGGTGTATGGCTTGTACAAGTGCTTCTTCATTCGGAAGATCTTCTTGATTCCCAACCGTGCTCTATGCATGCCCTCATACACATATCCTATTGCAGGCCTTTGATCAGAATCAACAATTCGTAACAAACGAATGAGTGGCGATGAAATCTTGACAAGAACATTAATATCATCCCAAAAAGAATTATCCAATATGATAGAAACTACTTCTTTTGTCTTTGACTCTCTTGCCAATCTATTGTCCACAAAGAACTTGCTAGTCACTAAGGCTTGCAAGTCATGCTTATGCACATGAAGGCTTCCAAATGAAAGGAAAGTAGTAGCAAATCTTGTTGCTCCCGCACGTACAATATCTGTCCAACCAGGTCTCTTCCTCAACCAAGCAATCAAAGCTACATGATTATAAATAAAAACTGTAACTTTGGTTGCACGATTTTTTAGTCTCTCCACATGAGACATCTCCCCCATATCCTGCAACACAAGATTCGGGCAATGTGCTGCACAAGGAGACCAACTAATAGTTTTATACTTTTCACACAACAATTTACCAGCAGATACATAGTTGGAAGCATTATCAGTAACCAAGTGAACTATGTTTTTTGGACCAACCCATGTAACTACTTCATCAAACAATTTAAACAAGTTTTGGTATTCTTCACAATATCCGAGGCATCAAGCGATTTTACAAATACCATTCCCCTAGGACAATAAACAAGGAAATTAATCAATGACCTATGTCTAGTATCTGTCCAACCATCACCATAAGTGTACATCCAACTTCACGCCCAATGCCTACGTTGTGACTCAACCAACAACTGAACTTCTTTCTTATTATCCCTCAACAAAGGGACCCGTACTGCATGATAAGATGGACCTTTGTAACCAGGACCAGCAGCAGCTATAGCATCAATCATCATTTGGTAGTACACTGAATTCACTACATTAAAAGGAATACAATTGTCATACAGAAACCTTGCAACAGCCATATCAGCTTGCCTCACCCTTTCTTTGCTTTGGAATACACTTTTAAGACCAGGTTGAGCTCCTGGAGTAGTTCTTGGAGCAAAGTAATTATCCCCTAGCTTTATACCCTTTCTTTTACCTAAAACAGGTTTTTAGGCAACCCACTACTAAATACTTCTTGAACATCATCATCTTCTTGGAAATCACTATTTGTAGAAGGCACACTAAACATTTCTTCTTGACGTTGTTTCTCACCTTTTTCTTCAACTCAAACTCCTTCACATATTCCAACATTTGGTGTCTCACATCATGAGAAACCTTTTACACGATCCAATATCACCTTTTATCCCCGCAAGGTGTTTTTTCATCCTATTAATACCCCCACCTTTATATGTTTGCCTACAATACACACATGTAAAAGTATTCCGTCCCTTCTCATCCGACCCAAGGCTAAAATGTTCCCAAGCCGGATCAACCTTTTCCTTACTCTTGAGCAAGATTCCACTACATTGGAATCAACTTCATGTGATGGAGTAGACCCGGTCTCTGTTTCCATTTTAATCTAAAAGACTAAACAACGATCAAACACGCATAGACCCATCAATTTTTGAAATATAGATATTCAAAGAACCACAACTTCATACACATTAAAACACTACCAACAGTAAAAAAAGAGTAAAGACACTACAAATTAAAACATAACAACAGACTCTATCCAACAAAATTGAAGAATGCACATACCAACAAAATCATGGAAATGAAACTATACTAAAAGAGTGAAACTTTACAGAACCTAACCCTTCAAAAAAATTGCAGATATGAACTCAATACTCATATTCAAAATCAAAACTTTTTTGCTAAACTAAAACTACTAGCCTAAAGAACCCACAGAAAGTCTGAAGAACCCACAGAAAGTCCTCAAACACCGACACAAACCGGATCCCCATGTCCACAAATACATGCACAAACATATACACACTTACTAATCCCAGTGGGCTAAAAAAATGACTGTGTCTAATTAGATTATAAAATCCAAACTCACGACTATGATATCAAAAAAAGAAAAATGGCATATGGGCATATGGGCATATGAGCATATGAGCACAGAACACATCAACAAGGCAACTGGGAAAGTAAAAATTACACCATATCATTCGGACCCAAATACTTTTTTTTTGCCTATCGGTTTTCATTGAACAGGTTTGAAGCTTCGATTTTAAAAGCAAGTAAAATAAGCATATGCTATATTCATGTTAAAAAGAGAGAGAGAGAGTTACGGAATGGAAGAAGAAACATATACACACTTACTGGGGTGTAGATCAAGTTTCTTACGGGGGGCTCGTCAGAGCCGAAGGCGAGTCGGTGGTGGTGGCGGCGGCAGCAAAGGGGTGGAAGAGAGAGGTGTCCACTGGCGGAGGATGAGGCGAGAGCCACCGTTGTTGTTGTTGGGATTGGGAGTGGGAGTTGGCGCGATTGAGAGTGGGAGTGGGAGTGAGAGTTGGCGCGATTGAGAGTTGGCGCGCTGAAATGAGCGCGACGGCGACGGAGGGAGGGAGAGACGAGAGAGTGAGTCGCGGCGATGGAGGGAGGCAGAGACGAGAGAGTGAGGGTTTTGTTTAAGGGTATGGCGCGATTGAGAGTGGGAGTGGGAGTGAGAGTTGGCGCGATTGAGAGTTGGCGCACTGAGCTGAGCGCGACGGCGACGGAGGGAGGCAGAGACGAGAGAGTGAGTCGCGGCGATGGAGGGAGGCAGAGACGAGAGAGTGAGGGTTTTGTTTAAGGGTAAACGAATGAGGGTAAACGAATGAGGTTAGCTGCTCGATATTCAGATTTCAGAAAGCCCAAAACGACGCCGTATTAGGGAAAAAAAAAAAAAAAAAAAAAAAAAAAAGGGACGAAACGGCGCCGTTTTGAGACAAAACAGGGCAGCCCGTTTGAACCGTCCGAACCGTTCACGGTTCACAGAACCGGACGGTCGGACCGCGGTCCGCACGGTTCCATGCTTTTTTCGCATGGAACGGTTCTTCACCTTAAATGGACCGTAGATTTGAACGGTTCGAGGGTTTTACGGTCCAACCGCACGGTCCGGTCCGGGTCTAAGTTCCATGCCCGATGTAACTCTAAACAATATCATACCATCCAATAACTTGTTATTTAATTCATACATACATACATACATACATACATATATATATATATATATATATATATATGTGTGTGTGTGGGGGTTGAGTTCAAATTACACCTAATGTAACTCTAAGCAATGTTATATCACCCAATAACTTATTATTGAATTCATATTTCAAAAATCCAACCATTGAATTATATGTTCTATATGTTCCTAACATGCATGCCAATTTTCATGCCAATCGGATGTGATTTACCATTTGATCCATAAACTTATTTTTTTATACATTATTTTAAACTACAAAAACTTGAATTCAAACAATTTATTGATGACTTGACTATTGATCTTTGATCATCTTCAAATTTTGTAAATATGGAGAATATATAAAGATAATATAATCCAACGAAGAATTAGGTGGTGCTATATATATCTTTCATTTTATTTGCACACGTAAACCTTTTTTTAGAATTGTGTCATAGCATTTTTTGCCATATACTTTTGTTATTAATTATATATTTTACCTTTTTTTTGGCTTTAAGCCAAGTTAGAACTAGGGATGGGAATGGCACAAGGCGAGGTCAGATTAGGAGTGCTCTACCCTAGCCCCGCAAAAGAACCGCCCTCCCCAATCCCCACCTCACCCTGTCACACATAATTTAAAAATTAATATATAAAAAAACAAATAAAAACCCAAAAACATAAATAATATATTCAATATTCAATAACACGATCCAAAGTTTTTGTCAAGCACATTCTCAAAAAAAAAAAAAGTTTTTATCTAGCAATACTAGTTCAACAAAACATGATCATCCCAATGTATCCAAATGTGAATCCAACATTCTATTTTCATCCACCATGTTATATTAATATCTAAAAGCTACAACCTAGATATTAATGTATGCAATGATGCATTATACCTTTACACATTCTTAAAATAATTGTAACTTACCAATCAAGACAGGATCATCACTTTTTACTACCATGAATTTACATATTCTTGAACCTAAATGTAATTTATAATAGAAAATACATGTAATACAAACAGCTTGGGTGAAAACACTATTTATTTGGTTTTAGTTTATACTCATCCAAAAAAAAAAAAAAAAACTTCTTCCACCAAATTTGAAGGATCTAGCTTCGTTCCTACTTAGAGAACCATATGTCATTTCATCAACTTCAAGAGATAGAGACAATAAACACCCACTTCGGTCAAATTTGGTCCATTTCAGTCCAATTTGGTCATATTCGGTCTATTACGGTCCACTTCGGTCCATTTGTTCCATTTCAGTCCATTTTAGCTCATTTAGTCCAGTTTGGTCCAATTCGGTCCATTTGCTCCACTTCAATCCATTTCAAATGAGTATAAACTAAAAATAAATAAAGCTGTTAACTTTCACTCCTTTTTTTTTTTTATGGAAAACTTTGTGTAAAGATAATTTTCCATATTTTTCAGTATTTAGTAGTATCAAAAAAAGAAATCACAGGAAAACTATGTATGGCTTTAGAGATTGTTTTCCAATAAATTTTTTGGAAAACAACAAATTAAATAAGGGAAGTTAGAAGTGTTTTTTAATTCATTTAAGGTTTCTACCAAACATAGGAAAATGAGACAGTTTTATAGAAAATATTTTTAAAAAAAATGACTCATTTTCTAGAAAATATTATCGCCGAAACAAACAAAGCGTTATTATTTATATTTTTTTAAAGTTAATGAAAATGACATATGGCTTTTTAAGCCGGAGTAGAACTGGACTCTTCAACCAAGGCCTTTTGCAAATTTTGAGACTACTCTAATGATTCACCAACACCAAACAACAACAAAGAACTCTAAAGGATTCTATGTGTGTTTAGTTTTAAACTTCTCTATGGAATTTGGAAATTTGGAGAGAGAGAAGGTAGAGAGAACAATGTGATTTTTCTCCCTAACTCCTCAATATAGGAATTGGGCGTAGAATCTCATGATTTATGAGGGTTATATAGAAAAGCTTATAGATAAGTATTGTAGAAAGGTGAATAACAAATTTCTCTCAAGTTCTAGCAATCTTGCTCAACTAAGAAACTGGCAAGAGAGAGGCAAGATTGTTTTTCAAAATAGGTAAAACTCATCTAACCCATGTAATTTCACTCGACCGAGATTCTTCATACTTGAGCTTCACATTCAATATTTTGACCTCTTAAACCAATACAAATTTACACATAATTGTACATGATATATAAAATAAAAAATAAAAAAAATAAAAAATTAATTAATTAAGAACTGAAAATGTATATGTAATTTGGGCACGGAATATTTTGTGTTATAGTGTGCTATGTTTTTCCTATTTTTTTCTCTACAAATAATTTTTTAAGTTTCAAATAAATTATTTAAATTACTAATTTTTTTAAAGAGGATTACCATGATAATCAGAACTCATAACAAAAATACTTTATAATACTCAAATAATTGATAGACATATTTAAATGCATAGCCAATATTATGTTTATAAACTCAAATTTTCGATTCTGAAAAAGCTAAGAATTAACTCAAACATAAATCACATCAAAGTTATAAGAGGGAGGGATGCTACTTGTGTTGAGGAACTCAAAAACACAACACCAAAACATATTGACCTAAAATAAAGTTATTAAAAAAAAAACCCACACACACAATGTTGCATCCACCTAAAGTAGAGTTGCAAGAAATTAAAAAAAAAAAAAAAAAATCAAGAGGGAGAGAGATAGAATAATCATTTTTTTAAGAGAAAATGTGAGAGATAATTACAAATTTATAGAAAATTAGATGAGAATAAAAAGAGTTAAAAAAATATAGTAATAAACACTAAATTATCATAGTTATGCTATATATTAAAATTACACTATATTCATATATACTATCTTTATAATGCAATAGGATAACATTTATAAAATCAAATAAAAGAAAAAAGATAATAACTTAAAAACACAATACTAAATTACATCAACCCAAAGTAGAGTTCTAAAGAACATAAAAGTTAATCACCTAAAATAGAGATGTAAGATAAATAAAAATAAATGAATAAAAAATCCACCAAAAATTGAAAAAAAAAATTGAGAGATAGAGAGAAATAATTTTTTTTTGTGTGGGAATTGAGAAAGCTTAAAGCCATGCATAGAATGTAAGAGAATTGTAGATTTATTGTAAAATTATGAGAATAAGAAGAGGTAAAAAAAATAAAGGAAAATAAATGGATAGAGAAAAGTGATTTTAAGGTAGTGTAACGATAAACTGGGGATTAATAAAAAGAAAAAAAAAGTTATAAATATGAGAGAGAGAGTTGGAAATAAGTAGCTAATATGGCTCAATAAAAGAGTAACAACAATAAATGCTACATTTTAGTTTTTATATATATAATAATAAATATATATATATATATATAGAGAGAGAGAGAGAGAGAGAGAGAGAGATAAGAAATTTAAGCCAAATTAAAGTAGAAGAACATACCATGAGAATTAACAAAAGATGATTATTATTAGAACAACAAAAGACTTTTTCTACATTTACATATATTGCTCACTATCACCCTTTTCTTCCTCTTACATAAACTTGAAACAAGGGATCAACTCTGGTTAAACGCGGATTGTGGACAATCGTTTTACAAATCGAATGAAATTTTCGTCCCTATCCAGCATGCTGATCCTCACATACTTAGGGCCAACCCCAAAGTGTGTTCCCCCTCTAGTCAAAATTTTATGGCCTTTTAGGAAGGTTTCGCAGTCCTCTATATCTTTTTCACATTTTAACCATGCGAAAGCTGCAAAGGGTATAGAAAAAATGAGTGTAAAATTATGTAAATTTACAAATTTGTTACGGTAACTATATATATTTATACTGACGTTATTTATTTTGCATTTTTTATATTATTTTTTTTATGTATTCTGAAGATGAAGAAAGAAAATAAATTGTTGTATATGAAGAAAAATAATAATTAAAAAAATCAAGAAAAATTAATATTTTAATGAGATATACTATAAAATAGATAATCTGATATATAATGTTTTGAAAAGTGAGTGTAAAATTGAAAAAAATAGATTCTTATGCTAAAATATATAGAAATTTTTGCAATAGCTGATGTGAATGCTCTTACCAGGCCGAGGCTCAGAGACTTGATTGAAAAAGGTGCAAAATGCAGGCGGAAATTTAGGCAAACTAAACATTCCGCTGTGCTCCACTGCCTCTCTCAACAACTTCCACCTCTCTGCCATATTGTGGTAGCTGAAGTCGAAAAAGGTTTCACCTACTTCTGAGTCGTCAACATTTTCATAGGTGTCAGAGACAGCTTTCAGAACCTTAGCTGCTCGAATTTGTGAATCCTTGGACACGCCTATGGTGTTGAGCTCAACAAATTTAGTCATTCTTTTTGCAACCTCTTTGTCCTTAACAATAGCCCAACTATGAAATTTAAAAGCAAGGGCATTAGAAATTGTTAAAATTATGTGGTTGAATGATTAAAGTTATCATTCTCAATAGTTTAAGTTTTTGGATAATTAGTAATTTAACATGGTATTAAAGCAGAAAGTCTTATGTTCGATCTTAGTCTCCTCCACTCTACTTTCTATTTAAATCCCACATATTTGGCCTCACCAATTAAAAGGAAGTCTGAGCCCACATGTGAGAGGGTATGTTAGAATTATATGATTTAGGATCTGTTTGAATACCGTTAATTTTGCTGAAAATTGAAAACTTATTGTTGAAAACAAATATTTTTTAAAAGGTAAAACACTATTCATGCGTTTTTCACAAGTTGGCTGGTTCATGAGCAGTGTCGTGGGACTAGCCCAAAAAGATGCAAAACGCGCAAACATCCTCAGGCAAACGCACGCTTATTGAAAACTTATTGTTGAAAACAAATATTTTTTAAAAGGTAGAACATTGTTCACGCGTTTTTCACAAGTTTTTTGGGTTATGAACAGTGTCGTGGGACCAACCAAAAAAGACGCAAAACGCGCATACATCCTCAAGCAAAGGCACGCTTAATGATTAAATTTATCATTTCCTATCGGCCTAAACTTTTGGACAATCAGTAATTTAACAAAAATGAAACCAATGCAACACATGACTTGCATTACAGAACAAAGAATTAGCACAAACCAATTCTACAGCTATTAATATGATTATCTTGATATGATCAACTTACCCAATCCGCATTCCTGCATGGCCTGTGCTCTTTGAGACTGTGAACAACATGAGTTCATGGTCTGCAGGGGAAGAAATAGGAGTATATTGCGGCCAATAGTAGGCGAGGTCATGAAGCAATGTGCCCTTATTTCTATTAACCACTGAATGCCTTGCAGTCCCGTCAGGGTTGTTAGGAGATGTAACTAGTTCAATGTAAGGCCCCTCTTTGCTGAAGTTATGTGCCTCACCAGCCCATTTGTAAAGGCCCGACTTTAGGCAATCCGTCATAGCCGGGTAGGACTGCAGGTAATTTGAACTCAATTATAAATTGATTCATCTTATAGATGTTATTTTCTAATAGGCAGTTACAGATAAGTTCTTTGTTTTAAAAGAATGAAGAATCGAACAAATGTAGATTTTTCAGCATTCAGAATACCAAACCAAGCTAGAAATCTAATATCTTTGGCAAATTTTTAAAATTCCTCCGCTTTGACATTAGCTAGGACCTTATGAAACTGGTTATTAACTAATTATTATGAACAAATGGTATCAAAGTTCAGGGTGGTGTCTGGTGAAAGTGGCGAGGCATTTTGGATCCCTACCCAAGAGAGAACAAAGCAAGCCGAAAGAGCTCACACAAACTATCCTGGAAAAGTGCCCAACAAAGGAGTATTGCCAATGCCAAAAGAGCTCACAGTTCCAATGGGCAAGAATGTATGAGCTGAAACCCATGGATGAGCATATGGGGTTGACACATGGTTCCCGTTGATGGCATATGGAAGGCCCATGGATGACATTTCGGTAATGGAAAAAGGTCAGAGGCAAATGAGAGCTAATAGAACTTGTTCTTGGTGCATAGAAAGACAGAAACTCACAAGTAAGGGAGAAATTGTTGAGAATACACATGTAAATGAAGTCCCACATTGAATAAGAATAACAAAAATGAGTAGCTAATATAACACAATTGGGCTCAAACTCATAGGTTTAAGTCTTTGTGTTAGGTGGTATCTTCATATGTTATATTAACTACTCAGTTGGCATCTTAGTACAAAGAAGACAAGGTATCTGTGTCATAATATCCCAAGTCATAAGGGTCAATGAGGATACAGCTGTCTAATTAGACTATGGCTTACAGTTTACTCTAAAATCTGCGAGGTCTGTGTTTCTTAGGGGACAAAGAAAGGTGAAAAAGATACGGACTTGTTGTACCATGTCCTTTTGAATTCTATGTATGTGGACTGGATCATGACAGTCATCATAGAAATTGGTATTAATACCATTTTCCTAATGCAATTTCCTGCGATACTAAGCTGCTAGAAAAGTAGTGTGCAGACAGTGCATATGACACAATCACACAACACATTCAACCAAAAAGATTTTGCTATCATGCTATGCAATATAGTTGACTTGTTTTTAATAAGGGTAATTTGACTTTCCAAGTTCAGGAACATTTAAGGAATGCCTTCTTTTAAACGGTTCTTATACATCTGAAAGTACAAGGTGTATTTGAATAACCATTTGAAAGGTAAATTTTTAATAATATTCATCCAATCAAGTTTGGCACATGCAAGTTTGCGGTCCCATGTGCATTGTGAGGATTTGTTGAATGCTGTGCTTGGTAAATGTGTCAGTGCGCATTAGCGCAAGCGTGAGGAAGAAAGAAAAGAAGATAGGGAAAGCATAAACGAAGTGCGGGGAAAATAATTGAGATGCCAAAGTAGAGTATTAGAAAATTAATTAAGAGTTGAAAAATCTTGATAGTGCTGCAGAAACAAATAGCATGATACTATATTTATGTTGGACAAGGTCAACAATCTAATACAATGCCATTAGTGAAAAGAAATATAAGCATGCCCACCTTGTAAAGGTGATTAAATTAATCATGATCATGATCAAAGTGATTAAATTAACCATATATGAAAGCACAGGAGTAAACCTTTAAGTTCATTGGTATTAACCATTCTCTTTGAATAGATTCTTTAACAATCATAACACCAAGTTGCTAGAATATCAAACTCAAGTCGATTAAATTAAGATATTAAACGAACAAAGAATAGTAATGAATGAAAATCCTTTATGCCACACTTTGATATTTAAGAGTATGTTCCACCATTTACGTTCTTTTATTTATTTTTTTCTTATAAAGTACCGAAAGTTTATGGTATTAAAAATATATATCATATACATTATTTATTGCAATTAGTGGAGTATAAAGTAAGACACTACAAATGGGATGATGAATTTTTATCATGTTGATTGCTTTTTACCATTAGCCTAAGACACCATTTGACTTTTGGTGTAAGTGTGGTTCGAACTTCAAATTTCTTATTTGAAGACGAGACTTTTTCAAATGAGCTAAACTAAAATTCACGATTAGATTTTTATTCTGTAACAATATAGTTTAACAACGTATGCCCTTAGGGTTTTACTAATAATGTTTTACTAACATATGCCCTTTGAATATACGTTAACAAATCATTTTATGAAATTTTTTATAGAAAAATGAAAAGTGACCAACTTTTTTGACATTTTTTCAGTTTATCATAAAAAGTTTCTTAGAATAAGTGATTAATGTATGCCGTGAGGGGCATACATTAACCGAACCCTAATATGAATTCGACACTTACCGAATAGTAAGGGGCTTGAGATACCACACTTATTGGTTCAGATGCATCACTCGGTGAGAGAGCAAAGAGAGCAGCTAGATAGAGCTGAGATGAACCTGTACCAACAACAATGTGACGACCATCTGTGACAGCATTACCAACAACTTTGTGTAACCTGACCACCTGCTTGGCAAACTCAGGCTCCAAAAACCAGCAAATGTTGCTGATATCGGAAAAGTAGCTCATGTACTGCCACCCTGGGATCACAACTGTGGTTTTGTCCCCCATTTGTTGCCAATATTTTTCATACATTGTCGGATCACCGCTGTTGAAATAACATTATAAAATTAACATCTTTTAAGACAAATGTATGTTGGCCATCATATATAGTTATTATTATATTATTATCATTGTACATTTTAGAAATAAATTAATATTAATTCAGAACAAGTTTACAAATCCAATAAGTACTCTTTGCAATTGGTCTGCCAAGACAGTCCACCATAAAAATCTCAAATGGTCCAATGGCACCAATCAATTTGTTAGAGAAGAGTACTACCTACCTACTAATCATAAGAAAACAAAAACAAGAAAGAGAAAAGTCACCTCCCCAATAGAAACTGCCGAAAATGAAAAGACATTTTAATGGCAAGATTATTTTGTGAAAAATGTCACTTCTAGTTCTTGCTAAGTGAAAAAGACTGTACACAGCAATTGGGTTCTGAATTTACTTGTTAGGAGTAGGTGTGAGGACGGCAGCAATGTGGGACCCTATCTATCACATCTAACATAAGATCAATATGATGTTAATACATTATTTCTACCTAAGAAATCTTAGTTTTCATTGTGCTAATAAGTAAGATTTCCTTTATAAACTAAACAACTTATAAATGTCTACGAGGTAATATTTACATTATGGCAAATGTTAACAAGCCCGGTGCAGTGTTTGTTAAGATTAGACTAATGTGGATTCTACTAAATAAAAAAAATTAAATAAATAGAAGAAAAAGACATAAACTGGCCTCACATCTTATTTTAATTTTTTTTTTTTTTCTCTCAATGAAGCTGGCCTCACAACCTGAAAGCTACAAAAGAATAACCAAAAAAAAAAAAGAAGACAGAAGGCTGCTGTTACAGGCACGCCCATTAACACAATCCTTACATTATTAGTACAATATAAACCTATGTTAAATATCATTCAAAATAAAATAAAAATGTACGATATATGGCCCACTAAGCGGTAGATCTAGACAATCCCACCTTTTTTTTTTTTCTTTTTCTTTTTTTACTATATATGACCAGCAGAGGGCCTTAAAAGCTTGGGCGGCCTAATAAAAGTTCTGAGATTCAAACATCGCACGGAACAGCACTAAAGTTTGAGTCTTTACATCACACCAAAGGCCTAAAGGTGTCTGCATGCAGTGTGTGTACAAAGCCACATGCCTCCCACAGTCATCTATCTACTTCTAAGCCAGACTTATAGTGACTTGTGCAGTTGTGCCTGCTTAATTTGATATGTACAGATTGGGTTCTCCAACTATCTTATATATATTATGTTTTTGTTCATGGATGTTACTGTGCACTACTTAAAAAAAGCTTCAAAAGAATCCCACTTGCTGGGAAATAATAAAGTCAAAAGCTGATAAAATTATGGTATTCAAGTTAAAAGTGGCTCGATTCCCTAAAAAGATGCACAATTATATCTCTAATTAAAAGGTAACTTTGTGCACTCGTTAAAGAAGTTTTAAAATTTCTACCAAATAAAAAAAAAAAAAAAAAAGTTTTAAAAAGGTCACACTTGGATTAGAACAAGTGAAAACTAATAAAAATCCTCTTACACAAGACACCCCAACACTGTTTGTGCAATTTAAAGTCCACAACTTAGGTACATAACATTTCACCCAAAACAAAAAAAAAAAAAAAAACTTAGGTACATAATATAATGATGATGCTGTTGGTCAAATGTCAATGAGCACCACCTATGGTGCATGTTAGAATCTAGCAAATAGTAACACTAGCAGTCTAGCACCACCATCCCCCACCTCCCTTCAACTTTGGAACAGAGAAATGACAAAACGAGAGTCCTCGGTTGCAAAAGGATCCTGAGTTCCCAGGCCAAAGTCTAACATGCACCATGGAAAATCTCAACCAATAGAAGGAACTGTATTTGTCTAGCAAGGAAGTTAATACTCTACTGGTAAAAAGTAAGTTAACGCAGCACACGTTTTGGAATCCCAGCAGGACTAGGACTACACAGAGCTAGCAGTGTTGCCAATAGCAATACTGTAATAAAAACAATAATTACTTGCCTGACCAATTGAGAAATATCACTGACAACATTTCAGGTTTCTGACATAGTAGGAGACCCTAGGATTTGTGCAGCTCTCATTGCTTACCTAATACTTCCCATTCTAAAAGCTGCTCATTTGGTATGAATTTACACTTATGCCCCTGAATTTTTTTTTTTTTTTTTTTGGCCCACTTTCTGGCTCTTTTTTTCTTTTTTTTGGCTGAACACTTCCTGGCTCTTTGAGTGAGCAAACACTTGCTAAAACTATCATCAAATAGTTTCCTTACAAATTTTTCATTAAGTGAAAAAAAAAAAAAAAAAAAAAAGAACAAAAAGACAAAAAAGAGCTAACTTGGTGATGTAATTGATAACAAAGAACTACAAGGGAGGTTAATGAGAGTTCAGGGCAAGTATTCCACAAGTTGAGATATATAAAGTATAAACTGAAAATAAAAAGAAACAGGGTGTTGCACTTACTGATCGAGATTAATAATTCTCTCCCCGCTATCCTGAGCTTCAGCCAGAGTAGTAATGGAAGAAAGAGAAGAAGACACAGACAAGCGAGTCCTTTGTGTAACTTGGTCTTTCTCAGATTCAAAACCCAACCAATTAAGGCCCTGTTCCCTCTCGAACACACTCCTCAAGATGAAACTCACATTCAAAGCTAAAGAAAGTACGAAGAAGTGCCTCATTGAGAAAACACTGGCAATTTGTACCATTGAAAAGTAAGAAACAGAGTAGTGAAATAGAGTAGTAAAATAGAGTATTGGAAGAAAGAAAGTCAGAAACAGAGTAAGAAAACAGAGTATTGAACAGTGAATGCAAGGAAGTGAAACAGTGATCTTGATATTTATAGCGAAGCCCAGAACATGGAAACAAAAAATTTGAATTGACAAATGGACCGCAGGGAAGTAATTGCATGCAAATGGTTGGTGGTGAGCGTTATTGAAATTTTTTTTTAAATATTTTTTGACTGATCTAGTTGAAGAAACAGAAAATGAAAACCAATCTAGACAAAATTGTGAAACAGAAAGTTAGTAGGCGGTTTTAAAACTTGGGAACTTGGAATTGGACTCTGAAACCCTGAAAAACTGACAGGTAATCTCTCAGATTCCTAGGGTTTCTAGAGCCTCTGTGCATGCAAACCCCCAATGTTCTATAATTTTGAAACTCTGCCCTCAGCTACCCAGTAAAGATTTTCATAGAAACATTCAAGTTATTGAAATAGTTGGCAAAAAAAAGCACAAAACAAAAACATGTTGAAAGAACATCAATAACCAGCATGTTAATTCCTATGAAATTCACAGAAACAATCACAAAGTGAAAACAACACAAAACACAAAAACAGAAAACAAAATCCCAAATCCTAATACATTTGCATGCTCTACTAGGAAAGACCAAAAGAAAGAAAACCCAGAAGTGAAAAACAGTGTAAAAAACTAAAATGTAACAAGAGGGTACTATGGATTATGGAACACCGAACACACTCCTTGGAAGACTTCACAACATGAGATTTCTCTCTGGAATCAAGAAATCACAAGTAAAAATCGCAGTTTTCCGATGTGTGAGATCTCGAAACAATAAACACTCCCACTAGGCTTGATTTCGCTGTTCTATATTTATGTACAAGCAAAATATTTATTTATATATATTATATATATATATAAAATATATACTATATTATATACTATATACTACTCTATTATGGTATGGGAGGTACGAGAAAAAGGAAGGGTTTTGAAAGAAAAAGCTGCTCTTATATGCTTTGTATTGCTCTGCATTGTTCAGTTTACTTTTCTTTTTTCTTTTCTTCTCAATAAATTTTGCTTTTCGCTTTTTCCTCTTTGTTCTATCGGAAACTATTAAGAAAAGCTTGTTATAAGTAACAAGAACTCTCTTAAATTTAAGTTTCTATTAAAATCTTATCAGTTTTTTTTTATGTTTTTGGATGAATAATAAATCTTATCTTTTTTGAGTTGTGAGCATTTTGAGTTTTGCTTTGGATGGGAATTAAAGAAGAGAGAGATTCAGATAGCGAATAGTGTGAGAGAGACGTACGGGTTTGGTGAGAGAGACTCAGCGGTTGATTTTTGAACTTTTTGCTACCTCAAAAAAAAAAAAAAAACTTTCTGATTTTTTATTTTTATTTTTTTGAGCAAATCTTTCTGATTAACTTGTAATGTAAATATGTAATTGCATTTGCTGCTTTTTTTTTCCTTTTCTTTTTTCTTCTCTCCGTCTCTCTCCCTCCTTTTCTTTTAATTACATTTGTCACCTTTTATAGGTTATTTTCGTTTCTACCCTCGTACTTTTGGTTAGTAAGATGAGATATTATATATTCTATTTATAAAAAGAATCTCTTTTTTTATCTAGACTTTTATTGAATCAAAAATATCCTTAAAACTTAGATTTAACCAAGAAAAAACTTGAGAATAATCCGGTAAATGCCTACATAATAGGACACTCTCCTACTAATCTATTTTTATAAAACAAACTTATCCAAAATTAAAAATAAAAAAGGAAATTATGACACTAGACAAAAATAAAAAAATAAAAAGAAGCCTCATGACAAGCGCAAAGAGCGTGTCACTTAAAATGCCTACAAAATAGGACACTCTCCTACTAATCTATTTCTATAAAACAAACTTATCCAAAATTAAAAATAAAAAAGGAAATTATGACACTAGACAAAAAAAAAAAAAAAAGCCTCATGACAAGCTCAAAGCGCGGGTGATGAGGTTAATACTCTATAATAATGTTAATATGAAATTGATGAGTTTAAATTAAAGAAATAGTGACCGTTCTTGATCTTATTTTTTAACCATTTATTCTTTTCATGAATATGCTTAGACAATTATCTCAATGAATAAGAAGATTTGTTATCTTATTTTACCTAAACAAAATTTAAAAAATAATAATAATAATAATAATAATAAAAATTAAAAAAAGAAAATAATTTTATGCACCCAAACGTTATCAACATACCAATTGTAGTAATTACAAATGTACCAACCGTAAAAATTAATGAATATGATTACACGATTCTCTCGAGAAATAAAAAGAACAATTATCTTACCACTGCGCACATTTGGTATGGTGGTCACTTCACAAGTATAAATACTTGTGAGAAGTAGGGAGTAAGGACCGGAGTTCAAATTTTCAGGAGAGAACTTTACACATATATACATTTAGATTAGGTTAGAGTAAAAATTCTATCTTATATCAAAAATAAAAAAAATAATAATAATTATCTTCTGTTACTTCAACAAAACAAAATTTAAGGGAAAAAAATATTTGTTCCAACGGTAGACGAACATGCCATCAATAGACATTAAGAATATACCAACTATAAAAACCAGTTTCATTTATTAAAACAATAACAAGATAAATATGCTTAAAAGATTGTCTCGGGAAAGAATAACCGTTATCTTCTCTAGCCTCAACAACACAATTTTTATTTTTTAGGGAATGTTATGTGCCAACGGTAGACATCAAAAGCATAACAACTATAGACGTTACGAATGTACCAACTATAAACTCAAATTTCTTTTGTTAAAACTAACTTGTCCAACCTTATAAAGGAAAGAAAATTATGTTGCATTCTCTATTTCTCTTCGCACTTCATAATGATGATCACACCTAAATATAACATACCAATTATGTTGGCTAACTCCATGACAAATTTTTTTGTAATCTTTGGATTTTGAAATTGTATGTGCATTGTGATAATGAGGACTGAAAGTTGAAGGTTTTGTTCAATATACAAGAATGAAGACCTCGTCAAGCAAGATCAAGATTTAGTCTTGCTAGCTTAGACAAAAACTCCCGATAGAGTCTTGTTAGACACTCGGTCAACCAAGAACATTATAAAAATTTTGAGATTTGCTTCCACAATAGTTTTTTGTAGCCTCCTCAAGCCTAAACCCTACATGTATAAAACCTTATTTTCAACCCTAATTTCATGAGAAAGAAGATTGCCACAAAACGATGAAGAGAAACTTAGAGAGAGCTTTTTTCTTTGTTGTTGGTACAAACACAATAATAATGGAAATAATACACAAAGAGAAACTGAATAGTACTTCTGAATATTATTAATTCAATGAGAAAAATTACACAACACTATTTGGACCGAGGCGCGGCACTCGCTCTCTTTAAGGAGATTCAAGCCCTTGGTTGGCTAAACTTTGTAACCGGTGCAGATCTTCTCTGACTTGTCTCCCCAGGATACAACAGCCCAACAAATGTTGTATGACTAGAACAACTTCTCGCACAAAGTGTTCAAGCCCAAAGCTCCACCAGGAAGAACACCTTTCTTTGGCCCAAAATCTCTCAAGTATTTAGGAATATTATTGAATTCACTCTCTCACATAATACACTTTGCTTTTAACTATTTTCTTCATTCACTCTTGATATGAAATTAGTCCATAGCATAGCCGTATATATAGTCTTCCAACCCTTCATATAACCTACATGTTATTTATTAATTTAGAAAACTTCTCTTAATTTATTTAATCTAACTTACATACAAGTAACTCTTTCTTTAACAACTCTTTTTTAACAACTTTTTATTATAACTTATCTCTTTATTCATCTTGATTATTTTGAGTTTTAACATATTTAATTTAAAATGTACTAACATTCCCCCACTCATTTTAATATTAAATTTGGAAAATGAGAGATTACCAGGGCAAAGAGGGATTATTATGCATCATGAAGGTGTGCTCTGCATTGAACCTTCACTTAGTGAAACAACAATCTCTACTCCAGTCGGTAGTGGTCTCCGACTTGAACTATGACCGCTTAAGGGAAATAAAGTATTGATGCTCACACATAATGATCCGGTGTTGACATGAGCTTTTATAGCTAGCACTTTACGGCCGTGTCTTGATCCCGAGTTTCATGAGTGTATTTAAGATTAAGTCCAAATCTCATAGGGAGCGGCCCCACCCCCACACTCACATAGGTGAAATTTTGTCAAGGATGCTCCTGTAATTTTGACACCCCACTCATACGAGCTACAAATTTCATTAAGAGTTTTTTTCTCAACCTCTCCACATTACAGGATAAATGCACTTACATCATAGGGATGAACAATTAAAAAATTATTTACAGAATAAATAATTAAAAAAATGAATAGTGCATTTCTTACGACCATCGTATGATTCGTTTTTCCCATTGAACCCAATTCTCGGGATCTCGGTCCTTGGGTTGGGTATCCTCATACATGGCTCATGATTCTATGGACTTTAGTCCCATCCCCTCGATGTATTCCGGACTCTATCTTTTGCCAAGGCCTTGGTAAATGGATCTGCAAGATTATCATTAGATTTAATATAATCCACGAGTTATGATGCCACTACTCAAATAAGATCGCACTATGATCTTGTGCTTTCTTCTTATAGGTCTGGATTTACCATTGTAGTAACGGTTTTTAACTCTACCAATTGCAAGTGCTATCACAATGAATTAATATAGGTGGAATTGGCTTTTCCCAAAGTGGAATTTCATATAACAAATCTCTAAGCCAATTTGCCTCTTCACTAGTTGAAGCTAATGCTATTAATTCAGCTTCCATTGTTGAATTAGCAATTATTGTTTGTTTTTTAGATTTCCAACAAATAGCACCACTACCTAAGGTAAAAATATAACCAGTGGTAGAGAGAGAATCACTTGACAAAGTATTCCAATCGGCATCACTAAAAGCTTCAATCACAGCAGGGTACTTTTTATAAAATATGCCATAGTTTTTGGTACCAATTAAATATCTCATGACTCGCTCAATAGCTAGCCAATGATCTTTACCAGGCTTGCTAGTAAACTGCTAAGCACTCCTCTCGCATATGCAATGTCGGGTCTAGTACAATCGGTAGCATAACGCAAACTACCAATGATACTAGCATAATCCTTTTGATTAAAAATCTCATCATTATTATTCACAGGAAATAAATGAATACTAGAATCAAAAGGAGTAGCTACACTTTTGTGATCATGAAAATTATATTTTCTCAATATTTTCTCAACATAATGTGATTGATCAAGATATATTCCATCACATGTTTTTGTAATTTTCATGCCCAAAATAAAATTAGCCTCACCAAGATCTTTCATATCAAAATGGCTTTTAAGCATATTTTTTGTTTCATTTATAACATGCATATTTGAGCCAAAAATCAACATATCATTCACATAGAGGCTAATAATAACATGTAGATTATTCCATGATTTAGAATAAATACATTTGTCACATTCATTTGATTTATAACCATTCTCAATCATGCAGGAATCAAACTTTTCATGCCAACGCTTAGGTGCTTGTTTTAAGCCATATAGGGATTTAGTTAGCTTACATACCTTGCTTTCTTGTCCAGGCTCTACAAAGCCTTGAGGTTGGTCCATATAAATCTCTTCCTCTAAGTCCCCATTTAGAAAAGCAGTTTTTACATCCATTTGATGAATTTTCAAATCAAAAATTGCAGCAATAGCAATTAACAATCTAATAGATGTAATTCTTGTTACCGGAGAAAATGTATCAAAGAAATCAAGATTAACTTTTTGTTTAAAGCTTTTTGCAACAAGTCTAGCTTTAAACTTATCTATTGATCCATCCGGTTTCAACTTTTTTCTAAGGACCCATTTACAACCTATGGTCTTACAACCCGGTGGAAGATCTACTAATTTCCAAGTTCTATTAGAAATTAGAGATTCCATCTCATCATTTATAGCCTCTTTCCAAAATATAGCATCGGGTGATGTTAAAGCCTCTTTAAAATTTTGGGGATTTTCCTCAATGTTAAAAACATAATAATCAGGACCAAAATCTTTTTCAACTCTAGCTCTTTTACTCCTTCTAGGTTCCATTTCAAAATTTTCTTGATTTTGTAAATGTGAAGTAGAAGAACTACGTTGTGACAAAATATTTTCTTCACCCCCACTATTTTTCAATTTAAAAGGAAATTTTTCTTCATGAAAAATTGCATCACCCAGATTCAAAAATTATTTTGTTTTTGAGATCAAAAAATCTATAAGCTGCACTATTAATCGCATAACCAAGAAAAACACGGTAGTAGCTCTTATACCTAATTTAGGTATTTTAGGGTCGATAAGCCTTACATAAGCAAGACAACCCCATACTCTCAAATATCCCAAATTTGGCTTATGTCCTTTCCACATCTCAAAAGGTGTGGTGTGTGACTTTATGTGGCACTCTATTCAAAACATGACATGCGAGTTAAAATAGCTTCACCCCAAAAATGTAAAGGTGCACCGATTCAATTAACATGGCATTTGTTAACTCAATTAAAGTTCTATTTTTTTTCTTTCAGCCACACCATTAGAAGCGGTGAATATGGTGCAGTAGTTTCATGGATAATTCCCAAAGATCGAACAAATGAGTTGAATGCACTTGATTCATACTCACGGCCTCTATCACTTCTTATTCTTTTTATTTTTCTACCGAATTGATTTTCAACTTCTTTTAAAAATCTTGAAATTTTTCAAAAGCATCACTTTTATTTTTCAACAAATAAATAGTTGTATATTTTGAGAAATCATCAATAAAAGTGATAATATATCTATTTCCTCCACGAGTTAAAATTCCCTCAAATTCACATAAATCGGAATGAATTAACTCAAGCAATTTGGTATTTCTTACAACACTTTTATGAGGCTTTTTTGTAATCTTAGCTTGACTACAAGTTTCACATTTTTCAAAATCTTTTGACAATCTTGGAATTAATCCTAAACTACTCATGATTCCCACATATCTACTATTTATATGACATAAACGAGCATGCCAAAAATTAATAGAAGAAAGCATATAAATCGAATGGTGGATGCTTTATTATTCTCAACATTCAATTTAAACATTCCATCACAAGCATAACCCTTGCCCACAAATAATCCCTTTTTAGTGATTACATAATTATCGATTCCATAGTTTGCTTGAAGCTTGACCTTGTTAAGTAAAAAACTTGACATCAAATTCTTTCTCATGGACGGAGTGTAAAGAACATCTTTCAATGTTAGCACACGTCCGAAGTGAATTTCAATTCAACCTCACCACTCCCAAGAACCTTGGTTTTGCTAGAATCACCAAGCATAACAGTTTTTCTTCTTCAAAAGGAGTGTACAATTTGAACCAACTCTTGTCATAGCAGGCGTGCCTATTAGCACGAGAATCGCCCACCACCCTTCAACATATTGCACCATATTAATGTACGTAATCATAGCCACTAAAGACTCTTGATTACGTTAGCTTTGTGGGGATGATTCACGTTTCGAAATTTGCAAAATCGAGCAATATGCCCACTCTTGCCCACAGACAAAACATGATCTATTAAATTGATCTTGTGAAGGGGGTCCTTGGTTCTTATTGTAATTTTTGTTTGGGTTTCCCCTTCCTTGAGGTCTATTATTATTTTTAAAGGCTCTTTTTTTAGGCTTCAATTGAATATTTCTAGGAAAATGATTTTTGGGCATATTATTATTGGATGAAATAAGGTTTACCTTTGTGGTGGAATTACCATTGCTCTCTTGTGTCATGAGTGCATCTTGTCCTCTAGCCTCCTCCTCCACACGGATGCGTGTGATCAAAGTCTCTAAGGATGTCTCCTTTTGTTTGTGCCGCAAAGTCTTTTGGAACTCCCTCCAAGATTGTGGTAGTTTATCAATTATGCCAGCTACCACCAAATTGTCTCCAATCTTTATGCCTTCGGATCTCAATTCTGCTACAATCATTTGGAAGTCTTGTGCTTGATCCACCACCGATTTTCCATCCACCATTTGGTAACGGAAAAATCTACTAGCAACATACTTCTTTGCACCAGCCTCCTCGAGTATCATACTTGCTTTGTAAAGCTTTCCAAATTTTTTGGCGAATTGTAAGTTGTATCATAATAATCATAGAAATGATCGGCAAGACAATTCAATAGATAAGAGCGACAATTATATTCATCTTTTGTATACTTATCTATTTTTTCTTGGTGGAGAATATATTCTTCCTCACTCATCTCATCGGTAGGAACTTTTGACGGATTCTTGTCGGTGAGGATGTAGGAGACTTTGAGAAGACTCAAGTAAAAGAGGACCTTTCCTTTCCACCTCTTGAAATGGGCTCCCTTAAAGCGAAAGGGCTTGTTGAGATCTCCAATAGGCTCATTTGGTTTCTCTTGTGTAGGCTCCATGTGTTGAATCTCCTTAAAATTGTTGGTACAAACACAATAATAATGGAAATAATACACAAAGAGAAAGCTGAATAGTACTTCTGAATATTATTAATTCAATGAGAAAAATTACACAACACTATTTGGACTGAGGCGTGGCACTCGCTCTCTTTAAGGAGATTCAAGCTCTTGGTTGGCTAAACTTTGTAACCGGTGCAGACCTTCTCTGACTTGTCTCCCCCAGGATACAACAGCCCAACAAATGTTGTATGACTAGAACAACTCTACGCACAAAGTGTTCAAGCCCAAAGCTCCACCGGAAGAACACCTTTCTTTGGCCCAAAATCTCTCAAGTATTTAGGAATATTATTGAATTAACTCTCTCACATAATAAATTTTGCTTTTAACTATTTTCTTCATTCACTCTTGATATGAAATTAGTCCATAGCATAGCCGTATATATAGTCTTCCAACCCTTCATATAACCTACATGTTATTTATTAATTTAGAAAACTTCTCTTAATTTATTTAATCTAACTTACATACAAGTAACTCTTTCTTTAACAACTCTTTTTTTAACAACTTTTTATTATAACTTATCTCTTTATTCATCTTGAGTTATTTTGAGTTTTAACATATTTAATTTAAAATGTACTAACATTTGTCTTAAAACCTCTTCCATTTATCATCCTTGAAAGGTTGAGTTCTCCAATCAGAAAGATCATCTTTATTATGTTAGAAGGAGTCCAAATCTTCTGTCTCGCTTTTCCTGCTACACTCTATACTCCATCAATAAAAGCATGTCACGTGTTCACCTAATTAATTAAATACTACTATTAATTAATAACGGTAGTATTAATAAGTCAATAATGATAGTATATTTAATTAATTAGGTGAATACGTGACATGTTTTTATTGGTGGAGTATAGAGTGGAGCAGAAAAAGTGAAACAGAAGATTTAAACTCATGTTAGAAGTGTTGCTAAAAACATAAAGATGTCACAAATCTTTCAAAAAGCCTCGAAGTAACCGAGATATCTATTTTGCAGCCAGCAAATTGACTTGTAGCATCAAATTCCCATAAAGGAACAAGGCGGGAAGTTTGCAGTTGCTAACAGGAGCACAAAGCTTAAGTACAAGGTCTAACTACTTGTACGGAAATTCTTATTTGTATAAGGGTCATGCTAATAAGTGCCCTTAGGACACCGATTAAGAATCCAGTTAAAGAAAGTTTTTATGGGAAAAGAAAAAGAATCAATTAATGTTTTGACAGTTTTTTTCATTTCCCATAAAAGTGTTGTCAAAACTTTCTTTAATTAGATTCTTAACCAGTTCCTTAAGGGCACTTGTTAGCATTTCTCTTAGTATAATCTATATCTCAACAACTTTCATCGTGGAATTAATGATTTGGTCTTGGCCTTGGAGTGCTTTTAGGCTTTAGCATTTGGGTTTTCACTTCATGAACATATGCTCGTATTTGTATGCGTGTGTTGGTGATTTAATTGTTTTACCATTTAATATTTATCCATTAATACAGCTGTACTTAAAATAACTAATTAACTACTTACACTTGATCTTGATTAATTGGTTAAAATTGGTAGTAAGTCAATCCATACTTCTATAGGTCTAAATGCGTTTTTCATCTAGGGATACAAGAAGAATTCCAAGGTCAAATGCTCTCCAAGCTTGAAGGAAAGTTGAACAAAGGACCCTACGCACTCTAATCGAACAACAAACTTGAAGTTTAACTTGACAGAGAAAACCTAGTGGAGGAGGAATCCCAAGTAGATATCGATTGAGGGAGAAACACTGATTGACAAGCATGTTGATGGGGTTTCAATGCTAGCTTAATGGGGTTTTCACTTTTCAGCTCTTCCCCTATCACTAACTTATGCCTATGAATCCAACAATTGTCACAATAGACTGTCGAGAATAATAAAAGACCATTCATCATCTCTATGGTCAAGTTGAACTTATTATAAGTATTGAGATTTGAGAAGAATATGGATCCATTTTGGGCAAAATTTCAAATGGCTTTGTTGTTGTTGTTGGCAGTTCAAATGTTGAAAAGAGAATGACTTCTCAATTATCATATTGGAAGCAATGCTCTGAATGTTATTAATCCCATTCGTTGTTCCCAATGGTGTATCCAACCATAATAGTACATGTTTTTGTTAGTTTTAAACTCTTTTGTCTGTTGGCGAGTTGAACATGTCCTTAGAACATTTATATCAATTCATGCAAAAAATTCAATTTATTTTAGTATAAGAATTTACTTTTCTATTTTACATCATCACTTTTCAAAATACTCCACATCAGATTATCTATTTTACACTACATTACATTAGAATATCAAAAAAAAAATTTTAAATTATTTCTCTTTTATCACATACAATAACCACCATCCATTTTCTTCTTTCAACTTCGGGATACATAAAAAAAGAATAAAAAATTATATGCAAAGTGAATAATGTTAATGTAAATTTACACATTTTTAGATGTGGGTGCAAAAATTTTGTATATTTACACATCTAAAACCTACTTTTTCTATTTTACACTCCCATTTTTACAAAACACCCACATTAGTTTTCCTATTATACACATTTATTTAAATAAAATGTTGTAAAACTTTTGTAGTCTGGGTTTCCTATGCAAAGCCGATCAATACCTCCAATCAACCCACCCATCAAAATCTCAGCCACCATCAACCCAATCAATACCCGATTATTGTCGCTTCCGCCAAACCCACACATCATGTCCCCGAGAGCTCCGCCACAACGTCATTTCTAGGTCTAGTGCATCGTGGTTTGCTTGTTGAGATCGTATCGATGATGAGTGAGATTGGTGAAAGTGAGATCAATGAGATCGGTGGACTGAGGGAGAGATGAAATGAGAGAGAGGTGAGAGTGAGAATTTTCTGTCCGAGAGAGAGGTGAGGTGAGAGGAGAGAGAAACAAATACTAAAATAATAGATACATGAACTACAGTAACCATGTAAATATACATGGTTTCTGTAGCTAACGTGTATATTTACACATTTTTACACCCACCGATGTAGGTGTTTTTTTACTCAAAATGTGTAAAATTAGTACATTTTTTCTATTTTAGAAGACTATAAAAGGACTGATGTGATTGCTCTAAGCGATATGAGTGATTTGGGAGTTGAATGTGTAAAATTGATATCTTTTTCTATTTTACACTGATTCAAGCAAATGCTCTTAGAAAAGCTAATTTTTTGTCTAACCTCAATGCCCAATAGCCCTCTTGTTGTTTTAAGCATAGTGAAAGGATTTTCCTATTCTCTCTTCCTTGCTCCATTATGAGAGCATATGTGGGAGATGAGTTCCTTCCTCTCCATTAGTTTCGTTTACATAGATTCCATTATTAAGTGGAGAAAAAGGAAAAATGGTTGACAAAAGCTAGACATGTTATGCATAATAAAAATAGGGTTTTACTAACGTTTGCCCTTAGGATATTCATTAATAAACTATTTTAGAAAACTTTTGTATAGAAAAATGAAAAAATTACTAACTTTTTTTTTACTGCTTTTTTAATTTCTTATAAAAAGTTTCATAAAATGGATGATTAATGTATGCCCTAAACCGGAATGATAACAATATTATGAACACATCTAATTTTACAAGTTATTGAAATGGTCAATTGTGACTAATAAAAAAAAAATTAGGAAAAAAGTATTCATCACTTAAAGTCGATCACTTCAACATGTTGTAAAATTAGTTGTATTCCTAGATTTATTCTATACAAAAAGATTAAAGAATGTAAATTGTAATTTAAAATGAAACCGCAGCCATTCCTATTCGCAGCATTTGGGAAACTTGTTGCAAGTTTGAATAGACAACAATTTTGTAGTGGATTACAAGGGGGCATCAACAAATTTCTTTGTTTTTTCGTCACTAACGCACAAGAGCTCTCCGGCTTGGGATGAGAAAGTGGTGAGTGACAAATAGAAAGAGTTTTGGCCAAGCGTTGACATTTATAAAAGGTAATATAATTATTAACATATAATTGTTTATTTAAATGGTCAACACATGATATTTAGTCAGACAATTATTTCTAATCATTGCAATTTGGTCTTTCTTCATTTCTAACAACACATGGATCTCACTAAGTTGCTTTGCCTTTTCAAGGAGAAAAATTATGCATGTTTGAAAACTAAAGAACATTTATTCAATTAGATTAAATGGTATGAGTAGAAGATGCCAAAGAGATCGAAAAGTTACTTAATATTAGTGGAAGTCCCTTAATTTTATTTTAATTGAAAACTTCTTTTTGGTGGTATCATTTTGAGGTGATAAAACTTAAAGACAATAATGGTGATACCAACACCTTCTATGGTTAGGTATTTGGGGTTCGATATTTATCTAGGAAAAAATTCCTCGAAATAAATTTAGTATCTTTATATGCACATACTAGTGTTCAGACTTCAGAGGCTTTTTTGTATTTATTTATTGAATGATGAAAATTTTAGAGGTTAAATCTAGAAAAGTCTTTGAACATGTGACTAATCTCATTGAAAGGCCTTTAACAGATATTCAAAGAATTGAAAACAATTTAAAAACCATAATTGATAATGCTACACGAATTAGAACAAATATAAGATATGAAAGTGTTGGAACTTACAGAGGGTGGGTTGAGGAAGGCAAGTACATGACTGATGTCGTGGGAGTTACAAGAAAACAAATATGTTGTTTTCTGAATGAAAAAAGAAACTAAACACGTTAGAGAAGCAAGAGGCAAAGTTTGTACTTTTATTAATCTGAAAAACTAAACTGTCCATGAGACTACAATATGTTTAAATAGTAAAAGGAAAACCTAAGACAGCTAGAAAAACATCTAGAAAACCCTAATTTGCACTAATCACGTAATTAGGCGGCAAAATAGTAATTTTTGCCAAAAATAGCAAAATTGAGATAATTGCGGAAATTGAAGCTACTGTCTCTAAGAGACGTTCCAAAATAGACAGAGTCTTATTCTGACTTTTAAAATAAAAGTTATGAAGGAAAACAAATATTACTTAAAATAACAAAAACATTGTTTTTGGGGCCTTAACGAAGGAATTCGCCTAAATTAAGGCGACCCTTGAGGCAAATTCTCGAGTCTTGATCAAAATGTCGTTTCCCTTTAACTCTCCAAATTTCATGCAATTCCAACATTGTCAAGGTGGTTGGAATTTTGACAAAGAGAAAAAGGAAGAAGAGGTTATTTCAAACAGATTACTGCGTGGTTTTTCAAAATTGATCTTAGAATTTTTATTACTAATATTTTTGCTTGGGGGTAATTACACTCCCCTCTTTTGAGATTTTAAAAAATGACATTCCTACCCAAACTTAAAGAGAAAAAGAAAAAAAAAAAATTCTCCCTTGACATCCGTTTGACCAAACCATGTTAAATCAATGTTAAAAATGTTGTGTACTAACTTTTCCTTTACTTAAGGGCAGGTTTTCAAAATTATCTTCCTTTTCAAAATTAAAATCCACTTATTTGAATTTCTAATTAAAGAGTATTTTAAAATATTTAGAATGACTTTTTCTTTTTCTTTTTTCAATAGGTAGTGAAGAGATTTGTCGTTACGTGTCTTTTGGTGCTTGAAAAACTTTGAATTATTATTCTAAATTTATTAGTTATGTTTTTATTACTCACAATTAAAACTTTGATAAAGAGAATCTTATAAAAATTAGAATATTTTGTTACTTGTGGGGCTCGATAATTCGTGGCCCAGGCCCATTCTACGTTTGGGCCCAAGGCCTAAGCCGAGGAGAGCTATTGCCGAGGACGCATAATGAAAGCCCAAGAAGGGCACGAGGACAGGGCCGAGGGCAATTTTATGCTCAGCACCTCACAAAACGCCCGGAGAAAAGGACAAACTCGATACAGGGGCGGGACAAGGGAGAAAGCCACCAACATAGTAATACTGAGAATCTCGCATCCGACAAGCCCATACTCCAAACCATGCCCTTGTATTTTTTCAACAACCCCCAACCACTCTAGGTATGGGTTGACAGGACAGGTCTGCACCCTTAAAGTAAAACTTACACGTGGACACTAAAAGGGGAAATGAACACTAGTATAAAAGGAAAAGAAAGCAAAGGAGAAAGGGATCCCCCCCCAGGAGGAGGAAAAATCCTAGAAAGGGAGAAGGGGTACAATGCTCCTCGAATGCTGTCCGAGGACTTAGATCCCATTACCCACACTAAGGGAAGACTTAGCTAGTCAAGCCAAGTCCGCCCATATAAGAGCTTCCATAGAAACCCCGACATAAAGACTCACCGTGCCCAAGGTCCCGCCTTTCAAGCCCACTCTCTACAAATCATATTGTTGGGGTCCTTTACTTACGAGTCCAACGTCATTCTTGGGTCGTTAAAAATCGTGTCCCTACAATTAGCGCCGTCTGTGGGGAAGGCTTGTGTGTTGGCACAGGTAGCGGTGGAGTTGAGCCTCTGTCAAGCATAGGTCTGCGAAGGTTCCTCCATTTCCAGCGACATCTTGTCGTTGTTCCGACATAAATTTCCGCTAGGGGCTATGCCTTGCCGTGCCAATGGCACGGGCAATGCTAGGGGCTTCTTACCTCAAGCTAACTCCCCCCACCTTGGTCGAGGGGCTAACCTTCGAAAAATAAATAAATAAATAAACACAAGTTTTGGACAGAACCAAGGCCTTGTATGGTCCTCGGACTCAAGCCTCTGGGGAAACCAACTACTTTGAAGAAAAACACAAGTTTTGGACAGAACCAAGGCCTTGTATGGTCCTCGGACTCAAGCCTGCGGGGAAACCAACTACTTAGAAGAAAAACACAAGTTTTGGACAGAACCAAGGCCTTGTATGGTCCTCGGACTCAAGCCTGCGGGGAAACCAACTACTTAGAAGAAAAACACAAGTTTTGGACAGAACCAAGACCTTGTATGGTCCTCGGACTCAAGCCTCTGGGGAAACCAACTACTTAGAAGAAAAACACAAGTTTTGGACAGAACCAAGGCCTTGTATGGTCCTCGGACTCAAGCCTCTGGGGAAACCAACTACTTTGAAGAAAAACGTAAGTTTTGGACAGAACCAAGGCCTTGTATGGTCCTCGGACTCAAGCCTCTGGGGAAACCAACTACTTTGAAGAAAAACACAAGTTTTGGACAGAACCAAGGCCTTGTATGGTCCTCGGACTCAAGCCTCTGGGAAAACCAACTACTTAGAAGAAAAACACAAGTTTTGGACAGAACCAAGGCCTTGTATGGTCCTCGAACTCAAGCCTCCGGGGAAACCAACTACTTTGAAGAAAAACACAAGTTTTGGACAGAACCAAGGCCTTGTATGGTCCTCGGACTCAAGCCTCCGGGGAAACCAACTACTTTGAAGAAAAATGTAAGTTTTGGACAAAGCCAAGGCCTTGTATGGTCCTCGGACTCAAGCCTCTGGGGAAACCAAGAAACCAACTACTTTGAAGAAAAATGTAAGTTTTGGACAAAGTCAAGGCCTTGTATGGTCCTCGGACTCAAGCCTCTGGGAAAACCAACTACTTTGAAGAAAAACACAAGTTTTGGATAGAACTAAGGCCTTGTATGGTCCTCGGACTCAAGCCTCTAGGGAAACCAACTACTTTGAAGAAAAACATAAGTTTTGGACAGAACCAAGGCCTTGTATGGTCCTCGGACTCAAGCCTCTAGGGAAACCAACTACTCTGAAGAAAAACATAAGTTTTGGACAGAACCAAGGCCTTGTATGGTCCTCGGACTCAAGCCTTTGGGGAAAACAACTACTTTGAAGAAAAACATAAGTTTTGGACAGAACCAAGGCCTTGTATGGTCCTCGGACTCAAGCCTTTGGGGAAACCAACTACTTAGAAGAAAAACACAAGTTTTGGACAAAATCAAGGCCTTGTATGGTCCTTAGACTCAAGTTTCTCGGGAAACCAACTACTTAGAAGAAAAACACAAGTTGTGGACAGAGTCAAGGCCTTGTATGGTCCTCGGACTCAAGCCTGCGGGGAAACCACCTACTTAAGAGGAAAAGTGCATGGTTTGGACACAACCCGGACGTTATATGGCCCTTAGAATCTACCCCGGAGAAGAGTTACCCATTGATAGTTGGGTTAATCCCTAGACTGAATGAAATCCCCAGCCTACCCTCGGATCCTCAATACCAAGGGAATTGGTGCAATTGTTATAGGGTTAGGTGTTATCAAAAACATGGCCGAAGTCCCTCACTACTCGGCAACCCTCTCGGATGGTATATTTAGAGTTTATCATTCTCGGACGGTCGCCTCGCATGCATTACGGAGCATTAAGCTGTCATCTCGGTTAGTTTCATGAGTTTAATCTACTGGGAATTATCAATATTATACTTGATAATGTCGATAAATTCAGATTAGTAAGGTTCTGTTTCAAGGTTTCCTGCTCTAAGTATCATTAAAGGAAAATACAAATGTAGCACACCCATTCACAAAATAATTGCTGCAGAAAGGAAAAGTATTTAAAAAGAAATAAATTCATCTTTTATTAAGACAAAGAAATAGTACAACGTACAATGAAAGAGCTTGAATAAGCTTATACTAAAACTAACTACATAAGCGAAAAGAAAAGATACAAGGGAATGACGAAAAAGCCGAAGAAGAGGTGCAGAGAAGAAGGATGCTGCCGTTCCAAGATGTTGTCTAAGGAAACCATTCCTCACTACTTTTACATGCCTATAACTTAGGCAGCAAAAGAGCCCAACTTGGGGCTTGCACCGTAGAAGAAAAGGTGCGGGAAGCCCGACTTCGGGCTAGCACCGTTGAAGAAAAGGTGCAGGGAGCCGGAAGTTGATGAGCCTCCGTATAACCACACCTGCGATAGAGCAGACGGCGATGATGACGGAAAACCTTACTTCCGACGCATCAAGAATCTGATGCGACCGCACTGCTTTGGATTTTATTTGAAAGAGGTAGAGATACCATCCCCACCTTATCAAGATGGAAGATCATCTTGAGTCCGTGTGTCTCCCTGTCCGGACCGCACCATCTTGAGTCTCGGAAGGGTCCGGTGCCCTCGTGGCGGGTGTAGTCCCTTCACCCCTACCCGTGCCTTAAACATATTGCACTAAGGGTGGATAGCACTGGGTATGGAGACCGTGATTATGGCTGAAGGATTACGATTTTGAAGGGAGCCGAAGGGTTTGTGTATAAGGGGAATAACCTCCTATCCTACTTATTTAAAGGGCAAGGAGATGGTATTTAATTTACACAGAGTTCCAAGGAACGCTACGGACAAGATGGTTTGGCTCGATTTCCAACGCCATTTGCAACCATAAAATTAAAAGATCCTCGTGAAGGTGCGCCTCGAGCATCGTAACGTCAAAGGACACCGCGTGACTAAAAGCTAAAGGAATGCCTCTTTATTCGATGCATCTCCTATGCAAATGGAAAGGCACAAACATCGATGAAGTACGAGAACCGAGCGAGTCATGATGTGAGCCCAACATAATCAAAACCCTCATCCCCAACTAAAAGTCGAGAAGCATGATTTTGAGGGGCTATTGTGGGGCCTGATAATTCGTGGCCCGGACCCATTCTACGTTTGGGCCCAAGGCCTAAGCCGAGGAGAGCTATTGCCGAGAACGCATAATGAAAGCCCAAGAAGGGCACAAGGACAGGGCCGAGGGCGATTTTATGCTCAGCACCTCACAAAACGCCCGGAGAAAAGGACAAACTTGGTACAGGGGCAAGACAAGGGAGAAAGCCGCCAACATAGTAATACAGAATCCTGCATCCGACAAGCCCATACTCCAAACCATGCCCTTGTATTTTTCCAACGACCCCCAACCACTCTAGGTATGGGTTGACAGGACAGGTCTGCACCCCAGAAAGTAAAACTTACACGTGGACACTAAAAGGGGAAATGAACACTAGTATAAAAGGAAAAGAAAGCAAAGGAGAAAGGGATCCCCCCCAGGAGGAGGAAAAATCCTGGAAAGGGAGAAAGGGTACAATGCTCCTCGGACGCCGTCCGAGGACTTAGATCCCACTACCCACACTAAGGGAAGACTTAGCTAGTCAAGCCAAGTCCGCCCATATAAGAGCTTCCATAGAAACCCCGATTACACCGCTCACCTGTATCCAAGGTCATGCCTTTCAAGCCCACTTTCTACAAATCATATTATTGGGGTCCTTTACTTACGAGCCCAACGTCATTCTTGGGTCGTTAAAAATCGTGTCCCTACATTACTAATATAAACAGTATGAGAGGAAGTGTTATTTTCCTCAAACCTCAAAGGAGAGGAATGTAATTACCTCTTCTTCTGCTTTTTTACTTTTTTACTTCTTTTTTTCTTTTTTTTTTTTTGACTTCATAAGTTTAGTACGAGTATATTATGGAATATCTCATATGAAACTAATAAGAAAGTAGTATGCTGTAGAATAAATAAAGTTTTAAATTTTTTTTTTTTTTTTTTTTATAGCTAGGAACCAAAAAAGAAAAGTAGAAAGGGATGACACATTAAAATTCCTAGAGAACAGGTTGCCCGAACCTCCAACTGATAGGTCCACAAAATCAGTACTATTTGGAAATCAAATTTGTGCATTCAAACCCCGGGACCATAGTATGTGTTTTTTGAGAGCTCAGTCATTGTAATCTCCTCCAGAAGATTTAGAACAAAACTGAACCCTTGGATTTTCCTTGATTTCTGACCTTTGAGATCTCTCAGCATGCTGCATTCAAGTCAAGTCACCTTCTGCCCCCAGCAGAAGTGGTCCATAATCTAAGAAGGAAAATGAAAATGTCTGCATCACGATCACCAAGGTGCACACATTAAGAAGATGGTCCTTCTCAACTTGTAGTCTTGTACGCACGCTAGCGGCTAAGCCAATCATTGTGGTTTCATGATGAAGTGAGCATTTCCTCATAGGATAAGATGTCCAACAATTTCATAAGTAAAAAAATTTTGTCCGTTTTGGGATTTAGTTAAGAACTAATAACAACTTATCACCTAAGTTTTATTGTAAAATTGTTGTGCTTGTAGCACTACTCGATATCCATTGTGCTACTAACACAGGGCATTTAGATGGCATAATTCAATTCACTCCATTTTGTTGAAGATTTCAACATCATACTTTAATCTCTTTCAAGTCTTGACTGAATCAAAGTGATTGTCGGTGTCAATGACTCAATGTTAGGTCTAATTTTGTAATCCACGTTGTTGGTGAGAGAGAGCGAAAGTGAAGAGAGATAGTGAGATAAAATAAAATAAAATAAAATAAATGATTGTTAAATAAAAAGTGTTCCCAAAATGAAGGAGATATATTAAGAGGATTTGGAAAGTTAATTATTGCATTTTTTACTGTAAGAAATACCCCTAATTTAATTAATCTATTCTTATTCCTTAAAAAGAGAAATTAGATTAAGATGGTAAATCAACTAAATTTTTCCCACTACCCTCACACTTCCCACTTCCCAGCCCCACTACCCCACGTTTTTTAACCAAAAATAAGAAAGAAAGGATACCCACTCACAGCTCCTATAAAAAATAAAAAAAAATAAAAATAACAATGGTTCCAATAAATAAATAAATAATTCCACAAAAAAAAAAAAAAAAAAAAACTAGCCTGTAAGCAACTATTCACATTTGTTTATATTAAGAGAATTCGGAGAGCTGATTATTGCGTTTTTTCTTGTAAAAAATACCCTAATTTAATTAATCCATTCTTATTCCTTAAAAAGAGAAATAAGGTTAAGATGGTAAATCAACTAAAATTTTCCCACTTCCCAACCCCACTACCCCATGTTTCTAACCAAAAATGAGAAAGAAAGGCTACCCACCCACTGACTCCTAAAAAAAAACTACAAACAGTTCCAATAAATAAAATAAAAAACTTCTATAAAATTATTTATAATATAAAAAAAAATAAAAAAAAAAAAAAAGCACTAGCCTTTGAGCAACTATTCACATCATATAAAATTATTTCACCACAAATGCTTAACACTCATCACACCCCTAAATTTTTTTTGTGATTGGAAAATATATTAATCCCAAATTATAATTTATGCAAACTATTAATTTTTACCCAAAAAAATAGAAGAGTCTCTAAGTACACGTATGCTCAGAGGCTACTTTTATTTAAGGAGACCAATGTGTTTGTATTTGTCTCTCAAAAAACAAAAAGACCTAGATTCGATTCTTTCGAGAAAAAAACCGAGATCCAATTGAATACAAAGTATATATATGTATGTATGTATGTATGTATGTATGTGTTGGGGTATTAGGCCCAGAAGCTCATTATCTATGTATATATTAGGTTTGGGACCCAATCCGAGGACGTAAAATCGTCCGAGGAGGAATAAACATTATCAAGGGAGTCTGTGTTAGTAAATGAAGAAGTTAGGAGGGTGGGCCGAGGATGAATGCCTCATCGGCTAATCAAAGCCGAGGTCAAAAGAGTGGGTCTACTATCCAAAGGGACGTTCCAAGAAATTCTGTTGATACAAATAAGTATTACAGAAACATGGGATAAGAGGGAGTCCTAAAATATTTCGAGGGAAAAAAGCTGCCACCGCATTAATTGCTCTGCAACTAACTCTCTACCCGCATTAATAAGAAAGTGATATCTAAATAGTAACTTTCAGCCTTACAGCTACTACCTAAAGACTTTAGGAATGTGTTGATGGGACAAAGATCAACACCTACAATCTGACTAGCACGTGGAAGGTGGAGAGGAAAGAGAAAGATAATATAAAATGGGAAAAAGACTGAGAAAAAGGATCGAGAAATCAAGAGAGAAACACTGTAGCAATCAGGAAACAAATTTATAATCAAACTTGTGAGAAATATATAAGAATCGATCTCCTCGGACCGTGCCGAGGACAATTTCTTCAGTTTAAATCAATATATCTTCCTGTTCTTGTCATTGGAACTCAATTTGTGTGTTGTCCAACTCATTTTAGCCTAGTTTTTCAACCCACTCTCTACAAATTCATTGTTTTGGGCCTTTTGGGCTTGAGTCCATCCACCTTTGGACTAGGACTCAAATCTGGTCCTTACAGTATGTATGTATGATAGAATTTTAGCTTATGGCCCATTTTCTAAAAAAACTATAATACATACATTTTCTTTTATAGGACTACTACATACATTAGTATAAAGTACAAGCTAGTATTGTCTTATTAGTTTTTTTTTTTTTTTAGTAAACAGTAATACTTATTATAACACACACAAAAATAATAATACTTAGTATTTTAAACCAGGTTTATAATACATTACATAACCAAAGTAAAACTACAAAATGGCCTAACCTTTATAGTTGTAGACTGAGGTTATAAACAAGAGATACTAGACACACACAACCAATGTGGGATAAACATCCCTATTTTTTTTATTAAACAGTAATACTTATTAGAACACACACGAAAATAATAATACTTAGTGTTTTAAACCGGGTTTATAATACATTAGTGTGCACGCCAAAAATGAGGTTGGTAGGCTGGTCCTCACTTGGGCTCACAATCTATTTGTGATATGGGCTTTGGATTTCCTACTTTAGGTAGTTCCTAGCACAAAGATCCAACATAGTAACCTCCCTTAAGAATTCCTCTTCTCTCACTACAACCTCTTTTCTATTGCTCCCTCTACTCCCTGTTTCTTCTCTCAACCATTCAACCCCTTTTCATCCTTAGCTTCTCATATTTATAGCCTAATAATTAGTGGAGAGACTATAATTACCTCCAACGTTAATGCAATAGGAGGTCCAATGTCGTTAATTGTAAGTGAGTGTTTAGGTGGGGGTGGGGTGTGGTGAGAGTGGCTTTGGAAATGTTTCCCACTTCAATAGATATGCTCGGCAGAGATATTGAGCAAGGCTTTGCCCGGCATACAAGAGATGGTATCCCCGAGCACCTTTCTACTTGCTCGAGATATGGTTTTCCGAGCAATGCCCAGGCGACGAAAGAGGGTGCGTGCTAATTGAAATTATCCACTCCTCGGGCTTTCAGGCAATGTGAGGCCTGGGGTAGTGACTTTTGTGGGCTCGGGCTGGGGCCTTAGGAAGAAAGAGGTTGATGTCATGGGCCACATTGTTGAGTTAGGATCCAAGGCCCAGCTGGGCCTAGGTATCACAGTGCCATACATTAGCCCCCCCTTAATTCTTATTCGGCTCTCGTAAACGAATCAAGGAACCCAAGAGGCAATAGCCGTCCAAGAAGCTCATCAGGTGGATATTAGGCGGTTGAAAAACTCATTAATGTGCCCTCAAAAGACACGCTACGTTTGTCGGTTGGTTCAGCCATCATCATTGTCTGATAGTTCGTGAACCGAGGCGGCACGCGTGTGGCGATTATGATAAGGATTCGTAGGGTTTCCTGCCCCTCAATTACTATATGTCATTTATTTCCCCCTTTGACCGCTATAAATAGCCATTTTCGAGTCTTTCCTTCACTTTTGCACTCTCCGTTTTTCAAGCTTTCACTCTGCCGAGCATACACTCTGTGCATTCGTCTTCTAGCCCAGAACATCCTTCTTTTTTAGAGCCTTGATGAAGTCCCTTTTCCCTTTCCTTCTATTTGTTTTATTTCTTTCTGCTCTAACGTAATCGTAGTTCTAGGAATCTTACCTTAGAAAATGGGCTATTCTCATATCCTTTCCTCAAAAGCCTCCTTGGCTACCTTTAGGGCTACCTATAACATCCTTGAGGATGTTGATATTGCCCTCTTGTCACGAGGGCAATATCGACATCCAAAGGCGCCGTGGTGTAAATATAGTTTTCTTTCCCTTAATGGCAATTCTTGAGGGTGGGATTAGGTTCCCTGTTGACCCCCTCGTCATAGGTACACTTAGGTTTTACGGTCTGTGTCCCGACCAATTCCCCCCTAACTCTTACCGAGTGGTGAGTTGCGTCAGTAGGCTAAACCAATTGTTCAGCTTGCACCTGGACTACCATGACATTAATTACGCACCCGTTTAGATTCAACTAAATGTGGCGTTTACGTTTTGCGTTTTTAGACCTTTTTTTTTTTCGTGCGTGAACAATAATATCACATGATTTTACTGTGCAAGGGACAAAAAAAAAAAACTATTCACGCACTGTTCATGGGTCCCACGACACTATTCACACATTTAAAAATTATTTTGCTACAGTGTTTTCAGTTTTCAGTTTCAGGAAAAATAAGTTCAATCCAAACAAACCCTACATGTATAGATTGTGCAGCAATATCGATTTAGACTACTACTTGAAAACCAGAGACATGAGGGTATGGCTTACTTCATGCCTGCCCGATTCAAATAGGAACTCAGTTGGAGAGTTTGTACGGGTGAGAAGCAACTAGTTTGTCAAGGAGCTCCTTTGCGCGTTCTCACCGAGCGATGTTGGTCGGTCCCATATATATTTTCTTAATTTGATTTTATTAATCTGTCAATTTTGGGTTGATCAAGAAATTACTAATCAATTATTGTGTTTGTTTTCGTGTAGAGAGTAAAAGGTTCAAGAAGGATCTTAGAGTAGTGCACGTTCGAGACCTAAATTTTGTACTTAGGTCAAAAATTTTTGTACATTAGGATGGACAACTTCGAGCATCTCATTTAATCCTCGGCGTTGATCCTATGTACTCAACTTGGCGGGCGTTCGGCCAGGCTTTGCTAGTTGATAGTCCCCTCCTTTCATACATCGACGTATGATACACAAATTTCTTTCCAACGAGACTCACAGTAGGCGAAGCCTGTGACCTTGTTCTGCGGTACACATGTTCAGACGAACTTGCACCCATACATGACGAGTCACCTGAACGCGTGTCTCAACGCCGCTGTGAACAGGCACACGTGCCTATGTAGCCTGAAGCCCTCATTCAACCCAAGGCCCCTTTCGAGCTCGAGGAACCCGCCGAACCTGAAGCACCCATTTAGGGAGCAGAGGAAGAAGCAGCTGAACATATTGGCTCTGGTACTAAATCCGATCGAGGTGAAGACATGGTGTCGCGAAGGACAATGAGAGTTAGCCGTTTTGTGCCCGGCGCCCGGCCAGCCACGCAACAGCAACCACCTCAAGGCCATGGTCAAACCCCCCCTCCTCCTCCTCCTCCTCCTCCTTCCGGACGAACCCAGAAGAGGCAACGCACTTCCGAGCAAAACCCCATCGGCTCAATTGAAACGCCCTTCAGGACTCCTCCTCGGCCATCGGGAGGCATCGTAATCCAAGAGCCATCGACTCAAATCGGGACGAACGTGGCGTCCACCTCCCAAGCGGCACCGAAGTGGCGACCCACATTTCAGCTGGACGACAAGCCCCTTTCTACAACCGCAAGTGTGCGTATGTGGGATAAAGGTGAGGGAGGCCGTGGTGCGCAAATTTTAGTGCACGGCCTCCTTTTGTCCGAGTATGTGAACGCTTTTGAAGAGGGCACAGATGAGTCCATGGGAAGGAGGCTACAATGGCAACTATTGCGGTAATCTATTATTTTTCAGTTTACCACTAACTTCTACACGCATTCTTTTTGTTTTTCGACGTATCATTGTTGCATCATCAAGCCACTCAACTAGCTCATATACTTGACGGGCAGCTAAAGGATCTGGTTAAAGATGCCGGTCGGGAGAAGGCACTTAAAGACGTGGCCATGGTGACCGTGAAAGACAAAGAAAAGGCTGCTGCATCTACGGAGAAGAAGGCTGCCGTGTACGAGAAAGCCGGTGTGGCGGCAGAAAAAAGATCCTTGGAATTGGAGGTTAAGCTGGGGGTGGCTGAACAAAAACTAACGAAGGCGGCGAGTTTGAATATCGCACGGGAAAGGGAGTTGGCTAACTTGAAAGCAACTCTGGAGGCCTGCGAGAACAAATGGTATAATGAAAGATTTGCTGATGTTGAGAACTCTACTGAGCTTGTCATCCTAGAAGCCGGAAGCTTGGTTTCAAGGAGGGTTGGTTGGTTGCCCTATAGGCCTTGGGGGTCCCTGTGGACTCCCTTCTAAGGAATCTTGGTCAGATCCCCTTCCCGAGCACTACCCAAACCGTGCAGAGTCCCCCCGGGCCAACCGATGAAGAGGAGACGACAAGCATGAGGGAGCTAGTGGAGCAAATTGACTCCCACGTGGAGCTGGTTGACGTGGAAGTCTCCAGTAACCCCCGTGTTTACGACTAGCCGGGCAAAGACCTCCAGCTTTAGTCCTTCATTATGAATCAGCAGCCACCCGAGACCACCGCCCGGATGCAACCCGCAAACCCTCCAGTATAATCCTTGAACCGGACTCCTTTTACTTACCTTTATTTTCTTGTTATTTAAGTAATTTGTTTTCTTCGGTAAATTTGCCTATGTCACCGGGTTGTGGTGAGTGAACAATTATTTTTGCTAGGTTAAGTTTTTTGTAGTCACTGGGTTTTGGTGATGAGACATTAATTTAATTTTAAGGTGTTGGCTATATTTGATTAAATCTTAATTGCCGAACTTTAACTTTAATCATGTTTGTGAACGTTTAATGTTATGTTAGTTCCTTTGGTATATTCTTCTACTTTTCGTGAATCTATATATGTTCATTATCTAAATGCTCGGGAAAGATGATTTCCGGGCATGCATGATGTTCGGGACGAGTCCGGAGAGGGGAATAAATTATTTCCTCGGCAATGGAAACCCTATTTAACAGGCGCCACTATTCCTACCTTCTAGGGAAGAGTATAGGGCATGGACAATCGAGATGTTGGTCCCCGTTTCTAGACAGTTTTCAACCCTTAGGAAACATTCGTATAGGGTTCTCACCGCTCGATTGTTAGGATCGAACCAAGAAACAGACTTCTGTCCTAACTTTTTGTAAAGTTTCCACCTACTCGGTGGCAATGATCAAACCAAGAAGCAAGCTTTTGTCCTTAGTTTTTAGTAAGGTTTCCACTTGCTCGGTGACAATGGTCAAATCGAGAAGCAGGCTTCTGTCCTTAGTTTCGAACAAACGGCCTAAGTCTTCTTAGCTTTCCTAATTTTGCTGGCCAGGGTTGATGGATTAACGGTAATGGAATTGAATGCACCTGTATGGATAAACATCACTTCATATTAGTTAAAGTATATGTACAAGTTGACACCGACTCTACACTCCTGTGTGCAATCGATTAGTGATAAAACTTCTTTAAATTGTGGATGTTCCACAGCCCGGGAAATGGCTTCTCGTCTAGTTCCTCCAAGTAGTACGCTTTTTGTGCCCGCGATAGGAATAACTCTATAAGGCCCTTCCTAAGTAGGGGCTAGTTTCCTAGCATTTGTATCTCGCATGTGCCCTACTGCTTTCCGTAGCACCAAGTCCCCAACACTGAATTCCCTCGTCTTGACATCCTAGTTATAACGCCGAGCAAGCTCTTGTTGATACTCGGCAAGCCTTATGGTTGCCGCTTCCCGGTATTCCTCCAACGGATCCAAACGCTCCACCATCATTCCTTCATTTCGGACGGGATTAAATCCTTCGACTGCGCATCGCATAGATTTACTTCGGCCGGTATCACGGCTTCTGCCCCGTATGTTAAAGAAAACGGAGTTTCTCCTGTAGATCTCCTGGGCATTGTTCGATATGCCCATAACACACTAGGCAGCTCCTCGGCCCACTTACCCTTCGCACCGCCCAACCTCTTCTTCAACCCATTCACAATTGTCTTATTAATGGCTTCAGCCCGCCCATTGCTTTGAGGATATACCAGGGTAGAATATCTATTCTTGATGCCGAGATCACCGCAAAACTCACGGAAGACCTTGCTTCAAAGCGCAACCCATTGTCGGATATAAGAAAGTTCGGCACCCTAAATCTAGTGACTATATTCTTCCATACGAACTTCTTAACATCCACATCCCGAATGTTGGCTAACGCTTCCGCCTCCACCCACTTGGTAAAGTAATCAACAGCCACCAAAATAAACATTTGATTGCCTGTTGCCCGTGGAAATGGGCCGAGAATATCCAGCCCCCATTGTGCAAAAGGCCAAGGGTTATTGATCGAATTCAGATGTATCGCTGGCTGGTGGATTAAGGGGAGTATGCTTTTGGCACTGCTCACACTTACGTACATATTCGACAGCATTCTTCCGCCTCTCTGACCACCAAAATCCCTAAGTCATTGCCCGATGGGCTACTAAGCGTCCACCCACATAACTACCGTACACACCATTATATAGCTTGGCCAAGAGTTCATTTACTTTCCCGGGGTGTAAGAACAAAATGTACAGCCCTCCGAAGGACCTCCGATATAGCTTCCTATCTGCCGACAGCCAATACCGAGAGTCTGTTCGGCGAACCCCGTTAGCCACTTTTTTGTCATCCGAGATACGATCTTTGGCTAAAAATTCAATGATCGGGTCCATCCAACACGAAGCGGTTGTTGAAATTACTGTAATACCAACCCTGGCGACACCATTACCAATCACAATACCAATGCTTGGTTCTGTTATGAGCTCCACTTTGATTAACCAAGGAACATCCTCAATCATTGCTGAAGCTAGCGTAGCTAGAGAATCAAGATGTCCTGTTTTGCCCTCGGGCCACTTAGGTCATCTTCGCCGTACAAAATTTACCCATAAGTTGTTTTACCACTTGTAAGTACTCTCTCATTCGGGAATCCCGGGCTTCAAAACTACCCTCTACCTGGTTAACCACCAGCCATGAATCTAAATAAATCTATACGTCCTGGACACCTATGCCTAAAACGGTTCTCAATCCGGCAAGCAAGGCCTCGTACTCTACCTCATTATTAGAGGCCCTAAACCTCTACCTAAAAGAATGCTCCAACCGAATTCCTTCTAGAGTAATCATGATGATTCCGGCACCAGCCCCCATGGCGCTTGATGCACCGTCCACAAACACCCTCCATGGACGGCTTTCCACATGAGAGACCATTTCCTCTTTGTTCCTAGGAGAAAATTCTGCCACAAAATCAGCCAACACTTGCCCCTTCACCGAACTCCTCAACTTATACCTTATGTCGAAGGCTCCGAGTCGGGTCCCCTATTTAACCATCTGTCCCGTGAAGTCAAATCTTTTCAATAATGACTACAAGGGGTATTCGGTTAATACGTATACGGTATGAGTCTGGAAGTAATGGGGTAACTTTCTTGTGGCATGAACCGGTGCCAACACTAGCCTTTCCAAAGGCAGATACCTCGTCTCGGTATTGACCAGGGTTTTGCTAATATAATACACAGGCTGTTGCACTCCTTGGTCCCTCGGAACACGGCGTTTACAGCGTGATCGGACACCAAGAGGTACATAAATAAGTCCTCCCCGGGTTCCAGGGCTGTCAACATAGGTGCTTGCATTAAGTACTCCTTTAAGTTCTGGAAAGCTTTTTCACACTCCTCATCCTACTGAAATCCCCTCCATTTCCTCAAGAGTTGGTAGAACGGGCGGCAGTGATCAGCAAATTTAGAAATGAACTGATTAAGGGCGGCCAGCATTCCGGTCAATACTTGCACCTCCTTTGGATTGCTCGGTGACTTGAGATGCTTCACGGCTTCGATCCGCTCGGGATTGACTTCGATTCCCTGGCAAGTGATCAAATACCCCAAAAACTTACCAGCTCCTATCCCAAAAGCGCACTTCTCTACATTAAGGCGCAACTTATGTTGCTCAAGTACTTCAAACACCCCCAAAAGATCCTCAATGTGTCGTACTTCTTGCTTGCTTTTTACTACCATGTCATCAATGTACACTTCAACCGTATTCCCAATTTTGTCCCGAAACATCCTCATCATCATCCGCCGATACGTTGCCCCAACATTCTTTAATCCGAAAAGCATCACGGTGTAGTGGTCGTTGGCATCGGGAGAGATTAATGTCGTCTTCTCCTGGTCCTCGGCGATTAGGGCGTCGATAATAGCCCCGAAAGGCGTCCAAGAAACTCATCCTCGGGTGCCCGTAGGTAGCATGAATCAATTAATTGATCTTGGGCATAGGGAACGGGTCCTTTGGGCATGCTCGGCTCAAATCCGTGAAATCTACACAAACCCTCCATTTGCCATTCTTTTTCCCGACTACCACAATATTCGCCAGCCACTTCGGGAAGAAGACTTCCTTTATCACCCCGGCCTCCTTTAACCTATTAACCTCCATTTTAATCGCCTCGACGTGCTCCTTGGCTGACCTCTTTGGCTTCTGCTTCTTGGGAGGAAACGACGGGTCTACATTAAGCCTATGGACTATGAATTCGGGATCCACCTTAGGCACCTCATATGGGTTCCAGGCAAAAACATCTATATTTTGAATGAAAAACAATAACACCACTACCCTATCCTCATCTTCCATACTTGTTCCTATTTGAAAATATCTGTCAACATTCGGTAATATTTTAACCCTAATTAGTTCCTTGGCACCAGCAGCCCCTTTTTCTCCTTGGGGCTCCTGTAATTACTATAAAGTCACTTCCCTAGTGGTTTCCTCCTGGTCGGCCCGTTCGTTCTTCCGATTAAGCGCCATGACTAGGCACTATCTAACCACTTGCTAGCTTCCTCTCACCACGGCAACACCCCTTTCGGTGCGGAACTTAACCTTAACATGCAGGTTTGATGGAACAGTCCCCATTGCATGAATCCACGGCCTTCCCAAAATCGCTGTATAAGGAGAAAACGAGGCTACCACTATAAACATTACAACTACCTCCTTACCTTCCATATTCACGGGGAGGGAAATTTGCCCCTAGGGAATCACCACCCCGCCATCAAACTCGACCGCAGGCGTATCATACTTTGAGAGGTCCTCCTTTTTCAGCCCAAGTCCCTTAAACAGGTTAGGGTACATCACGTCGACTTCGCTCCCCTGATCTATCATCATCCTCTTTACTAGGAATCCACTTATTTGAGCCGTCACCACCAACGCATCATCATGTGGCTAGATCGTTCCCTCTAGGTCGTTATCGTCGAAAGCAAGGGGTTCCCGAGCAAATTTCATTTTCTTTTCTTGGGGCTGCTCATCCAAGTAATTTTCTACAGGTTCAATAGTCAATACCCCCTTTCTTGTCACCGTCATACTCCTCGACGCAGCATGGATGACTTCAATCACTCCTAGTGGGGGTGGGAAAGGAATTCCTCTTTGCTGGGCTCCCTACACAGTACCCGGTTCTGGAATCCACCACGAACTCCTTCAAATACCTTACTTTCACCAACTACCCTAGATGATCTTTCAACATCCGGCACTACTCGGTGGTATGCCCTTTATCTCTGTGGTAGGTACAGTACAAGTTCTAGTTCCTCCGAGATGGGTTTCTTCCCATTTAGTTCGGCCATCTCAAGTATGGCTTGTTCTTAATCCGGTCTACGATCTTGTGCACTAGCTCCTTGAATGCCACGTTCACCTCCCTTATTTGTACTTCCGGCTCTTGCATTCTCAAATCCTTTCGAGATCTTGGTGGAAAAACGCCCTACCGAGGATGATTTACTAACTGAGCCTTGCCTTTGCTCTGTAGCCGATCATCCTTGAGGCGTTTATACTCTTCAATGCACCTCATGAGTTGTCTCATATCCTCGGAAGGCCTCTTCGTCAATGACTCCCGTAGTTCGGAATCCTCAGGCAGCCCCATCTTAAAAGTGTTGTTTCGCAATCTTCTTGTTACCCCCTCCAATCTTATTGTAAAGCTTCCAATACCGGTGGCATAATCTGCGAAGGGTTTCACCGACCCTCATCTTCATTGATAGTAGCGCGTCCACCAACCGTGGCACCCGGCTGCACATTACAAACCCGGCACCGAAATCCTGAATCAGCTCGGCAGAGCTGTGAACGGAACCTTTTCGCAACCCATTAAACCATCTCAACGCTGTGGGCTCGAGGCTTGAGGGAAATACCTTACACATCAACGCGTTGTTATGTGTGTATAGAGACATCATATGGATATAATGACTGACGTGCTCTACCGGGTCAATTTTCCCATCGTAGGAGTTAAATGGTGGCCGTGTGAATCTTCTCGACATTGGGGCCCGTTCAATTTTGTCCAAGAACTACGATTGAGTGGCTTTGCGTAAGGCACAACTCATAGCATCCATAGCGGTATTGTGGGGCCGTTGCTCTTCTAGGGAATCTAAATCCCGGTCGACATACTCGCGTGAGCATGAACGGTCCCTATATTGTCGCGACTCTCGGGAATGGGAACGATCTCTGTGTCGATGGGACTCCCGTGAACGCGAATGGTCCGGACGTTGATCGGAATCGGACTGATTGGACCCTACCCCATATCGATTTCCCCCACTTTCAACTTTCCTTTCTCGGTCATTTCGATCCCTTCTTTGGTGCCTACCTCTCGCCTCCAACTCCAAATCTCTCACCAGTCTACATAGCCGCTATAGCTCCTTATCTCTTTTGTCGAATTGCCCATGCCCCGAGGCATCGATATTGTTCGGTGAGTTTAGTGCGACCCCTCTCCAAGGCCAGACCGTTCTTCCTCTGGTTCATGATCCCTATCTTCACATCTCTTGTGCCTTTGTTCCAGCTAGGTGGATCCCTAAGAAGACCCCACAGAACCACTTTCAGCGTTGCCTCCCGAAGGTCTTTCGGACATTTTCCCGAGCGTGGGTTTCAGTCGAACCACAATTTTGTAAGAGATCCCCATAGACAGCACCAATTGTGCGCGCCAAAAATGAGGTTGGCAGGCTGGTCCTCACTTGGGCTCATAATCTATTTGTGATATGGGCTTTAAATTTCCTACTTTGAGTATTTCCTACTTTGAGTAGTTCCTTGCACAGAGACCCAACACAAGAACCTCCCTTAAGAATTCCTCTTCTCTCACTACAACCTCTTTTCTATTGCTCCCTCTACTCCTTGTTTCTTCTCTCAACCTTTCAACCCCTTTTCATCCTTAGCTTCTCATATTTATAGCCTAATAATTAGTGGAGAGCCTATGATTACCTCCAAGGTTAGTGCAATAGGAGGTCCAATGTCGTTAATTGTAAGTGGGTGTTTAGGTGGGAGTGGGGTGTGGTGAGAGTGGCTTTGGAAATGGTTCCCACTTCAGTAGATATACTCGGTAGAGATATTCAGCAAGGCATTGCCCGACATACAAGAGATGGTGTCCCCGAGCACCTTTCTACTTGCTCGAGATGTGGTTTGCCGAGCAATGCCCAAGCGATGGAAGAGGGTGCATGCTAATTGAAATTATCCATTCCTCAGGCTTTCGGGAAATGTGAGGCCTAGGGTAGTGACTTTCGTGGGCTCAAGCTAGGGCCTTAGGAAGAAAGAGGTTGATGCCATGGGCCACACTGTTGAGTCAGGATCCAAGGCCCAACTAGGCCTGGGTATCACAATGTCGTACAATTACATAACCAGTGTACAATTACAAAGGGTCCTAACCTTTGTAGTTGTAGACTAGAGTTATAAACAAGGGACACTAGTATTGTCCTATTATAACACTAATCCTATATAAGTGGTTTGGACCTTAAGCCCTTTGGCCCATTTTCTTACCGATAGCTTTAGAAATAAGACAACTTTATTTATTTATTTATTTATTTTGAAGCATGTATTTTAGTATTTGTATACTCAATAGCATACAAGTACAATACAAAGTACTAGTGTGGTACAATAGTATAAAATGCAATAAAAGCTAGTATAATTGTATTAGATCACTAAAAACCACCACCGAGAAGGATGGTCTAGTAGTCTTGGCGCAAACGCAAGAGTGCAACGCCGCTTAAGGTCCCATGTTTGAACTCCAATAGGCGAAACGTGGGAATTCTCTCCTTCAACTAGATCAAGGGTACTAGTCTTTTCGTGGGGCTAGGGTGAGGTCTATTGTCAACTCAGACAGTAATAACTATGATTCAATCCAACATTCCCTAACGGGTAAGTACCTCGGTGGTCACATCTATGAGGTCCACCACAATGATCACCCCCGCTCACCACCCCCCCTCCCCGGCTCACCCATTTTTGTTCATAAAAAACATTAAAAACCTAGATAAACAAGTGGTAGCTACTAACCACTACCCAGCTGGGCGAGTTGATTTCTCCTTAAGCACTAGGGATAACAAGGGGGAGTGGCTTTGAGATGTTGGGTTGCAGCATATATATATATATATATATATTTTGAAGAATTGCAGCATATATATTATATAAGTATTAACCATGGAATAATAATAATATGTGGTTTGGGCCTTGGACCCTTTAGCCTATGTCATAGCACTAGTTGTAGAAATAATGAAACTTTATTTATCCTATAAAAAAAATACAAATTTATTTATTTATATATTTAAATCTATGAAATTGGACCCTATTTTTCATCCAAGTCCTAAGATTGTAATAATAGTTTGAAAGGCTACCCTTCTGTAAATTTTGAAGACTATTTCTTTTTATCATATTTTTCTACAACAAGATTTTGATAATTCAATAGTCAGGTGGGGGATTTGAACCTAATGTTCCTTTTGAAAACGTAAAAAAAATGCCAATCAATTGAGTTATAAGGCTCTTGACACACAACAAGATTTTGAAAATCCAAAATATAAATAAATAAATAAATATATATATATATATATATATTGTATATTGTATATTGTATATCGATTACTATTTAATTAACAAACTCTTGGATATCAAGATTCTACAACCGATCTATATACCAATTGCTATTCAATTAACAAACCCTTGGTTATTGAGATTCTACATGTGATACTTATATTGCATTTTTTGCTATGAAAATATATAGAAAATAAAAAAAATAGAGTTATGCTTTTGTTTTTCTTTTTTTAAGAAAAATCACATTAAAGGTTCTAAAATTTTAGTTTTTAACAACTTAAAAAGTTTATTTATTTTAACACCTCACTTTACAATACACTCAACATTAAGGTAACGTTTGGATTGGGCTAAAACACAGTGTGTCCGCACACACTGCGTTTCAGCCCCTTTTTTTATTATTATTTTTTTAAAGTCGATTTTGTTGACTTTCGGTGCGTGAAAAGTGCACTCGTGCATCGTTCACGAGCCACAAATATCACTTTTCAGTAACCTTTTCATTAAAAATGAGTCTCACGGTATTATTTACACATTTAAAAATTATTTTACTACAGTGTTTTCATCTTTCAGTTTTTAGCAGTATCCAAACGGACCCTAAATATTATTTTTTAACACTTCATTTAAATATTCTTTCTTTATTTTTCTTTTTATTCTTTCTTTTATCACTCAAATGTTGTGGGTTTTTTTTTATTTTTTATTTTTTTTTTCCTTTTTTATGGTTTGGGTGCTAAAATAACATTTGATGTGAATGCTGAAGAGAGTCATGCTCAATTTCAGTAGCCCTATTAAAACGACTACATTTTTGGTGGACAACCTACAAAGAACCCGCATTGGCTGAGCTTCTAGGATTTGTTTCATCCCACTACGTCAGCATCACATAATGATCCCTTCAATTTGTACGAAAATTTAAATTTAAAATATATATATATATATATATATGAGATGCTTGACACTTGTCAAGTTGTATATTTGTGCTCCTCAAATAGAATGACAAGACCTTGATATTAGGTCATACCTATCCGAGGGGTAAAAAATGTCCAGCTGACTAATTTTTCATCATTAATTCTAAGAACACACCATTTTACACGATTTTTTCACAACTTTTTGGAATAGAAAAAATAGTTGGTCTATGTGAAAATAATAGGTAATCAAACAAAATATGTCATATAAGATAATTGTTTAAAAGGGTGTGACAAAATTTATGATCCTAAAATAACTCATTTTTCATTCAAAATAAATAAATAAATAAAAGGGTGACAAATTTTTCATTGGGCTTAAATAAGGCATTTTCATGACAGAACTAAGGGCATTTTTGGTACATTATAATAGACATTGGAATGGAATAATTATTCACATTTTCATCACAATGAATTCCTTAAGAACAATTATTATTTAAAATAAGAAATAATTATTTCTTAATAGCTTTATTTAAAGTCAAGCTACTTTTGTTATGAACATAATCGAATGTTTGTTTGGATACTTGCAATTTCCTGTAACTTATTTGATAGCGTTTATCAAAATTTATAATTTTTGGTAGCTTTTATATTAAATATACGATTTAAAAGTTAAAAATTAACTTATTTTAAAAAATTTAAAGTTAGATTATTTGTAAAAGACCGAAACAAAAAGAAAAAAATAAGTTAGATTCTTTGTAAAAGAATGAGACAAAGAGCAAAAACTAAAAAACTTTTTACCTTGTTCCCAAACACTCATTAACTGATGAGTGCTTGAAGCCCAATTGGATGGGGATTGGGGACCCCAAACCTCTTTTTTTTTTGGGTGAAGAGAACCCTACGATATCAATACATAAATTTGACAAAAAAAAAAAAAAAAGGCTGGCCCATAAAATTATTAACAAGATTCCTCAGCACTTTCGAGACTCTCAATTTGGTAAGCCTTAGACATGGGCTTTCATGTCATGATGTAAAAATTGATCCTTGGAAGGAAACACAGATTTCCCATTGTTCTTGTCTTTTCAAGGGGTGATTTCCTCCTCTAATTGGCACTTTCTTCTTATCCACAGGCTTTGTATTTGAGGGACAATCCCTATTTCCCATCAGTTTGATATATTGAATCATTGTTACTGTTGTTACAGGAGGAGCTACTTGTAAAATAGTCATTTAGATATCTGGGCCCGTCTGTTTATGCTTTTGATGAGTGTTTAAAAATTAAAAGTGCTTTAATAAGAGCCTTTATAGCAAATAATAATGATGATAATTATTTGGCAATTTCACCAAAGAACTTTAACAGGATGTGAATGATGTAAGGAGATACTTAAAATTGTTTTCAATTTTAAGACTAATATAAAGCTAAAATTTTAAGTTTTGAAGAAAACACTACATATTATAAATCCATAAATTTAATGGACTATTTATTGTAATTTGTCACTCACTCAAAATACCAAAGAGCTTTCTAGTTAAAACTATAATTTATATCAGAAAGTTCTATTACTAAAGCTCTACAGTTTTTTTTTTTTTTTTTTTCCTCGATAGGACGTAAAATTGTATTAAAAATCATAGTCAATCCAAGTACACTAAAATAGTAAAATGTACTAAAGGGGCAAAAGTCCAGAACCAAAATTATACTAAAGCTCTACAGTTAAACCTCTACTTCTATAACAATGGAAGCGAGTGTATTATCTGCAATTGATTAGCAGCCACTCATAGTAAGAGCAATCCATTTTTGGATGATCAAGCCATGACACCAATAACCAATTAGAAGAAAAGAAGCATGATTAGAAAACTTTGAACTTCATAAAACACCTCATGTCAAGAGAGTGAAGTATACCACTCAATAGTTGATATATGAGCAGAAAAGTGAGCTGGAAAATTAAACAGAATTTTCAGTCACATACAAAACCGCATAAATGTCAGAACAAATCTCAATTTAGATAGCAATAAGGAAATGGTGTGAAAGAGCCGTCAGTGAAACAATAATGTAGATGCAGTGTCAGTGAAACAATATTGTAGATACAGTATTAATCGATTAAGAAGACATGGTACTACATTATTTACAGCATCATGTACAGAAATAAATCAACCCAGCCATTGCAAGAACACCATATATTATCTGCCAAACCTACAACTAGATTAATACTGAAGACAGAAGACACGGTACAACATCATTTACAGAAATAAATCAAACTAGCCGTTACAGGAACACCATATATTATTTGCCAAACCTACTACCATGCGACTCCAGTTCCCCATCATTCATCATCCTATCAAGCACCACATTGAGATCCACTGATTGCCCAGTCTCTGTCAATTTCCTTACTGTTGCTCTCACCAAGTCCCTTCGGAATCCCATCACTACAACCTTGTCAACAACATCATCGGTTGGTATGCTGTCTCGAGTCCCACTAGAACTGGATCCATCATCCACACTAGAGGAGATAGGTAGTGCATGCGGTAGTATCTGGGCAGTTGGCAGTCGTGAGTTGCTGCTTTCACCACTTTGCAAGGGTTTCATTGTTGAACTGTTGTAATGGGAAGGATATCCACTATAAGAATGCTCATAAAAATGTGAATGCCCAGGTGGTTGTGAATGCCTGGAACTGGATGGGAACCCAAAATTAGGATCACGGGAGGGCTGATCTTGCATCTGCTGGGAAGAACCCAAATAATATTGTTGGGAGGGGGAAGCAATGCCAGGTGCTTGAGGGGACCTGTGATTGCTTGGCGGGTAGCTTTGAGATGGCATGTATGGTATTTCTTCAGGATGATGGCTAGATGGACAGTGGACTTGGGGATTAACAAAGCCAAGAGAAGGGTGCTGTTGAGGTGGCTGTGATACCTGGGAGATTGGAGGAAGTTGAGGTTCTGGGTTATAATGTTGATATGGTGGTGGTGGTTGCTGCATTGGAGGCAGATAGTATTGCTGATGTGTGGATTCTTGAGTATGCACAGGTGTTGAATAGTAAGATTCAGGCTGAAGAAGAGAGGGGATCGGGTTCTGGGATAATTGGGTAGGTATCTGTGCAGCTGTTGCTGGGGATGTTGGTGATGAATTTTGAAGAGGTACGTTTGGAAAAACATTAAAAGGGAGAGCAGGAAGTTGTTGTGGAGAAGCAACAGGAATTGGAACTGGTTGGAGGCTTTGCTGAGGGGCAGATGACAATGGTTCTTGAGCTGAATTACTTTGACCAGTTGTGATCTTATTTTGCGATTGCTGGTTATCCTTCGACATTTGAAGCTTTGCAAGCTGCAGCTGAGCCTCTGCTATCTCTTGTTTATCCTTTAAATCTTGAATACCACCTTGAACCTGTAAAACATCATTCACAGACAAAATAGAACCAGATTAAAGACTTGCTGCATTGACAAGCCTTATAAAAAGTACCAGCTAACCCCAATACAATTCTCGTTACCTACCCCCCTGCCACCACCCCCCCGAAAAAAAGAAGAAGAAGATGCAGGAGTATAATGCATAACATAAATGATGATGATGACACGGCGTGGTTAAGTGGCACGAGGGGTGACATTACTACCTGGGAAAATCATTACACTTGCTTCAAATGGAATTAAGGGCATCAAATGCACTGCATCATCCAATCATTTTCATTTTAAGTAAATCATAGATAAAGCATTACAGAGGGGCTTCTCTTTCTGTTTCAGTTTTGGCAGAGTCTTCTTTTTTCTCTCAAATTCAAAATGGTAGTTTTAATGCCATTCTGTAAGAGAATTACTTACCATTTAGAAATTAAATAATATAAAAAACAAAAATTGACTAATTCTCACCAGAGAGTTGTAAATTTGTAATTATATCATAAATATGTGAATTCTGTCATTGAACATTGACAACTTAGGCTTAAAAGCACATGAGTACATGATAGTCTCTACTAACGACATGCAGAACCAATGGACATGATCCATTTAGAGCATACAAATTTTATGAAATGAGAACAACCTGCTCTGCCAATAACCTAAGATCATCAGTTCAGCTTCTAGATAGTAAATATGTCTTGTATGCCCGTTTTGTTAGAAATTTGATAGGTCATATTAAGTCTCCATCTCTCTGCAGGGAGATTATAACACAATGACAATATTGTTAGGTAGTTTCTCTTCACTCATAAACTCACTCCAATGGAGAGAAATGAGTTCCTATAATTTGAACAGAGGTCAAAGAAGAGAAGGAGTTGCAATTTTATTTAAACTGAGGGCCATGCTACCAACAGGCAACACGGGCAGTGCCCAATTGCTGCCTATGCGTGAATCAAGTCATGGTTGCATGCTGTCTACGCAGATAGCAGACAGCAGCCCGTGGCTGCATGTTGCCTCCATTGCCTCATGGCTGCATAGTGCATGCTAGTTATTGTCAGTGGGCCATCCATACTGTTGAAGATTTCCATTTAAAGCAATCTTGGCAAAATAGAGAGAAAATACAATACAAAGATTTGCATGGTTCAACAGTGTGCCTATATCCACAAGAGCAAGAGGCTGAGAACTCCACTGTGTGAAAACGAGGGTTTACAACATATTTATACCACCCAATATACCCTTATCATACCACGGAAATGCGGAACCCTCTAACCTAGAGACTTGCGTTTACTTCCTCATTTAGAATATGATCTACTATCACTAACACATAAAAGTTTGTGTTTTTTTTTTTTTTTTTTAATTATTATTATTACAATATAGGGAACCTTTCTAAAGAATAGAACTTTGCACTCGCCTCTATCCAATAAAACCTACAGGCAACCAGGTAATCCAGGGGCATTCACCCCTGAAGGGATTAGGGGTTGATAAATACTATCACATACAACTTATTTTATTATAATTATTATAACATAGGGAACCTTTCTAAAGAATCACACTTTGGACTCCTATGCATCCAATAAAACCTACAGGTAACCAAGTAATCCAAAGGCATTCACCCCTTACGGGCTTAGGAGGTGATATATACTAACACATACAAATTCTTTTATTATATTATTATTATAACATAGGAAATCTTTCTAAAGAATAGCACTTTGGACTTGCCTCTATCCAATAAAACCTATAGGCAACCGGGTAATCCAGGGGCATTCACCACTGACGGGCTTAGGGGTTAATAAGTACTATGTTACTAACACATATAAATTCTTTTATTATTATTTTTATAATGCAGCGAATACTTCTAAAGAATAGCACTTTGGACTAACCTCTATCCAATAAAACCTACAAGCAACCACCGGGTAATCCAACGGCATTCATCCCTGACAGGTTTAGCAGTAGATAAACACTAACACATACAAAATCCTTTTATTATTATTATTATTATTATTATTATTATTATTATTATAATGTAGGGAATCTTTCTAAAGAATAGCACTTTGGGCTCGCCTCTATCCAATAAAACCTACAAGCGACCACCGGCTAATCCAACGGCATTCACCCTGACGGATTTAGGGTTGATAAACACTAACACATACAAATCCTGTTATTGTTATTATTATAATGTAGGGAATCTTTCTAAAGAATAGCACTTTGGACTTGCCTCTATCCAATAAAACCTACAAGCAATCAGGTAATCCAGCAGCATTCACCCCTGACGGGCTTAGCAGTTGATAAACACAATCACATACAAATTCTTTGAACTAATTTAAACTCCAAACTGCAAAAACAAAATTCAAGCTTTGAAATTAACAGAGCTTTGGTAATCTCCAGATTCTCAAAGACTGTGTTATTGAAAATAAACTCTGAACTATTTTCATAGATAGCAAATAGTAAAGTGAAGTCAGTTTGTATAAGCCTTTTATCTTTCTATACCTGTGTGAGAATATTATGGAGCTCTCTGAGCTTGCCATCAGAACTGCCATGGCGAGACTCAATCGAGTCCTTCAAATCGTCGACGGAATTCTCGATGCGGCGCGTTCGATTCTCGAGCTGAGTGAGGCGCGCGCTGATTCCTTCCACGGCGTGCATTAGATTCTCACCCAGCTCCTTCATCTTCCTATCGATCACGGAAATCAACGACTCGGAATCATCGGCGTGTGACTGAGTCGAAGCGAAGGGTCGTATAGGGTGGAAACGGAAGGTCGGAGAGAGCTCCTCGTCGTCGTCGTCGTCGTCGACGTTGTGGTGGTGGTGGTGAGGGTTTGAGAATAGGGAGAAATCTTGGGAATGAGATCGAGACAATTCGGTGATTTGCTTGTCCATGAACTCCGACGATCTCATGATTGTGTGTTTTTTCCCTCTTAATTTTCCCAGATTCCAAACAGAGGCTTACGGGGACTGGGAGAGCTGTAATTGATGAGTAACATGAGTCAAGAACCAAACTGAAGGATTGGGAATCAATTGCCACGTGTTGCATTTGTAAATTTCAACCTTACGATTAAAAGTTTGCATTTTTAACTTTTTTTTTTTTTTTTTAATTATAGGTTAATAATATATATATATATATATTTGGGAGAGTTTCAAAGTTTATCAGTTCTTGTATAAGCGATGATGATTGAATCTCAAATATTTTATTCAATTATTTAGAGATTTTATCAGTTGAGCTAATTGGTAAACTGGAACTCACAATAATTTTTTTTTTTTTTTTTTTGGAGAACATTATATCTTTAAATTTCTAACATATTAATTCAACAGTAGCAAAGTAAATGTGAGTTTTTAAAAAAGGTAACAAATTAAATCCTATTCTTTCAAAAATAACAAGTTAAATCATGAGGATTCATAAAGAAAAAAAAAATTTAAACATAATTTATTTAGGGCAAATTACTATCCCATTTTTTAAGATTTAAGAAATGACAAAATTTAGATACAAAATTAGTTGTAATTTAAAGTTACAACCTTCTTGAATAAAATTAATATTATTACATATTTTAAAATTCTAACCGTTGAATTTTATGTTCTTTATACTTTTAGTATACATGTCAAATTTTTTGTCAATCGGATATTATTTACTATATCATCTGTGGGGGGAGGATCTTGTTCCAAGCCCATAAGCATTGTTCGCTTTGGGGCCGAAGGACATGGATGGCTTTGTTCCTTCAAGCGATATGAGCCGTTTTTGAAACTTACTCCCACATCGAAGAAAGATGCGTCCCACTCATGCCTTATATAACCTTACGATTAGAGCAAGTCTCAAAAACTACCACCCAAAGCAGACAATACCTTTGATGGGCACCGCCCTCAAAAGTGCCTTTTTGTGGGGGAGGATTTTCTTTAACGTGGGAGCAAGTCTCAAAAACTGCTCATGTCGTTTGAAGGAGCAAAACCGTGCAAATCCTTCGGCCCCAGAGCGGATAAAGCGCTAGCGAGCTTGGAACAAAATCCTCCCCCACAAAAAGGCGCTTTTAAGGGCGGTGTCCATCAAAAATATTGTTCGCTTTGGGTGGCAGGTTTTGAGGCTTGCTCCGACCGCACGGTTTTGTTACCCCAAGGAGAACGCCTCTACCACTACAACACGTGTTGTAGTGATACACTCTTGCCTTGAGCTAAGGCTTATAAGGCATATATGGGGCGCATCTTTCTTCGATGTGAAAGCAAGTCTCAAAAATCGCTTATGTCGCTTGAAGGAACAAAGCCGTGCGGGTTCTTTGGCCCCACAGTGGACAAAGCGCTTGCATGTGCTTGGAACAAAATCCTCCCACACATCATCTATAAACTTATATTTTATTTATAATTTTAAATTACAAAAACTTGCAATTTAAAAAATTTATTAATGACATAACTATTGATTTTAAATTTTCTAGAAATTTTGCAAGTATAGAGGATATAAGAAGAAAATGTAATCCAATGGTGGATTTGTCAAAATTCACCTCTAATAAAAAGATATTGAATAAGGTTGTAGCTTTACGATACAACCAATTTTGTAACTAAACTTTATTATTTGAGAAAATGATAATCCCTCCAAACTAGAAGGGGGAAAAAACACTTTCCTCCCTTAACATTCATTTGACCAAACTTTTTAAAATTAAAGTTATAAATGTTGCATCCTAATTTGTCCTTTGGTTAAGTGCAAATTTCCAAAATTATTATTTATCCTTAAAAGTTTTATTAAACCCAAAATTACTTTTCATGTTTATCTCATAAATTTTTTGATGCAAAGAGTTAATGAGAAGTCCAATTAAAAAAAAAAAAAAAAATTCATGAATACGCAAACTTAAATAATATCAATTGGCAAAGTGCGACTAAAAGCGATTAAAAAATCTGCTTGAGCAACATGTTTTAAGAATGAGTGTCATTTCTGGAGAAGGAATTTGGCATCAAATTAAATGATATCATGCTAATAGTATCAAAACTCAATAAGTGTGAGACATGACAACAAAAAATAGCTACCCTACTAACAAATAAAAAACATGTGTTAGTAGGTAGTTATTTTTACACAAATGTCTCTCATTTATTGGACTTTGATACGGATTATATTTTTTCATCATTCCTCCATACCTGAAGAGAGGAGAATTTAATTTTTCCCATTTATTTAAATTTAACAAAATTATGTTTGGGATTTATTATAAGCTAATGATTTAATTTGTTACTTTTTTATTTTTTAATTTCGGAGTTTAATTTGTTACTTTATAAATTATATGAATTGTTTCTTAAAAAAAAAAAAAAACTATAGGGTTAAATTTATTTTATCTAAAATTATATGGTTTAAAATGTAATTTTTTTAAAGATTTTACTTTTATTCCTTATTAGCATATATTAGTAAAGAAACAAAACATTTTAGCCATGATGTTTACTGTATATCATAAAAACTATATATCATGAAAGATTAAGTTAATCAAATAACTCATGATTTATAACTTAATGCTTTTAAAACGAGCTAAAAGAATAATGGCATTGAAACATCATAGAATTAAGTCAAAATTTTGACTTCGACTTCTGCTACATACAAAAGTAATGAGTATTCAATCAAACCAAATTGTCTATATCACTAGACCACTTACTTGCAATCTCACTAAACCCAACCATCTTATATCATACAAAATCATATATTTCAATAATTCCATGATTTTCAGGAAACTCTAACTAATTCAAGCGGTTAAAACGTATTTAAAAAAAATTAAAAATAAAAACATAAGATCAGTCAACTATGGGTGCAAAGAATATAAAGCCTTCTGTGATATGGTGAAATATAAAATTAGTCTTATTTATTTATTGCTTACCACCAATAAATCGACTTTTTGCAACCTGGACAAATTGAAATATTATTGAAAACTGTTGAAATATATTTTGTCTTAAGATAAATTTCAAGAGTTTGAAATAAGTATTAAAATATATATATATAAAAAAATAAAAAAATAAAAAATAAAAAAACCCTAAAACAATACCCTTTGCTATGAGTGTCTTTCCAGTACCGGGAGGCCCATATAGCAAAATTCCCTCGGGAGCTTCACTCCAATATTTTCAAAAAGCTGTGGATGCCTAGCAATTCTACCAACTCACGAATCTTATTTATGTTTAAGAAATCAACATAAATCAGTGAAAAATGGAAGACGATGGCTGTGTACCACCAAAGTACTTAACCCAACTTATTTATCCACCATAAAGCAAAAGTATTACTATTACTATTAGTAATTAGTATTGAAAAAGATGGCAATAACACTACGATCACAATGTGGGTATTCTAAATTTTTAAACTTTAATACATTGGTGGTGGTGAATGTAGATACTCCTACAACCTTTGAATAGAAAGTTGTATAACTTATATTCAAATGCAAGGAATGCCATGACAATCTTTATTCTACATCTAATTTTCCTACAACAACAATTGCTTATAAAAAAAAACAATTGCACAATTCTATACTCCACAAAATGAAGTTCAAATGATCAATTCTAACATGAAAAATGACTAGTATACATATGTTAAAAGTTTAGATTACCCAAACTCCTAAGCCTTCACTTCCACTTGTTTCGGTCCTTGTTATGGAATCAACAACCCAAGCCCTCCCTTCCTCTCTCTATGCAAATACTTATCCCGATACAACAGGTTCGAGGTCAAAACTTTTAACCCCGAATTCTCACTAATCTCCAAAACCAAAATCAAACTCTAAATTCCAAAAGACCATTGAAAAACAAACCTAAATTATATAGTAAGAGTAATTATATTAATAAATAATAATTCTAGATTTGCAGTTTAATTATACAAGTTATATACAAAAAATCCAAAATAAAAAACAAAATGTTTATGCTATCTATGGAAAAACAAAGAAATACAAAGTTGAAGGTTAGGTTTTCAAGGAGAATGTGAAATTGGATTCATCAATGTATAGAAGATACCTAATTAGAGGTTTGGATAGGTAAAAGTGTGAATATATGTAAGATTTGGATGCGATTGTACCAACTTGGTGAATTTGAAGCAAAGAAAAATCAACCAAAGTCAAAAACTCTGTTTGGTTACCGAGAAAATAACAAAAAAAAAAAACACAAGGGAGAGAGAGAGAGAGAGAGAGAGAGAGAAAGAACTTGTAAGGAGTCGAGAGAGATGTGAGCTATGAAAGAGAGCGGGAGTGAGAGCGAGAGAGCCCCTTAACGTTTTATACAATATAGTGTTATTGTTTTCCAACGTTTTACAACCGTTGATACAAAATTTAAATTATTTTGTCCACAATTAATCAAACTGTTGATTAAACTATTCTCTCTTTTGACCCCCTTTTACTATGATGCCTGAAGAAAAAAACTAAAACCAAATACTTTTTAATACTTTTTTCAACAATTATAACAACTGCAGAAATAAGTTTATGAATTTCCTTATTTTTCTTTGTATGAGTTGTATTCAATCGTAGAAAATTAAACTTTTATTTACATTTTTTAGTGACTGTGGATATAAATATGTTGAAAAAACTCAAGTTTGTTGTAGTGTTAATGCTTTTAAAACGAGCTAAAAGAATAATGGCATTGAAAAATCATAGAATTAAGTCAAAATTTTGACTTCGACTTCTGCTGTATACAAAAGTAAGGAGTATTCGATCAAACCAAATTGTCTATATCACTATACCACTTATCCGCAATCTCACTAAACCCAGCCATCTTATATCATACAAAATCATATATTTCAATAATTCCATGATTTTCAGGAAACTCTAACTAATTCAAGCAGTTAAAACGTATTAAAAAAAAAAAAAAAAGCATAAGATCAGTCAACTATGGGTGCAAAGAATATAAAGCCGTCTGTGATATGGTGAAATATAAAATTAGTCTTATTTATTTATTGCTTACCACCAATAAATCAACTTTACGCAACCTGGACAGATTGCAGAAATTAAGCCCTTTTTTTTTTTGGGGGCTGAAGGCAAAGAGATCAAGCCCATCAAATTGTTCATGAGGGCAATCACATGTGATAAGATTATTTTAGTTAAGCATGTATACAGCACCATTACATTTCCATCTTTGTGGTTGTGAACAATGTTATTGACACAAATATCAATTGAGAAATAATAGCCACAATCTCCATTAAGATTTTTTTCTTAATAAATTAATACCTCTGATGCTCATGTCATAAACAATAAGAAGGAAGAAAGAAACAACATAACAAGAGCTCGAATTCAAATTGCATATTTGATACCAAAAGACTTGTCATTGAACTTCACAAAAATAGCCACATTCACAAAAACAGTCTCTTATTAATCATGGAATGGAGATGCTAAAGGGCTGGGCATCGAAGTGGGTGATCACTATGTCCCAATTCATTATGGGTGTATTTTAAATCTTTCTTTGAGGATTTGATGAATGCTGGTGCACGTAAACCTTGTTTTGCTCTTATCTGCCTCAATTTTAAAATTTGAGGATTGTTGATCAAAAGAAAGAAATAAAAAATCTGTATACAGATTTCATTATTAAAAAAAAAAAAAAGTATTTGCGTACACAAGTAAAATGTGCTACTCCTGTTGAATATATGAAAACGTGCTTAGGATATGAAATTTGAATAAATTAATGCCTAATTCTTAAAAAGTTATCCATGGAATGCTTAAGTTCATCTTTCTCTAATAATGGATGTTCTGGGTTGTCTGCAGATTATTTTGGCAGTCAAGAGTGTAAGTGCCATGCTCAATCATGACAAGATGCTCAGAAAGCTATCTACAACAAGGGTGCAAGATGGTAAAATTTAGGCACTTCTTTTCTTCTAGTACTGTTCATGAAGCCCCTAAATACCACAGAATCATCTCCATTTCCTTATTTCTTACAACCCCTAATCAATCCTTTCTTTTACCCATCAACACCTTAAAACTGTGCATACTTTCTTCAATCAAATAATCATCAAATAACTTATCTACCCACCTTTTAATTCTTAACATAAACCCATAACCCTCTATTTAACAACTCTAAATCAAAATTTCCTTTTATCCTCCTAAATGTAGGGGGTAATGGCAGGGTTCAAAGCGATTTAAGGTGTTGACAATAGCAGAAGAATGCACGAGTCAGAGTTTTTTCAAACAGGTGTTCTTAATCTTAAATTGGAAAATTCTTCTCCAAAAAAAAAAAAAAAAAAATCACCCCCACCATACCCCAAATAAAAAGTGTCATAAAGACATGAAAAAGGTATATAAATCCCGTTTTATCGATACTAAAAACAACAATCAAGCTATCATTCGGAAAAAGGTTTGCATCATTTTAATGGTCAAGCAAATGGGAGATTGGAGTTGACAAAAACATCAATTCAAGTACATGTTTAAAGTTGGGTATTACCAAGGGTCTTCCATTTTCGTGAAATTTTATCTAAATTCCTTACACAAATTAAATGAAGAATATATCTACCTCACATTAGTATTAGTCAAGTAGAATGTTTACACCTACATCACAACATTTACTCTAGATATTGAGAATTGTCCATTTACCATAGTTACAGTTCATCACACTATTACAGTACAAACGTAATACACAATAGACCATCTAGAAAAGTCACCTTGTGCATTGCACAACTGAGAATATTTATTAACCACTGTAGCAAAACTTAAATAAAAAATTCTGAGGTAATCCTCCTCAATCCACACCCTCCCCTTCCACCACCAACAACAAATTCATGAATTTAGAAAAAAGCGGGTAGTAAAGAAAAGTATGTATACCCACAATACTCAATGCAACTATATTCTATCAAAAGAATAAAAGGAGGTTACAAAAGGATTACTTCACTAATTAACCAAAAAAAAGAAAAGGATTATAGCACTAATATCTTGTTCCATAGAATCAAAAGGGCAAACACAAAAATACCACTCATGTTGTCAAACTTCCAAGCAGTTGTATCCCAAATCCAAATGACCGTCCCTGCAGTATCAACACTCTTCAATTAGCATGACAACCATAAAAATAACAAATATATAAAACTAGAGTGGCAGAGGCATATAAATTACAGAAAAGGAAGTCATAATAGAGAAAGAGATGCATACTTAACCCACGAAGCCATCAAGAAAGGGCTTTACCCAAGGCACAACGTAGGATTGGCATGACAGGATAGAGGCATCCAAGCGAAAAGTTGATCCTTGCTTTGGGTGAACTTTGGAAATACGAAACTTCAGGCAGCGAAGGCGAGATGTGATGCTGTCAAGAGGGGCACCAGGTTCGTAATGCTGGCAGAGGGATCCCCAAAACAAGCAGAAATCATCACTGGCTAGATGAGCCAAGCGCGGAGGTGAATCAATCTCTCCATCCAATAGACATTCATGACTGTCATGTATAGGGACATAGGCCAATAACCACTCGTTTGTGACCACATCAAATGCAGCTAGGCATTGATAGTTGAAATCATACCAGTAAAACTTGCTATCAACAGACACAGGTTGTCCCCGAGGGAAAAGATAAAAGCCATCCTTTTTTATAAACTCATGTAGTCTCCAACACTTGGTATGCACATCATACATTTGGAGAGGACAAGACTGCAAAGTTGAACCCACCACGATAGTTGGGGTTGGAACCTCTATAGCTACTGAAAAAATATTATCAGCAATTTTGGGACGGTGAGGAGGATCCACTAGAGAGTCCCATCTATCAAGACTCAAGTCGTAAGCCATGACCCAGGGTTTGTTTTCTTGATAAAAACCTAGGCAACAAAGCTTATTGCCAAGGAAGAGGGCATGCGTTGACGACATGCCATTAGGCATTGGAAGAAGAAACTCTTGCCTAGATTTTTTTGGTTTTGGTAAGGTCAAAGCGAGACACTAAATTGTCACATCCAAAAGCACAAAAACTACGGCCAGCTATATGGTATAAAGTGTTTTGGGATCCTAAAATGGAACACTTCAGGAAAACAATCACTGCAGGTTTGATATGCGGCTGTTGGTGGGAGTTTGGATGAAATATTGCTTGTAGAAACGGACTAGGACCAGGAGGAGGAGGAGGAGCTTGATTGTGTCAACATCATCGGAGTTGTTAAAGACATACCTCCAAAGCCATATGAGAACCTTCTACGAGAATACAAGCAAATTTCTGGTATGGAAGAGAATCTTCATCACTTGATGGTAGTGAGAATGTAGATGAAGAAGGTGGAGACGACGACGATGAAGAGGACGATGATTTTGGTGTTGAAAATCTGGAATTCGACATGGCCAAGAAAAGGAGGAGCCTGATTGTGCTCAAAATCATCGGAGATGTTAAAGACATACCACTCCAAAGCCATACAAGAACCTTCTACGAGAATACATGCAAATTTTTGGTATGGAAGATAATCTTCATCACTCGATGGTAGTGAGAATGTAGAAGGTGGAGACGACGAAGATGAAGAGGACGATGATTTTGGTGTTGAAAATCTAGAATTTGACATGGCCAACTCTGGATAAAACAAAACAAATCTCTCAGAATATAAGTCGAATCGTAACCCTAACCATGACATAAGGAGCCTTAAAGACAAAGAATCAAAGAATTCCCATATATAAGAAATTAACAAATGGAATTCAATCTTGATGGGATAGTGAAAAATCAGTCCATCTCCGGTTCGTCCAAAAGGATCGCCCGGGGCCATCAGAGTAAGCAAGGTCAAGAATCACCCAAGGACAAGAAAAGATGTTCACGGACGATAATATCGCTCATGAACAAAGAAGTCTCCCATGGATGATGACTAGGTTGTCCATGGTGGTCGTTCGTGGACGATGATCAGATGTCCAGGGATGACCAAATCGTCCATACAATGGACAGACGAATGCGCAACACTTAGGAAACTTACAAACACTTTGGAACGGTTATTAAACCCATAATTATCGCCATGAGTTCCTCGAAGAAATTAACTACCCTTAGCGGTTACAACTTCTGTAGTTGTGGAGGAAGTTATGTCCGAACTCATTGGCTTCCATGAATCCTGAGGAAGTTATTGGGTGAATAACCGTCTCCAAGGTCTTTATATGAAGGGCCGATCTGAACCAAACGAGGGTAAAAACATTCTGATACTTTACTTCCAAAAGTTGAATTCCTTTTCTGCGAGAGACTAACTTTGCCATCGGAGGGTGTTTGACCGGTTTACTTTGGTCCCCTTTTGATTGCGATCTCACTTTTGTAGGCCTTCCACAGTCACTAGTAGCCCACCAAAGTTGGAGCATTCAACCCTCGCGATCTGACACGTTATCGGTTGGCGCCGTCTATGGGAAGGAGATTGTTTTGCAGTTTTCTTTTCCTTGACAAAAGGGTTGGATGGTCAGGACCAAATCAAGGGCTACTAGCCCAGGCCATCAAGGAAGCAAAGACGCTTCAAGCAATCCCCAACGCGATTGCTAATCCGCACCGGTCATGCGGACATCGTCATCCCAATATGTGCAATCTATGACTGCTGCAATGGCGGAGTTAACTCGCCAAAACCAAGAGTTAAGGATGGAGATTAACACGAGAAGGCGGACACGTGAGGAACGTGAAGGAGAAGGACAAACACAGAGTCATGATGATAGAGAAAATACTGAAATTGGAAGTCGGTTAAGAGGCACCACTTCACGAACGATACCACACTTGAAAGAAGAGATGGACCAAATGAAGAAAGTCATAGAGGAAATGAAAGAGAACATGATAAAGGCAAATCCTCTAGAAGATTTGGTCCACAGAACTGATTCCCCCTTTACGGCTTCCATCAACGGTCACCCACTACCATCAAAATTCAAGTTGCCTTCTCTGGATTCGTATGATGGAACGCGTGACCCATTTAATCACATTGCTACCTTCAAGACGACAATGCACCTTCAATGGGTCTCTAATGAAATCATGTGTAGAGCCTTCCCTACCACTCTCAAAGGTCCCAGACGAGTTTGGTTCAGCAAAATACCCCCGAATTCTGTAAGTTCTTTCGAAGAATTGAGTAAGTTGTTTGTTAATAATTTCATTGGGGGACAAAGATACAAGCGTTCTTCGCCTAACTTGTTGACCGTAGAGCAAAGGGAGAATGAAAGCCTGTGCTCCTTCATCACTCATTTTAACAGAGAAGCCTTAACCGTGGACGAGGTGGATGACAAGCTACTTTTGCGGCCTTCCATAATGGGGTTAATTCTGATCTATTTATCCATAAGCTATATGAGAAGAAGCCTCAATCCATGGCTGAGTTCGTCCATTCGGCTCAGAACTTTATGAATGCAGAAGATGCGATCATAGCCAAGAAGAGGAAAAGAGCCGAAAGGATGAAAGCGCACCCAGCGTGCCACTCAGAACAAGGCCCTCGTCCAAAGAAGGGACGGACGAAAGATAAGAAGAAACGAGATAATAAAAAGACGGGTCCCTCGGGAAGAAGTCAGAACTACACGCCCCTAAACGCTCCACTTGATCAGGTGCTTATACAAATCAAAGATGATCCTTTTCTAAAATGGCGAGAGAAGATGGAAGGAGATCCCAATAAGTGCAATAAGAATAAATATTTTCTCTTCCATAGGGATCATGGACATGACACGGATGAATGTTTTGACCTGAAGCAGCAAATCGAGAATCTTATTAGACAAGGAAAGCTGAGGCACTTTGTTGGAAGGGATCATAAAGATGAGAAGTTGAAGGGAGTAATGGAAGAATCGTCCCGGCCCCCACTAGGAGAGATAAGGATTATCATATGAGGAACCTTGATGAGGCAATCTTCCAAGTCAAAGAAGACATATCTCAAAGTAGTGCAAAACGTCCAACTCTCTAGACGATCACCAAGGACGAGATTAATGGATGAGCTGGCTATTTCATTCACTGACGAAGATGCTGAAAGGATCCATCACCCGCATGACGATGCAATTGTCATTACTCTGCTTATTGCAGATTATACAACCAAGAGAGTGTTAGTTGATAGTGAAAGCTCAGCATATATATTGTACTACCCGCCTTCCAACAGATGAGGCTTGGGCGGGATCAACTTCGTCAAGTATGCTCACCATTGATAGGGTTCAGAGGAATGGAGGTGCAACCTGTAGGCACCATTATATTACCTGTAATAGTGGGATCATACCCGCAACAAATAACTAGGGAAATTAATTTCCTCGTGGTGGATTATTCGTCCTCATACAATGCTATTATTGGAAGATTAACTCTGAACCGTTGGAAGGCGATAACATCTACCTACCAGCTATCAGTCAAATTCCTTACAGAGTACGGGATAGGACAAGCACAAGAAGATCGGTTGGCAGCTAGAGAATGTTATTTAGCCATGATAGCTTTGGACGAGCAGGTGCAGAAAATGAGTATTGAGGAAAGAAGGGTTGTTGCAGAGCCCACAGAAGTGTTGGAAAATGTTCTTTTGCAAAAAGATGACCCCGAGAAATTCACCAGAATTGGAATAGGTATGAAGGAAAAGGCAAGAAAAGACCTCATCCAGTTCCTAAGAAAGTGTATCGATGTTTTTGCATGGAGTCATGACAACATGCCAGGAATCAATCTAAGTGTAATCACTCATCGATTGAATGTGTACCCCTTTTCTAAGCCTGTTTATCAGAAGAAAAGAGTGTTCGCTCCTGAGCGGGATAAGGCAACCAAGGAAGAGGTTCATAAACCGACTACAACACAGTTTATTAAGGAAGTCTATTACCCGGATTGGTTTGCCAATGTGGTGTTGGTGAAGAAAGCAAATGCCAAGTGGAGAATGTGCGTAGATTTCATTGATTTGAATAAGGCTTGCCCTAAGGATAGTTATCCTTTGCCACGCATTGATCAATTGGTGGACTCTCTGACTAGCCATCGATTGTTGAGCTTCATGGACGCCTTCTCGGGATATAATCAGATAAAGATGGATGAAGTTGACCAGGAAAAGACCTCATTTATTACCAGTCAAGGTTTGTTTTGCTATAAAGTGATGCCCTTTGATCTAAAAAACGCAGGGGCAACTTATCAAAGGTTGGTTAATCACATGTTACGTCCACGAGATAGGGCGGAATGTAGAGGTCTATATCGACGACATGCTTGTGAAAAGCCTAGACAAGGGAAGCCACTTGGACGATCTATAGGAAACCTTTGAAACACTTAGGCGATATAAGATGGCGAACCCAAGTAAATGTGCATTTGGAGTATCGTCGGGGAAGTTTCTGGGGTTCATGGTTTCGCAAAGAGGAGTTGAAGCGAATCCGGACAAGATCCAAGCCATATTGGACATGGTACCACTAAAGAATATTAAGGAAGTCCAATCCCTCATTAGGCGAATTGTTGCTTTGAATAGGTTTGTTTCGAAAGCCACAGACAAATGTTTGCCCTTCTTTAAAGTTCTTAGAAAGGCGTTCGAATGGACGGACGAATATCAAAAGGCCTTCCAAGATCTGAAGGACTATCTCACTACTGCTCCACTATTGAGTCCGTCCGTGCAAGGAGAGGAATTGTATATGTACTTAGTGGTGTCTCCACATGCCGTAAGTTTAGCGCTAATCAGGGAGGAAGGAAAGGTGCAAAAACTCGTGTACTACACTAGCCGACGAGCACTCAGAGGAGTAGAAGGAAGGTACCCACCGATAGAGAAGTTGGCTTTTGCACTAATAAGAGCTTCTAGAAAGTTAAGACATTACTTCCAAGTTCATGTCATCAATGTCATGACGGACCATCCGCTCGGGAAGGCAATGAACAAGTTGGAAGCAGTAGGATGATTAATTCAATAGACAGTCGAACTTAGTGAATTTGACATTCGGTACCAATCGAGAAATGCAATAAAGGCCCAAGCCTTGGCAAATTTCATTGCAGAGTTCACCGCAAGTTACGAGGACTTAGACGAAAGAGAGGACAATAGAAAATAGGTCGTCCATGTTGACGGATTGTCTACACCGCATCTTTGGAGGTATAGGAGTTGTTTTGCAGTCACGAGAAGGAGACAAATTAAAGCATAAGATTCGTTTGCAATACCAAATCACTAATAATGAAGTGGAGTATAAAGCCCTTTTAAAGGGGTTGGAGTTGGCTAAATCAGAGAAGCGGACTCAATACTTGTCTTAGGAGACTCTTAGTTGGGACATGTGAAGCCAAGGAAGACAGAATGAAGAGATATTTAAAGAAGGTAGTATGCCTTGTGAAAAAATTCAAAGAAGCTGATTTCATTCAAATCCTAAGGGAAGAGAATGTGGAAGCAGATACTCTTGCAAAGGAAGCCTCCGCAAATGAAGCAATGGATGAGTTGGATGAAGTACAATACATGCCAAGTATAGACCTTCCAGAAATGTTGCAGATAGAGGGTGATGAAAATTGGATGACCCCAATAGTATCATACTTGAAGGACGGAAGGCTTCCAGAGGAGAAGGATGAGGCCAGGAAGCTCAGGGTTAAATTAGTAAGGTACATCCTTATGGACGAAGTGTTATACAAATGAGGTTTTTCCCAACCTCTCCTAAGGTGTTTGGCTCCCATTTGCGAGGCCAATTACATGTTGAGGAAGGTTCATTCGGGAGCATGTGGTAACCATTCAGGAGCCGGATCACTCGTCCATAAAGTCATCCATAGCGGATTCTATTGGCCAACCATCCAAGCTAATGCTAAGGCATATGTTAAGATATGTGATCAATGTCGCCGCTTCAAGAACATTCCTAGACAACCAACAGAGTATCTTATGCCAATGATGGCCACTTGGCCTTTCACGCAATGGGGACTGAATATTTTAGGGCCTTTTCCAACTGGAACTCGGCAAATGAAGTTTTTGGTGGTAGGAATAGATTACTTCACAAAATGGGTGGAAGCCGAATCCTTGGCAAAAATTACACAACAGAATGTCAAGAACTTCATCTAAAAGAACATTGTATGCAGATTCGGGGCACCTAGGGTACTAGTGTCTGACAATGGACGACAGTTCGACAACACACCTTTCAGGGAATTTTGTGAACAACTTAGAATCAAGAACCACTAATCCTCACCCTCACACCCACAGGCCAATGGCCAGGCAGAAGTAGCAAACTGATCCTTATTAAAGATCATCAAGACTCGGCTTGAAGAGGCAAAGGGAGTATGGCCGGATGAGTTACCGAGTGTTTTGTGGGCTTACTGTAACGACAAAGTGAGAACTCCCACAGGGAAAACTCCTTTTAAACTAGCCTATAGAAGTGAGGCGGTTATACCGGCAGAAGTACATATGGCTAGCCACAGGGTGAAGAAGTATCAAGCTGAAGAAAATGAAGAACAACTCTGTCTTAACCTTGACCTTATGGACGAGGTGAGAATGGATGCAGAGTAAAGAACAGCAAGGTACAAAAATCTTATGATAAGACAATATGATGCCATGGTGAAACCCAGGTGCTTCAATATTGGGGATCTCGTCCTGAAGAGGGTTACCTTGGCAACAAGAAACCCGGCCTATGGGAAGCTGGGGCCAAATTGGGAAGGACCTTATAGGGTTATCAACTACAAGAGGCAAGGATCCTACTATTTGGAAGTTTTGGATGGACGAGGCTAGAACACCCTTGGAATGTTGAGCACCTAAGGAAATACTATCAATAAATGTTGACTCTAGACAAAAGTGGCCACAGAAGAGATACCTGGACGAGTGGAAGTATTCTCGTGTTTGTTTGTTTACTACTACTATGTGTTTTAAGTATTTCAATAATCCCCTAGAAAGTATATTAGTGTTTTCACTTTTGTGTTATTCATGGACGAGTTGATGTGTATTTTTAATTCCCTAAGGCACTAGCTCTTGAGCATGTGCCATGCCTATGGACGAATGTTTGCATAAGTTTGGATTTTCAGATATATATATGATGTATTTCAAGTATATTGTATGGGAATCCTATATTTTTGTATATTCATTCAGAGTGATCCACAAAGAAGCAAACAAGCATGGACGAATGAAATCCTTGGACGTAAGGATGTATTGTCCATAAGCTTTCCTTAAAGGAAAAATAAAACAAGGTATGTTCGTCTAAAACTTAAGATGAGATGAAACCTGAGAAATGATCGTCCAAAACATGGACAAACAAAGATTGTGCAAAAGCACAAGCCCATAAACGAATCTAACCAACATAACAATCCAATGCATGGACGAGAAATTGCTAGGAACAGTTTTATCAAGGACGGAAATATGATCGTCCATAAATTTGAATAATGAATAAAAGCTAGCCAAGAAGAACATCATTCATAGATGAATTGCACTTGATAGCTAAAGGATTCAATTTGCTCTATTTCGGTGAAGTAATAAGAAATTCACCCATATAATCAAGATGAGGCAAACCGATTTCCTGAGTGGACGAACCACACAGCCATAAAAATGATATGAATAATGAAAATAAATTTCATACATAAAGCTGGAAATATATGTATTCAAACATAATGGAAGGTGAAAATAGAAAATATTCATTCGTTCATAGAATTTAAAGAAGGGTGGACAACCCACGTCCAAAAAACCCTTAAAAGTTATGAAAATATAGCTGATTGCATATAAGACTCGTCCATAATCTTAGACGAGATAATTGTACTTGGATAAACTTGAATAAAAGAAGTAAGAACAAAGCCCAAAACAACGGGCACTTCCAAATAAAAATAAAATAAATTTTCTAAGGAAAATGTAATCACTTAGGTAAGATAGCCTTGGGGTCGTCTTGGGTCACTTCAGTGTTAGCATCATCCATTATGTTGACATCCTTAGAACTTGCGCAACAAGGAACTTTCATTAGCGAGGGGAAGCTTGAAAGAATCGAAGTCCAAGTCAGGATATGTTTCCTTAGCATCAGCATGAAAGTCCTCATAGCCACCGCATAGTGGCTCTCTAGGCGATTCTTGTACTTGTCAGACTTCTTGAAGGTCGTTATGGCTTCTTCACGTGCTTCTCTAAGGACGAGACAAACTCATAGACTTGTCCTTCAAGATAGACGACACGAGTATCTTTTTCTATGTTATTAGCTTTAAGCTCTTCCACCTTGTTTTTTAGCTTCGTCTCACTTCCTTGTAGATGATTAAAATCTTGACCAACCTAAAGACCTCCCCCTTTTTTAGTAGAGTTTCATTGTTCAGCTAGCTTTGTCCTTAGATGTCTTAGCCTCTGTAGCAAGCTCCTTAGCCTGGAAGGTTCTTGTATAAAATTTTGATATAGCCTGCATATGGACGAAGGGGAGTTAGACATCCTATTAAAAAAAAAAAAAATGCACACAAGGACGAGGGAAAGACTTATCTTAAAAAGGTCATAGATGCGAGAACATTCAAATTCTTTCATCGACATGTTGTAGCATTCATTGACTTCATGCTCGATGGCGATTCCTTTGAACATCCTCCATGCGTAGCCCTCATCCAAAACCAAGTTGGAAGGATGATCGGATGGCTCTGACAAATTAGGCTTGCGAGAAGCTTTGACTGGAGGGGGAGGAGGATTAGTCCGGACAGAATGGACTGTTTGGACAGGCTCCACATCCACCAGAGGGTCGTCCGGGTTCACCGTCGGAGGTGTAAACTTAGGAACCTTGGGAAGAGAAGTCTTACCGGACTTTTGCTTCTTGGGGCCTCGACGACTTGGAAGGTCGTTCAGGTCCACGACACTGGATATCGACTTAGACTTTCTCTTCCCTGTCGGGACGGAAGTCACTTGGACAACAAGTGGTGCGGTTGGGGCACGAAGTAGCATCTTCGTCCCTGCTAGTTATTGTTTTTTCTTTGTTTTCCCTCATTGTAGTTATCCCTGCGACGAGAAAAATCAAATTCTAAGAAAAAAGAAAAGAAAAAGAAAAGAAATGAAATAAGTGGACGATACTTACTTCGATGGGTAGTCTCTTCATGACCGAGGTTTTCAGTAGTGGGTATTGGGCCAAGCCCCCAAGGCGCTAGACGACCGAGAGTAACCAAATAGTGAAAAGTTCTCCCCGGGAAGGTACGAACCTCGTCTATCCGATCCAAGTAAAATTCTTCCAAACATGGACGGACAACAGCTGCATCACCAAGAGAAAGAATTAGACGATTGAAAGATAGAAAACATGTAAAGAAAAAAAAAATGGAAAGGAAACATACCCTCAAGACAAAGATGACCTAGAGGGCTGGTAAAAGGTGGGAAGGGGGGATTACCCACATCAGCCGGGTCCCCGGCCCAATTTCCAGAAATAATAAAAAATTCTTTTTTCCAGAGCCGGTCGGACAAGCTACGACCCTCTATTAAATTGTAATAAGAGCCCCTGGACGAGAAGCGGTAAAAACCAGCAGATTTCTTTATCTCCTAGGGTTTATAACAGTAAAGGAACTCGTCCACCGTAATTGGACAGTTCCCTTCCAATGCCTCACACCATAGCACTTGCATGGCGACTATCGTCCTCCAACCATTGGGGTTGAGCTAGTTAGGTCCAATACCCAACCTTTGGAAGAGGTCTCTACAGAAGGAATTTAGAGAAAACCTAAGGCCGGCTAAAAGGTAGGAAATGTATACCCCTAAACCAGAGGAAGGAGAACAACACCATTCTCCAACCTTGGGTAGACAAGGGTTAAGCTTTCTAGGAATCTGATATCTATCTACAAGATTTTTTAACTTAGTGCCCGTTTGGTTCCACTTTTTGAGCCCAAAAAGGGCGTTTTCAAAAAAGCTCAACCAAGACTTGCGTTTGGTAAGCTCAAAAACGCAGACTTTTTATAAAAGTTGCGTTTTGAACTTTTATAAAAACCGAGTGCAAAACGCGGATGGAATATGGACCCTCGGGGGTCCATAAATCAAAATGCGCTATGCGCGTTTTGTATATTACCGTTGCAATAACCAAAAAGACCGAAATACCCATCAGTTCTCTCACGCCCTCATCTCTCATCTGTGTCTTTTTTCTTCGTCTTCTTCCTCTTCGTCTTCCTCTGCTTCTTCACCGGTCTACCCCCACAATCAACAAAACCCATTTCAACCTTTGATATTCCGAACACAGAATGAACAAAACCAAACCAAAAATAACTCAAAATCAACACAAAAACAACTGAAAATCAACTCAAATCCGGAAAACCCATCCCAAACCCAACTCAAAATCAACCCAAAATCCATAGAAAAAAAAAACCCAAAATCCCAAAATCCTTATGTTTCAATCATCTTCATCTTCATCTTCATCATCATCATCATCATCATCTTCTTCTCTGGAGTGTGAAAAAAAAAGAATAAAGGATGAGTTCTGGCGATGGTTCCGATGTGTTCCGATTTGAAGTGCTAAGAGGAAAAAAAAAAAAAAAAAAAAAAAGAAGAAGAAGCAAAAGCTGTGTTTCGACCGAATCGCTAAGAGAAAAAAAAAAAAAAAAAAGAAGAAGAAGAAGAAGAAGGAGAGCCGTGTTCTGGACCGAATCGCTAAGAAAAAAAAAAAAAAAAAGAAGAAGAAGAAGCAGAGCTGTGTGTTCGGACCGAACTGCTAAGAGGAAAAAAATGAAAAAAAAAGAAGAAGAAGCAGAGCGACTCTGGACCGAAGTGCTAAGAGGCAAAAGAAAAAAAAAGAAAAGAAAGAGAGATGGGAGTGTTCTGGACTCAAGATGGTAGAGAAAAGAAGGAAAAAGGAAAAGAAAAGAGTGTGAAAAGAGTGTGGTTACGTGGGTGGATGAGAAAAAAAGAGGAGAAAAAAAAAAAAAAAAAAAAGGAAGTAGAGCCACGTGTGTGGAGAGAAAAAAAAAGGGAGAAAAAAGAAATTATATCATAATATTTTCACAATATTTTTACAATAAATTTTAAGGTAAGCTATTATTAGCTAATATTGGTGAGAAAAAAATAATTTTTTAGAAAGAGAAAAAATAATTTTAATAGTATGTTAAAATTAAAATTACTATAAATTTTTATTACAATATTTTTACAATACTTTCACAATAAATCTTAAGTTGTAGGTTATTATTAGCTAATATTGGTAAGAAAAAATAATTTTTTTAGAAAGAGAAAAATTGATTTAAGTATGATGAAGTAATTGATTTAAGTATGAAACAAACTCACATAAAAAAAAAAAAAAGTATGAAATAAATTCCCTTATATATACATTGTCCTTTTTGGTCATTTACTCCTCAAAAAGCCACTTTTATAAGTGCTAGCCAAACACTCGACTTTTTCATTATGCACTTTTTAATGACTTTTACCAAACACTCAGCTTTTTGAAACTCTACTTTTTCATTATGCACTTTTACAAAACTCCACTTTTTCATTATGCACTTTTTCAAAAAGCTGAACCAAACTCACCCTTAGCAGCGTTTAAGGTGGATGCTACCTCCGGGGCACAACATAAATGACATCCTCCTCGTCCTCTTTCTCATCTTGAGGAGGGCTAGGTGGCTGTCCGGACGAGCTAGCCCCGGATCCCGAAGCCATCCTACGTTGCGGTTCTTAAAATTCCTCCAAGGGAATGCCAGGAACCCTAGACGAATAATGCTCGCCCCGAGGAATCGTTACAGGACGAGTTACCTACACTACTCTCATCACTACCCTCACTCCTAGAAGAATTGTCCCGGTACTTGTCTATCTCCTTCTCTAAACTACTAGACGAATACATGGTTGAAATGTAGAAAGATTTAAGATGAAAGCCCGAAAAGAAAGAGGAAATACATGATAGAACTAGGAGGAGAGCTAGATGAGGCTCTTAGACGAGATGGCAGAAAGGAAAATGAGAGGAAAGTGAGAGGCATGAAACAGAATGCACTATTTATAGGCCCCAGAAATAGGGTCGGTGAAACGACATGCGCCACTCAAAAATTGACACGTGGTAGTTCTTTTGGGAAACGAGATCGACACGACTGGCCAACCAACAGCTTCGCGACACATGGCTCACAAAAAAGTAAAATTTGGTTAAAATCATATTAACACACGTAAAATCACGACAATATCCTGGATGACCTTTTGAACAAAGGGGCAAGCGATGGGATAGCGAAAAATCAGTCCATCTCCGGTTCGTCCAAAAGGATCGCCCAAGGCCATCAGAGCAAGCAAGGTCAGGAATCACCCAAGGACAAGAAAAGATGTTCACGAACGATAATATCGCTCATGAACAAAGAAGTCTTCCATGGATGATGACTAGGTCGTTCATGGTGGTCATCCATGGATGATGATTAGATGTCCGGGGACAACCAAATCGTCCATACAATGGACGGATGAATGCACAACACTTAGGAAACTTACAAACACTTTGGAACGGTTATTAAACCCATAATTATCGCCATGAGTTCCTCGAAGAAATTAACTTCCCTTAGCGATTATAACTTCTATAGCCGTTGAGGAAGTTATGTTTGGACTCATTGGCTTCCACAAATCTTGGGGAAGTTATTGGGTGAATAACCGTCTCCAAGGTCTCTATATAAAGGGCCGGTCCGAACCAAACGAGGGTAAGAACATTCTGATACTTTACTCCCAAAAGTTGAATTCCTTTCCTGTGAAAGACTAACTTTGCCATCAGAGGGTGTTTGACCGGTCTACTCTGGTCCCCTTTTGATTGCGTTCTCACTTTTGTAGGCCTTCCACAATCACCAGTAGCTCACCGGGCCGCAGAGCGTTCAACCCACTGATCCTATGTTATCAAATCTAAACTAATCTAAGCAAAATCAATACCCTTAAATTATAGAAAATCAAATCAAGAGAGAGAGAGAGAGAGAGAGAGAGAGAGAGAGAGAGAGAGAGAGAAAGAGAGCTTACTTGCAATTTGCTTTGTGAAGAGAGGACCGGATAGAGATAAAGCGGCGCAAGCTAAACAAAAGGACGACTATGAAAAAGAGAGAGAAAGCAGAGAGCAGAGAGCAGAGAGCGTATTGCTTGTTTGTGTTTTTGCTTGTTTATATATTAGGAGGGAGGCGGTGGATAAATACCTTAACCCACCACCATTTCTCTTCTTCTCCTTTCCTCACACAATCCCTGGACCTTTTTTCTTTTTTCCTTTTTTTGAGAAACACGTATACTTTTCTTCTTCTTTTTTTACTGAAACCTATATCGGCTGGTACGGCCGGAATTTATCGCATCAGTACCTATGTCGGTAAAGAAAGAAGGTAGTTTCGTTCCGGAAAATAAACCGACCTTATTAGGTCGTTTGGCTGTATACTGAGATTGATATCGAATTTCAGCCAGTATATTTTACAGCTAGCATGTTTTGACTTTTGTTACCAAATGAATTGAAATTTTAAAAGCCCACGTGATGGCGTTTGACTGTTATTATTTTTTAATAAATATATCTATTACTTTTTATTGGGCTTGGATTTGAATTATAGGTTAAGAATTGAGTCATTGACAATATGGTTATATAACTTATATTTATGAGATTTAATCAATAAAACTTAAATTAATGAATATATATTTATCTATAGCGGTAAACCCGAAATGGTACACCGATAACCGAAATATATCATACCGTTGGCCAAATCGATATAGCCTCCAATACGATATTGACTTCCTTGATTTGAAGCCATTAAGTAAAGTAGTCATTTTCTTAGCAATATGTGTCTTCCTGATTTCATCAAAGTGACACAGCCATCATTGCAATTGAGATGCCTCACATAGCTACAAAACCCATCTCGACCCAGTACCTGGACTTAGCTTATCTTGAACCAATTCAGCAAGCCTATCTCACCTCGAAGCAACTCAGTTAGAAGTCAACAAACTAGACCATCTCGAAGAAGGCTCTTTTCATTTTTTAAGTATGTGTTTTAAAAAAAAAATAATAATAAAAGATAGAAAAGGGCATTTTATATATTCATTTTTTATAAAACTAACTAAAATCCAATTCCATCCTTGATTTGTCATTTTCTTTCCTAAATTTTTTCTTTTGTCATTTTAGTAACTAAACTTTAATATTCATGTTAATTTGGTCCTTGTAATGTTTGTCTTGTGTTTGATTCCTCACCATGGCTTAAGAAAATTGTAGTATACAAAATTAAGAGCTTGAGAATGAATGTGGATCATTATATTTTATGCTACTTCAATTTGCGTATTTGATTTTCAGAGAATATTATTCTAGCTCTCTATGTTAAAATTTTTGTCAAATTGTTTTGTTGTGATTGCCATATTAGTGGACTTAATGGTAATTTTATAGATGGAAATGAACAAACTAGTCAATTTGATAGAAATGTTAAAGTTTGAGGCATAAAATGACCAAAATAATTAAACTTTGTTATATTTGTAATAGTTTAAGTTTTGAATTTCCAAATGGCAAAGGAAGGAGTTAATTGTAGTTTACTCTTAAAATATGAATCCCCTTGTGTGTGTGTGTGTGTGTTTTTTTTTGGGTGATTTAATTTGTTATATTTTAGTGTTAAAATAAACGAAAATCTATATGTAACATATGTGCATGATAAAAATTACAAGAAAAAAAAAAAGTTTAAGTGATAGTCTAGTGGTATTAGCACTTTTTGTGGTACCTTTTTCAGTTCATTTTGTTCCATGCATTTAGCCTATTTATGTTCACTTTAGTCCATTTCGGTCTATTTTAATTCCCTTAGGTCCATTTGTCCACCCATTTTTGGTGCATTTATGAGAAGGAAAAACCAAAGTGACGAAAAGAGAGAACCTATAATTAGGAATTATAAAACAAAACTACCAAAATTTATAAACCATTACAAATCTATCAAAATAAAGGAGAGAAAAAAAAAAGCTCGAAATAGAATTGAATTGAATAACAAAGAGAATTTGAGGCAACAATTAAATAAAAATTAACAAAAATATTATTATTCTTTAGCAGGAAGATGGTCTTCTTTTGTGTCACAATAACTATTATGGTCGTAGTTCTTACAATGATGGGATTTTAATATTCAAATATGAATATAAATACTTTCAAGAATTTTACTAAAATCTATCAAAACTATGCCTTGTTATTAAGTAACATATAAAACAACCAAAAAGTATATTGCTTCTCAAGTACTATAATACACCTACTTACATTGGTCCAAAGGACATTGGCTGCCAAGTGAGAGCTTCTTACAATTTTGGTACACCAGATAACAACCAGTGCACTGAACTTGAACCTCATAGCATAGGGAGTTGCTACAATTAGAAAGTTCAGTAATCCGGTGGAAGATTCCTGACAAGCGAACTTATTGATAAAGTACATCAAAGTTGGTAACAGACCAAGCATGTGGTGCCACTGCTTCATTTATTAATTTGACATGGTCATGTGGAAAAATGTCTCTTGCTCCAAGAGACATTTTTTTCCCTTCGAACTGCGGTAGGCAACGCACCAGTAAAACGTTACTTCGACAAGATCCAAACACCATTAGCCATCAACCTATGACAAGCGAACTCATTAATAACGTACATCAAAGCTGGTAACAGACCAAACATATGGCGCCCCCGCACTATTTAGGACCTTAAGTTAAACTAGATAACTCTTTTCTTTTTCTTTTCTTTTCTTTTTTTGATTAAACTAAATAATCCTTAAACACTAAGTGATGTAAGGTTAAGTATAATTATAGGGTAATGTTTATTTGGCAAGCATGATTAATATATTATTTTTATGTACCCAACCCTAAAATGGCATGTATATTAAGAATATATAGAGTTGTGTTGGTAACTATCTAATTATTGACTAAACAAGTTAATGGGATGATTATTAAATTTAACACAATCATTAGTTAGTGCTATGCTTAAGATGAAGTTTTAATTGATAAGAGAATTTAGAAAACAACTAGTAAGTCATAATGTTAAGGTGTAATTAGCAGTTGGTGTTATTAAGTGCGGACTTAAATCTAAGTTAATCAAGGAGATTAAGGATTGACGGGGTTTAATAATTAAGGTAATGGTAACCTTAAATTTATGCATGCAATTAGTCAAGTAGGTAACCTAAGAGAGTGACACAAGCCCCAAATAAGTCTACTATCCCCTTTGCATGGACGGCCATGCCTCTCTCTCTCTTTCTTAAACCTAGAACTAGTATTACTTGCATAAACTAATTGAATTCGGATTTGATAATGCATCTTCCAGTAGGAATTGAATAGGGATAAGGGGTAGAAATATTAATTTGACCTGGTCACGTGGAAAAATCTTTTAAATCGAAGTAATCAATTATAACAAGAGCGGCTTATATGTGTTACTTATTAGCTTGTGTTCAATGTTTAACCTTGATGTGTGGTCATTCAAAATATATTTCTTCCAAAATTTACCTTGAATTTGAGCTAATGTATAAATCTTTGTTAGTCATTGTATGACTTTAACTTTCATTAAGTAATGTTGGTGCAAACACAGTAATAATGGAAACAACACAAAAAGAAACTAAATAATACGCTGAATATTATTAATTTGAACATAAAAACACAACACTATTTAGACTGAGATGCGGCACTCGCTCTCTTTAAAGAGATTCAAGCCCTTGGTTGGTCAATTTTTGTAACCAGTGCAGACCTTCTATGACCTGTCACCCCCAAGATACAATGACCTAACAAATATTGTATTGCTAGAACAACACGCACAAAGTGTTCAAGCCCAAAGCTCCACTAGAAAAACACCTTTCTTTGGCCCGAAATCTCTCAAGTATTTAGGAATATTATAGAATTCACCCTCTCACACAATACTCTTTGCTTTTAACTATTTTCTTCATTCACTCTTGATAAGAAATTAGTCCATAGCATAGCCATGTATATAGTCTTCCAACCCTTCACATAACCTACATGTTATTTATTAATTTAGAAAACTTCTCTTAATTTATTTAATCTAACTTACATATAAGTAACTCTTTCTTTAACAAATTTTATTATAATTCATCTCTTTATTCATCTTGAGTTATTTTGAGTTTTAACATATTTAATTTAAAATGTACTAACAATTAAAGAAGTAACACGACAAACAAGTAACCAAGTGTTAAACATAAATGTCGCATCAAAAAATAGAAGTGTTAAACTTGAACGTGGTGTTCACATATTTGCCACGACAAAAGTTAAAGATCTTTGTGTTAATGTTACACATAAACACAAATACTTGATATCATAATTGTCAAAATGTGAATCATATCGTGAAGTGATTTTTTTATTTGACAACCAATTTGTACATCATGATTTTACTTGATACGCAATTTACAAATCATAATGAAGAGTTCGACTCATTTTGAAGTAAGGCATCCTCTATTTTGAGACAGATATATATATATATATATATATATATATATATATATATATATATATATATATTCCATTTTAGGTTCCAAGCCTCTTTTCATTTCGAAGTGGAGCATTCATTTCGAAGAATGCGTTTTTTCTTTTTTTAACATGAAAAAAGAAGAAGATTAAGGCTGTTTTCGTTTCAAAATCGAAGTGATTTGTAAAGCTACAACCATGGCTGCATGGCTTAACAATAGTCAATGGCCTTACATGTGTGGCCATAATGCATGAATGACTTAACAAATGTTAGTCTATTCCTCTAGCAGATGGTCTTAAGACATTACAATGCAATAATACGTGTCTTACATTTCCAAAAAAAAAAAAAAAAAAAAAAAAAAAAATCGTGTCTTTTACAAATTGGCTTGCACAATTGCCAAGTCATTGCATTTCAAACTATAGGCACTTGGTATTTGTAGAAGTACTTCATGCTCAAATTGACAGGTGGGTTTTGCTAAGCCATACGTGCCTTCTCTCTGTTATTTACAATTCATGAGGAGTTTGACTCATTTCGAAGTGAGCATACTTTATTAAAAGAGCTGATGTATTAATTACAATCCCTGATGCTCCAAAGGCTTTCAAGGAAATCCATTCATTTTTCATGGTTGCCAAGGTAATATATTATGTATATATATATATATATATATATATATATATATATATGTATTTGGTTTTTCTTTATTTTACGCCTTGACTGTGCTTGAATTTATTTGCATATCAATTAATGTTACAAGTTAGTGGTCGTTATTTGCTAGTTAAGATTGTAATTTTTTTTTTTTTTTTTTGGCCAAGTTATTAAGATTGTATTTGTTTTAGGTTGTAAGGAAAAAAAATATACTCCCTCTGTCCCACTTTATTTGTCCTCTATTCTATTTTGGGATGTCCTAAAATATTGTCATATTTCTAAAAATAAAAGTCATTAATTTACTAATGTTCCAATTATACCCCTATTTTATTAATAATTCAATTTTTTGATAAATTTATTTAAGGGTAATTTTGGAAACTTATACATTTTTAAAAGGTAGATAAGATAATAAATGATGTTCCCTTAAAAAGTTTGACTTTTCAAACAGGACAAACAAAGTAAGATGAAGGGAGTATATGTTGGAGCATTTTTATATTAAAATGATATTTTAAGAAATTATTTAAAGGGTAAGTTGGCAAATTAAATGTTAGGAGTTATGTGTGGTTAATGAGGAGTTTCAGTCAAATTTGGATCTGTCTTTGTTGCAGCTTGGGTAATAGCTCCCAAGTAGCATCATTTAGGCCAAAATGGGAAACTAACCCCGATTTTCAAACATTATAATTAGTAGGCCACGTTTTTAAACTATATTTTTTACTAGCATCTCGAGTCTAAGAGGTTCGATTTAGGGCCTATAAATCGAACCTCAAAGACTCAATTTTTATGGGTTGATCACGCTTGATGTGGCATTTTTTCCATGTGGCAACCACCTAAAAATCGAGTCTCTAAGACTCAATTTCTATAATGTTTTCTCTTTTCCAATTCCCAGCACGTGTCTAATGGGTTCCATTCCTTATTATTATCTTCATCATCTCACATTTTCTTACCCAGCAAAACATTTCTTAGTGCTACTATCAGAGCAGGAGCCGCCTTCCAAGAACATCAAGCCTTGGATGATGAGGTCTGGCCTGAACAACAAGCCTTCCAAGAGTAGGGCTGGCTTGGGTCACGCGAGTCGCAGCAGCGTGACCCAGGTCTTTCTCTCTCTAATCTAATGGGTTCTTTCTCTCTTTGATCCGATGGCTCTGATTCGATGGGTTTTTGGGATTTTTTTTTTTTTTTTTTTTTAATTTGGATTTTAGGTGGTTGTTGGGGGTAGATTTGGTTGGATGTTTTGTCTTGGCTGATCTCTGATCTGTGTTTGTGTTTTGTACTTGCTAAAACTTGACTTTTCATCTGAATGATTTAAAGAACAAATCGAGTCTTTGAGCATTGATATATAAATCGAGTTTCTAAGACTCGATTTCTAGGTGGACAAACCGCCACCTCGGACCCAATCAAAACATGAAAATCAACCCTCAAAGACTCGATTTATAGTCCAAAATCGAGCCTCTTAGTCTCGAGATGCTAGTAAAAAATATAGTTTAAAAACGTAACCTACTAATTATAATGTTTGAAAATTAGGGTTAATTACCCTGAAATGCCCATCATCTAATGATGAACTATCCCAATGGACTAGAACTTGAGTTGTTGGTTTCCTCCTAAGCTAGACTGTCCTTTTTGCTACATCATTGCTTTGGGAGCAGGTGAAAGGTGGCCTTAATTATCCATTGGTGGTAGAGTGGGAATTGGAAACATGGAAAACTGGATGTATGCCAGATTCTAGGGGTAACTCTAGCTTATATGATACTATTCCAATCTTCTATAACACCTTGAGAGGGCCAAAGAACTTAGGTGCTAGCTTGCCAATTTGCTTTTGTCTAACGGATTTCTGTTTGAAGGGTAGTGGCCATAAGAAAACCCAGTCTCCCTCCTCAAAATGCCTTTATTGTCTGTGCTTAGAGGTGGCAAAATAAACTCAAACTCATTTATCCGCCTAAATCCACCCACTCTAATTGAACCCAAACCCACCCAATTATTATTTGAGTTAAATGGGTATCAACCCAATTAGACCCAATAATTATTGGGTTTCAATTAAAAACCCATTGAGCCTCATTTAATCCAAAAACAATTAACCCAAATTCAACCCATCCCTTCCCATCCAAAATAAAAATAAAAAACTCAGCTTTACCCCACTTTCGACCTCTCTTCTCTTCTTCCATTTTCTAGGGTTTCAAGTTTGAAAAAAAATCCCATTTTCCCAAGAAACAAATAGAGAATAAAAGGACAAAGCAAGGCAAAAAAACCGGTACAACCAATACTATGCGACGGCTCTAGCTCCGCCAGGCCCTCCTCACCACCGCCACAGAGGCGGGTCAGGTCAAGCCGCGAAGCTCCAGCTGGACCTGTTGTTGACCGTGACGACATCGTTTTGGATTCGGTGCCACGACTTGAAGGTCGAAGGGGTGATTGGGAAGTCCGGGAGCATCATCAAGTCGATTCGACAACACACCGACACGTGGATCAACGTGCACGAGCCGATCCCCAGGGATGAGGAGCGGATCACCGTGATCTCTGACACGCGCCGACGCGTGGATTACTGTGAGAAGGGTTTTGGTGTAGAATGGGAAGAGGAGTGTAGAGATTTTTTGGTGGGAGGTTGAGTCTAGTAGTATACTTTCCATTTTTATTTCTTGGGGAGTGTTTGGTTGCTGAGAAAATTAGAGTTTGAGATTTGATGAAAATTAAAGTTTGGGATTACTTTGAATTTTTTTTTTTTTTTTGGGAAATTTGATGAAATTTTCCAAACTCACTTTTTGAACCAAAGAAGGTCATTAGGCAAGGTGGAGCAGTGAGATTTGAGTTTTTCACTTTAGGGGCATTTTGGTAATTTTTATAATTGGGTGGATTGGGGTTTACCCATAATAATTGGGTTGAGTTGGGTTTGGGTTTGGGTTAGAAGCAAATTAGTTAAATGGGTTTTAATGAGTATGTAAGTTTTATATACCCAACCCAATTATGCCCACCCCAAACCCACTCATTTGACACCCCTATCTGTGCTTATCAGCTTGTAATTTCATTATGTCTTGTGCAGCAATCAAATTACCCCTAAGTAGGCTCATAACAAGGTGATAGGTGCAGCACATTCATACATTCTAATGTTGTAATTTTTCCGTAGTCCAATTGTGTTGAGATTTTATTGTGTTGCATCAACAGTATTGATACATTCTGATATGTTGTATTTGCAATATGTGCAGATATAAATGAGTGTTTATCTCGGAACCCCTGCAAGAAAATTTGTCATGTGTTGCATCAACAGTATTGATACATTCGGATATGCTGTACTAGCAATATGTGCAGATATAAATGTGTGTTTATCTCTGAGCTCCTGCAAGAAAATTTTTCAAAACTTTTTAGGAGGTTTCAAATGTGCTTGTCCCAAGGGATTTGAAGGAGATGGGATGAAGAATGGGACAGGATGTACCGTCAGTCAATCCAGAACCAAGACTATTAGACTTGCACTATGTAAGTGTAGTTCATAATGTAGTAATATGTATAAATTTAACAGTGTTGCATAACCTACAAGAGTTGGCGGACGTTGGTTTGTCCGCCCATTAATAAATGGGTTAAATAAAAGAGCAAGTCCCCATAAAATTTAAGATGTGCTTGACTGCAAGCATCAGTGGTTGACACTAAAGCAAGCCTGAAGAAGACGACTCTAGAGGCAAAAATGCAGATGAGCGATCTCAAGTCTTATAGTCTCACATTTATCTCACGTTAGGTGTTTGAAGTTGAAGACTTGAAGACTTGAAGCTTGAACAATGGCTATAAGTATGTAACAAAAAAAATGCAAACTTTATATTTGTGAAACAAAAGTATTTAGCATTTTTAAATTGTCAGTGTTACAAAATATCCTCTATCTATAGCTACTTCAAATTTCTATTCATAAAATCATAAGTTTTCAAAACTTAAAACCCTTATATCCAAATGCACCATGCCTTAAAAGCTTATCTAAACTGCTATGAAAGTGTTTCTGGAATTTTGCATCACTTATATTGCACAATGCATAATGAATTTTTGGTAATGCATCAGGTAGGTGGTGATGAAGATCCTTCAAAAGTTTTCCCGACCAGGTTTTTGTAGTAATATCTCTCCCATGTTCACAAACGTTTCTCAGATATGCCGGAACAGAAAAAGGAGAGAAATATCGCCCCTGGACTTTAAGTGACTGTTGCTGCTGCTGATGATTTTGTTGAGAATTCCTAGGTCCGTAAAGCACTTGCCGAAGAGGTGATTGTTTAATATCATCTGAAGGAATAAATTGATTCAAGGGGACCTTATTAATCCAACCAGTCATGTCTATCGGATGTGTATTCAAACTTACAAGATTTTGGAACTCAGTGGTATTCCTTTTTTGAATTTCCCATACCTTGTAAATAAATTTGCACCTTCTTTCCTTGTCAAAGAAAATGGGATGGGAGTAGGTGTAGAAAGCAATCTTCTTAACCTCTAACAAGGACATGCCTTCTTGTGCATGGTACAAGCTCTTACAGAACAGTATTAGCACCTCTGGTTTAACAAAATTCGGTTTCGGTTTCTGTATCCGTGCGACTTCATTCACTAGTTCATGAAGACTTGAAATGTCAATGCGAATTCCCTTTGCAATTCTAGCATCCCCTTCATCATTCCCTTTAACCTGATTGATTGGACCATCAAATTTCACCTCTAACCATTTTCTTCTTCCCTCTGTCATTGTTTTAATTTTCATGCTCTTCTTCAACGAACCGTTGAACTCATTTCTGCCGTTTAAGTAATTGAGGTGATTAGTGATGTGAGTAAACAGTTGCACAAACATGGGCCCCATGCCAATAACATCCCTCTTCTTCGAGTCCTTCGAGTCATATTCCCATATGTCCTCATGCTTTTGTGATGTTACCCAGTGGTCGAAATCCTGTTAAAGGACATATACCAAATAAAAAATATTTACTACAATTTAACCATGTTTGCAATCATAGAGTAATTTCATCATCTATAAAAAAATATATTTTTTGATGGAAATTTACAAAAATATTTGATATAGAAAAAGACCAAAACATAAATAACCTTCACCTAAGAACTAAAATAATTTCTAGTTTTATTTCCTACCCTATATTTACACACAATAAAAAAAAAAAAATACAATAACACAATCACAAAAAAGAAAGAAAGAGAAAAGTTAGAAAATCATTCCTATTTAAGGTCACACAAAAGGAAATAGGTAGAGAAAGAACACTTTGCATTCTATTTTCTCTTATTTTTCTCAAAAATCAAACATAGACCACAATAAGAAAATGATGGGATGATAATGTAACTTATTGGGGTAGTTTAGTCAAGGCTGAAACATAAATATGAAAGGTAAAATTGAGTGCAAAAAAGTGAACTAATGTTATAAGCAAAGCAACAACATAAATTGACAATTGCACTAAAATTTAATGATCATAAGTCATATCATATACAATACAAAGTTGGTGACTATATACGTGTAATAACTAACAAGCAGATTGTGGCTATAGATTTGTGACTATATACGTGTAATAACTAACTAGCAGATTGTGGCTATAGATTTGTGACTATATAGTATAGGACGTATTTATCAGGGTGAGATTTTTAAGAATTTTTTTGCCTTCCCTGGGTGAAATCAATTGCAAGGTAATCAAATAGTAATTTACTAATTTCCACTCAATTGCGTACTCCTATTAATAAATCTGAACAAGGGGCTGAACAAGAGGTAGGTATATACCGTATATTGATAATAATGTTCTTTCAAATCCAAATCCACCCACTAAAAATAATAAGATCACTTTTTCAACTACTTCTTTTATTGAGATTAAAAAAAGTTTGGCTATTGGAAATGTAGCAAAAATAATTTGTTTAATTTTACATACATATATATATATATATATATATCTAAATAGTACATACTACAAGAAAATTAAGTAGGCAAATTGATACCAATTCAATATAGAAGAATTATTAAAAGTATGATGACTAACATAAATACGTAACAAACATTTAATGTATATGTTTTTTGATTCTAGATTCTAGTATTCATATAAATTGAGAAATTAAAGAATCAGAGAATTGGGGTTTTTTTTTTTTTTTTTTTTTTTTCTTTTTTTTTATGTGGGAAGGAAAATATCTAGGTAGTTCAAAATTCAAAATAATTCCAGTTTCCCACTTTACTTACCTTAATTTGTTCAAGATGGAAGAATGGTAAACAAACAGATTCCAAATAAGAATAGTAACAAAATACAAGAAATTCAGAACTAGAAGGAATACAAGAATGGTAAACAAACAGGTTCCAAATAAGAATAGTAACAAAATACAAGGAATTCAGAACTAGAAGGAACTCATCATAACAGAAAAAAAAATACAAGATATTCAGAACTAGAAGGAATACAAGACTGGTAAACAAACAGGTTCCAAATAAGAATAGTAACAAAATACAAGAAATTCAGAACTAGAAGGAATTCATCATAACAAAAAAAAAGAAAAAAAAAGAAAAAGAAAAGAGAAACCAAAACTCGTTACCTCTTCTAAATCTTTCCGCGCCATACTCAGAACTATTGTAATCTCTCAAAGTAGTTCCTCAAATTTGCTTTGGTGCTGTCAATCAATGCTCTTCTACTACGTACTACTACATAGAGTTAAGTACGCAAGTCAGTTTGACTCAAAACAAAAACACACACAGAGAGATTTGATCCAAAAAAAAAAAAAAAAAAGAGAGAGAGAGAGAGAGAGAGAAGTAAAAAAAAAAAAAAAAAAAAAAAACAAACAGTACCTTTGAATGGCAGTGTTACTTCGAGTTTAGAGAGAAGAGATGATTGTTGAATGTATGGGACTATGGGTTTATATACGGTGGTGGGACTATGAGTGTATGTGCCCAGTTGTCCGTACGTAACAAACCCTAATCAAATTTGGATTGTGGGCAAAGGAAAAGCAAGTCCTAATAAGCTAAGGATTACGGGTAAAAAAGTAATTTCATTAATAAATTTAAATTAGAATCATTAGTGAAGATTTTGACCACAATTTCACACCAAATTCTAACAAGTTTTAGGATCATGGGCAAAAAAGCAAGTTTTAGGATTGTAGGCAAAAAAGTAATTTTATTGATAAATTCAAATTAAAATAGTTAACCTAAACTTAAGCCCCCATTTTACAATAACTTATATTTGTGGTGTGATCATCACACTAAAAGTACACAATAAGATTAGTTTATTAAATTATTATTATTATTTATTTTTTTTTTTTATAAATTGTTCCAGTACTGCATGTGATAACATTATAGAGGAAATTCTGTACTTAATACATATCTTTTTAATCTGGCTGATATTACACAACACCTTTTATCTCATTTCAGATATAGAAAATGTTTAAGGTAAACATCATTACTATCGATTTAAATTTTTCAAAACTAGCACTAAACATATATTGATCTAAGGCCAACACTCAAAAAAGAAAAGCATTGCTACATAGCTTACCCAATGATAGCATTCAATACAAACTTAGAAACTTTAAAACGTTTCACCAGGCAATGTCACGCATACAGATACAGTCATGTCAACTATCTAGCTTCCCAAAAAAAATAAAAGCCCCACCCACCTTTTCACGTTCATGCATGAGCTGAAAAATGCACTGCAGCTTGAATATCAAATTAGTTTTATTACCAATTAAATTTCAGATTTACACTAATACTATGTTTTTTGAAAAATTATTGAATATTTCTGTAATACTATAAATACATACCCCCTCTTACATAAATTGTAAGTTCTACCATAAATTTAATTAGTGGACTCACTTTTATGTGAGAGGAAAGAGTATATAATTTATGATATTCTAAGAGTATTTTATAATTACTCATGTTTAAGGCTCCAATTAAGAGTCCTAAAGGGATTAAGGAACAATGGAAGCTAACCCTTGATAAAAGATAGTTTTGCCTTCAAATTTAAACATTTTTCAACACAACCTATGACAACCCTTGATAAAAGATATCCCAAAATTTTTGAAGGAAAACTCATTTTTGGCTCATCTCATCTTTGATGGGTTGCTTCACGGTGGTCAGCAATCTCATCTCCGACAATGAGCTAGCTGTTGATAGATGCAGCCCTCTTCGCCACCTCATTTTTCGATTACATGTCTATCTCTCTTTGTTTGTTTCCTAAGAAATTATGGAAATTACATAGTAGAACTCTCCAAACATCTCTCTTGTTTTCTCTCTCTCCATCCATAGATACTTCTCTTCCTCACCATTGGTATAATTTGGGGCTAGGGTTTAGGTACTTTGAAATTACATACATGTCCTTTGGAATTTGAAGTATGGGTTGGATGTAAAAAGTTTGAACATATTATATTGAAGAAATGCTTAAAAAGGAGTTTCTAAGTGTTAATGGTATGGTATAACAATAGTATCAATTTAAGTATGGATTGGATTTATAAGGGTTGTTAGGTTCTAAAGACTTAGTATTTTATGTATTTAAAACTCTAATGTGTATTGTTGGTAAACCATGATCAAAACAAGTTGGTTAGTTGTGTTTAGACTTGCTCAAAGTTGGTTCATTTATGTAAAGTTGGAATAAGTTGTTGAAGAAGTTATTTATGCTTCTTGGCCTAGTTCAATCGATCGAAGTTTAGGCTCGATCAATCGAAAATCGGGTCAGAGGCTTTTTTTCGTAGAATTCCAACTCAGCCCTAGTTTTGTTTTAAAACGTTTAAGGTTTTCTAATTTGCTCTAGGTATAAAAGGCAAACTTTAGCCACGTTTTAGTGTTGCTCATATTATTGTTTGTGTAAATCTCTTGTGAGATCTGTGAGGAGCTTTCCTTTATACAAGCTTAGGATTATCAAGAAGAAGATTTCTTCAAGAGCTTGATGATCATTCAGTTGCTATCATAAGAACTTAAAGAAACACAAGCGGGTGTATTTGTACTTGCTGGAGAATCCAAGAAAGAAGGAGTACGTGGTTTCGGAGCTTGCACGTGGTCGTATCAGTAAATTTCTACTAGTGGGTAGTAATAGGATGTTAGTAGTCTAAGTTCTGTTGAACAACTTCGATTCTTTCATAGTGGATTCAGATTTACCTTGAGGATAGCTAGATTAAAACCTCCACAGGTTTTTACTAGTTTTGTTTCCTGGGTGATCATATCATTGTGTTATTTATTTTTCCACTACTTTACATGATATGATTATTTTGGTTGTGATAACCTAGATTTGTTAATTTGGACTAAGTAACAACTTGACTAATTACCTAGGTTAATCCAATTGTGGTTTTAAGGGGTCTAAAAACTATTAAGGGTTTTTTTTTTTTTTTTTTTGGGGGGGATCTTTGTGTTTGTTAGTTTTTGTTTTCCAGTATTTTATCTAAGAGTTTGATGCTGATTTTGAAAATTCTATGTGTATGTTAATTATTGAAAATCAACTATAATATAGGTTTCCCCAATAGATATGTTGATTGATTGTACTAGTATAGTGCAAGTCTTTGTGTTTCTCAAGCTATTTCAGCTAAAAACAATGCAATTTGATTAACCATGTTTATTGGTTTTTTGTGTTATGGAGTATAAATTGGAGTTTTTTCAATTTAAATTCTCATATTTTGAAGCATCTTCTAATCTCTTGGATTGGTCTTGAGATATCCTTGTCCAACACTCTTAGCATGCTCTTAAAGATGTTGGGTATAATAGTTTATTAGTTTCAAAATTCTCTAGTTAAAATACTAAGTTCCTTTAAATTAATGTGAAAGTGTCTCCATAAACTTCAAGAATGAAGAACTTAGTGACTTAGAAAGGTAAATGAATTTTGTTTTGATATTTGCGTTTTGCTATAATATAGATTTTGTAACATGTGATTCTTTAAAGTCTATGTACATGGTCGTGGGTTAAAAAAAAAAAAAAAAAAAAAAAAAAAAAAAAAAAAAAAAAAAAAAACCAACTTTTTTGTAGGGTCCCTTGCAGGCTTGCTTGCGCCCTTTTACGTTCAAATTTCGATCAGGTTGGAGATTCAGCTCTGTACTTGGGTTTGTTGGGGTTGTTTGTTAATGAACTTGCAGGCAAGTTAGCAGGTTCTTATTTGTTACTAACCTATTTAGACAGGGTTTGGTATCTTAAAACTTTCTACCCTCCATGACATGGTTTGAGAGTAAGGAGAAATCTTGGGAATGAGATCAAGACAATTCAATGATTTGCTTGTCCATGAACTCCGACCATCTCATAATTGTGTATTTTTTTCTCTCTTAGTTTTCCCAGATTCCAAACAGAGGCTTACGGGGGGAGCTGTAATAAGAGACTCTAACTGAAGGATTGGGAATCAATTGCCACGTGTTGCCACTAGGAATCTGTGAACTGTGATCTATTTTCCCAAATTGCTAATTGCAACCTTTTATGATTAAAAAATTGCAATTTTTAACTTTCTGTTTTTTAAGTGAAAAAAAAAAATCTTTTTTTTTTTTTTTTTTAAATGGCCTAACATATATTTATTCATTCAAAAGTAGCAAATTAAAACACGAGGGTTCATAAAGAAAAAAAAAATTAAACATTAATATATTTAGATAAAGTGCATATTTAATTTACTATTAAATATGAGTTTTTAAAAAGTAGCAAATTATTTCTGTAGTAGGACATGCACAACCATAACAGATTTTAGCAACTTTTGTGGCACAGAAAGAAACTGCATTATAACATTTGAAGTTTAAAAACAGTTCATAATTAAGTTTTTTCCAGAGTATAGAGACTCTCTAAACATATTTGAAAGTGTGGAGACACATGAACAAGTTACAAAATACAATCCAAATTTTTAAGGACATGTTGCTACACAGTCCTATAACATCAAACACGTGTCCCCTTATGACATCTTATCCTAGTCTCCAAGCATATTAGCAAACAACTGTAAGGATAATATAACTTGCAGGGAAAACGTTATTTTCATAAGTTCGAAGGTCATTGAAAATCAACAAAAGCACTTGCTCTCTCTAGAGAAAGTGGGGAAAAAAGTTAGCAGTAAATTTAACCACACTTTCAATGTTGAACTCCAGCGATTGCACCATGAACTCAACATGAGTACTCAACAAGGGATGATCTTGAGGAATTAGGCCAGGGAACTTGCACTGTGACCATCTTATCTTCATAACTAAATTCCACACCTACTCCATCAATCTTGCAACTCATAGGTTTCTCTGATGCAAACACTCTCATTTCTCCACTTCACCCCACTCGCACTCTTACCAAATTCTCATCATCATCAAATTCAACTGACTGAATTGCACCACCACAGTTCAGCATGTTGACTAATCCAATTGGAGCAAATTGGATTATTTGTTTGGGCAAGACTGTCACTGGAGAAACAATAAGAAGCTCGTAACAAAATGGCTCAAGTGAAATCTCCAATGTCTCTGATGACTTCAACAGCTTCAGCTTCTTTTCTTGGAGCATATAGATTGCAAATATATCCACTCCTTTTGTGGAAATGGGGTGCTTTCCACTGTTCCATTCAATATCTTTAGGATTAGTAACACAGGCCACCAAGTGTGAAAATTGTGAGGCACTCTTGTTTCGCCTGGATTGAGGGCACCACCCCCCTCCTTGACAGTTGAAAAGTCCTAGAACTCCCGTGTACTGTGACAAATTTTAAATGACAAAACATTATATTAAAATTACTGTAAATAAATCATATGTTGAATTGCATATTTGGTCTCTCAAAATTTCTTTATACTTTAAAATGTTCCAAAAATATTCTTACTATTATTAAATGGATGAAAAATACTAACATAACAAACAAAATTCAGAAAACCAAGACTACTTTAATGACATGACATGAGTTCCGTTTGACACTTCAGAATCTTCCATCCATTAGATAAAGATAAGGACATTTTAAAACAATTTTGAAAGAATATAAATTAAAGTGAAACATTTTAATTGAAAACTAATTTCAAAATTGAAAACTAAATATGCAGTCTAATCTAAATTGTATTATATTATGCTTTAAAAATATACTTTTAGGTATGCTACTATCAAACTTGCGTGAACTTGTAAATATTAATGTCTTACTTTGTTAAGGTTCCTAATCTTGAGCATTGTTTTCCCATCATGTAAAGGGTCTGCAAATAGGCAATCTCAAGTAAGAAGTGCATGGTATTGGCATAGCAGAATAGACCCATTTGACAACACTAAGCTTTTGAGTTAACTTAAAGTTGTGTTTTCCAACAGAGTCGCTTACATAAATTGGTCCACCAGAAATCGCTCGAGATGCAACATGGAATTCAGTACAAGGATGCGTGGATTGGAAAATGTCCCAATCTAGATGTATAAAATTTCCCATCCACAAGCTATTATAGGCACAGTGTACCATGTGACAACCTTGTAGCTAAAATGTACTATTTGGATCCCCCGATGGGTCAGTGCACCAAAAATCATCTCCTATATGCATTACAAACAGAAAGCTTAATGCTTGGATTTTCTTATTAGTATATCCAAAGACATTTGAGTTAGATTTTACATACCAACTCGTCCAAGTGTTATGGCCTCTGTTCCAAGGAACATGAAGTCATTGCAGTGTTCCATGCTAGCAATGACACCATTCCCTTTGAAGTGTTTCTTCACAGAAGTAGTCAAGGCCTTGTAATAAGCTTTGGCTAGCTCAACTCTGCCACCATATTCCTCAGATAATATCTCAAGCAACTGCAAAATGTCAAAAATTCACCCAAGATCAAACGTTATTTTTGTTTGTTGTTGTTGTTGTTGTTGTTGTTTTTTGTTTCCTTAAAACCCAGACATAATAATATAACATACCACAAGATCAACCCAAGTAGCCTAACTCATATGGGCCTGTTTACTATATAGCTGAGCCCTGCAACCATATCAGGGCCATCTTTCCCTCTTTTTTCTCTTACATGATTATCTCTTTTTAACTTAAGAACATTGTGGCCATTCATTAATTCAAAACAATCAGCACCAATATATAATTCCCTTTCACAATAAAAGTTGTATTCTTCCAAAAATTAAAAATAAAAAAATAAAGGAAAATATTACTCAAGAGTCAAGACCTTTTATTTATATACAATTTGATTGTTTGACATATCTTTCCTTGATTTATTATAATAGAATTGATAAGAAATTCTGATGCCTCTCATCCATAACAATCAGAAAATCAAAATTTCAAGTTGGTTTGTCAATTTAATTATCCGTTCAATTCAAATGCAAGTGAGATGGAAGAGAAAAGATATCACATGATTTTGATAAACTAATTTTTCATAAACTAGTTCTTGACACAACAATCCATGATAGACATATACATGTAAAAAATAACACAATTGAATTTGTTTATATGCTACATATATGATGTGAATATGGTAATGATGATCCTAACACTCACCTGTTGATACCAGTAGAGGACACGTGCCAAGAAAAGGATAGATTTGCAATGACAAAAGATTTCCGGATGAGAAATGTGGCTTTATCTCCTGCAATTGCAATTACAATCGCAATTGTATATTTGGGTTCTCCTTCTTTTCCAAATAATAAACAAAGAGTATGTGTCACACATCTAAGGGACTACAAGCAAGATTATCATTTATTTATATTCTTCTATTTTAATTTTAATACAGTTTCTTGCTCTAGGGTATGTGCTTTCTTATTCATATTATTTTTTATCTAATTCAAAATTTTTTGTTGGATGTGGATTTACAGATTTTTTTTTTTTTTTTTTTTTTATGATTCAAATTTTTTTATTGGATGTGATTCACATTATATATATATATATATATATATATATATATATATTTTTTTTTTTATCAACCATCATTTCTTTTTTAATTGTGTCAAATAATTAGTAAGGATTCCTATCAATTTGTTTATATAGTAATTGTATTTTTACTCATGTACTCTCTCTTCCTCGTATTATAGGATAAGCATTTTCAGTCATAGATATTATCAATATTAAATGTTGCAACAAAAAAGAAGATGATTTGTAAAAAATTATTTGACCTATTGCTGAGCTCCAAGCCTTCAAGTCATTAAGTATAAAAAATTTTAAGATCTCATAAAATATCACACCATTTGCCACAATTATTTATATGATAGACAGTGAACGGTAAATAAAAAATAGTATAAAGTTATGAGAAAGTTATAAAAATTGTAGAGTTTTATGAGATACTAAAATTACTCTACAAGTCTAAATTTTGTAGGATCATAACTATTAACCGGTGTACATGAATCCAAAATCACACCATACTCAAATTAAAAAGTTTATGCATAGGAAGAAGTAAACAAATTCTAAGGAAAAGAAAAAGGTTTCCAAAACTTATGTGAATGACATCGACCTTCACACCGTCAATCCCCACCAATGCAAGATGAGAGCGAAACCCCTCGTACATCTTGTGGACTAGCTCGGTGGTACCAACCCAACTCCATTGTTCATAATCTTGTCCACAGCCAAATCTTCCATTATCATCTACAATCCCTGTGATAACTTAGGGGTAATGACCTTACACTCAGGCATGCCCTTAACATTGGGTCTAGCCCCACCCCAATATCCACAAAGTGCATGCCAAACATACACATGTTCTATGCTACTAAACTCATCTTTAAGGTCTCTAATAAACCCACACAACCTTTTATTTTTAGGGACCTTAGGACATTGATAGTCCCTAAATTTATAATTTTCCTCATATTTTACTAGCCTACATGGCATTTGTTCACCTGCAGCCGTTCGATTCATGCAATCTTGATCACTGATGGGGTCCTCATCATGTGAAATTGATTGCCACCCATCATTAATCAAGACCATTCCTGGCGGGCACCCACCTTCTACTAAGCCCTTGACCCCATCATAAACCCCTTTGGGGTGCACCTTAAGATAAAATGCATCCCATGTACACCAACCAAATTTGCCTACCATACCTGGTGGGTTTTTCTCTTCAAGAAGCTAAAAGGTCCCCAAATGGAACCTAATAACCTTCATAGCCTCCTTAACAAGACCAAATGGATCATCACCTATATGCATGTACAAAGAGCTTCTGAATCTGGACCCAAATACACTTGTGGACCCACTCTCCACACACATTTCCACATAGTCATCGACACCATGTTGGAGACAAGCTCTGAATGGACCTTCAATGAGTGGAAGTAAGAGAACATAGGGAGCGCCCCAAGTCATTCTTATCCAAAATCACCATCTGGGTTTCATTCTCTAAATCTTTGTCATTGCTTCCAATCCAGTGAGTAGTCCACCAGACTTTGAACCTAAATATACTCATGAACCTTGATGATGCCGAAAATACCACTAGTAAGCCACACGGTCCTCGTGCGCCTCAAATAGCACCCGCACAAATAAAAGAAAATTACCTAACAGAGAGTACTGGCGTGGTACCGGCCAAATACCCTCCGAAGGTCAAGTCAGAACTATTCTCACTACTCTAGAGTGCTAGAGAGGGTAAATTATGCATACCTCGGTTTGTGAGGGTGCTTAGGTTTTTATAGTAGCAAGGGTTGCCCCCTTTTCCTTGGAGTAGAAGTCTTTTCCTTATAGGAGTCTTCTTAGGCGTATTTTACGGGATCTTTTCCTTATAGGGATCCCTTGAATATCATCAAGCGTGGGAAGCAAGACAATTCCTTATATGCAACGTGGATAGCAAGTAAACTTACGTTCGGACCGTCGCCTTTATTTACTTCCTTGAGCTTTTTGGGCGTCGGTCTAATAGTGCCGTCGGCCTTTAAGTACATCCAGCACCTTTCCTAGAGCCAGTTGACCGATAACCGTCAGCCATAACAACATCGTCTGCTTATGTCCGGAGGATTGTACTATAAAAGCGTCAACTTTATGTTTAGCATGACTAGGCTTATTTTTTATCATTATCAGTTGCTCCCTACTCTACATGCTCGACGCCTTACACCGTCGGCATGTGGAGTTTATGATTTGATTATCTTTTGGTTCATAGGGGCGAGAAAACCATTTATGAATGATTCCTCGAGCTGCGAGTTATTTAATGCAAGGATACGTGGCGCGCTTTTGTTGGCCTCGTTTATGGGCAAGCGCGTCGCCTCGCCTTCCGTGCATTTTTCCTCCTATATATATATATATCACATCCTTCTCCTCATTTCTCTATTTCAACCTTGCTGACTTTTCAAGAGAGAACCCATCGCCCCTTTCGATTGATCCGTCAGCCGTTGTCAACATCGTCATTTCCAAGGTCGTTTTATTCCTTCAAGACCTATTTACCCGTAAGTTCTTCTTCCCTTTTTCTTTGTACTTTTATTTTGCCTGAACAATTTCTTATTAAGGACGTCAGTCTAGGCACTTAGAGTGGATCTGTCACTTGTAGGTAGTCAGATGTCAAGTGACACATCGAGTGACGATCGTCGATCCGCGATGGAGCGGGCTATAACGAAGTTTTTGGTTCCGGTCAAGAGTCCGATGGCTTTTCCGAGTCGCCAGGAAGGGAAACGTCCACTCAGTCCCCTAGTAATGACGTAGAAGACCATGTTGAGGGAGTTAAGGAGAAAGTGTTAAGTGAGGTTGAAGTTGAGGGGGGAGACGAGGAGATTGATAGTGACGGGAATGGAGATGAAGGTGACGAGGAGTCCTGTGAGGGAACTTCGGGGAGTTCTAGAGGTAACTGTCCCTTCATCCTTCCGGAGGAGTGGGCGGTCAATAAATTCTTTCCAAAGATGAGCAACAGAGTTTTTAATGAGTTGCGTACCCGTTTCCAAATCCTAGATCATATTCCCATCCGTCTCCCTAGGAAAAACGAGAGGTGTTATACGGGAAGGACTGCGGATGTTGGGATGTACGATGCTATGTTTGCAGCAGGCCTCAGATTACCACCGACGGCTTTACACCGTCAGGTGGCGGATTTCTTGGGATTGTTCGTCGGCCAGATTACTCCGAATGCCTGGAGGATCTTTATTGGTGTTGAGATCCTTTGGGGTGAATTGAGTAGGGGGAACCGTCACCTTTCGTTAGACGAGTTCTTTTATTGCTATAAACCCCAACATAAAGTATCTTCCAAGGGGACATACCATTTTGCTCCTCGTGAGAAGAGCTTAAGATTAGTGTCTAATATGCCGGACTCAAATAGGAATTGGAAAAATAGATTTTTCTTTGTTAAGGGACGGATTTGGGTGTGCCGTCAGGACGAGTGGGATACGCTGCCCAGTGGTTATTTTGACAACACTTGGGCTTATATTAGGGATTCAGGTCACCCCTTCTCCTTTTTTTTTTTTTTTTTGGAGCACCATCTCTTCTCACTCGTTTTTTTAACACCGTCTATTCCCTTTTGTTTCAACTAGCACTCATCCGGAAATATCTAACGAGCAAAAGGAATTCATCCGTCGGGTACTTGGCATCCCATTTGAGCAACGGAAGTGCAGGGACTTGATTACCCTAGACACTCTTCATCTGTGTCTTGTGGGGGTCTAGAACCGACAGCTAAGGCTCGTGAGTTGGAAGAATTTTCTTGGAAACGTAAGTGGACGCTTCATTTAATCCGTCAGCTTATTTACTCCGCTTTGTCTGATCGATACTGTAAGTTTATTTTGCACAGAGATGGAATTTGTTAAGTAAAGGGTGAGGGCCACCGCGGCTCGTAAGAAGGAAGAAGATAAGGCCAAGGGAAAGGAGGGGGTGTCCTCGTCAACCCCCCATACCGCTTCTAAGGGTTCAGCCAAGAGGAAGACTAACGGGAAGGATGATCCTCCCTCTAAGAAGGTGGCCGTCACTCCTAGGGACGTGCCCTCCAAGAGATCCTCCCCCAAGTCTAGCCACGGTGCAGGGAAAGGAGTGATGACCTCTTCCGGCCCCGTCATCGAGGGGCCTCGTTGCTTGCCGACTCACAAGGATTATGCTGTTGAAGAGGTAGAATCTCTTATAAAACAGACGGATCCGGATCCTTGTGCTCGACTAGGGACGGAGGACTTGGGAGCGTCGGCTTTCTTTGACATAGCACGGTATGCTTTCTACCTTGACTAACCCGATCCTACCTTGGTTAATGGTCGACGACTATATTCCTTTCAGGCCTTGGTTCACATTAAAGCATTTCAAGACCGGTGTGTGGCCAAAAAGGGCGTCGTCACTCGGGTTAGGAGGCATAACTCCAGCTTGATGGATCGCAAAGCGCAATATAAGGAGGCCATCCGTCTTTTAAATGCTGATCTCAAGGACCCGAGGGAGAAGTTAGGAGAGGCGGGGCATTAACAAGAGAAGCTTGAGGGGGAATCGACGGCCTTACGTGCGTAGGTAGAGACGGCTAGAATCGACGCGGTCCAAAAGTTCAAGACAACTCAGTCATTCATTGATTCCTGTGCTGAATTTTATGGCACTGGGTTCGATGATTGTCTGAAGCAAGTGGCGTCAGTTTATCTGGAGCTGGATCTATCTAGAATTACCATGGATGACCCCGTGCCGATGACCCTTGCTGGCGACACCGTCATTGATAAAGTGGACGAGCCCATCAATTTGGATCTTCTACTTAATGATGACGGAGTCGTTCTAGCCCAGCCTGCCGCCAACACACCTGTTGAGTTTACAAATAAAGAACAAAGCGCCAAGGACAAAGGCGACGGGGCTTCTAAGGACGTTTTCGCCACTTAGTTACGGCCTTGTTTTTTGTAATTTTCATATTTTCGTTTAATTTCTAAACAGTCTTTAAACGCCCTTGTGTTTATTGGGCTTTGACTTGTATCCCTTTTTTTTAATTATTATGACACTTGGTATCCGTTGCTTTGAACATGTATGCACTGTTTTTTACCTTCGCTTATGATACTTGGTATCCGTCGCTTTGAGCATATGTGCACTTTTTTTTACCTTTGCTTATGATACTTGGTATCCGTCAGTTTTTATTTCATCCATTTATTGACTAATTTTTTATAGCCCCATCCATTTGATGAGACCGTCGACTTTTTGACCTTAGTTTTTTTTCTTGCCGAGCTCGTCATCTTTACAAGCTCATTGGTTTGAGAACCTTATTCATATGAGTATAGTCTCATCTATTTTGTGAGACCGTTTTTTTTTTTTGTTTTAGTTTGATGAACTTGTCATCTTTCTGGGCCCATTGGTTTTAGAACCTTGTCCCTACAATAATAGCTTCATCTATTTGGACCGTCGACTTTTCAGCTTTAGTTTGATGAGCTTGCCATCTTTCTGGGCCCGTTGGTTTTAGAACCTTGTCCCTACGATGATAGCTTCATCTATTTGGACCATCAGCTTTTTAGCTTTAGTTTGATGAGCTTGCCATCTTTCTGGGCCCGTTGGTTTTAGAACCTTGTCCCTACGATGATAGCTTCATCTATTTGGACCGTCGACTTTTTAGCCTTAGCCTTGATGACATTGTCATCTTTGTAAGTCTGTTGGTTTTAGGACCTCATCCACATGATGATAGCTTCATCTATAGGACCGTCGACTCTTTAGTCCGTGTGTTATGGACTTAGTCGTTTTGATTGTTCACTTTTGTGAACTTGGTTGCCCACTACTGTGGAGTTTAAACCGTAGATTTTTAAAATAGATACTTCAGCAATTTTGAATAAACTCCTCTTATTGTCATGCATAAAAGTAATTCTAAAACCGAATCCTACCTTTTGGGCTTAAAAAAAAAAAGGAGGTATTGTTGCAAAAAACTAAAGTAAATGATAAATTTGAGGAGTAAGACTAAAATTTGCTGGAATGTAAATAAAAAAATTTGGTCTTCATGTCGCCGCTCCTACTAGTAATACTTTCGTAGGTGCTTGGTGTTCCATGGGTGTGGCAATTTCTGTCCTTCCAACGTCTCTAGGTGGTAAGTGTATTTCCTCCGCCACGACGTAACTCGGTAAGGTCCTTCCCAATTGGGGCCAAGTTTCCCTTGGGTAGGGTCCCTAGCGGTGCCCATGACCTTTCTAAGAACAAGGTCTCCAACTTAGAAGTCCCCGTGTCGGACCCAAGAGTTGTAGTGTTTGGCCATGCGGTCCTAGTACCTAGCGAGCCTTTGTTCCGCTGCTGCTCCGATCTCGTCCACTAGGTCGAGCTGTAGTCGCATAGCCTCGTCGTTTTTGTTCTCATCATGGTTGTGCACCTTGTAGCTCGTGAGCCCAACTTCGGCCGGGATAACCGCTTCGCCTCCGTATGTCGGTCGGAATGGTGTCTCTCCTATGGGTGTCCTTGTCGTCGTCCCGTATGCCCATAGTATGCTTGGTAATTCTTCGGGCCATATACCCTTTACCCCCTCGAGCCGAGTCTTGATAATCTTGAGCAAGGATCGGTTCGTGACCTCGACCTGGCCATTAGCTTGAGGGTGGGCGGGGAGGAGTAGTGGTTCTTAATTCCTAACTGCGAGCAAAAATTCCGGAATGGGTCGTTGTCGAATTGTTTACTGTTGTCCGAGACAAAGACTCTAGGAATGCCAAACCTGCAGATGATGCATCTCCGCACAAAGCTTCGCACGTTCTTCTCTGTAATTGTGGCCAAAGCTTTAGCTTCCACCCATTTTGTGAAATAGTCAATGTCCATCACCAAGAACTTCAGTTGTCGGGCTGTTGTAGGGAATGGTCCCATAATGTCTAACCCCTACTGTGGGAACGGTCATGGGGCCGTCATCGGGGTCAGCTCTTCGGTCGGTTGTCTAATAATATTGCTGAACCTTTGGAATTTATCGCAGGCCCCGACATAGGCTTCGGCGTCCTTCTGCATGGTGGGCCAATAGTGCCCCGCTCATACAAGCTTATGCACCAATGATCTAGACCCTGAATGGTTTCCACTGATTCCTTCATGTACCTCTCTCATGACGTAGTCTACCTCTTTCGTACCCAAACATCTCAGATATGGTCGGGAGAAGCCTCTTTTGTATAGGACGTCTTTTATTAGGACGAACCTTGCCACCTGGACCTTCAGTTTTCTTGCGGTCTCCTTTCCATCCGGTAATACCCCGTCTCTCAAGTATGACACTAACGGCGCGGTCCCAGCATCGTCGAGCCTATTTCCTGCATGTTGTTGGGGTCTATTAGAGGAGAAAAGTGAACAAAAGAGAATACATTACCAGGGATGACCATATGTTCTACTGAAGTGGCCTTCGCGAGGCGATCGGCTCGCTCATTTTCTCCTCTAGGAATTTGGACGATCTTGGCTTCTAGGTCGTCCACTCTCGCCTTCACTTGATCAAGGTACCTTTTCATCCTTTCGCCTTTGCATTCGTAGTCTCCATTTATTTGGTTAGTAATGACACGAGAGTCATGAGAGATGACTACCCTTGTGGCTTCTACTGCTTTGGCGAGGTTCGATCCTGCTATCAACGCTTTATATTCTGATTCATTATTGGTAGCGGGAAAGTCGAGACGGACCATGCATTCAATAGTGTTTCCTTCGGGCGATAGTAGCACGACACTGGCCCCTTCGGCTTGTCTATTGGATGACCCGCCCTTATATATGCTCCAATGAGGGGACTCTTTCGCCCCCTTGTCTTCGTCATGAGTGAATTCAGCTAAGAAAATCTGCGACGATCTGTCCCTTGATGGCGGTCCGTGGGCGGTACTGGATATCAAATTCACTTAGTTCTATAGCCCATAACGCCAATCGACCCGCAGCCTCAAGATTGCTCATCGCCCGTCGTAAGGGCTTGTCGGTCAGGACATTCACCGTATGTGCTTGGAAATACGATTTGAGCTTGCGGGTCGCAGTAACTAATGCAAAGGCAAGTTTTTCCATGGGCGGGTATCTTTCTTCAACACCACGGAGCGCTCGGCTTGCATGGTATACGGGCTTTTGTACTTTCTCTTCTTCTTTGATTAAGGCAGCTCTAACAACTGTGGGGGAGACGACTAGATAGAGAAAAAGCTCTTCTCCTGGCTGTGATGGGCTCGGCAGCAGTGGGGAGGAGAGATAAGCCTTCAACTCTTCGAACACTCGCTGGGATTCGGAGGTCCACTCGAACGATCTCTTCGGTGTTCGGAAGAAGGGAAAACACTTATCCGTCGCCCTTGACACGAACCTGTTTAGCGCCGCTATTTTTCTGTTAAGGCTTTGCACTTCCTTCACATTTCTAGGTGGAGCCATCTCTATAATAGCCCGGATCTTGTCCGGGTTTGCCTCGATTCCCCTTTGGGACACCATAAATCCTAGGAATTTTTCCGCCGTCACTCCAAAGGCACACTTTCCTGGATTGAGCTTCATGTTGTAGGAGCGAAGGGTGTTGAATGTTTCTTTGAGATCTTCCGGATGATCTTCCTCCCTTCGGCTTTTTACTAGCATATCATTAACGTAGACCTGGACATTCCTCCCAATCTGTTGTGTGAACATTTTGTTCATAAGTCTTTGGTATGTTGCGCCCACGTTCTTCAGGCCGAAGGGTATCACTTTGTAATAGAAGAGGCCCTAGCTGGTTACGAATGACGTCTTTTCCTGATCAGCTTCATGCATTCGGATTTGGTTGTATCTTGAAAAGGCGTCCATGAAGCTCAAAGAATGGTGTCGGGCCATTGAGTCTACTAGGACGCCGACCCTTGGGAGGGGGTAGCTATCTTTGGGGCAGGTTTTGTTAAGGTCGGTGAAGTCCACACACATCCGCCATTTCCCGCTAGCTTTTTTTACCATTACTACGTTTGCTAGCCAATCGGGATAGTATACTTCCCTAATGAAGCTTGCTTCCTGTAGCTTTCGGACTTCTTCTGCTATGGCCTTATCTCGTTTGGGGGCGAACACTCTCTTCTTTTGACGAATAGGTGGAAAGGTGGGTGATACATTCAAACTGTGCACCATGACTGATGGGTCTATTCCTGGCATATCTTCATGACTCCAGGCGAATACGTCTTTATTGCCTCTAAGGAAGGTCATGAGTTCTCGACGTATCGCGGGGTTAGCGAGTGTTCCAATTTTGGTCGTTTGGTTAGGATCAGAACTATCAAGGGGTATCTCTTCTAACTTCTCTACTGGCTCCATTATCGTCCGGTGCTCTTCTATACTTAAAGCTTGAACCTGGTCCTCCATTTCCATCATGGCTATGTAGCATTCGCGTGTGGCCATCTGAATTCACAGCAGCTCCCCTACTTCGTAGTCAGTAGGGAATTTGATCATCAAGTGGTAAGTTGAGGTTACCGCCTTCCATGAATTGAGTGTAGGCCATCCGAGGATAGCGTTGTAGGCGGACGAGCAATCGACCACTAAAAACGTCACGTTCTTGGTTATCTGCCGAGGGTAATTGCCTACTATGACGGATAATGTGACCGCGCCCAAGGGGAATTCTCGGCTTCCTCCAAAGCCTACGAGCGGGACGTTTGTCGGGATCAATCGCTCCTTGTCGATCCTCATCTGCTGGAACGTTGGGTAGTATAAAATATTTGCTTTGAAATCGCCGTTGTCAACCAACACCCGGTGCATGTTATAGTCTTCTACCCGTAAGTTGACGACAAGCGCATCGTCATGTGGATGGTGAAGGCGTCGTGTTCCTCCTCCGAGAACCCAATTATGGGGCCTTCTCTTCACGCTATCTTCAACACGACTCCGTCGTCATTTGAACATTTTGTACCATCCGAAGGTAGGTCTTGCGGGCCTTCTTGGACGACCTAAGAACCGTCGTACCTCCTACGATCATCCTTATGCCCCCTATCGGGGGCCTCGGTCGCTCATTATCTCGTCGGGGGTGTTGCTCTTGTGCGGGTGGATCTGTTTTTCCCTTGCTAACGAATTTCTACAGTTTTCCTTGTCTGATAAGGGCCTTAATCTGCTGCTTGAGGTCATAGCAATCAGCCGTATCGTGACCATGGTCGCGGTGAAAACGGCAATACTTATCCTTGGAACGTTTGTTGGGATTACTCTTTAGCTTTCCCGAGAACGTCCGAGCCTCTTCATCCTTGATTTGCATAAGGACTTAATCTACCGGGGCTGTCAACGGAGTGAAGCTCGTGAATCTTCCTCCCAGCGGCTTAGAGCGCCTCTCATCCCTTCGGTCTCCTGTTCTTGCCTTCTTTCGGCCTTGGTCCTGCCGAGTGTCTTCCCGCCTCTCTTCTCGGGCTAACAAGTAGCGTCTTCAGCGTTCATATACTTTGTGACACGATAAAGTACTTCCGACATGGTCTTTGGGTCGTTTTTGTATAGGGAGAACAAAAACTTACCCTTCTTCAAGCCATTCGTGAATGCCGCAACGAGTATCTTATCGTCGGCTTCGTCGATCGAGAGTGCCTCCTCATTGAAGCGGGATATGTAGGCTCTTAAAGTTTCATCCTCTCGCTACTTCATACTCATCAAGCAAGCCGTAGACTTTTTGTACCGATGGCCTCCGATGAAGTGTGCGGTGAATTGAGCACTAAGTTTTTTGAAGGTGATGGAGTTCGGTGTCGGTCGGTTGAACCAAATTCTCGCTGCGCGCTTCGGTGTTGTAGGGAAGGCCCTACACATGACCGCATCTACTACACCTTGAAGGTGCATTAGGGTCTTGAAAGTCTCCAGGTGGTCCAAAGGGTCCCCGACCCCGTCATAACTGTCTATCTGTGGCATGCAGAACTTACTTGGTAGGGGGTAGGAGTTAACGGTGGCGGTGAACGGCGAGTCGATCCGGTTGACAATGTCGTCAAGATCGCTGGACACTCGCCCCTTGAGAGCGTTCATCATAACCTCCATTTGTTCCTTCATGGCCTACATCTCTGTGATAATAGGTGGCGGAGCTGCATCCGCGAGGGAAGGGAGGCTCATGTTCTGTCACTCCGGTTTGCTCGGTGCGTTGCTGGCTTGAGGTCCCTCCTGGTTTCTTCTGTCGGCACTGGTTCCTTCTTGATCAGCTTCTTGGATGTTTGGTGTTGCGTTTTTTTGGCGTAGCTATTCTTCCAGGTCGCGATTTTGTCGGGTGAGACGTTCCACGGCCGCGGCGAGAGTCTTGACTTGCTTCTCAAGGTCGATCGTGGGTGGTTCTTCTTCTTGAATGTCATTAGTAGTTGCCATTGAGCGGGTGAGCACCATGTGACTTTTGTCCGGGAAGCGGTAATATGACTTTACACTATACCCTTTCCCACAGACGGGGCCAATCGATGATGCCGAAAATACCACCCATAAGCCACATGGTCCTCGCGCGCCTCAAATAGCACCTGCACAAATAAAAGAAAATTACCTAACAGAGAGTACTGGCGTGGTACCGGCCAAATACCCTCCAAAGGTCAAGTCAAAACTATTCTCACTACTCTAGAGTGCTAGAGAGGGTAAATTATGCGCACCTCGGTTTGTGAGGGTGCTTTGGTTTTTATAGTAGCAAGGGTTGCCCCCTTTTCCTTGGAGTAGAAGTCTTTTCCTTATAGGAGTCTTCTTAGGCGTATTTTACGGGATCTTTTCCTTATAGGGATCCCTTGAATATCATCAAGCGTGGGAAGCAAGACAATTCCTTATATGCAACGTGGATAGCAAGTAAACTTACATCCGGACCGTCGACTTTATTTACTTCCTTGAGCTTTTTGGGCGTTGGTCTAATAGTGTCGTCAGCCTTTAAGTACATCCAGCACCTTTCCTAGAGCTAGTTGATCGATAACCATCAACCATAACAACATCGTCTGCTTATGTCCGAAGGATTGTACTATAAAACCATCAGCTTTATGTTCAACATGACTAGGCTTATTTTTTATCCTTATCAAACCTTATGTTCTTGAGCTTGCCGAGGGAACAACATGCTGGCTCTTTGGCTCTTCGGCATCAAACCCAACAAAGTAGCCAACTGTATTCTTGGTCTTGTCTGAAGTGATAAAGGGTGATGGTGTGGCTATGATGTTCAAAGGGACTTCAATGAGGATTGGGTGGCCATTAGCTAGAAAGTTTGATCCTTCTAGGGTTATGGACAAGGTTATATTGCTGTCAAGGAGCCCCATTACGTCTGGGGCATTTTTGCTTAGGCTTGGAGCCATGGGAACTTGGTCTTTGAAAACTAGCTAGCTAGAGAGCTTCGAGAGAGAGAAGGTTTGCCTGCTATGGTTGGTGTGCCCGAGGGAGGAGAGGTTTATACAGAGAGAGAGAGTGTGTGTATGAGATAGAAAGAGAGGTGGTTTGTCTACACTGGTTGGTGCCCAAGGCAGGCAATGAGGAGAGGTTTATATAGAAGTTTTAGAAAGATATTGCGTAACATGTAATTAATAAGTTTTAAGAAACTATATTAATTTTTAGTAACTATGATGTAATCAATTATGATTTATGAGTGGTGCATAATAAAAATGACCGACATGCTATGTTATTTATCCAAAATTTATATTTTTTTTTCTTAGTATGAGCATTCACATCAATTTGAGTATTATAGAAAGAAAAAAAAAACTATAAAATTTACACAGTTTTATCTAAAAATAAATTTATCATATTTTTTTCCAAGTCTAACACTATTTATTTTGTATTTTGTTATTTGTTATTTATTATTTCTTTACATATCTCAAAAATAAAGGAAGATAATAGATGATGGTTATTATTCGTGAAGAAAGAGAAACAATTAATAAAATCAAGAAAAATTAATATTTTAATAAAATAGATAATCTAATGCATAGTATTTTGATAAGTGGGTATATAAAATATAAAAAGTAGATTCTTATACTAAAATAGATAGAAATTTTTGTACAAATGAAAGAAAATCCTCTTCTAACTTATTAGTCATATAATTTTAATGAAATCTTGGTTTTAGTATATACGAGAATGGCCTGACTAGACCATATGTCATCGCAATGGGTCCAATGCACCCAATCTTTGTCCTATAGGATCGAAACAATGTACAAATTGGAGTAAATTTTGCCTTCGAGAGGACATTCTAGTAACACCCTTTAAAGGGTATGAGGACCATTTGGTTGGTTGTTTAATTTTCAATTCCAATTTCCAAATAAATTGGACATAGAATCTAGTATTGCTTGTTATGTGAAACATATTGTTATATTGAGAGTACTGGTGGTATTGATGTGTGTGTCTTTTCCTCTCTAAGGTTGTCGGCAACTATTTCTATGGAATAATAGGTCTAAATTCTAATAGCATTTCTAGCTAGATAGAGTTGTACATATAAAGGCCATATGTGGAATATAGTCCTTGAATTCAAAGGGCAATTGGGAATGGATGCATCACTGCTAAACCTGTCAAGTAAAGATGTTTAAGGAAGAAGATTGCTCAGAATAATAAGCTCAATGGGGACCACATTTCTCAAAGCGGAGTGGATTGGAAGTGATTTCAAGGGGTCTACCACATGCTTTGGGAGGTCACTGCTAAAGTTTTCTTTATTCCCGTTGCTAGCTACTACTACTGTCTTTATTGGGAAATCTCGATAGTTTGTCACTTTTCTAGACATTTCTTCAGCATGCTTTACCACAATTTAACCTGAATTTTAGGCTTGGACCTTGAAGTTGAACCAAGTTACTTCTTCTCAAAATGGGCTTCCTCCATCTCTATCGATCTCTCTCTCACTCAAACATCTCTATCATATCAATCCTATATCAACTAATAATTCTTCTAAATATTATATCCTTTCCATGTCAAAAGACTCAAAAGCAATATAGACAATGTCAAAAGTCTTGTAATTCAAATAGTGTTTTCTGATGCTTTTAATAGAGAAGTCAAGATAAGTTTTTAAGACAATCAATAATTTAATATGGTATCAAAGAAAGAAACCTTAAGTTCAATCCTTGTCTCATGCACTCTACCTCTCATTTAAAATCTTAAGCATATGGTTAAATGATTAAATTTATCATATCTCAAGAGTTTAAACTTTTGGTACAATTAGTAATTTAACACTAATCTCCTCAATTATTGAATTATAAAAATAAAAAATAAAAAATAAAAAAGGTGGACAATTATTCATATGTATCACTCCAATGTAAGGAATGAACTAGGAACAATAATTCCTCAAAAAACTATGAACATCCCTATGTCATATCAAAGCCGAACATATCTCGGTAATTTTAATAGTAGATCGACACTTTCTTAGTCAGGCAAAGCTTATGTGATTTGAATAATGATTCCCAACTTATTAGTGATGCGATTTTAACCATATAACCATGCCAAGATGCTCGTGATTATTTGGTTCTCTTTGTGGGAGTGTCTAGATTTGAAACCCTCACACCACTGTTATTAAAAGCAAAACAAAAGCAAAGAAAAAAAAAAAAACTAGCCTATTTAATTATTTTTAGGATAAAGTTTATCTACAAAAATTTGTTGTTGTCTAAAACTACAATCTTACTCAATAAAATAATAATTATTACATATTTTGAAAATCTAATTGTTAAATTGCATGTTCTTTATGCTCTTAATATACATGTCATGTCACGCCCCAAACCTCCAAGGGTCCAATGCATGAGAAAAACATCTCGAAGGTACCTGTAGATTTTGCCTCTCTTGACAAATCCATCCAAATAAAAATCATATCAAGTACCAATATCAAGAATTATCATAATAATTTCATTAAATATACTCTCAAAGTAAGTCAAAGCTCTATGTAATAAATACAATGACCCTGGGCCACAAAATAATGAAGGTCTGAATAAATAATTACATATTAGCAACTTGTCCCATTAGTGGAAATAAAGTCATAACCACTATTAGATACAAAAGAATTGAGTCAAGCCTACTCTAAGTTATTCATCATCAATTATCTTCATCACAAAAGTCAGCCTCCATCAGTAGTTAGTCTAACTACTGCTAGCCACCAAAAGAAAAAGCTGTTTCAAAAAGATAGTCGCCTACTCTGAAAAAGTTTGTAAAAAATAAATAATAATGGAATAAGATAGAGCCCAGTAAGTAGCACAATTAATGAGAGTGGAGGAAATGCAAGTTTCATAATAATAGACATTTTACAAAACATGTTATAATTTGGGAATTTCCATGAAAATCCAACAAATCCATTTCTTCTCAATAAAATGACAAGAATGATTAAAAGAATATAGCACCAAGCTTTTTCAAAGTATACCAACATGAAACTACGTACTATTTATTGTTAGCTATTAAAACACCATTTTAAAACCTGAAATCCAACCTAAAGCCACGAGATATGCCGCCATGAAGACATTAGGTATGCCACAAAGACATCAAGTTATGCCACGAAGACATCAATCCACCACAAAGACGAGGTCCCAAGATACCAATGTCACAAAGACTATAACATCCGGCTAGGTAATCACCAGGTAATCATATGTCACAGCCCAAGGGTAAAAGCATAAAGAGCTCATAGTTTACATGAAATCAAAACACTGTTCAATTTCAAGTAGTTTCACAAAAACCTTTGAAATACCCAATATATTCACAAGGTTCTCAAGTTTTCCAAAATCATTTCTTGTCAATAACATTTTCTATCAGTTTCCCATATATCACAAGTTAAGATAAAACATCTTTAGAACTTGTAAATAATGCAATAATTCCATAAAATCGATTCCCAAGAATTTTATAAAAGATGCATATCATTTCCAATCTAAAAAATCATACATTTCCCCATTCACATTGCCAAATATGATGCATATTTCATAAATGGTCATATACAATAAGGTCACAACACAATACTTTTTAAGAAAATATAATCCCACAAATAATTTTCCAAAATGTGTTTGACCCAAAAATAACGTTTATGCAACATGGTTATTTTTTTCAAAAATCCCATTAAAAGTTACTTACCTTGCAACCCGTAAAAAGCCTAACTCTCCAAGCTCCAGAGGAGATTAGATAGAACCTAAACAATACCAAGCAAACCTACAACAATAAGCATAAAGCTCGACATTGCATTTAGTTATGAATTAGAGATTGCTAACCAAGCAATTAATTAGGCAAGCCTAGTAATTAACCTCACAAATAATATATTTCACTTCCAAATTTTCTCAACAAATTAACTCACAAGACATAAGCTCTAATTTATAAAATTTACCCATTCAATATCATCAAAAACCCATGAAACCAAAATCACAATATCCTCCAACACAACCATGTAAATCTTTTACTAGCTCCAAATAAACTCAATAAAATTATATTCACAATCTATTTCACATTAAAAAGCCAAAACCCCCAAATCCTCACCATTTAGATAACCACCACTGCAAAAATCATAAACCCACTCATCAAATACATCCACCAAGACCAAAACTCATACATAAAAACACATAAATATCAATTCTAATGCTCATAAATCACATGAGTATTATTATTAAAGCTTAGATAAACATAACCTCAAGCAAAAGCATATAAACCCACAAAAAAATTAAAAAATTTTACTTCAAATAGTAGAGGTGAGCCTTACCATTTTCCTATTGAGTTTTCCGGTGATCTTGCCAGAAAAAAAAAAAAAAATAAAAAAAAATAAAAAAAAAAATGATGGATTATGGTGGTGTGGAGTGTACCGGTGGGAGCGTGAGTGAGAGGAGTGTGTGTGTGTTGTGTTGAGAGAAAATGAAAAAGAAAAGAAGAGCAAAGAATGAGTGTGGCCGGCCAAAGAGAAAAAAGAGATATTCTACAAATGAGTGGTGGGGAGCAAATGGGTAGGTGGGGTCACACGTGTGGCCTCCTAAAATTTGAATTTTTTTTTTTTTTGCTAGGACGTTACATGTCAAATTTTGTATCAATCAAATATTATTTACTATATAATTTATACGTTTATATTTTATGCATAATTTTAAATTACAAAAACTTGCAATTTAAACAATTTATTGATGACATAATTATTAATCTTTAACTTTCTAGAAATTTTACAAGTATGGAGAATATAAGAAGAATATGTAATCTAATGCTAGATTTATCAAAATCCACTTTCAATAAAAAGATATTGAGTAAGATTGTAACCTTAAGTTACAGCTAATTTTGTAGTTAAATTTTATCCTTATTTTTTTGACAATTTTTTTAAAAGAATTATGTGCCTGACTTAGAAATAAATAAGGACTTAATATATTTCAATGTCATTAAATTACAAAAACTTGCAATTTAAACAATTTATTAATGACATAATTATTAATCTTTAATTTTCTAGAAATTTTACAAGCATAGAGAATATAAGAAGAAGATGTAATCCAATGCTAGATTTATCAAAATCCACTTTCAATAAAAAGATATTGAGTAAGATTGTAACCTTAAGTTACAACTAATTTTGTAGTTAAATTTTATCCTTATTTTCTTGACAATTTTTTTAAAAAAATTATGTGCCTGACTTAGAAATAAATAAGGACTTAATATATTTCAATGTCATTCCTCATATATATATATATATATATATATATATATATAGCAATTGGTTGGGGTGGGTAGAATAAACTTTTTCTTATTTTATTTTCTTTCTTTTACAATAGTGGGTTTGTTTTGTATTTTCTCTTTGAGTAGGAACTTTCAATTCACAACCACTCAGAACTCCCATTGAGGAAAAAAAAAAAAAAACTAGGCACTTCTAAGGAACTCTAGAATAAAGAGTAAGCAAAGCCACAAAATAGTAGATACATTCAAAAAATTCAACAGTAAAAGAAAAGATCCAAGGAGCTACGCAAAACGGCAAAAGCAAAGCCACATCTATATTCCTAGCTATATATTAACAGTAAAAGAAAAAGAGAAAAAGAGACAAGATTGCAGTCCTATATAATTCAGGACCAGAAATCACTCAATCAGAGAGTCCAAAGTATCCTCGACCACAGAACCAATTGAGGAATCTATACTCATTTCGAAGATACCTTATGGGTAGTATTCTATATCACTCATCAATTTTAATTTCTTTCACGTTTTCTTTTAGATTATAAAATAAAATAGAACATAAGAAAGTGATCGACATTATACTACAAAACGTCGTTCTCTTGAGTTGCCAAATAATAATTTAAAGAAAACTTTGTGTTTTTCTTAAATATATATATATATATATATATTTTGCTTATTCTTTAATTTGTATTTCCTTTTGCCTTTTCTCCTAAAACAATATGGATTCCGTTCGCTCATTTCATAGTTCTTACAAGTCTAACCAATATGGTGGATTCACATTCATTCATTTCGTACGAGTCTAGACTCATACAAATAATAACAAAATATTATGTCATATAAGAATTTAAAGAAAGTTTTGTACTTTTCTTAAATAGAGATTGTTTTGTTTTGTTTTGTTACATCTTTCATTTTTTTTTTTTTTTTTTTTTTTGCCTTTTTGGCTTTTCTCCCAAAACAATATGGATTCACGATCATTCATTTCATACAAGTCTAATCAAAATATATATATATATATATATATATACAGGGGCGGAGCCACGTTGCCCCTTGGGGGGCCGTGGCCTCAAAAAAAAAAAAAAAAAAAAAAAAAAAAAAAAAAAAAAAAATGTCCACCAGCCTATATAAAAAATTTAATTGGGCCCCCAATGATGTACATCCGACCCCCTCTCATTTCTGTTCAATTTACTCCCAGCCCTAGCATGCTTTAGTTTAAATTGTAGGCCTCTTTTATCTTCTAATAAAACAAAACATGGCCCTCTTATATTTAAATACCCAAAGGCACTACCCAACAAAATAACATTTTATCACCCATTCTCAATCTCAAAATCAGAACCCTTTCTTTTACTATTCTTTTTAGAGAGATGCTACGTCCACAAATTTTTTTAAATATTTTTACAAACCATAAGTAGTTAGTTGTTATTGGTTTAAATTTGAACCTAACACTAAGATTACTTTTTTGTTCCAACAATAACAACCAAGAACAACCCGCCACTTATGATTTGTTGTAAAAATGTTGTGAAAATATTGTAGACATATCATTTTTTTTTTTTTTATTCTCTTCTTGTCTTCTGTGTACATGCCACCACCCACTCCACTAGTACCAGCAGCCCCCAAACAAAACAAAACCTTAGCTCACCCCTCCTTTAAAACTCAGTCCTCACGATTCCAAAAAAAAAAAAAAAAAAACCTGACCATTATTTTCTTTCTTCTTGCTTTCTTAAAATAAATCATTCCAAGGGTGAGTTTTCAGTTTTCTTTTCTTTCTTCAGCACTACACCTTCATCTCTCTTTTTTTTGTTTTTTTTTTTTTTCCTTCTTTGCAACTATATAAGCTTACTTAAATATTTACATGCACTTTAATTTTTCATAGATTTTTAGAGAAATGTATGATTGAAGGCATGGGGAGGTATGAATAACATCCATATAATTAATAATAGGAATGATGATAGGTTGACTGCTTAAAACAAAGTGGAAATTTTGTTTTTTTCTTAAGTACGAATAACATCCATATAATTAAGTAAAAATTTTAATTAAGATTTTATTTTTTAAGTTCTTTTCAGGTTAATTTTTGAGTCATATTCTTAAAGCTTAAAGAATTATGAGCAAACGAAAAACAATTAATGCATTCTTTAAGAAAAAAGATGTTAGCAATTCAAAATTTAGGACACCTATGGTTGTAGAAACAAATGTGGCTGTAGAAATAAATGTTGATACTTCAATGCCTAATAAACACCCTTCCAACTGTTCAAGAATTCAATCTGAAGAGATAGATCGTGATCCAGGATCACGTAAACAAATATGTGAATTTCCTATCAAGAAACAAGATAAATCCGACGAGCTTATTTCAAAGAAGGTCTATATCAACCTAAAAATATAAATTGTCCATATAACAATGATAATCGTCGTTGTCGAAAATCGGCCCCTCCATATAAAAAATCCCGACTACGCCCCTGTGTGTATATATATATATATATATATATATATGGTGGATTCAAAATTCCCTCATTTCCTACAAGTCTAGATAAATACAAGTTATAACAAAAATATTTCATAATGGTGGATGTGGCAACTTTGCAAGTAGTGAATGATAAATAATAAAGTTATATAAATAGGGTTTAAATAACAATCAATAAAAACTTGATAATTCATCTGTTATGAAAAATGTTATGTTTTTAATATGACTTCATTTCATATCAAGAAACAACAATACTTCTTATCAAAAAAAAAAAAAAAAAAAAAGAAACAACAACACTACAAATATAATAAATTTCAAAATACTTTCATATTTGAGGTGGTAAATTGTGTTTAATACAGCATCACATTCACAAGTATTTGAGGTGGTAGATTTGAGAAGATGAGATAGATATATATATATATATATATAGTAGGCCATTACTTACTAGGCTACTTTGAGAACAGTTGGAGTACATTTAACTTAGCCAGGTGTTCACAAAGAACAAACACAACCTATATGAACAACAATAAGAAAGTAGGTGAACTCACACGTACACAACTAAACATATATACGTGGGGATCAATTAGGGGGGGACTATGTACGAAGGGTATTTAGCCTGTGAAACGCACCTAAAAGTTAAACTCTCAGTAGTTTTGTGACATCTCATCTTCCTTCTTATTCCAAAAAAGCTCGAGAATTATGGCCACGTAGAGGTTGCATACCATTCTCAAAAAATGTACACATTCAATCTCACCAACCAAACCGTACACCGCTGCTTTGCCAAAGACATGAAATGAGAAACAAGGGTTACCACTTATTATAGCACACGTACAGATTTCACATGCATTAACTTAATCTCACCAAACTAGCATAATTATCTAGAGTCTAGACATTGATATCCAGGATGATGAGGGTTCTTATCTTAATATCTTTGAGGAGGATCACCAAGTTCCATACTGATACGGTGGTACTATACATCAAAGCTAGTATGAGTTTATTTAGATACCGCTTATTGTTGAAAATTGAAAACTGAAAACGCCATAACAAAATAATTTTTAAATGTATGAATAGTGCTGTGGGATTCAGTTTTAAAGTTAGATTTATATTTTTTCGTACTTATGGGTCCCGTGCACTTGTGAACAGTGCACGAGACCCACAAAAACTTTTCAGTGCAATCCAAACTCAACCTGTATGTATCCTCCTTGCACATCACTTCATTTCAACAATTGTATAAGACTGATCACACATGATAGCTAGAAAGATATGATATGCATATGTTGGATGAGAAATGATATGTCTACAACATTTTGACAACAAATTCTAAGTGGCAAGTTGTTACTAGTTGTTATTGTTGGGGCAAAAAAGTACTCTAAGCGTTAGTTTGAAATTTGAATCAATAACAACTAACCATCTGTGATTTGTTGTAAAAATGTTGTAGACGTAACTCATCTCTATGTTGGATTTATATAAAATAACTTTTCCTTATTGGAAAAGAAATGACAAATTGATGATTCAACATCCCACAGAAAAAGTTAAAGAGACAACTAAATCAAGACTCCTGTCAATGGATGTCTTTAGGCATTTGTTAATGGGCTATTTTAGAAAAAATTTAATACTACTTTCATGGACTATTTTAGTCTTTACTGTATATTTCCAAATCCAAGTCATTCTCTTTTGTGATTTTAAACATTTTAGTCTGTTATTTTGTACATGCATCGTCCCTCATATGTAATGTTGATTTAATAATTATATAAGATTCATGCATGATAAAAGAGATGATACATATGCTGAAGGTATAAGATAATTTCTCTTCATGTTAACAGAGACCCTCATGCACTCATTATATGCACTTGTTTTAAGGAGACTAAAACAAGATTTTCCAATGGCTTTTTGTGGTCGTCAAAAAAGTTTCGTCGCAAATAGCTATCTTTTTTATAGAAGTAGCAAAAACTAATTTATATATATATATATATATATATATATATATATGTGTGTGTGTATGTATATATGCTATATATATATATATATATATATATGTGTGTGTGTATATGCAAAAGCATTCTACTTTTATGTTCCACTACTAGTAAATTTAGAGAATCCAAGACACTTCTAATAATATATTACTATTGCATGCTACTATTAGTAAATTCAAAGAATCCAAGAAACCTTTAGTAATATATACATTTTAAACTGAAAGTGGCTCGATTTCTTATTAAAAGTCAATTGATTAGGGTATAAAATTCTAAGACACTCGTTACCTTAACGTTTTAATGTTTTATCAAAAATTACATTAGTGGGTATCATATAAAACCATTTAGGTAACCACCTTAAACTTTCAAATACTAGTAGATCTCTTTAACGATACCTTTTCTTTTCATGGACAGACGACTCAGACCCCTTTTATAGGCCATCGAGCCATGGAGATGGAGCCTAGATTTAGCCCAATTAAAAAAAGTAATTAAAGGGTTTTGGGCCCAACTCAATCAATCTGAAGCTCAATTTCAGCCCAAACTCAATTTGGACACTGTTTTGCAGCAAGCCTCAGCCCAGACCAAAAAACAACGTTCTCCATCACCTCCAAGTTCCAAGGCGACCCAGACTCAAAGCTTTAATGCCTATGGGCCTGTGGCTTTCTACTTCTAATATTAACACTGAATTTCAAATCTCTGCAACTCAATTATAGACTGTAGAGAAACAAAGCGAAAACAAATGATGGGTACCTCTGAACCAGACGATTGCTCCTTTGTTTGGGACGAGAATTCTCAGCTCCATTTCCATGCCAGGTTTTTCTCTACTACTCAAAAACACAACCCCTTTTGGTTTTTTTTTTTTTTTTTTTTTTTTGGGTAGTTTTGTTAATTTAGGATTCTCAAATTGTCAAAAAGATTTTGTAAGGACCTGATTTGAGTTTCTAGCCCAACACGTGGATGGACTTAGACCCAAAAACAATGAATTTGTAGAGAATGGGTTAGAAACTAAGCTTTAATTAACCGAACAATGAGTTAGATAGGTTTGATGATAAAAGAATAAAAATACACAAGTGTAAATCGAAGAAAAAGACGTCCTCGGCGGAATCGAGGACACTAGTTCTTATATAAAGTTCTAAGGTAACGTTACAAATTTGATTGTAGACTGCTACAGTGTTTCTTTCCTGGATTTTCTAATCCCACTATCTTACTCCCTCCTCCATCTTTTATACTACCTTTCCTTTTCATATTCACCCTCCATGTGCTTGCCAGACAGTCGGTGTGGATACTTGTCCCATCAACACTCCTCATAAGTCCTTATGTAATAGTTATAAGGCTGAAATACACTATTCAGGTATCACTTCTACATTAATGGGGCCAAGGAGTTAGTTGTAGTGCATTTAATACGGAGGTAACAGCTTTCTCTTTAGATATTTTAGGACATCTCCCTGTTCTGAGTTCTCGTAACGCTTATCCATATCATCCGGGTGTTTCTGTGACATTTTTCCGGACGACAAGCCACCTCTCATCGACCCGGCCTTGGTTAGCCGAGGAGGCTCTCATCCTCGACACAACTCCCAGGGTAGTTATGATCTCCACCGACTTCTCCTTTTGCCAACATAGGCCCTTTTTTGCGATTACCCCTTCTTGGATGCTATTAGTTCTTGGCTTGGGCTTTAGGCCCGTCATATACCCAAATGACGGGCCCCAGAGCCCAAGGCCCCTACAATAGCCCCTTGAGATCCTTCTTTCTGGATCCTTGGGAAGAATGGAGGATTTCGACGTTACCACAGTTGTCCTATGTCCCTTGCCTCTCTCCTCTGCTAGCAAAGACGCCTTTTTAATCGCCCGAGGCATGTTTCGGGCGCTATGGCACTCAAGACGCGCCATTATTAAATTCTTAAGGCCTCTTGTTTCCCACGTTCTACGGCATGATGCACATCCAACGGCTGATACTTTCGTTGGGTATCAAGTGGGAATTTTTCCGCTTCTATCTTCTCCCTTGATATAAATTCCTCTCAAATCAACGTCTCCTCTCACTTTAGCATTCATTTCTTTCTAGCGCACATACCCTAAACCCGCACACTTATTCAATTCACTTGAGCCCTTACAAATACTAAAGACCTGTTTGAGGATACCTTTATTCTTTTTGTAAGTCTTCTAAAACTTTTACTCTTTAATTTTCTACACATTCCTCTTCTCTTTGTATTCTTTCTTTTTCTCCTTGGTTCCAACTTCCTCTCTCAATCTCTTTACTTTTCCCACCCTTTTTTAGAAATTGGTAGATTTAAGAGCTTAGTAGATTCCGAGGAGGGGATGGCAAATTTTAGGGTGACATATAGGATACCTCCAAGGGCGAGCACTTGGTACTGCGAAAAGGGACAATGGCACACGGATAGAAAATAGGGAGAGGTAGTTATCCCCATGATTGCCTTCATAGAAGGCGGGATGAGAATCCTCATGGGTGTTGTCACCAGAGACTACCTTAGGGCCCATAGGTTAGCTCCTACCCAATGTGCCCCTAATATGTTCAGAATACTAGGGTGTGTAGATGCCCTTAATGAAAAAATGGGTCTAGAGTTGACTCACCACGATATCAACTGGATCTACAACGTCCACCATCTCATTGGGCAGGGGTATTACCTTAAGTCAAGGTATCCCGAGGTTAGGCTGATCCAATATCTCCCTGACTCCAATAAAGGTTTAAACAATGACTTCCCGATTATAGTAGGGGACTCGCACGATCGCCTCCCTTGTCCAATGAAGGAGGGCGAACCAAGTGGACCTTAGGCTTAGATTTGCAATTTCAAAGTTGTTTCACTTTTCTATTTCCTTGATTTATTTAGGTATTCAAGGTTTCTTTTGACTTATATTTTGCTAATGTTATCTTCTTAGCTTTCTTGATGATCTCGTAGAACCACACTTTGTTGTCCCAGGAGAATTTAGATAAAATCTTAAAGGCCGAGGTCTTCATCCATTCCGACGATCAGCTTAGATCCGATCACCTAATATTGCGCTACACCCCAATTTCTTTCTTAGCGCCTAAGTGCATTATTAAGGTGAACGACCCGCGCCTACAAAGGATCGGTGTAGCTGCACCAAGTTTCCTTCTTCTTGGTCCAAAACCAAAAGGCATACAAGCCGCAACTCCCATCTTTGAAGGTATACCAAAAGTGGAAGCCCCTTTACCACAACAAAAAACCAGAGCAGCTACTTCATCTTACCCCATCAACACAAAAGAGGAAGAAGTGGTAGAAGTAGTTGATTCCGAGGATAAATTTGAAGTTTTCAACCAAGCCTTGTCCCTAGAAACTTAAGTCCTCGATCTCGACCCATCATTCTCACCAATAATCTATAAGATGGGTATTCGGTGTAAACCAAAGTCCAGTTTGCTGGATTTGATAGAGTCCCAACCCGAGAGGGGTGCACCTAGGAAGGTGACTTATACCAAGCCTCCCACTCCTTCACCCGCTTTGCCCTTCTAAACAGCCGACCTAAAGAGGAAAATACAGCAAAAAGGGAAGGAAGTGATGAGATCTGGACAAACCCTTCCCCCCCGTGAGGAAGAGGTTCAAAAGGCATCCAAACAAGCCAAAACGGGGCAGAGGGGCACCGAAAAGAGAAGTGACCCCCAGATAGGGCCTCCGGGCTAGCTCCTTGCCCCAATGTTGAACAGGGAATCTCTCCTTGCCAACGCCTCTATCTACGATTTCCAAGGAGGAACAGGCCCGGCCACGTTGCGGATGCGGTGGAGCGGGCTTTGTTGCTCCTCGAGAATATGGCCGAGCTGCGAGGCATGAGGTCTTCCTCGGTCTTAAAAGATACCTCACCATGGTATGTCCTTTCGCTTTTTCCCTAATCTGTTCTTTTTATCCTCTTTCTCTAATCCTTATCTCTTTCTTTGGCAAGCTGTTCAGGCCTCCTTCCGGGCAGAGGAGATGACCAATTATTGCCATAGACAAATGAAGGAAGAGGAGGGCATATCGTAGCCATGGAGGCCTTTCAAGTGGTCGATAAGAGCCTCCAAGAGCACAAGAAGAGGCTGTAGAAGGAGGAAAAAGAAAGAAAATACGCAGCAGCCGCTCTTGAAAATGTTGAAAAGCAAGCCGAGAGCCAAAGGTCGTTGTTACGTAGTCTTGAGGACCCACTGGCCTCCTCAAAAACCCATATTGCTGCACTGAAAAAGAAGTTGGAAGATGTTGAGAAGGATAAGGCTCTTGCCGAGAAGGCCAAGGATGAGGCAGAGAAAACCAAAGACAAAGCAAAGCAGCATGGGCACGATGTTAGGGTGGTCGAGACTAAGGACGCCCTTAGGGCCGAGGTCCTTGCTATATATAGTACTTATTGTGCCCTAGTATGGGATGAAGCCCTCAACCAAGTTGGATTTGAGGCTTCTTCTATACTTAAGAGAGTAGAAAGTATCTACTACCCCGCAGCTATATGCCCTTCAAGTTCTTCGGACTCCAAGGCTGACCCAATGTCCCTGAGGGTGGTGAAATTTAGGGCATTCCATCCAAAACTCCTCCTACAACCAACACTTTCTTAAAGGGGGCAAAGCTGGCTGAGGACACCACAGAAGCAAGGGATGCCAACAAAGAAATAGTCCAAGGCACCGAACTACCTCCATCTATTCCAAAGGATCTCTCCTAGCAAAAAGGAACTTCTTAGAGTATAGAGTTGGTGTTGGCAACTCTTGCCATACCCCCAAAAGAGGATCCCAAGGACAAGGCCCATGAGTCTACCACGATAGCAGATACCCAACTTCCCAAGGATGCAAAAGAAAAACTTGTAATAAAAATGAAAAAATAGGTTGCCCTTTAATTTTAAAAAAAAAAAAAAAAAAAATGTAAGCAACTTGCCTTTTTGTACTTGATCTACCTTGTTTTAAGGCTTTTATCTATGAAACTTATGGGTATTTTCTTTTTCCCTACAATTTACATACTGAAGTTGATATGATTTCTATTTTAGTTAAACCTTAATAAAAATAATTAATGAGGTAGCACTTCTCTCACTAATTCACTTGATCAAAAGCAAAAAATGGATGAAATTTACTAAGTCAATCATCTTGGAAAAGCATGAACTTAATTTTAAGAACATACACAGTATTGCAATGCGCATATAGGTTTAAAAATTGATTTGTGCCTTACCCGTCAACAAGTTCATAAGGTCAAAGGGATAGTAAACTTTTACACAAACACAAATATGCCTATAAATGCTTTAAGTGATGCTCATGGGCATCTGTTTGGGACTCTTGTTGCGGTGAAAACCACTGCTGTTTGGAATAATTACACTTGGCAACAAAGTCATTAATAAAGGATACCAATTTACCTTAAACAGGTATTTCACCAAGTCCACAATAACCAAGACTTTGACCCGATACTTAGCAACTTAAGGATCCAAGCATAGCTTAGGTTTTGTTTGATACTTAGACAGATGTCAAGGAGTATTAATTTTCCCAAAGCAAGTGGTCCGAGGAACCAGGCATAGCTAAGATTCTATTTAATACTTAAAATAATGACTAAAAGTTATCAATTTTCCCAAGGCATGTGGTCCTAGGAGCCAAGCATGGCCAAGGTTCAGTTTGATACTTAGATAGATGTTAAGAAGTATTAATTTTCCCAAAGCAGGTGGTTCGAGGAACCGGACATAGCTAATGTTTTGTTTAATACTTAAAATAATGACTAAAAGTTATCAATTTTCCCAAGGCATGTAGTCCGAGGAGCCAAGCATGGCCAAGGTTCAGTTTGATACTTAGATAAATGTCAAGGAATATTAATTTTCCCAAAGTAGGTGGTCCAAGGAACCAGACATAGCTAAGATTCTGTTTAATACTTAAATAAATGTCAATGAGTACTAATTTTCCCAAAACAGGTGATCCGAGGTATCAGGCATAGCTAAGGTTCTGTTTAATACTTAAAATAATGACTAAAAGTTATCAATTTTTCCAAGGCATGTGATCTGAGGAGTCAGGCATGGCCAAGGTTTAGTTTGATACTTAGATAGATGTCAAGGAGTATTAATTTTTCCAAAGCAGGTGGTCCGAGAAATCAGGCATAACTAAGGTTCTATTTAATACTTAAAATAATGACTAAAAGTTATCAATTTTCCCAAGGCATGTGGTCCGAGGAGCCAGGCATGGCTAATGTTTGATTTGATACTTAGATAGATGTCAAGGAGTATTAATTTTCCCAAAGCGGGTGGTCTGAGGAACCAGGCATACTTTAAGGTTTTGTTTAATACTTAAAATAATGACTAAAAGTTATCAATTTTCCCCAGACATGTGGTCCGAGGAGCCAAGCATGGCTAAGGTTTAATTTGATACTTAGATAGATGTCAATAACGTATGACTCATAATACAACAAACCTAAAGAGAGTGAAGGAGGCCTTTATTAATAATAATACCTCTTAAGGTTATTTACATTCCAAGGGCGTGATACATCTCTTTCCTCTAAATCCTCTAGATAATAGGTACCTATCCCGACCGCCGATGTGATACGATATGGCCCTTCCCAATTGGATCCCAACTTTCCCCATGCTGGGTTCTTTGCCTTTCCTAGGACTTTTTTCCAAACCAAGTCTCCAACTGTTAGTGACCTTAACTTTACGTTGGCATCATACCCTTGCTTGAGCTTGTTTTGATAGTAGGCCAATTCTACCATAGCGCTTTCTCTCCGTTCTTCAATTAAATCCAAGCTCTTCCCTAATAGCTCATCATTTTTGCTTGGAGTGGAGGAACATGATATCAATGTGGGGAATCCAGTTTCTAGAGGAATAATAATGACCTAAACCCCATAAGTCATAGAAAAGGGTGTCTCCCCTGTGGACCTTCGAGGTGTAGTCCGGTAGGTCCATAGGACATGGGATAGCTCCCCTACCCATTTCCCCTTCGCGTCATCCAATCTCTTTTTAAGTCCACTTACTATGACTTTGTTAACAACCTCGACCTACCTATTTCCCAATGGATATGCCGAGGTGGAATATCTATTCATTATGCCCAGGTCACAGCAATATCTTTTAAAGGCTTTACTATCAAATTGAAGTCCATTTTTCGAGATGAGGGTACGAGGAATTCCAAACGTTGTGACAATATTTTTCCAAAAGAATTTTTTGACATCCATATCCCAGATATTCACCAAAGGTTCAGCTTCAACCCATTTAGTGAAATAATCTGTGCCCACTAACAAATACCTCTTATTCCCTGTTGCCTTAGGGAAGAGGCCTACAATATCCAAACCTCACCGAGCAAAAGGCCAAGGGTTGGACAGAAGATTGAGGACCTCTTGGTTGGTGAATGTTTGGCGCAAACCTTTGGCATTGGTCGCACTTCTTCACATATTTTTGTGCTTCTTTCTGCATGTTTAGCCACCAATAACCTTGTGTAAAGGCTCTATGAGATAAAGATTTGCCCCCCGTGTGGCTTCCACAAATCCCTTTATGTAACTCTTCCAGGAGAACTCAACTGTTTCGGGATGTACACATAGCAGGTATGGGCCAGAGAAGGATCTTTTATAAAAATTTGGGTCCACGGACAGTTAGAACCGAGGAGCTTTTCTCCATATCTTGTTGGCTTCAAACTTACTTTCAAGCAGGACATCTTCTTTAAGGAATAGCACAATAGGGTCCATCCAGCTAGGCCTCGCCCTTATTTGGTGAACATGGACCACATTCCTTCTCATCTCAAAGGTTTACACAAGTCCTCCACAAGGATTACCCTAGGCAAGCCTTGTGCCGAAGATGTTGCGAGAGAGTCCGCATGGGAATTCCAACTTCTAGGAACTTATGATAAAATAAAGGACTCAAATCTAGACTGTAAATGTCTAACCTGGCACAAATATTCCTACATTCTGGGATCTCTTGCTTCCAACTCCCCTTGGACTTGGCCTACAACCAGCCTTGAGTCAGAGAAAATCTCCACTGTTTTTCCGCCCATCTTCTGAACCATGGTCATCCCTACCAACAGAGTTTCGTACTCGACTTCATTATTCATAGTCGAGAATCATAATCTTAGGGACTTTTCAATTGTGATCTTCTCTGGAGATATCAGAACGAGTCCCACCCCAGATCCTCTGTAATTAGCTGCACCATCAACATAGACCATCCATGGCAGGGGCTCTTGCAAGGAGATTACGCCAACCGATTTTCCATCCATATTTCGCTCTTCTAATTCATTTTTCGGGCAAACTCGATGATGAGAATGCAAATTATTATATTTTTCTCCCTTAATGTTTATTTTTTTATATTTATTTGGTGCCTAAATGTACTCATTATTCTTATATTTTGATTTAGGATGCAAATGGAGGCGTTACATGCAAAACGTAGCTAATTGGGCGATTTTGGATAGCTTTGACATTGCTTCGTAATCTAGGCATAACTCTTCCATCCAAGCTCCGATTGAGATGATTCAAGATTCTATGGAACGCCAAGACAAAGCTCTACGACTTTCATGTTTTGAGTTTTGAGAGATACGGGCTGCATTAAGGTCGAAATTGGGCTTGAATTTGCTGCACCTGCACTGCCGACGTTCTCGAATGTTCCTTTGCCTGCAATTCTAATATGCAAATCTGATGGGGTTTATTTTCAAAAGCTTCCAAATCTAGTGCATGAAATTTTCAGCTGAAAAACACCACTTTCCTTGTTTTATATCAGGACTTTGTTTTATTTTTAATATTTTTCCTTAATTAGTTAGATTTGGATATTATTATTGAGAATATTTTTAGGAGATTTTGTAGGCTTGGGAAAGGGGGAATTAACATGTAAAAGAGGGAGGAGAAATCAGAATTGGACACACATGCCTCTCTCTCCCCTCTTCTCTAATTTTCTCCTTTGAGCTTTCATCATGGCCCTACACGGCTAAACTTTTATACTTAGTCGAAGGAAACTGAAGCCTCGGAATCAATAAAACC